>CM033469.1:122575614-123236706 GCA_019447015.1 Hymenochirus boettgeri
AGGGTACATAATTGCCAAAGATTCTTGTACAAGTCATTCTGAATTGAGAAAGCCAGTCGGATGACTAGCGAAACGTCTTCAAGAACTAAACTTCAAGTCCAGATGATCTAATTGAATACAACAGATATACCATGACCTGGATGAATGAGAAACTTCACAAGCATATTATGTACATCATTCCATGTGCCATCTGCATTTCTTATAGCAAAACCTAGAAGCCAGGTACCCAATGCATCTAAAAATGTACATCTGGCATTTATCGTCTTAAAAGGTTTCTAATTAAAATCTATAGAAATGGCTGCCTTTCAAGGGCAGATTGGCTCCTAAAGTCAAGAATAATTTTCCTAGATCTGTAATAATTCTATCCTCACCAAGGATGCACACCAAGCTGCTTTTATACTGGTCATGCAATCTCAAAACTTTATTATGATGGTTAGGTTTTAAATATATACAGGGAATGCATGATCTTTTGCAATTAACATGTCTTAATCGGTTATTTAAAAAAGATTCTATCCCAAATAACCATGAATAAATCTAACATTTAAAGGATATTCATGGGTCTTTTATTATTATAGGTACTGTATATACATCTAATTCATGGTACTTTAGACAAAAACACTTTCTGTTCTTTTCCCTGACTAAACTATAAACTTTGCTTTTCAACTAGAGCGTAGTTCCAAACAGATTTCATTTTCACTAAAATATAACTTTTATTTCAACCTTTAAAAACACCCAATACATTTTGGGCCAATCCCCTTTAAATATCAAGGTACCATACAAAAACAAGAAACATTTATAACTTAAGAAGCCCATACACACACCAATCCCGATGGTACAATATCGTGATATTGTGCGATTGTCGCCGATTTTCTATCTCATCAGGCAAATGTCTCTTTTATACTACTTAGAAAAATTGGTGAAATCATATCTCGAAAAACAATTAAAGGACATGTAATTAATGTATGTAATACATTGGGTACAGCTGGAGCACCCACAACCCTTAAAAATCTCACTTGCGCAGCTAAAATCAATCTTAGAAAGAAACCATTACACATCTTAAAACCCTTGGGAAATAAATATAAAAAAATAAAGTCCCCATCCATGTGGCTTAATTCTGATGTAATGGAAAGTTAAGGGGATCATGTCATACGTACAGATATAGGCCCCCTGAGAAGGATAAGAACTTTCTCCTAGGCCACTTAAAATCTGGCACCTTTCCTTGTAGGAGGTGCGGGGTTTGTAATGCAATCATCCCAGGAGAAACAGTGCACCGCCTCAGTAAGGGTCATAAGATTCCGCCACTTGCTCCACTAAAGGAATAGTTTACCTCCTTAAAGGACAATTATACTCACCTTCCCACTGCTCCTCTTCTTAGGTCAGTACCTGGGTTCACAAAAGTTAAAGCACAGCGTTACTGAAACTCTGCTCTGGCAGGCTCCGCTCCCTCCTCTCGTCGGCGACGAGGCCAATAGGAAGGCACGCAACATTGTTTCATCTATTACAAGTGCTGATTAGCAAGGTGAATAGATGAAACAATGTTGCTATTACCGGCAGCTCTGAAAGGGGAAAGTCAGTGTCTTACTACAGCAGATCGTTTAACCTCCTAGGGGATCGTAATGGACAGAAAAACCCATAAAAATGGCCCCCTGCATTGCTGCCAGGACGGAGACCAGGAGTGGGCAGCAGACCTAAAGCATAGAAGTGTTCAGTGAACTAGGCAGCTAACACACTGTGTATGGAATGGAGGCACAGGCACACAGAGAGCAGGAGCTGGTGCAGCCAAGAGAGACTCTGCTAGGTACAATAAACATGGCATATTTGGTACCGAACGCTGTATGGAATTACCAGTAACCTCTCCCTACAGCTGTGGGTAAGAAGCCACGACAGGGCTCGGTTAGGGAGCGGGGGCTCTGCAATGTCACTTTTTGATAGACTGGTTATACATTGCTAGCTGGGAAATTACAGGAGGACGTGCCCCTAGATTGCCCACCTGCCCATGCCACTAGACCCAGGCTTCCTTAATGGCAGAGTCATTGACTTTCTTTCTTCTGCTGTCCATTTAAAGGGCAACTTAAGCCTCAAAAAAATACAGAATCAGAAGGCAATAATGGTCATAATTTCTACCCTCGGCTTATACTCGAGTCAATCAGTTTTTACTTATTTTTCAGGTAAAAATAGGTACCTCAGCTTATACTCGGGTGGGCTTATACTCGAGTATATACGGTAAATGAAGACAAGGGCCTTAATAGGTTAATTTAATTTATATGTTTTAATAGCTTCAATTAATTTCTAAGTTGCTCTCTTCTCAGTGTTTATAACCAGACATGACTTACTGAATATTTCAATAAGATATAAACTTTGTAATAGAGTAGATTAATTATTAATAGTATGCTATCTATACATTTTTTACTCAGGTCAGAAACCCCCATCTACAGATCAAGACAGGAATATATCTATCATTCAGAGATGGTTATTTTAAAGAAAAAAATGAATACACTTACGTGTATGTTCAGTTTTGTATTATAGTAACACGGTAATGTTTTACTCTTGTCACATAACGATAGTCTTGAAAGGACACTTCCTATTTTAGAATATGTATTTGTTAATATTGTTTTAAAGCACAATTTTGCACTAAAGACACTTTATAAAATATAAAACAAAGTATGAGTGCTATGGCAATATGAAGAGTAATGTGTTTAGGATATTGATATTTACTGTGTAAGGTATGCACTTTAAAGGGATGTGTGACTATGCCCTTTAACATATTATACATATATGGACCTGGGCAGCCTCACTTTGGACCCAGTTCTGCCACCCATGAAGATGTGTTGCACTGGTTATACCTGAAGAAGGGACGGTGTGTCCCGAAACGCAAGTTTGTTGTTTTAATAAAATCACTGAACCACAGAGAGTGTGCTCCTCCATCCTTGTTTTTATTTAAAGTTAAGGTGGCCATACATTAGGACGATTTTACATACCTGACTGAGCGATTCCACGTCATTAGACTGATCCTGCTCGAAACGTCTTTCCTGTTCTTCTTTGCGACCGCAAATCCCATTCACTTCGCAATCGCATGCTGGTCGCAAAGAAGAACTGGAAAGGCGGTTCTGGCAGGATTGGTCTGATGTCGCAGGATTGCTCTGTCAGGTAAGTAAAATCATCCTAATGTATGACCACCTTAAGAAAATAGCATTGAAAATCTTTAGATAGAGGGAGAAGGAATTAAAGAAAGCAATTAAAGGGTATGTCCACCATTTTTTTTTAGACTTTGTGTTATTGAATATTACTGAAGAACGGGAAGTAAATTAGCTATGTCTTAACTCCCGTTCTTCAGTAAAACTTGCAGGAGAGAAGGCAGAACTGCGAACGGTCCAGCGGTGGCATCTCGGAGTCTCCGACACATACGGGCTCCGTTGCACTGTGTGTGCATAGGCGCACAATGCAAGGGACTGTCTCACACACTGGACTGTTCTTGGGTAATTTCTGCCTTCTCTCCTGCAAGTTTTACTGAAGAACGAAAAGGTAAATGAATGACAAAGTTAAAAAAAGCAGTGGACATAACCTCTAAGCTAGCTAAAATAAATAATGAAGTAAGGATAGCCGAGCAAAGCAAGACTAACCCTAAACATTTTAAGTACATGAAAAAGGACAAGGATTGATAACGTGGGACCATTAAATAATGGGGTAGTTATTATAATTATTGTGGATTTATATAGCGTCAACATCTTCCATAGCACTTTACAATTACATGTATACATTCACATCAGACCCTGCCCCGAAGAGCTAACAATCTAAGCACATTTATTTGACACATACAACCTATCAGTATGTCTTTATGATTGTGGGGGAAACCGGAGTGCCCAGAGGAAACCCACGCAAGCACGGGGAGAACATACAAACTCCTTGCACATGTGTCCAAGGGTGGAGTCGAACTCAGGACCTCAGCATTGCACAGCATCAGTGCTAACCACTGAGGCACCCAGTTACAGAGGATGCCAAATTGGTGACAAAATAGTCACCAAATTTCCGTTCTGCCGTACCTGGCTGGAAACAATCTCTGGGGAGAACACTGGCGCATGTAGGTGGGAGAGCGCCTAGGGCCTTGCTCTGGTCCTTATTCTGGGTAACACACAGTACAAATTTTTGAAAGATGTGAATACGCATTCACAAATGTTCTCCCTATATCAAGTATAGGGGGATTGTTTGTGGCTGCTATACTCCCTACGTTCACAGCAGACTCCCTATACTTTAGTATAGGGGCCAACCATGACCAAGGGAAATTTTTCAGTGAGAACAATCGGAAAGTTTGTGGGCATTGGAAACTGTTGTTTCAGACACACATACACTAGCGATATAGGGACAATTCTGATCGCTAATGAGTGTCCCCAGCTTTAGGGAACAAAGTTCAGTTTTATCCAATCCATTGTCTCTAATTATCCCAGAGTCCCTCAAATCTGGAAATACGCCTCAACTCTGGATTGATAGAATTCCTATATTCAAAAATGGTAATTGTTCACAGCCTGCCAATTACAGACCTGTGAGTTTACAGACCTGTGAGTGGTGGGGAAGATACTGGAAAGTTTGACATGGGAACATATTCTACAGTATGTTTCAAAGACTGACATTATAAGATGTAATCAGCATTGATTTAAGAAGGATAGACCTTTCCAATACAAAATGTCGTTTTTTTATGCGAGTAGTATTTTGGACTCTAGCTTACAGGGCCCGTTCTGCCCATTTTGGTGCCCTAAGTGAGTCTACCTTTGTGTCCTTTTCTTCTTCAGCCAAGGGGTCCCAGGCACTGCAGGGGTTAAGTGCTTCACCTCTAGGAGCGGACACTTGAGAGTTAAAAGTTTTCACAGACTCAGGTGCTCCTCCCCCTGCCTTATATAGCTGTGCACCATGAGCCTGCCCCAGTTCTTCAAGTGTCCGCTCAGGAGTTGGACCACTTTACCTCTTTAGTAAGAAGATTCTGGGAAAGATCCTGGGAACAGCTGGATCCTGTATTTGGCTATGTCTGGCTGACTTTCTCAGACACGTATTTACTGTGGAATTAGGTATATCCGTTGTGTTCTTGTGGTGTAGATACTAAGTGTCAGAAAATACTGAACTCGGATAAGATCAATATATTGTATGCAAACAGCAATGCTACAGGGAACTAGTTTGGTGACTTATTGCTGTATGTCTGACAAGGATCCCTAGTGGTTCACCTAGAAATGGCCCTGCTGGCATAGCAGTAGTATACTTGGATTTTGCATAGCTCACAACCGTCCCAGATCTCGCGGGATTGTCCCGTAATTGAACACAAATCCTGCTGTCCCCGTGTATGCACCCCAAAATCCTGCAGCAGCGCTTTATCTACTTTACTTTTGGCAGCATTATATGATTGGCTGTGCAGTGTCTATAGCAGGTGCCCGTGCATAGACTGTAAACTGTCCAGAGCAGAAGGGGTGGAGTCAAAGGAAACAGCAGCGTGTGAACATTTCCTGCATCTCCTCCCTGCTCATTCTGAATACACAGGGAACCAAGCCAGCACAAACCTGTATCCAGCTCAACCCACACACAGCTGCCAACTCCTGCAAACAGACAGACAGCGGAGAATTAAGGACCAGCTCCACCCAACAAGCCTGGTCACCTGTGGGATGTTGGTTTGAATGAGAGAGGATCTGAAACATGTTGTAATAAAGCACTGGTCGATGCAGTAGCTACACTGCGTGGTGTCCCCTTCCTTACAGTCTATTTGTGTGATATTGCTTATTAAAACTGCTGGGTACCTTGGAATATTAGGTGACATTACCTGTTGAATGAGACAGGAACCTGGTCCATATCGGTCTGTAGAATTTATATAACATGCAGGAGATCTCAGATTGCCTGAGCCAGGAGACCCAACATGTGGTAAAGGACCTTTAATGGTTTGAACTCTGTCAAACTGAAACAGGTTGGTTGGGTTATCTGTTCATCCGGCCACACACCTTACAATATTACAATCTTCATTCACCTAAATCACACTTGTGTACTAAGAGAGCAATCTGCTTTAATGATCCACTTCATCTTTGAAAGTCTGGATCAGCTGCCTGGGGAAGGATAGAGTCCCACAAACCAGCCCTCCAGCCAGTGTAAAGTCATCCCATCTGTTCAAAAAAACAGTGTCCGTCAGTCCTCCTGTTCAAAAGCCAGTGTCTGTCATTCTTCCTGAACAAAAAAACAGTGTGTCTGCCCTCCAGTCCATTAGATGGTGTGGGCAGCCCTCCAATTCATTAGAAAGTGTTGTCAGCCCTTCAGGTAATTATCCAGTGTCCTTCAGTTCATTAGCCAGAGCCTTCAGTATATTCATCTGTTTCTGCTATCTAAATCACATCCTACACTTGTAAACAATGTAAAATGGGAATAGTGATCTTTAAAATCGGTGTCACACGGAAAAATGGGAGTGGCCTTAGAAAGTGGGTTTGGGTTTATAAAAATGGGCATGGTCAAAATTCCAGCGCGCTTACGTGTGTGCGTTGTTACTTGTCCCTCATTACCATTACTAAATGTTGGGAGGTATGATTTTGCTAAGGCTTTTGATACAGTCCTCCATAGGCGACTGAGCCAAGGTCTGTTGGGCTTGGGCAGCACATTTATAAATGGATAGAAAATTGGTTGCCTGATCGGATATAGAGAGTAGTTGTTAATGGTGCTTTGTTGATGTGGACTAAAGTCAGAGAAGGGCAGTAAATTAATAAGGGGACTGGGGGAGTTTGAATCTGAAGACAGATTGGATATGTTAAAAATATGCACACTAGAGAAAAGTGTCCCTTGTTAGCATGTGCACTTATTGGCCATGCCTCCTGACCCCAGTACTCACTGTCTCTATTCACATATGAGTATTTTCTATATAGATGTCTTCTCACCAATATGGAAGCCCCTGATAAGACTTTGAAACATGCTTGTTAGCCTGCAGTTTATTTACCAGCCAGTGTGAATTAGTCTGCTAATTTTACAGACTAGGAAAAGATAAAGCTTCTGAATGTACCAGTAATTTTTTGCATATACAGAGATGGCTTACCAGTCTAAACACATTTTAGAAATACACAGCCCATTAGGTCATGTGTTTAAATCCCCAGATTTTTAATTGTTTCCACTATGTTCCTAGTAAAAGTATCTGCATGTACCAATTTTTATGGTAGCTGTATTGGGATAGTGATATAAAGCATTGCTATAAGAAAGACAAAGTTCATGCGGTTGCATGTTCAACTTTTCATTTTTACGGATATCTTAATTTTCTGTTTCTTATATAGATGCCAGCTAAGAAATACACTGCCAAGACTACTTTTCTTTTTAGAAAGAAAAGTAATTTACATTGATTTAAAAATTTAATGCAGTAAAGGAATAGTTCACTTTCAGTCACTTACATATTGGGATCCAATATGCAACCAGTGACAGAAATTACCATTGTAGGGTCATGCATATGCTCCAACATTCCCTTTAAAAGCCAAGGCTACACCAGCGCACACACGTGTGGGCCAATTGGACTGGCCACACTGGGTGCATTGCGCTGTGATCTAATGATCGGAGTGCAATCAATCCCCATTTTTGGTGCAGTTCGCATGCACTCCGATCCCTGAAAATGCCAGGGATTGCAGCGCAAGCAGGGACCAACACGTACAAAGCACTTCCGCTCAAAATGAGCGCAGTTATAAAAATTGCATAGTGCAGAGCAACACAGGAAGAAAGAAGTTAAACTGATCTTAGCACAACTCTGCACAAAACATTTTTTAAAGTGAAAGTTGGAGAGTATGGCCTTGTACACAAAAGCAGAATTCCTGCATGACTATCCCTTGATTGACTTACAGATTGTTAAACTGGAAGTCTGGAATTGCTAGATTTTATGGCCCAACTGATTATTCTGTGTTAAAATACACGAGTGGACATGATTATCCACCAGGAGTGGAAAAAAATATTTGACTGTGAATCAAGCAGCAGAAACTGTAGAACTACATCATATCAAACATGAATAAGAGGCATAGATGGAGCTGTTGGGCTTTTTTGGCAATTTATTTGATCAAAGTATGTAGGGCTTTAACAAATTGTTTAATTCAAACAGCTGCTTATAAATCTTTACCTAAAGCAATGAACATTTTCAGGAAGATTCAATAAAGGATTTTATCGTTTCAACAGAGAGTAACTTACTTTGAAAGGACTCGCAGTGGAATAACTTCTTCTCCAATGCGATGTCTCTCTTTATGTTTTTTCTTGTGTTTTCTTTTAACTTTTTGAGAAGACATTACTTTCTTGTCGCCTGCATCCCTCTCTTCTTCGGTAGAGATATCTGTATTAAATTTAATAAAAATGTAAATTTGAAATACACTACAATGGCCCTAAATAAAAGGATGCTCATACAAAAACACCATTTACCAATAGATTTTATGTACATGCAGACAAAAACCTCTCCATGATATCAGCTTTAGCAGGGTTTCTGATAGGTGTGCCCTGTCAATTTTTCAGGAGTAGAAAACTTTAATGTTGTGTACATATACATATGATAAAATTGTAATGCAGTCAATGTAGTGTAAATCTCACTACATTGATGATCACATTTTATTACAAAGTACCCTGTAAAGTGCATACAATATGGGTAATTTTAACATTAGCCTGGGTACACACAAGCAGATTTCTTGGCCAAACCGGCCAATATTTCTGTGTATCAGTTGGTCGGGCCAAAAACATAATTGCAAATTTCATGGCAACCGATGTCTGTTGCCCATTCACCCCAGATTGGACGGACAGGCGATCAGACATGTTGGAAATCACTGCAGATTGTGCAGTCTCCTATGGATTGTACGATCAGTGACATTTACTAAGGGCATGTCTACCCAGCCTTAGTAACACATGTGTGTCTCAAGAACATCTGAGCTATAGCACACCATCCCATATTTAACGGATAAATATTAATGGGCATGTCCACCCCCAAATCTAAAATTTGCCCAAGCTGTACCTTAAAATCCTGCTCCTTACGGTTCTCCTGCAGTCCATGTCCAAAGTCCAGGAAACTGAAGAATAGTGTCTTTCTTCCTGTCCAATGGTCTCTGCCTCCTGTGTTGCCTCCGGGAGGGATGCTGACATGAGCAGGGGAGCCCTCTCCCCCCCCCCCCCCCCCCCCCCCTCCCTCCCCCCCCTCCCCCCCTTAATACCCTTTATTTTTTTTATCCTTAGGGCTGCCCACCCCCAACCACCATAATAATACTGAAAAAAAACTTTCCAATATTAACTTACAGCCCTTCGCTCCCGCGCCTATCTTCACAGCTGGCAGCCGCATCTGTGATTGGCTGACCGGCTGCCAATCACAGACGTGGCTCCCACTCCAGCCCCTCTCAGCTGTTTCCTGTTAGCAGAGAGGGAAGAAGATAGCCAAGGGAGCAAAGGTTCTGTAAGAGGGTAATCGGAAAGTTTTTTTTTTTAGTATTATTTTGGTGGTTGGGGGTGGGCAACCCCGAGGATCATAATATTAAAACTTAGCTTTTTAAGTGGACATGCCCTTTAAAGTGCATAAAGTTCATATTTGGGAAACATTTCATTAGATCTTAAGTTATTATCATGCTGAATGTTACAGAGTAACTTCACTGTAAATTGAATATAGTACACTATTTTTCTTTGTAATACCTTTGAGTTCTTGCACTTCCTCAGTAGCTATCGGCCTTTCATCACGAAAATAATCTTTCATTTGGACTTTTATCTGTTTAGCAGTAGACACAGAATCGTGTTCTTCTGAGCTGCTATGCTTTCTCTTACTCCTCCTGCCTTCTTCAATCTGTTCAGAACTCTCTGTTCTCTCCCTTTTCTTTTTTTCTTTTCTACAAGTTTGCTTGTCACTTTCCAGAACATCATGTGCGGACCTCTCAGATACTGTTCTGTGTCTCTTAGTTTCTCCATCTGAAACAATGTCCATATCCTGCTCTTTAGCTCCTTCGTCTGCCTTTTCACTGCTCTCTTTCCTTGATTTGGATTTCTTCTTCTTCTTTTTCTTCTCTTCTAGAATTAAAAATAAAGATCTATGTAACGCAAAATCTAGTCAATGCTACAGAACAATGTAGTATTAGATTACATGGAAAAATGTTGTATTATATAAAGGGTTTTACACCCCTCCACAATGTATTTTCGGGGCCCAAAACACAAGTTACCGTATATACTAGAGTATAAACCATCCCGAGTATAAACCGAGGTACCCAGTTTTAGGGAAAAAAGTAGGAAAACCACGAGGATAAAACCGAGGGGGTATTTTGCCACTAAAGATGTTTGGAAACTACAACTCCCAGCATGCTTTATTGCTGGAAGTTGTAGATTTCAAACATCTTAAGTGGCAAATACTTGCAAATAGGGGGTAAATCTCCTATATTTGTGCATACAGTATGCACAAATAAGAAGGTTTTACTCCTATTTGTATGTATTTGACCCTTAAGTGTGTCCCTGTGTATGTGTCCCTGTGTAAAAAGTACCGGTAAATGTTTCTCCTACCTTGTCCGGTGGCCGCACGATCCGTATCCTCTCTCCACAGCCTCTGCGCATCCGGATGTGTCACTAACGGCGCCTCTCACTTTGCGGCGCCGGGTAGTGACAATATCCGGATGCGCAGAAGCTGTGGAGCGAGGATGCGGATCGCGCGGCCGCCGGACAAGGTAGGGGAAACATTGACTAGTATAAACGGAGGTAAGATTTTCAGGCTTTTTTTAAAGCCTGAAAACCTCGGTTTATACTCGAGTATATACGGTACTAAATCAAAAGACTTTTTTGAGCTAAAACCTCCCTCAAAGTCAATATTCTTAGCCACTTTAAGGACCGTACAAACATGCAATCACAGGGCCCAACCCGCAACGCACAATATATAGAAATGCCCATTTCGGAGTACTAATGTTAAGTGTACAGTCGTTCGGTTATCGTTGATGATCCTCCCGGTCAGATCCCCAACTGCGCCTGTCCAATCACCCATACACTTACAGATAGTTGACGAAATGGCTGTTCATAAACATCATGTATCGCAACTTGGCACTAATGTGTTATGTGTTCTATGTGAAGCTGTGCATATTGTGTGGATTATGGATTTGCCGTTTTGCATTTCAAGAAAAAGGAGACATGTCTGCAATCACATTAAACCAAGGTCATGTTTTATTGTTTTCTGGTAGCTGCTTCTTCCTCAAGTCCTAGCTGTGGGACAGCATGAATCATCTCATCTGTTCAGGCCAAAAGGAAACAACTAATTCTTAACTTTTGATCTTAAGCTGGGTACACACTTTCCAATGTAGCCGAGCGTTCGGTGGTGAAATGGACAATTTCTCGCTGTTGGCCTCCTGTACTATAGTCGCCGTGATCGTAGGGTGTGTCGCAGTCACAAGTTACCTTTCTATGCATTATATAGGGTGAAAGCTAGTGACTGTCTGTGGCTTCATGACAGATGAAATCTTACAGATTGTCAGTCTGTCATCTTTGACACTATACCCTTGCAGGATTAAGGTAAATATAAGAGAAATGCCAGCAATGAGCCAAGAAAAGAGAATTTATATACTTACGTTTTCTCTGAAGCCAAAGAGGGAACAAGGAACATTGGCGTTCATTTCCTACCCCAAGGAGCAGACAGTATAAAAGTGAGGCTCTGCCCCTGCCCCCTGTCCATAAAAACATCCAAACTTGTGGCAACAAGCCAAACTACAGAAAAAAACAGCCACGTAGGCGACACCGACTGGGAAGGTTGTACCTGGGTCCCCTCTCAGCTTCAGAGAAAAGCACTTAATGCAAGTATAAAAATTATCTTTTCTCCATCAGCCTCAGGGGGACCCAGGCACATTTGGGACATCCCAAAGTACCAGCAGCAATAGGCAGGGAAACAAAAAAATAAACCTCCGCAGCCTACAACACAGAGTCCCAATTACATTTCTGCAGAGGCAAAGACATGAAGTCTATAGAATCTTATGAATTACGTAAAATGACCGCAGAGGCTCCTATGCGGGTGGCCCATGAAGTGCCCATGGCTCTTGTAGAATGGGCTGCAATCTGCCTGGGAGGAGCAGCCTCAGCAAGACAGTAACAGCACAGGAAGGTTGATCTTATCCATCTTGCAAGAGTCTGAGGCGAGGCTCTCGAACCAAGGTGCGGGCCTGCCAAGAGAGCAAACAGTGCCTGAGAAGATAAGATGTTCTTTGTTCGGGAGACATAAACACAACAGCTCTGACCACATCCAAACAGTGAAATCGTCTTTCCTTGAGAGGATAAGGACATGGGTAAAAGGAAGAGACAATGTCCTGGTTGAGATGGAATGCGGAGACCACCGTTGGCAGGAAGTTAGAGTGAATCCTCAGAATTGCTCGGTCAGGCAAGAAAAGTAAACAGACATGGTCTATAGAGAGGGACGCTAATTCTGAGGCTCTGCGTATCAAGGAAATAGCCAATAGAAAAACAGTCTTCCAGGATAAGAGTCAAGGAAATCAACTCTAAAGGCTTGAAAGGGGGCAACCTGAGGGACCTAAAGACTAAAGTGAGGTCCCAAAATTGAGTTAGTGCACTCCTAGGGGGTTAAATGTGAGCCACCTCTTGCAGAAAGGTGTGCACTTATCTAAGCCAGGCAGCGATGAAGAAAGACCATAACTGCCCCTTTCAGGCACTTAAAGAAAGACACTTGTCCACCCCGGATTGCAAGAAACAGAATTCTGGAAAGCACAACCAACCTCCTCGGGAGGCCACATTCCTTGCACCAGGATGCGTAGCATTGCCAGACTCTGAAATAGATCCTTGCTGAGGAGCGCTTTCTCGCCGCAAGCATGGTTCTGAGGACAGCTCGAGAAGGAGCTGAAACACATAACCATTTTAAGGACAACTCCACCCTCATAAGAACATCTTTTAGAAAGAATGGCCTCTTTAAAATATATTGATATAGCATAGTTTTTCCTATGAATTCTTAACTGTATGCCTGCTATGCTTCTGGAGGCAACAATAGATAAAGAGGAAGGGGATGCCACGCAGGATTGCTGCGAACACAATGTGTTTATTAATCCAACATGTTTCGACCCACACACGGGTCTTTTTCAAGTGTTTCGACACTTGAAAAAGACCCGTGTGTGGGTCGGAACATGTTGGATTAATAAACACATGTGTTCGCAGCAATCCTGCATGGCGTCCCCTTCCTCTTATCTATTGTGTTTATCCAGACTGCTGGGAAGGAGCAGTAAGAAGGAGCGACCCAAACCTAAGGTCTGGCAGTGAAGCTACATACATACGTTTTTCATGCTTCTGGAGGCCTCATGGAAACTGAGCCATTTAGAAACCTGTACTGAGCCTGGGCATGCTCAGAAGAGGCAGACATGGGATTAACATTGGCTGTGATGTCAACTGTTAAATCCATAACAGGACAGTTACTAACTGGAAGAACCAGGAAGCAGAAACAGGGGAAACAGGACATTGTACAGGATTTCAGGTTAGACATATATTTCAGATTTCAAACTATTACCTGTATGTAAGTTTTTATTTTGGGGCTGGACTTGCCCTTTAATACAAGTTAATAAATCATATCTTGAATGACCTGAGAATGCATTCACTTATGAGATACATGACCATGATATAGATATCCTCTTTATTTTATTTATAAAGTATTTTCATTAAAGCTGGGCACACACAAGCAGATTTTTTGGCTCAACCGAACGATCTTTCAGTGTATCGGGGGGTCGGGCCAAAAAAACCTTGCACATGCATTTTGGTTCGATTTCCCTGTATAAAACTGCACCAAAACGCAGCATAGTGTGAACAAAGCCTTAAGGTGGTCATACAAACTAACGATAGTGGGTAAATCCTGACTGACCGAAGTGCCGCCAAACGACCGTTGGCATTACGGCCGGTCACAATGGAAAATTTACGTCAGAAATCGCATATGTATGGTCAACTTTAGGGCTAGATTTTGGATAAAAAGGAAAATCACGGTAACACATTCGTTTCCATAACAGAAAATGGCAAAAAAGTGCACAATGCACCGGAATCTAACTCACGCAATTTCGTGTGCGCTTCTAGCACGTTGCAGTGCAGCCTCAGCCTTAAAGGGCATGTCCACCCCCAAAACTATAATTCCCCCCACTACTGGCCTCACTCTGTAATGTAGAAAAATCCTTACCTTACATCCCAGCTCCAAATAGTTCTCCAGTAATCCCCCCCAAAGTAAAAACAACCTGGCCACCAGGAGGATAGCAGAGTACATATAGGACACTGCCTCCTGTCTCCCCTCCGGGAGAAGTTTGGCATGCGCAATGCAGCCCTCCCCCCCCCTCCCGTATCTTTTTACCTCCCCCAAGCGTGTAACCCTTTTTCTATATTATAGGTTTTGCTCCCCCAGCCCCAAACGCAATAACCTTATGTGCAGAAACTTACCTTACCTCTCTCCTTCGCCGTTCTAAACTCCCGGCAGCCGCGTCCATAATTGGCTGCCTCTCAGCCAATTACAGATGCGGCTGCCAGTCCGGCCCCTGCTTGCAGTTTCATGCGAGCAGAGGGCTGGGGCAGTGCAGCGAAGGAGAGAGGCAAGGTAAGTAACTATCGGGGTACTTTCTGCACATAAGATTATAGCGTTTGGGGCTGGGGGAGCAATACCAATAATATATCAAAAGTTTTAAAAGCAGGTGGACATGCCCTTTAATGTCTCTTGTTCCTGCTTGCTAAGCTCCATCACAGTGAAGTATGTACAGTGAGTAATGTATCTAATCCCAGTATCAACATTCACCTCAGGCAGCTGCAGGGTTAATATTGACACAGTTCTCTATGCTGCTGTCAATCAGACGGCAGACTGGATACATTTTTGAAACAAACAAATGCTGCTTCTCACTCAAAGCTCCATTTGACTATGTAACAATCTATACAACAGTCTATGGACAACAGGAGAAGTGGAACAGCATACTGCACTGAGCAGGCAGAAAGGGGTGATCACGTGCTCAGATGTAGTGGGGCTGGTCCCATAAGCTATAATCCCGAACTAAAACGCACTAGTAGGGCCTAGCCCCAGATCAGGAGAACAAACAGAACTAAAAATAAGCTAATATGGGAAAAAGAAAGGCACCCGAGCGGCATCTTCCATGCAGAGAAGGTTGTTGAGGCTAGTACTTTCTAACGCAAGGTTTGATTTTTTTGGGGTTCAGTTCTCCTTTAAATAAACTTGGGCAAAGTGTTTCCAAAATGGAAAATTTAATTTGGCCAATTGAATGTTATGAATAAAGAGGTATGCACTTGGGAAAAAATATATATATTTATACCCTAAACGAAATGGTGTTAGGAGCTGATCTATTTTAAAAGCACTAAGGAGTTCTTGTAGATGACAACTCTTAAGGTGGTCATACACATTGCCGATACTTAATAAATCCTGTTGGATTTGCATAGACGTGAGGGCAACAAACGATCAACAATGATGCAGACAAACTATTGCTATTGCGGTTGGTTGTTCCCGTTGGAAAATTCCCGTTAGCAGGTATTGGCTCCCTACTTTAAGTAGAAGGAACCAATACATTTGGATGACAGATACACATACATGGAAACAGTTTGGGGCCGTGTATGTAGTTACCACCTCATGTTATTGAGAGATTCTAATGGAATCTGGCATTAAAATGCATGTCCACCCATAAAAAGAAATTTCATATACAGATTAAGCATATTCCTGGGCATCTTGGAAAGGTAAGTAAAACTGAACTGCGGGTGGACATGCCCTTTTTAATAATTATGTAAACATAATCAGACAATATACAGCGTTACACTGTATGAGACATTGTAAATATGTGATCTGTTTGACCTTGTCCTGCGTATGTGTAAGGAGGGGAATGGTCCAGGACTGGTTGATTTGGATAGATTTTGTTGGGTCCTGTATGGAAAGGTTTACTTTTCCCAATCCGAAAATAACTATGTAAAGTTTGAAAATACAAGCAGAAAAAGTGTATGCATCAGACATTACAGCACCTTTACACAGTTAACCTTTATCTATATTGCTATATTACATATGCAAAGATATGATATAAATTATGTATAAAACAATACAGCATTAATTCACTCTTACCCGAAGAGCAGCCCTCTGTAAGGCTTAAGGTTGGAATGGCTTTGTTCTTCACTGTTTTGGGAAACATACCAGCTTTTCTTGGTGCTTCTTCAGGAGGATTATTCAAAACCTAATAAATTTACCAAAATTAAATGAGAACTAAATATAATTTTTTATACTCCAGAATCTGAAAACAACCCCCCTAAAAACCCCAATAAGCTATAAAATCCCACTTCAGTAAATTGTATTAAAGTAAATCAAAGCCTGTTAAGAACTGGATGAAGTATCTGTGTGTATGTGCAGTGTCAGAGCACACCTCCTGACCTCAGTCACATGCTTCCTTGCTTTATCTGTCCTATAAAAGGATTGAGTAGAGATTATTAATGGGTGTGACCAACTGTAACAAGTTTCTGTCATAGCTAAGGACTAAGCACGTGTAGCACATAATGGCCGTTGAAACTTTGTGATACCAGAATGCTGTAAAGTAAAGCACAAACCATGTTATTTAGGTGAATTTCCCAGCGCCCACATCAAAACGAGAGGTAAGACACAAATTACTGGTTTTATATCAAGATGGTCAGAAATCAGTGGTAGGTCTTGCCAATAGAAGCTGTTTCATTGGATAGGTCAATAACTAGTTACATTCAAATATTTTAATGCAGTCAATGTGCAATGCTGGAAGAACTTTTTAAAAAATATTTAAAATGTATCTCCACCACAAAAATCTACTTTTTTCTGTAGTGTAGGAACCGGTTTAAATCTTAAAAAAGGAGTGACCCCTTGTTGCGAAAGCCGAGGGAACAAAGGTTGGTAAGTCTGTTTCTCTGCACTATTTTAAATATTTAAACCTGGTGGTTAGGGTTGGGAGGGGGTCCCCTACACTACAGAAAAGTTTATATTTTTTTTTACAAGATTAAGACAGAGAGGAGGGATCCGGAGGGGAGATGGGCTTCCCTGTGCATGACAGAGTCCTCCAGGCAGACAGGAAAGGTCCTGGACTTTGAATCAGCACTGCAGGACAACCATCTGGAGCATAGGAGAAAGGTAAGGTAGTATTTAGCACTACACAGTAGGGCGAGCAGCAGTGGGGAAAATTTTAGTTTTGGGGGTGGACATGCCCTTTAACATTTTTATAACACAAAACTTGAGATTACCTCTATTGCTTAGCTGCTTGTTCTTGGGTCTCAAACTCTATAAATGCAAATCCCTTAGTATCCCCTGACGACTTATATCGGGGTATGCTTATATAGACCACGTTGCCACATTTCCCAAATACCCGATCAATCCAGCTGTGGGACACATTTTTAGGGAGCAGTTCCTAAATTTGGGAGAAATTAAACATTTAATGTGTTTTAAACATCTTATGTGTTTTACTGTATGGCCAAATCATCCACCACAAACTTGTTATGCCCAGCCAAGTCAGTTAACAGCAGAAACAATATAATAGTTTTCCAAGGTTGATTTTTTTAGCTCTATAAAATGAGACCCACACACAAAAAAAGGTACTGTTGTAGGAAGTATTATAAGGTCATACATAGGAAACACACCTCTGTGTGCTATGCCCATATAAAACCGCCATCTGTAGCAAAACCGAACCATTATGCACATTCAACCAACTACTCGAGCACCCCCAGATCAAACAATTGGGTGCACCTATAGGTAAAATTTCATTTTCATTCATATACTCTAAAATTTAACTTAAAAATGAGAGTACCTGGGGTAGGGAGGTGGGATTGATTATTCATCACAATATCATTTCGTTGAGGAGCTGCAGCACCAACAGTTTTCATTTGCCAGGTTAGTCGTGGACTAATTCTTTATTAAAAGATAATGCTTAAACCAGGAGAGAGTTAGGTTTCGTTTGGCTGGTGCGCCTCACAAACAATATTGGGATGCAGGAATTACGAGTCCTATAAAAAAACTTATCCTTTAAAGGTTAAGCCACACTAGGGCATTTAAAAAGTGCACGCTAGTGTTGGACAATTGGTATGCTCTGCAATCACCATTTTTTTGCGGATCACATGCGCTCTGATAATGCAACACTACGCTGCACAGACAATGTGTGGGAAACCGATCATTCATGTGTTTGCCTCGGCCTCAGTACCCAAAAACATTAACAATGGTTAACGAAGCAATAATAATCTTAATTACCAAACCAGGCAAAGACCCCCTTCTCCCAATCCTACAGACCCATATCCCGTATTACAAGTGAATGTCAAAATACTCGCTAAACTTTTATCCTCAAGACTAAATAAACACATAAAGACAATAATACATGCAGATCAAAACATTTGACACGGCCAGGGCTTTCAACTTTGAGTGGAGTGGCCCTTCCTCTGGCAAGTATTACAAAAATTTGGATTCGGCCCAAATTTTATAAAATGGCTTAAAATACTATATCAACACCACAAAGCTAGATTACTAACAAACAGCATTATTTCACCCTTTTTTCATTAACCAGAGGTACCCGTCAAGGGTGCCCATTATCACCCCTCCTCTATGCCATAGTGGTGGAACCTCTTGCAGCCCAACTTCGTAACCATCCAAGCATCCGTGGCCTTAAAAATGGTGATCTAATAGAGACCATAAGTCTTTATGCGGATGATATGCTGCTCTAGTTAGCGGACCAGAGCATATCCCTTCACACATCGTTACAACTAATCACAAACTACGGAAAATGTTCAGGTCTTTCAATAAATTGGACTAAATCCCAAATACTGCCATTTGATAGCTTCCCACCAGAAGCTCCTTATCCAGGGCAACCACAATCAAATATTTAGGCATAAACATCTCAAGACGTGCGGGCAACTATGTGGCCCTTAACGTTGAACCACTTATAACACTAGTGAAACACAAGACGCAAATCTGGTCCAAATTACCTCTAGGTGTCATGGGCCGAACCAACTTAATCAAAATGATATTACCACCTAAAATTTTATACACCCTCTGGCACTCTCCCATCCTCCTACCCCTAAAACACTTTAAGATCCTGGACGTAATCCTCAAATCCTTTGTATGGGGTACAGGTCAACACAAACTTAATTGAAACATCCTTAAAAACCCCTCTGATCTAGGAGGTCCGGCAGTACCTGACCTGAGATCTTACTATGTGGCGGCGCAGCTATCACATATATGCCACTGGTCTCTAGAAGAGACCAGAGTCCATACCCTATTAAAAATACCCAACATTAACACATTAGAATGTATCGCTAGAGGCTACAAAGGCACCCACCCAACAAGGAACCCACATCCTCTTCTCACCCAAGCACTGAAAATATGGGACGACACTTAAGATGATAAACATTCGAATCACTAACAGACACACACCTCTGTGGCAAACTTTTGTTCATCTCCATTCCATGGGCGGGGACTTGGGTTGAATACAAAATAACTCGGATTTCCCATCTTACACCACAACACATTCAAAACTTTTAAAAACAGTTAAAACACGAATTTGAACTGCTCAACAATATGCTTTTCAGATATCTCCAGGTAAGACACGTTTCAAACACAGTTTAGGAACGACACCCTGGAGTTTGTAAAAAACCCTCTTTTTAACATACTAAACACTACAGTTTCCCCTAAATTAATTTCAAGATTATACCGGTGCCTCCTACTTCCATCAGCAAACACACTAGCTCAGCAGAAAAAAGTAACTTGGGAATCTGAGGTGGGACCCATAGATTGAGAAGAATGGATGGAGGCTCTAACATCCCATATACACTAGCTTCTCCTAAAATATCTGAGGGACAACCCCAATTATATATACTCCACAGAGCCTCTCTCACCCAGGTCCACCTTTCATGCTTCAAACTTAATTACAATCCACACTGCCCCAAATGTTTACTAGCACCGGGCAACTTTAATCACATGATTTGGGAAAATTCAGGGACTCTGGCACCAGGTAATAACATTTTTACATGACCATATGGGTATCATGAAACCTTATTCTATGCAAAGAAACTTATAGCTCACACTTGGATCCAATCAACCCTCCCTTCACTAGTAAGATGGAAAATCAACATCAATGCAACTCTCCCTTTCAAAAAACTAATACCGTATACACTCACCGGGACTGCCCCACTAAATACGATAAAATTTGGTCTAGATGGGAATCCTCCCCTCACAGATGCAATGACTGAATATCCAAATCAAGATAAAAGGCAATGGCTAAACTTTCACTCTTCAGTTCTATCCCTTAAGGTCATAAATAAATCACCAGGCAGAAGGTTTCTTCTAGTTTTAGTTTTTTATTGTTGATAAATTCTATAGAAATAATGTACAACCAGAACAGAAGAGACAAAACAACTTATTCTGTTTATATGAATATAATGACACTATGCATATATATTAACAATTACTATCTCTGTAAACCATTTGATACCTATGTTCTGTACATGTATTCGTTTAACTATATTATTAATAAAATTCCTCCATGAGGAGGGGATTTAAACAATGGTTACCGAACAATGGTTTGTTGTGTAGAAATAAAGAAAAAGTTTAACTTTTTACTATATCCAGCAATAAAAATTCAGCTGGCAAAAATAACTAAGACCAAAATAGTTGTTTTGTCTTGCTTCAAACAAACACATTTCCAGAAATAAAGCATACACCTTACCGCATATACTGTTCGACTATCTACATCTTGTGGTTTTTCTCCTAGGGGAAAACGCCTTCTGATTTTTGTACCATCCATATTTAACTGAAAATCAAAAAAATATGCATGTTGAGGCTTTTCTTTTAAAATGAAACCCAGAAATCAGTATTTATCATTGTTTTAACTCACTTCCACTACAGAAGATTTCTTGATTGCTCTTGCTATTAATTTGGAATCTGTAGTTATTTTTTTCATCTTATTAAATGATGCCAGTAATGATATATCAATATCTGGAAAAAAAAATAAAATTGTACATTTTGTGGTCAGATCAAAAAAAAAAAAAAAAACACAGCGTGTGTTTTACTAGAAGACTCCTACACAAAAATAATCAATAGAAGTCAGGCACAAAAAACAGACAGCCTTTCCCTTGACCCAGTATCTGGGTTGATTCCGTTGCTCAGTAGCGATCTGAGCAAGTTTTACCCATCCAACAGCTAATCAGTAGAAATTACTGTTAGAAACATTCAAAGGTAGTGTGCAATCTGGGAAGAAGAACGACTGTTACAGAACCTAAAATGTTCAATAATGTCAACAGCAGGGAAAAGCAAGGGGTATAAATTCAAATTTTTTTTCAATATGGAAGAGAAAATGTAGAATAACTAGGTATCTTATATACTAACCAAGAGGTGTAAATATGCACAGATCCCGGTGCGCGCACCACGGGATTTGCTACTGCATAATATAAACACACTAGGAGACTCAATAAAAGTTATCGTTAAAAATGGTGCTAATTTTGCCGCAACCAATCAGAGGTTAGCTTTCCAATGTTAAATAAGCTCTGATTGGTTAGAGCAAAATTAGCACCATTTTTACCGATAGGAACTTTTATTGAATCTCCCTATAAGGATAAAAATAATTATATTTTCCACTAAACTTTCCCTTTAAAAAGAGAAAACAAGAAAGGAGGGGGAATCGGGAAGTACTAAAAGAATTGTCAAAATCCTATAAACGCACATATTTCTTTGTGATTTACAATAAAGCCATATCCTATATAATTAAATCCTTATCTGTGTCTGTGTGTCTCCCTGCACTTTCCGCCCCTTGCCACTCCGTGGCAACCTCACTACAGTCAGGTTACTGGTATTTAAATATAATGGCACAATCTGGCCAGCAGGTGTCCTAAGTAACAGAGGTTGTACTGTAGCTGCAGGAAAAACTAGACAATATTGTTACAAATTAACAAATGTGCAGTAATGACATTAAAATATATAGAAATGTAAATAAGGCAATATCTATAAATAAAAGTACTAAGTAGTCCCCACTCCTGTCTTGTATGGTATCTTCAAAATGGACTGTTAAGCCACACCCCAGGAAGTTTTTACAGGGAGCGCATGGAATTACAAAGGAACATACTTCTCACTTCCCTTTTAGGTGTTGTATCCAATGTTTTGTAATATTATATTGACAGCAGTGTTAGTGAATCAAAACATTTTCTGAGTGCTAGTAGGAAGTTGCAAGACTTATAAGTCACTTCCTTTGTAAAACATCACCTCACCCCACCCCTACCAATAGAAACAAAGGAGAGCTGCTGTTTGCTGGACAGGAAGTTCCAGGTGTTTGGAAACTGCAACTCCCAGAATTCCCTAATTACAGAGTGCTTTTAGAGGAATGCTGGGAGTTGTAGACTGATTTCGCTAACTATAGAGTGCTTGTAGAGGAATGCTGGGAGTTGTAGTCTGATTTCCCCAACTACAGAGTGATTGTAAAGGAATGGAGGGAGTTGTAGTTTTCAAACATCTGGAGATCTACTGGTTGCTTATCCCTGCTATATATGATAGGGGGACTGAAAGCAAAACCAGATTATTTCTTAAAGAATCTGATTGTAACCAATTCTGATTAGTTACAATCAGATTCTTCCAGAAAGCATACCAATAAGATTCTTTCTAAAGTATCTGATTGTAACCAATTCTGATTGGATACAATCAGATTCTTTCAGAAAGAATCTGATTGGTTAGTATACCAATCAGATTCTTTTCCAATTAGAAATGGTTACAATTAGATTCTTTCAGAAAGAATCTGATTTTTATCCAATCAGAATTGGTTACAATCAGATACTTTCAGAAAGAATCTTATTGGTAAGATACCAATCAGTTACTTTCTGAAAGTATCTGATTGTAACCAATTCTGATTTGAAAGAATCTGATTATATGGTCCCCAGACCATTTCCCAGAGCCATTTTCAGTAAGTTACTGTATAATTTTTACAGAATTTTCTAAAATTCCTTTAAAATTCTAAAAATTTTCTAAAATTTCGGTGACCCTCGAAAATAGAATGCGTAATCTCCAAAAAAAAGTTCGATCGTGAGGAAAGTTATTTTTTTTCTGGATGTATGTACGTTTTTCCCAGACCATTTTCCAGGTCCACAGGCGGAACGGATTTTAGCAGTTTCGCCCATTTCTCACAAGCCTGGATTAAAATATCTTCCTGTATAGATTTATCAAAACAGAAAAATGTGATAGTATTATATAACAAATATAAGATGGATGTCTGTCTTATCTAGATGTTAGGCTGCACTTTATGTATCCAATATCAATAGTTATGTGGTGTCCCAGATAGGTAGAATAGGAGGTGCACTCCTTAAAAACTGTGCCACACCAGGTAAGTATCATAAGTCATATAAAATTTGTAGGGAGGCACACTCAGATAAGTATTCACATAATACTCAGTTATTAAGTGCTGAAAAAAAAAGAAAAGCCAAGTACAAATGTTATATGCACTTTTTGTATATTTAACATGTATTTCTAAGGCACGAACACTTCCAGTACAATACAAACGATGCGTGTATATTTTTCCCCTCTAATACCTATTGGGGTACACCCAATAGGTTCCCTTCTGCCTCTGTATATTGTGTAAAATATTCATTTAGGGGATGTGACACTAATAGAACCAGGATTTCATAGGATTTCTTTTATTTTTAACATCTTGCCTTTATTTTTTTTGTACAAATCCCTAAATTTTATAGTAGTGTGTATAATGATTTTATAGTATCTGTATCCACATATAGCTAAATATACACCCACGGGCACACTTTTGCTAAATATATATATATATATATATTACACACACACACACACACACACAGGATTTATTTAAATATTAATCATTACATGTCATTAGAGCAAAAGTAAATGACATGCAAAAAATTAGAGAAACAAAAAAAAGGGAGAAACTCACAGCCATCTCTTGTCTTCTCAATCTGCTCCCTTAAATATCGATCCTTGTGAAGGTTGACATCACCAAACCAGAATTCCACTTGCTTGGCAATGTCAGAGAGCACCTGCTTTACACGTGAACGCTTCTTCTTTTCAGGATCCTTCTTTAGGTCCATCTCATCATCTTTCACTTTGTTGCTTGGTGTGTCAATGTCCATCTCGGTCATTTGCTCTACACAAATACAGAAAAAAATACATTCTTGACATAGTAACTATGGGATGTCCAACCTGTAGCCCTCCAGATGTTTGCAAACTACACCTCCTAGCATTAATGGAGTGGCATCAGTTCACGTTTGTTGTATTATGCACCTGAAGAAGGGGGCATCCCCGAAAATTTGTGCACATGTACAGCTGTTTTCAAAATTATTCAACCCCCAATGCTGTAAAGGGTTGTTTAGGGAATTCAGTGTACATTTGTAGTGTTCAGAATGAAATCTTACAAGGACTTTTTAAAGAAACAAATGCAACTAAAATTACATTAATTTTTTGCAATACAGTATTAAATGTTTTTTTGTGATTTCTTCATTGACACAAATTATTCAACCCCTTAAAGACTACCACTCTTAAGAACAGAGGTTCAATCAAGTGTTTTCTATCAGGTATTGAAAACACTTGTGGATGTCAACGAGCAGCAATCAAGCATAATAAGCACCAATTAGGCAGATTTAAAATGACTGATACTTAGCTCCTTCTAGACATTTACTGGTGTGTTTACAAACATGGTGAAGTCAAAAGAATGGTCCAGGAAGACAAGAGAAGTGATGATTTCTCTTCACAGGAAGGGCAATGGCTATTAGAAGATTGCAAAGATGTTAAAGGAGAACTCCACCCTCATAAAAGCATCTTTTAGAAAGAATGGCCTCTTTAAAATATGTTGACATATCATTGTTTGTCCTATGAATTCATTACTGTATGCCTGCTATTCTTCTGGATGCCTCATGGAAACTGAGCAATTTAGAAACCTGTACTGAGTATGTACTGAGCCTGGGCATGCTTAGAAGAGGCAGATAGGGGATTAGCATTCAGCCATTAGCTGTGATGTCAACTGTCAAAACCATAACTAACAGTTGCTTACTGGAAGAACCAGGAAGCAGAAACAGGGGAACATTGTGCAGGATTTCAGGTTAGACTTACATATTTCAGATTTTAAACATTACCGTTTAGGGTTTGGGGGGGGGGGGGTGATTTACCTGTAGTAAGTTTCATTTTGGGGCTGGACTTGCCCTTTAAACATACCAAGAGACACCATAGGACGCATCATTCGCAAATTCAAGGCAAAGAGCACTGTTGAAACGCTATCTGGTCATGGCAGAAAGAAGATGCTGACTTTGTCGGCTGTGAGCTACCTGAAGTGCAAAGTGGAGAAAAGTCCCTGTTGTGACTGTGAGGAACTGAAAAAAGCTGTCAGATGCGGGTACTGAAGTTTCAGCTCAGACAAAGGCGCACACTTCGTAATGAAGGCCTCCATGCCCAGAACTCCCAGGCGACCCCTTGCTGTCTCCAAAGTATAAGAAGAGTCGACTGCAGTATGCCAAAGTCATGTGGACAAACCACAAAAGTTTTGGGATAGTGTTCTGTGGACAGTGAAACAAAATTAGAACTGTTTGGCCCATGGATCAACTCTATGTTTGGAGGAGGAAGAACAAGGCCTATAGAAAAGAAAGACACCTTGCTTAATGTGAAGCATGGTGGAGGGGTGGTCAATCATGCTTTGGGCTGTTTTATGCAGGTACAGGGAGCTTCAGCGTGTGCAAGGTACCATGAATTCTCTTCGTACCAGGAGATATTGAAAAAAAACGTGATGCAGTCAGTCACAAACCTGAGGCTTGGGAGACGTTGGACCTTTCAACAGGACAATGATCCCAAGCATACCTCCAAGTCCACTAGAGCATGTTGCAGATTAAGGCTGGAAATTTTGGAGTGGCCACGAGTCACCAGACTTAAATCCGATTGAGAGACTCTGGTGGGACTTAAGAAAGAAGCAGTTGCAGCGCAAGCCTAAAAATGTGACTGAACTGGAGGCTTTTACCCATGAAGAATGGGCCTAAGATCCCTAGTATAAGAAACTTAAAACGGAGCTCACCCTGACAAGGCACTTGTGTCAAGCTATGCTTCCTGTTTAAAAGCTGTTATAAATGGAAAAGGATGTTGTACTAAGTATTAAGAATGAATGTCACTTGGGGGTTAAATAAAAACGGATAATGATGTGAGCAAAGAAAAGACATTTGTGGTTATTTCATTATAAATGTTGTTATATTTGTCTGACTTACAAGTGTCTCTTTGATTTAATCGTAAACAAGATGACTTAAATGATCAAAATCAATGTCAAATTTGCCAAAACACTCATTTTCAGTGGGGGTTGAATAATTTTGAACACAACTGTATGTCACAATAAAACTATAGTTTAAACATTTATAGTGTGTGCAGCATTTACTTGGAAATTGACATATATCTGGTTTTATGGTTGAACAGACCAGAGGAAACAGCACCACCATAAGAAGTTCTTGTAGTTGTGAGTGCAAGGAGATTCCAATTTAGTACCTCCTAGCATTCCCCTACTGCAGTAATAGTTAAAGTTGGCAAACATCTTGACCACAGGATGGACATCCCTGCTCAAGTTACTTACCTGCCTCCCATTTAAATTTCCCATAATTGTATTGTTCGTATATAGGCTATGCTGTACCCAAACGATTAGTATAAACACTAACAAGGTCTCCATGTAGAGAGTGTATTTTGCCTAAACCCAATAATCCCCGTTAACTAGATTTTAAAAGATTACATACTGGTAAGGCTGTCTCAATGTAAAAATCATTTACAGTGTTCTACCCAGAATATTTTTCCAGCCGGGTAGGGCAGGATGGGGAAATTTGGAGGGGGGAGGAGGAAATTCCTTTGCCAGAGCGCGCGCCTGAGGTCACTGATGTTGCCGCGAGTTCACAGACGTCATCACGTCGCAACCACGTTTTTGGGTGGACATGCCCTTTAAAGCTTAAAGGGCAACTAAAGCCACAGAACAACACTGAACCAGAAGGCAGAACACCTTGATATAAAACCAGTAATCTGTGTCTTCCCTCTCATTTTGATACAGGCAAAATTACCTAAATAACATATGGTTTGTGCTTTACTTCACAGCATTCTAGTATCAGACAGTTTGGTCAACGACCATTATGTTCTGCACACGCTCAGTCCTTAGCTATGTCACAAACTTGTTACAGTTGGTCACACCCATTAATAATCTCTAGCCAATCCTTTTACAAGACAGATAAAGCAAGGAAGCATGTGACTGAGGTCAGGAGGTGTGGTCTGACACTGCACATACACACAGATACTTCATCCAGTTCTTAACAGGCTTTGATTTACTTTAACAGAGTTTACTAAAGTGGCATTTTGTAGTTTACTGGTGTTTTTAGGGGGTTGTTTTCAGATTCTGGAGTATATAAAATTGGGTTTAGTTCTCCTTTAAGGTTGAAAAGCTATCTAATCTAAATTTAAAGGAAGCCCAGATCAGAGCAATGAATGTGGGTCTCCATACACACATTTCCAGTTAAGGAAGTAGATAATATTAGCGTCCCCAAACCTTTAGTACAGGATTTACGGAAATTGTGTTTAAAAAAAAAAAACAACAAAACTTTCCTCATACATGACACTGCCGGCCACACCCCCAGGACAATGCAGAAAGGGGAAAACCAACCGGATCATAACAAACCGGGACCAAGTGATCCGGACAGTGGGACAAACAAGTAAACCCGAGTGTTCCGGACAGTCCAGGCAGTTGGGAGGTGTAAGTGACTATACGGGAGTGGTTATGTTTCTCTCCCCTCATTAGTCGCTTTCTAGCTGGACCTGGCTACTTCTCTCTTTCTGTAGGTCGGTAAGTTGTCAATTGTCCTGGATTTTAGGTAGCATTCCAGCTATCCTGAATCCCAGGGAAAAGTCCCGAGAACTGTCCGAACCGGAACACTGTACGAGTCTGTACCTTTAAAATGAATTGACCCAGTGCTGCATCTGTATCTCGGCCGTAACCCGCCAAGTCGCGCTAGATCTGTGTCAGCACGTCGTTGGAGCTTGACGTCCTCTATGTGCGACACCACGTCCCTGCACGCACGCAGGGGGAGGGGGTACAGGAGATTACCGTACTGAGCAGAGAGAGGCCTGTCTGCGGCTGCGCATAGTTGAGTTTTCTTGCTGTGCTGAAGTTGGAGGGAGAGAATCTTCATAAAAAGTAGGATATCCTCCTGGTGTCCAAACCTCACTGGCCACCTCACTCCAGTAGCGTATATCCACCACACAGAAGAATGAGGCTTGTCCAGTCTTTAAATTGCAATTGGGAGAGCTTCCATTTATTGTGCAGACACAGCAAACACACAATGTTTCTGCACACAGGCCTTTCCCCTGACAAACATTGTGTGTCTGCACAATAAATGGAAGCTCTCACAATTGCACTTTAAAGACTGGACAAGCCTCATTCTTTTGTATTGTTGGAGGGAAGAGTGTCAGAGTTACTGTGTAATACACGGTATGTAATAAGTAATGCTAAAGGGGAAGATTAGTATAGTTAAAGGGGATGGATGATAGTGCACTGTTTTTTATTTTTACAGGAATGGGTACATTAACAATATAACATTGGGACATGGGTTTACAGGGGGGTGTTGTATTTTAGAAGGACATGAGGTGACATTGATCGGAAGTGGTGTCTGGAAGCACTTTTACTGCTGCAGGTGGGCAGATGACTGTGGGTGCATTACACGGCAATATAAAGGTACAGGGATGGTGGTATGGCTGGGTGACTGGTTGCCAATACTATAACAGGGACCATGGGGTGGATGGGTGCGGGACATAAGGTTACAGAGATAAATTTTCCCTTTTAGCTATGTGCTCATGCACACACACACGACCAGGGCTGTTGAATTCATAAATATTTTAACTGTGACTCTTTAATTTATGATGACTCTAACTATTTTTGCTATACTAATATATTTTACATGTCGATTGAAAGTAGTTCAGTAGCACAACATACGTGGCATTTCACCACTGTTGAGAATCAAAGCGATATAAGGATGATATCTGGACAAAAAGTTAGTTGACAACAAGATTGTCAGCTTAAGATGATGAATGAATTAGTTCCGAATGAACTAATTGCTTGAAAGCTTACATACTGTGTAATATTGGCCATATAAGCCTACCACTGCCAACATGAATAAAGCTATTAAAAGTAAAGGAAATTTCCAATTCAATTGAAAAACAGGAGGTAAAGGTCTTACCTCCCATTCTTCAATTAATGCAACAGGAGCCAGAAAGGGAACCCAGCAAATGTACCCACAATTGTGCTGCTTCCTCTGACATCATCCCCATTTCCTTATACTATGTGCGCATGCTCATCATCCATGCTCCCATGCGCATGTACGTATAGTATAAGGGAGCATGGATGAAGTTGGGACCTGTCAGAGGAAGCAGCTTAGGGGCAAGTTCATGGGTAAGGTAACTGAGTTCTCTCCTGTTTGTTTGATTAATTTAAGAATGGGAGGGGGGGGTTAATATATAGCTTCTTTACCTCCTGTTCTTCAAATAAAGTGAAAAAAGGTAAGTACAATTTTTAAGTGGAGGTACCCTTTAAAGTTTGATTGTATAGCAAAGTGTATGTCATGATTAAATTTAATAATATATTAAATTAATTTCCTTTATAAGCTGAGCAAGGGAGTTTTAAATTCACGTGGGAATTGGTACTAGAGCTGAGAATAGTAAAGCCTGACTGACCCCTGACTGAGCGGCCACACACATGCACATGTGTTTACTAGGCTTTACATGTTTTTACAAACAAATTAACTTGTTATAATAGTTAAGTGAAAATACTACATGCTTTATTTTTACAGCAAAAAAGTACTTTACAAACTATAACTATTATATGTATATATAATAAATCCGCTGGAATATAACCACTGCAGTGAGTAGTGTACAATTTCCACTGTGTAAACACACAGATAATATATACCTGTGCACACAGGCAATTTATTATTAGAGGGAATATTGACAGGGAGGGAAAAAATGGATACAATATTATATTTATCGAGAACATGAGGATACTGTCTGGAAGTGCCAAAGGATGACTGGGTGTGCTGAGTGGGGGGGATAGATGCACTGGTATTACACGGGGAGGAAGGAAAACTGGAGAATAGATAGGTGGTGGTGCATTGTATGGGGTAACATGGGAGAACTGGGAGGGTAGATGGGTGACTGGATGCACTTATTATTACAAAGGATATTAGTATACAGGGAGGGTGGATGGGTGTCGTTGCAGTGGTGGTTCATTATCTAAGTGCACAGATAATATACATCTGTTCACGGGGAGGGTAAATGCGTGAGTTTTGAGGGGTTGTGAAGAAACGGTGAGGATAGATGTTTGGGTGTGGGTACTGTACAGAGTGACATGGGTGTACTGGTATTACAGGGGGAAATAAGAATACATGATGGGTGGCAGGGTATCCTGTTGTTATTAAAGGGGCTAGATGGTTACAAACAGTATTAAGGACAACTATACGGTAAGGATTTATTATTCCAACTTTGTATATTGTTTCATTGAGGAGCTATAGCAGATACAGATTCATCCACCAGTTTAGTCCTCTGGGCTATCCTGTTTTAAAGAGAGTGCTTTTCATTTTTTTTTTTTTGAAAAAACGTTATATGCGTAAAGTTCTCCTTTAAAGGAGAGCTTTTCTTTCCAGAGCACCTACACTTGTAAGATTCTTCTCTAGTAAGTTGCATTTAGTACAAGTAAGAAATGGATTCTGTAACTAAGAAGGGTTCCATGTTGTTGCCAGTGCAACCCACAGCCCATGAAGTCATTAAAGAGCCACGCGTCTGACCGCAGTATTCACTGTCTACGCATAGATTTTTTTCTATACAGATGTCTCCACACAAATATGGATGTCCCTAATAAGACATTGAAAGCTTCTTGTTACCTTGCATTTTATTTACCAGTCAGTGTGAGTTTCTGGTAATTAAACTGCAGGGTAACAAGCAGCTTTCAAAGTCTTAACAGGTACTTCCATATTGACATGGAGACATCTGTATGACTTTTTTTTATCATTCTGTTCCTAGCAAAATATAAAGCTGCTTAACATACTTTGAATCTCCACTTATGTAGTCGTGGCACACCTGGTAAAGCACTGGTTTTGGAAACACAAAGTCCAGAAAGTCACAAGTTCAAATCCACAGACTTATTTTTTATTTTGTTTCTATTATGTTCCTAGAAAAATATAAAGATTCTATATGTACTAGAGTTCCACATACTTTTAGAAAGACAGCATACACGAAGTTGCAGGTTCAATTCCCATTAAATATGTTTGAAAACAAAAAACTGAAATCCCTGTCCTGTGTCAGGGAGAGGGAGGATCTCTGCTGTAATATGATTGGCTGTCAGCTTCTAGGAAGCAAGGCTGCAACTTCCTTGTTTTAATCAGTTTAGCACTACAGAATATGTGCATATACGGTATGCTTATCCAGGGTTTTACCCAGCTACGCTCAATTATGGGAGCTGATCCTTAGTACCTACAGGCTACTTTCACAAATCACCCAGCAGCCACAGCAAAGAGAGAGGTGAGGCACAGCTTGTTGTATGTTTGTGAATGTGCTCTGTCTATTGGGACAATGTTGTCTGGAGACTTTAGTTCTCCTTTAAGTAATATACGATTCATCCCACCAGGAGGTTTGAAGAGTTTGATGGTCAAGCTTACCTCTGTAAATGGCCCTGCTAGTCCCTTTAGAGCATTTGATTAAGCTCATTTTGCACTGACTGAATACTAATGGGCTAACATAATATTTCCACAAAATTCAGTTACATCTTTTGTGTAAATACATAGGTGAATGAAATATTAAACGTTAAATATTTTTTGTTTTTTCCAAGATTTCTAAAGATACATTCAGTATTATTCAATAAAAGTTCTTATCGTTTAAAATGGTGCTAAATTTTCCCCAACCAATCAGATCTTATTTAACATTTGAAAGCTAACATCTGATTGGTTGGGGCAAATTTAGCACCATTAATAATAACTTTTATTGAATAACCCTCATTAAAGTCAATGCCCAGCTGTAATGCAAAAAATTGGCCTACATGGTGATTAAAGGGGAACTGTGGTCCAAAGATGACTTTAGGTAAATTGATAGGAATTTCTCCCCTGAGAATTTTTGCAATTTATTTCCATTGTTTATTTTGCATACTTTTGAAGATATTTACATTTTTGTGAGTGATATGGCAGCAGCATCACCAGGTCCCCTGCACTTCCTGCTTCCTGCTCTGAAACTGTCAGTCAATCTGTCCTGTGTCTCCTCCTCCCCTTTGCAGCCCCCCTGGTCCCTTCCACTCATGGACCCCATGGTCCCTCCAGTTGCAGGCCCCCCATGGCCCATTATCTTACAGCCCCATGTGGCCCCGCCCACTCGTGGGTGCCATGGCCCCGCCCACTTTCAAGTGTCGTGGCCCCGCCCACCCGCGGATGCCGTGGGTTACTCAGACCCCAACACAATTAAGTGGCAAGTTGATATGTTCCTATTTGTATTATTTACTTAATGTATCATCTGCAGTGGCTATAAAATGTTTTTTATTTTTATTCTTTTTTTTTGCTTGTAGGTGCCTTATGTTTTTAAAATAATCCCCAAACATGGCTTTACAAGTATTTCCTGTAAGTAAATCCAGTTTTATTTTTTTGTGTGTATTTTTAAACTAGAATTAATAATCCATTTCTAAATTTACTGTTAAGGTTTTGTACACACATCAGAAGACCAAAAAGTCCAAAACCTGGCATGATGGAATTGTGAAAATATCCCAAGAAGGAAAAATAGTAAGACCCTTACTCCAAACTGGGAGTGTGTACAATGCAAGTAGTGTGTTCACATGATTGTTTCTACATATCATTTGGATGGTACTACTGTAAACTTGTCTCTCATACTAATGGGTGTATTTAGTAATCATTACATGAATATAAATAATTTGCTTTGAGTTTATTTATTAATCCTTTATTTGTGAATGGAGTGTTGTTAACCGTCTACCAATTCACAAATGCTTCTGCATATAACTGTTGGTTAGTCAATCACTGTTTACTATGCCCCTTAATCACCAGTCGGGTGGCTTCCTGGGCTTTCCCTCCTTATCAAGAAGGTATCCGCTATGTGCTTGTCATGGAAATTGTTTGCTTGTGAACTTTTTTTTTATTTCTTCTCACAGACTAGGCTTATATATTTATTTATACACATGAATAAGATTGTTCTTTTCTCTACTACTCTCTAAATGCAGGCAACATTGTATAATGACAAAGGTCAACGTATGGAAAGTGTCTTCCTCAAAATAAATAAGGTATGCTAAAAATTATAGAATATAAAAGAATTTCTCTTTACTTCCCTTTAACATACAAAATATATGAAAATATTCCTCCTAACTGGCAATCTAGTGTAAGCCACACCTGCATTTGGTGAAAAGATTGATCTTTCCTAAATACTTGTGGAACCAGATAAATAAGCACCTGGCAAAAAAATATGGAAAAAAAAAAACTTTACTTGTAATTCCATTCAATTACCTACTTAGAGGAACAATAGAATAGTGGATGTTTGAGGTTTATATTATTAGTTAAAGAATAATGAAAGTATAATAATAAGTTAAGTTCGGGTGATTCCCCATAAAATAAGAAACTGTTATATTTTTAACCTAAGAATTATTATTAGTTGTCTACAAATAAGTGGGGGTTTTTGTGGGCACAGCTCCTCCTCTTCTTTCCAAGCACCTCTGCTTCTGATAACCCCACCCTGTGTGCCAAATCTTTGCCACCAGCACACAGACATGAATGGTGATTACATCACAAGCAGCAAAGGGTAACAGGAAAAAAATAGCATTAAATGAATTGAATGGTAAAAATGTATTTATCTTTTAAGAATCAAACATATACAACACTGTAGGGATACTGGAACTTTCCACAAAGAGTGCAATACTGCAGGTTCCTCCACAGGTATGCCTAGAAAACCCCAAACTAGGCCAGATAGGGGAACCCCTAAATTGTAACAAAAATGCAATGATCGGGGGTATACACCCACAATATTATCAATAAAAACAAACAACCTGTGTAGAAAACTGTAAAAGAGGGGAAAGCAATCTATGTAGTAAAAAACATATATATATCACATTTATTACTCCACTTATATAGAAAGCTGGCCAGCTCAAAATATAACATACCATATATAATAATAATAAAAACCCCTTCTAAATAACACACATAAATATCCAATGGCTAATAAAAGATATATGTATATAAAAGAAGAAAAAAAGTCAATAGACTAAAGTCTGATTGGATACAGACTTTAAAGGGAACTTTAAGAGATTGGAATCCTTAATATAGCTTCTTATGAAGCACCATTTATACTGAATCCGTAAGGCATAACATTGGAACTATATATCTAGCCATTATCAGACTTTGGACTGTTGACTACGTTCTTCTTTTATATACATATATCTTTTATTAGCCATTGGATATTTATGTGGGTTTATAAGTGGAGTAATAAATGTGATATATATGTGTTTTTTGCTACATAGATTGCTTTTCCCTCTTTTACGGTTTTCTACACAGGTTGTTTGTTTTTATTGATACTACTGGTACTTTTCTATATAAATGTATATTTTATGAGAATATGTATGTTGTATTATCTTCTAATAAATAGATGGATTTCTAATACACGGGAGATGTTTTATACTCATAATGATATATTTTGGTATTTAGAAGTCCCCCCCCCCAAAAAAAACAAACAACAAAAAGAACCCCAATTGGACTACATGATTTAATATCAGTAACTTATACCTTCTGAATATATCTCTGCAGTTGAATCCAGGAGATGAGCTGGAAAGTGATCATTATTTAATCACAGTCGAAGGAGAAGATATAAATGGTGGTGTTATACATAGTTCAACAGAAGAAGCTCCCAAATTTACTGATGTTACCCTAAAACCTGTTCGACCTCTTCCTCGTATTGGTTTAAAAAGGAAAATTTCAGTAAGATTTTATAAAATCAGTAATTGTATGGAGACCTGTCTACATTCTTATTCGGATGCCTTTTTTTTAAAGCAATTTTAAACTGAAGAAAAATACTTTGCCTCATTTCATTATATAAACAAATACATGTAAGCAGCAGTGTGTTTGTTGCTGCATGACTTCCAGGACAATCCAATACTTACTTAAGTTTATTCCACCAGCCCCCCTGCCAGACTATCTGACTCTCTTTGAGGGCAAGAATGCTCAGTAATCCCTATGAGGCAGCATTGAGAGAGGGAATTTTTCACCATGCAGTTCACATTCCAGCTACAGCAAAACTAAACATAACAGAAAAGATTATGATACTAAGGCACTTGATTGACAGCTAAAATTTAAGATGTTTCAGACTGGATATCTAAATAAATAGGGGACAGATCAACAACAAAAATGATTAGTTGTGAAAAGTTGGGGAAAATTAAAGTTTCCAGTAATGAGCAATTTGAAAAAATTAAACATATCCTTTAAATTGCTGGTTATCCCCTTAAATGTAGACCTAATCTGATCTGATCTAATCTAGACAACCTTTTCCAAGAAAATATAATCAAGCAAGAGTAGAAATGACCCAAAGTAATCAATAAGAACCTTTCATACTGGGATAACCTTTGCATGGTTTAAAGGGTTATCATTTTTATGATCATAAGTCATATAACTCGAACCAATTTGTTTTTACTGTAAGCTCTTTCTTAGATACTGGTACTAGATGGATCACTGGAATTTGCATTAATCATATTTGTATAATATTTTTGTAAAATGTATATTTTTGTAACTTTAACTGACCAGTGCTTTAACAGTCTATGCCTCACATTTTCTTAAAATCTTTATTCCAGGGGTTTCAGTGTCCACGTGAAATTGCAAAAAAAACTTGTGTAGAGACAGAAGATACAAGAAGCACATCCTCACATGGATTGACTTCACAAATGTGCGCTGCATCTCCTTTGTTTGAAACCCCTTACTTAAGAAATGAAGTCATGATTCCTGCTCAATGTCCTTCTAATGCTTCTTGGAACCACAGTCCTAGACATAGAAATACACAGGATCGAAACCTACCTTCCCCCTTTTTTTGCTCAAATACATCTCCAAACAAAACTGTAAAATGTGAAATAGATTCTGGCAGTAATTTTGCAGCCACCAGCACTGACTCCATCCATAAACACAATAATAGAAGCAGAGCTCAAATTCTGTCACTATTGGACTCTAGGTGTAATAAGCATACGTCTTCTTCTAAGCCTAAAGAGGACAATAAAGACATCTCTGCACTAAGCAAAATTAAGATGATAAACACAATGTTAACTGGTGTGTCAGAGGCTGAAAATGTGTCTGGTATTGGGCAAAATTATCCACATGCACAGCATCCTATTTCTGTTGAACCTAGTCTTTCAAGGAGTCGATGGAATGTGTATTTAAAGGATTCATCAGCCTCTGATTCCAAAAAAGACACATCTGACAAGTCAGAAATGTCAAATAGGAAACAATGCATTTCGAATTCTGTAGTCTCTGATAGCAGTCAGGGGGAAATCAGTCATGAGGACAATATTTCAGTATCTGAAAAATTTCAGCTTCCAGTGAAAAAACAAATTCTGGAATTTTCAAATAACCTTCATCTGTCATTGCAGCCATCTGTGAGATTAGCTACATTAGAATTAAAATCACCAATTTGCATTAACAAACCAGTGAACAGCTCTTTAACTTTTACCAAAAACACATTAGAAAAAAACTCAAAATTGGAAGACTGTAAAAGTTATGTTCAAAATGTGAAAGAACAAAAAACAAACCTTAAGAACGTTTCCCATGCTGCTAAATTTAGTCACCAAAAATGCTTGGATGGAGAAGTAACCATACCAGAAAAAAATGCCGATAACTGCACTGATGAAGATGAAATCGGCGATGAACAGATTTCAGAGGTGTCATTTAACCTTTTGGACAATTTTGATTTTGCAGACTCTGATAGCGAGGATTCACCAGTAGTTTCTAATGGATGCCTAAAAATACAGAATGGGAAAAGAGAGGGAAGTCCTCTTGGAAAACACACAAACGAAAGTGCTGTAGAAAACAACTTTTCTGTTAGTGATCAATTATCTTTGATTTGCCAGAATGAGGAACATTCTTTAAATAAATTAAAAAATGAAGAAAATATCATTACTACTGACAGCCAAAAAAGAGAAATGCTTCCTTCATGTACACCTGAAAATGACTTTCCAATTAGTGATAATGTAGTATGCACAAATGACATCTGTATAGTGGAAGAGGAATGCAAAATACAATTTGGGCAGAATACGGAAGACTGTACTGAGACACCCTCAACCTGGACAGAAAGAACACTGAAAAACAGTGTGTCAAATGTTAACACTGAGCTTCCCTGTGACGATGAGCATACAATAGAAAACTGTATTCTGGAAATTAACAAATCGCCTGGAAATTCTTCGAAAACTGAAGGACCTGTACAGAATGGTAAAATATTTCATCAGTGCTACAAGCATGCCCAAGTGTTACAACAAAACATTAAGGAGGATATATATAAATGTGTAAAGAAATCTTTGCCTAACCTGCAGGCTTTCAAAAATAATATGCATAATTTGCATGAAAGTGTTATGTTTGGGGGAAAACAATTAATGTCTTTTAAAAACATTGATTCGGAAAATAGTATCAGTGTTCTGAAAGAGTTAACAAAGCACAACAATGCCTTGGAGAGCTTAGACATTTTAAAAGATGACTTTGTATCAGCAGAAGAGGATTATTCAGGACAGGCTGAAGGTCAGAATCATGGTTTACCATTACACTAACCTATAAATTATAACTTTATGATAATAAAGTTTCTGATTGGTAGGGATCTTTAGAATAAATTCTCTTCTGGAATATTATGTATTATAAAGAATAGTTAGGTGGGATATACATATGCGTAAGGGAAATGTAGACTAATAAAATCTAGTCACAGATATTACATTTTATATAAATATATGATTTTACTAACAGATTTCCCTAGATAAATAATCTTAAATATCCCTTCATTGACTGAAAACATTTATGGACTTTAGTGCACAGAGCTGGTCCACATGAAGTTTTCTTTTTTTGATGCTCTCACAATATTGCTGTAAATATTATGTTAGGAATTGCTAAAGGTGTCAGTTCATAGCTGTAAAGGATACCTTCTTTATTAAAATGTTTCATGTGTTAAAAAAAGCCTTACTATGAAGGAGTTGCCTGTGAAATTTCTCTTGTTGTAGTAATATAAGGGTAGGTTTGCATATTAAATTGAAGATGTAATTGTGACTGTGGTAATTTTTTTATAATTTCACTTTTAAAGTAAAGGTCCAGGTGCAAGGACCACAAAGCTGATCAAATATGATTTTCAACAGCTTAGCAGTACACAAAAACAGTACTTTTAGGTGCAATTGAAGTTTGTACGTGTTTGCCCTTAAAGGTGTATAACCCATTAATTGCTTAATATTCGTTTTTATTATTATTATGATAGTTATTTTTTTTAAAGAAGGTATACAGTACTTATGTGAAATACTGTAAGTACAATAACTGAATGATTCACATAGCATGGCTGTAAATTTAGAAGGTTATTTTTTCTTTAGGCATAAAATGATGGAGGAGGGATATGTATTTATCTTAAACAATTTTGTAATTAATTATTTGTAACAAAACCAATTTGTTAAACAAATTTAGGATGTTAGGTATAAAGGCTAAAGCAGTATGGTTGGAACTGTGCACAGAAAGCGGGAAGATAGATAAATTTATTGTAAAGAAGATAAGAAGTGTCTGACACAAGCCACTAAATGCTACTTAAAAGATTGAAGTTTTCAACTCCAATGCAGATGACAAAGGCTGCAAATTTGGGGAACAATTTAATTATATAGTATTTTAATACCCTGACATTGGTTTTAGTACTGGGACTATCAACAAAGCAAAAGGGTAATAAGTATCTTCCTACTAGGAAAGATGCTCTGTTGGATTTTTAATATATAACAATGCAGATAGTTATACAGTACATAAAAATAATAAAAAGCTTAGGGAAAAGTTCCAATGATCATATGCAAAGAATTGCTTACAATGGACTATGTAGACTAAAGTTCCAAGTAGTGTGCCACAGGGTTCTGTATTGTGGTCACTTCTTTTTAATTTGTTTATCAATTATATGAAAGTGGATATTAAGGTGGACATACACATGCAATTGCTATGTGGTAACCACATACTGTACATGGCCCTGTGTGCGTGTGGGCATACATGAGGCTGGTCTTATTCGCTCCTTTTACTAAAGATACGGACCAACAGAAATTTTGTGTCTGTGATCACCATGATACTGACGGCGGTTATTTGTTTGTCCTTAACATATTTCGGCAAATGCTGTTGGATCTGACAGGAATTTTCAAGTATCGGGTATAACCAAGTGTGTTTATTGATGACACAAAACTATGTAGGGCACTGAAAACTGCAATTGTTGCATAGAAATATGTACAGTTTGTCTAAATGGACAGCAAAGTGGCAGTAAAAATTTAATGTTGATAAATGTTTGGTGATGCATTTTGGGTTAAAAATCCTTGTGCTCTTTTATAAGTTGCTGTAACTTTATAGTGAATCTCTGTTTGGAAAAAGTCTAGGAGCTCTAGCAAATAACAGACTAAAGGTACCCATAGATCTTTCCAATTCCTGACAAATCCTGTCAGATCCGAATATGGGCAGTGTGTGGGGGCAAAAATGACCAGCAATGACGCAGAGGAATGTCCGCCGTTGGTATACTGTCAGTCATTCTGAATGGAAAATCTTTGTTGTTCGGTATTGGCTCCCGATAAGATTGTCTGAGTGTGTTGGTGCATGTATACGGGCACCTTAGGAACAGTAAAACTGTGGATTTTGTCAGGGGCAAGAGCAGGAATTCCAAGGAAAGATTCATGAAAATGTTAAAATGAACAGTGGTAAGCGCGGTGCACCACCAAAATGTAACTACACTTTTAGAGGCCAATCTCATGTAAAAGTATACCTTTATTTTATTCTGCTTGCCCCTTGATTTTGTTTCTGTATGAAAAATGCTCCCCTATATGTTAAAATATAAGGGTATTAAAAGTCACCAGGGAATTCTATGACCATATAAAAGTATGAGACATAAGAATAGTATATAGGGTCTTATCCGCTGGGCACTTTTCTGAATTTAAAGTAACGTAAATGTAATATCGGTTTGCACGGCTTAAACTCCATATTTGTGGCTGCTGTGGTTTCACAAAAGACACCTGCAGCCGGTGCTCGCAATTTAATATCATGTGTTACATTTAGCGTGAGATATTTAATACCGGCACGCTGTGAGTAAATCCCTTTTGGGATTTCCTCACAAGCGCTAACGCAATATTAAATTCATATAGGGACATTTAGACAAGGCCTATAGAATCTCAATGTAACTATGTATTTTTCAATCTTTTTTTTTTTACAGGTATAAACCTCATTATAGTGAAAACAATATTGCCACTATGGGAAGTAGCTGTACTAAATTAGATTACTTGATAAGTTCCATGAGACAATAAGAACAACCACCCCCCCAAAAACCGCTGATGAGTGGTAATGGCAGGTTCATTGGATAGTTTTAAAAGACTGGATTAGTTTATAAAATTATGGAATAATTAACATTACTGGAATTAATAAATCTTGTTCAAGTAGATCCAAAGATGCAATTGCCCCCCCCCCCATACTATGCTGCAATCTTCCACAACAGCAAGCCCAGTAGTCCTTCACATTTCCCCCCTACTCCCTTTAGCCAATAAAAAAATAGGTGCAAATATTTGCCAAGCTGTTATTTAGTTTCTTGTTAATTCTCCACACCTAGATGTTTTAACGGCTATGTAAACTGCCAAATGATTTTTTAACTAATCGCACAGTAATTAGGATTAATTACCACCAATCTTTAATCTGCTTTTTTTTTTCTTCTCTGACCTTCCTATCCCTTGTTTTTTAGCTCTGGGAATTTTACATTTTAAAGAAGACTGGGCACAGCTAGTTATTAAAGAACTATCAATCACCCAACCCCTCACCTTGGCACATTACATGTAGAAACTATCTATTCTATAAAAGTAAAGAATTTTTTCCCTGTCACTGCATGGCTAACTGATTCAACATTAAGATCAGGAAAGGGAATAACCATTATCTATTTCTCTGTGCAGATAAACCCAATCCAGCAGTTAGCTGCTGTCTATTGTCCCAATGTAGCACTGTACTTAAAGAAATCAATTACAAAGCCCCCCCCCAAACACACACCTTCAAAATCCTACAGCTAAAAGAAAATCTTACTTGATTCAAGCAGTTATTACAGCTCCCAGTGCTGCTTACCTTCCTATTGCAAAGCAGGTTTACTTTCACCATAACCCAACAACCCTGGGTGAATGCTATTGGCTGTAGGGGGGCACAGATCATCTCCACTGCACATGCTCCATACTCTAGCTCTTCCTCAATTGTGGGAGGGGGTGGATACATAGAGAGGAGACATGCATAATAACTAGGAGTAAGCTGAACAGGACATGAGGAGATCTAGTGGCAGGGAGCACTGAGAGCAAAAAGGGATCAAGTTCCTGACAGCACTAAATATATAGAAATGGACAAAGTCAGTTTTCAGTTTAGTGTCCCTTTAATATATGTATTTAGCCTGGCAATTGATATTATAATGAAGTTATCATTAGCAGAATACTCTTTAGTTTAAGGGTGGCCTTTGTCATGTTAATGCTCACAATATCCAAAGGCAATGTGGCATTTCATACATCCAAGGATTGTCACCAAACTGTTTTGTTAAACATGCATCTGAAAACCAGACATTTGAAACTCAAAGTGGACATGTTGAGCTTATGGCCAAATGGAAAACGAACATTCAGTGAAACATTCATGTTACTTATCAGTAGTGCTGATTGTAATGTTTTCTCCTTTACAGATGTCCCAACTAAAGAATTCTCTTTTCCTCAAAGGAACAGAAACACTCAAGATTTAGATTTTCTCTGGGATCTATCACAGTGGCCATCCAAACAGGTTATATCATACTGCTACATAGTGTATTTTTATTTAAAATATTAGACTTTGGGGTTAATATATAAATTTATATAAGAGGTTAGGAAATCTCTCCTATGTAAATGATTTTTTACAAGTCTTCTCTTATATTTTCTATTTAAAGGGTATCTCCACTGATAAAAGTCACCTGGGTTATGAGGATAGATATGTGTAAGGTGGAAATGTACCTGTATTATCCTGTGTCTTTGAGCAGTAGTTTAGAAGAAATCCAATGAGTTTCTCCCTGAATGCTGTGGATGGTGCAGGTCCGCCCACTTTCAGTGACTGCCTGCCTGGGAAATGTCCGACGCGTGTGTTCCTTTAGTGCATGTCCGACTGGCTGGTCGATCTCACACACACACACACACACACACACACACACACACACACACACACACTTCAAGCTACTGAGTTTAATGGAGGAATAATCACATGACCATCACAGCAGCTTGCTGACTTCACTAATTAATGGAGGAGTAATCAGGTACTACCTTTTTCTCTCTCCCATCCCCTTTTCCTCCCCTGCCTGATCAGCTGTAAAAATAAACTTAAAGAGTCAGAGAGGAAAGGATTTCTTACTGCAGGAAAGTGGGTGTGTCTGCTACCATAATGATGCTCATTTAGTGACCTGCCCTCCCAGCACAGGGGAAGACACCCAGGAACCAGCACAACTTTCCCATGCTGCTGCAATCAAACGAAGGGGAATTCTGGGGAAAAAAGTTAGGAGGAGGGTTGGGGGATAGTGTACTTTAAAATAAATTTTTAAAAAATGCTTTTTCCTCAGTGGAGATACCCTTTAAAGGGCATGTTCATCCTTAAAAACAAACAACTGATGACTTGTCAGTTATTTGCCTGCAACCCTTAACTTCTATTTTTACCAGTCTATTACATACACTTGTAAACGGGTATTTAATTTTAAGTTCTGTTCCCTTTTAGGACAGGTATCTGCCTTCTCCCTCCTCTCAATGGTGGCAGGGGAAACAGCAGTCAATTGTTAGCCAGCAGTCAATCATTGGCTGTGATGTCAGTTGTCACAGCCTTGATTGACTACATGGAGTGAAGGACCAGCTTCCTCTGCCAGAATGACAGCAATAATTATGCTTAAATATCTGGTTAGTAATGCAGTAAATTTCAAAATATATCAGTGGGGTTGGGGCCAGGTAACTGACAATTGACCATTTTTTTGTTTTAAGTGTGGACATGCCCATTAAGCACACTAGGAAATGCACATAGAGCTCCAAATATTTTGTAGTGTCTAAAGCTGACTTGTAAACACATCAGTACTTCCAAATAAATGTCTAACCCTAGCAGCAACTGCTTAAAGCCTTTTGGGAAAAACATCTCAAGTTTTATGTATGAGGTGCATAATTTCTAGATAAACTTTTTTTTTGTTTAAAATTTTTTTTTTCCTAAATATTGTTTATGCTGTCCTATTAAAGTGCTATCTCCCTCAATCATGTGACTTACAATGAAATCTCTGCCTGTTAACATATTTTAGCTTAACATACCCATACTGCAAGAGAAACCTAAAACTGACCGTCCGCTTCTTCTGCGGCCAAGACCTGAAAATACTGCAGTGCCGAATGAAGATAAAAAAGAAACCCAAAGTAAGAATATATTTCTATTTTAACAACCCTGGGTTTTCGTAAATATACAAATGTTGATCATTTTAAGGTATGTAGTAGTTTTTTTCAAACCCTGTACATACTAGTGCAATAATACTGACATATTTACTAAAGTAAAATAAAAAATACTTTCTTTATCCTTCTATATTTGATTATTTTCTACTCCCTTTAACCATATCTCTTCATGTCCTGTTCAGCTCACTCCCAGTTAATATGCATCCTAGAACTCTCTCTACTCAGCCTTTATCAGAAGCTTAGAGTGGGGTAGCATGTGCAGTAGAGATGAGCTGTGATTTTGAAACAGTGAGCTGCAACCAATAGCTATATATATTTTGTGTTATACTGAAATGGCATTCCCATTTACCTTACCTTATGGGAAGGTAAGCAGCTCTGGCTAATCTTGATTATGTGTTAGCTGCAGGCACTGATAGAGAACACAGGGCAACAGATAATGCTTACCGTAATACTTTTCATAATCTTAATGCTAATACAATTAGCCATAGAGTAATAGAGGTATAAACTATGCTTTCATACAAAGAATACTGTTTTCACACAGTAAAGTGGAGCCAGGGGAGGGTCTGGAATATGCTAAAGGGGTAGCTGATTGCCAGTAGTACTTTACTGTCTGACTGACACTCGCTCCCCTTGAAAAACCCCAAAAGGGAAAGGAGGTTCAAAGAAAAGAAAAAAAATCTGATTAAAGGTTGTTCGCAATTAATCCTTATTGCTGAATGATTAGCTGAAAAATAATACAGCACACAGTTTAAATGCCCTATAATTGGAACTGGCCTCCTGAACATGTTGGTAAGCAGAACAAATAAAAAGTGTACAGGTTAGATTTATTTTCCTTCTTTTATTACAAAATAACACAATCTTAGTAAGTAAGTAAAGTATTTTTATTAATATCAAATAAGAATTTGGTATAGGATTGTAAAAACAGTCTTGTTTAATAGGTTAAATTAGTATCAAGCATAATGATTTCATGGATACTTGGAAACAGGCAACAAAACTTTACAAACTGCTAAACTTACTAAATTAAATACAATCAGATTTAGTGTAAGGCTGTGTACCGTACATACCAGCCAATTTTTAGTCTACAAATCATTAAACTTGACTGGTAGTCTGGTGCAAATAAAAGACAGTGCTGATCAGCTACCAATCAAGTTGCACTTTTAAAATTTCTGCCATGCCCAATCTAACAAAATTTCAGTCCTGACAGTTCATAGGGCTGACATATTTGAAGTGTTTACACAGCCTAATATGGTAGTTTTAATTTTGTATCATATATGGTAGACCATGTTAGTCAAAAAAAGTCTCCATAGCTCATAAACTGCAGCTTGATTAATGCTGAGCTTATTAAAAAATAGATTATAAGTAGCAATAGATTATAAATCAGCAGGCTAAAGCTGGGTACACACATTACCGATTAAGCAACAATCCTGTCGGCCTTGGGATAGCTCAGTTCGGAACTGGGCAAAAATATTTCCCATGGCCACAGTTGTCTCCCTGTACTATAGGGAGCATAGGAAGTCAGCTGTGGCTGAAGGAAATGTGCTATCCTCAACATTCTCCCTATGCTTTACACTGTGTGTAGGGGGATCTTTAAAAAAAACAACAGACATAATATAAAAGATTCTGTCTGTCATATTTCCAAGATCTGGAGATTGTGTACCCAACTTTAGGCTAACTGCTTCTCCTAACTTTTTATGTACTACATTTGAGGTATTTACCCTTTTGCACACACAAACTGCAAGGGGAATGCACCAAGAGCTATATTGTTACATTTTTACCTTAAAAGAACAAACTTTAGCTACAATTAAAATGTATTTAAGCTGAGGTGGTTTGACACCAATCTGCCTTGCCATTTTCTCAAAATCGGGATTTGTTCAGCTTGATCTATTTCTGGCGTTGGCACGTACAGTGGTTGGCAAAAGTATTCGGCCCCTTGAAGTTTTCCACATTTTGTCACATTACTGCCACAAACATGAATCAATTTTATTGGAATTCCATGTGAAAGACCAATACAAAGTGGTGTACACGTGAGAAGTGTAACGAAAATCATACATGATTTCAAACATTTTTAACAAATCAATAACTGCAAGGTGGGGTGTGCATAATTATTCAGCCCCCTTTGGTCTGAGTGCAGTCAAGTTGCCCATAGACATTGCCTGATGAGTGCTAAGGACTAAATAGAGTGCAGCTGTGTGTAATCTAATGTCAGCAAAAATACCGCTGCTCTGTGACGGCCTCAGAGGTTGAATCTTGGGAGCAACAACACCCACCAAGTCCAAAGAACACACCAGACAGGTCAGGGATAAAGTTATTGAGAGATTTAAAGCAGGCTTAGGCTACAAAAAGATTTCCAAAGCCTTGAACATCCCAAGGAGCACTGTTCAAGCGATCATTCAGAAATGGAAGGAGTATGGCACAACTGTAAACCTACCAAGACAAGGCCGTCCACCTAAACTCACAGGCCGAACAAGGAGAGCGCTGATCAGAAATGCAGTCAAGAGGCCCATGGTGACTGTAGAGCTGCAGAGATCTACAGCTCAGGTGGGGGAATCTGTCCATAGGACATCTATTAGTCATGCACTGCACAAAGTTGCCCTACATGGAAGAGTGGCAAGAAGAAAGCCATTGTTAACAGAAAAGCATAAGAAGTCCCATTTGCAGTTTGCCACAAGCCACGTGAGGGACACAGCAAACGTGTGGAAGAAGGTGCTCTGGTCAGATGAGACCAAAATGGAACTTTTTGGCCAAAATGCAAAACGCTATGTGTGGCGAAAAACTTACACTGCACATCACTCAGAACACACCATCCCCACTGTCAAATATGGTGGTGGCAGCATCATGCTCTGGGGGTGCTTCTCTTCAGCAGGGACAGGGAAGCTGGTCAGAGTTGATGGGAAGATGGATGGAGCCAAATACAGGACAATCTTGGAAGAAAACCTCTTGGAGTCAGCAAAAGACTTGAGACTGGGGCGGAGGTTCACCTTCCAGCAGGACAATGACCCTAAACATAAAGCCAGGGCAACAATGGAATGGTTTAAAACAAAACATATCCATGTGTTAGAATGGCCCAGTCAAAGTCCAGATCTAAATCCAATCGAGAATCTGTGGCAAGATCTGAAAACTGCTGTTCACAAACACTGTCTATCTAATCTGACTGAGCTGGAGCTGTTTTGCAAAGAAGAATGGGCAAGGATTTCAGTCTCTAGATGTGCAAAGCTGGTAGAGACATACCCTAAAAGACTGGCAGCTGTAATTGTAGAACCACCTTTTGCTGCAAAGTATTGACTTGGGGCTGAATAATTACGCACACCCCACTTTGCAGTTATTGATTTGTTAAAAATGTTTGGAATCATGTATGATTTTCGTTCCAATTCTCACGTATACCACTTTGTATTGGTCTTTCACGTGGAATTCCAATAAAATTGATTCATGTTTGTGGCAGTAATGTGACAAAATGTGGAAAACTTCAAGGGGGCCGAATACTTTTGCCAACCACTGTATATTATATAGACATTTGAAGCCTGGAACTACTGTCTGCCGCTGGGAGCTAGAACAGGGTTTTGCTTAACTTCAAATGCAGAGTTTGAGATGTTGGAACCATTGATTTCTGTCATGGATTGCATACAGCCTCAGCTAGAATTAGGCAGTAATGTGACAAAATGTGGAAAACTTCAAAGGGGCCGAATACTTTTGCCAACCACTGTATATTATTTAGACCTTTGAAGCCTGGAACTACTGTCTGCCACTGGAAGCTAGAACAGGGTTTTGCTTAAAGGGCAACTATAGTGAAAAAAAAACTTTGTCTGTATACAATGTATAGATCACTTAGTATAAGCAGCCTTACTTTCATGTTTCTGTGTGGCTTCGTTTCTTCACACTGGCAGAAGTTTGTACCAAGCTGTGTAGTCCCCCTCCCCTCTCTGTCTACTCCCCCTCAAGCAGTGACGGGCTGTATACAGAGTCCGAGCATTGTCAGTTGAAAGGACTTTAAATGAAGTGCTGACATCCTGTTGACCCCTCCCTTCCAGAGCTAGACTGCAAGCAATCAAAGTGTGGAATAAAGTAGCAATATGCTGAAGGGAGGGGCAGAGGGGGAGAGAGGACAAGTGGTGCTGAGATTCTTTACAAGTAAGTTACTGAACTCTGCCTGTTCTCTAACTTTGCTAATTGTTATTTACTTTTTACCTAAAGTTCATATCTCTCCCCCTGCTTAGCTGACATCATAATCACTGAAGAGAGAGTCAGTGTAACAGCAGCTTGTAGTGAGACCTTCACAAACACAGTGACACTGCTTGTTGTCCTGTTACATTTCAGTTGCTTTAGTCTATATATTTCATAGATTGCACTGTGTGTCTTGTTTGGTATATAGTCTGTATTACTGTATTATATATACTGTATTAGTGTTCCATTTGAGTCACTGGTTTTGTATGTATATAAGATTTGTTTTGGGGGGGAGGGGCTGTTTTATAGTGTGTTATGCTCATATTGCTGGGTTAATGGTTTATTGATTGTGTTTAGCACTACAGCATTTGACTATATGTTGCACATGGTACATATAGTGTGGGTGAGAGTGTGTGACAGTACTGCAGGGGAGCTTTGGATTGTGTGGGTGTGTGCCTTTGAGTGACAGATGAGGTGTAGCAGCTCCTACAAATCACAGCATATGCAAAGGCTTATATCTCGGGGACTATGTAGAGTTTAAAGAAACTAAAGGTACCCTGGTGGATGGGATGACTTATAGGATACATTAGAAGAAATTAAAAAAAAACAATTTTCTCACTATAATTGCCCTTTAACTTCAAATGCAGAGTTTGAGATGTTGGAACCATTGATTTCTGTCATGGTTTGCATACAGCCTCAGCTAGAATTATATTTTATTTTCTAGCTGGAGTAGTTTTTTGTTAAAGTTTAGTATATTTGTCCTTTAAAGTCTAGTCTAACCTATTTTTTGATGATGATTAGCATAACTGGGATTGCAATGTACCCAGATTATCAATATTTCTAGTACACTGCAGAGGTAAGCTTTATTGATTGCCTACATTTTTTAGACAGTTTTTCTTATTTTATTTTAGACATTCATACTATGAATGCTGCAACTTCACTTAACCAGTCCAAACTTCTAAAGCAAGAGGCAATATTAACCACTCCAGAAAGTACAGACCTTCCTAAGTTGGCCCCATCAGGAAATGAATTCAGTGCAAATTTACTAGCAAGGAATAGTACCCTGTTTCCCAGTATTTGTCCCGAGAAGAATCATTTCATAAGTGTTGTTAAATTTAATGGAAGAGAGGACTCTGGACTCCAGGAACAAACAGAAGATTGTTCTCAGAATTCACTCAAGAGTCAGAGCAAGTGGGCTAAATATGATACATCTCATTGTAAAAACCAGAATTACAAGGATATGAAACAGATTGAAGACTTCTGTGCACTATCTGTGTTTGAAAAGGATCCACATGTGGTAGAGAGTGGAGATGGTGACAAGGTGTCTGGGGAGTCTGCTCATCTAAGTTTGTTAAAGGGTACACTGAGTAATATGAACACTATTCAACAACAGCACCAGTTCCTTACAGCTGCTAGAAATAGACAAAATAATGTATTGGAAAAGCCTCTTCTTTGTCAGGCAGTAGGAAACAAGGTGTGTGTGATCTGTGGTATTTAAACAATCATTCTGTTTTGTTCTATCCAAATATTTGAACAAAAGATAACATTTTAATTCTAACATGCTCTACAACAATGATTTGTTAAATTATTTTTCGATTTTTTTATTAAAAGAACACAATAATGTATTCTGCAAAGGAAATGCTAAAACTGCTTACAGCTTTTATGAGAAATTACTTATGTCATTTAGCCCCATAAATAGAGTGTGATCCCTGAAGGAGCTGGTCTACGCAAGTGGCACACATATCCCTGTAGCAATAGAGGTCATGCACTGCCAGCGGGTCAAGTGGGTTAAAGGGTAACTATGGTATCCTAACAAGTTAGGGTTAAATGAAAGACGGCAGTATTTCCTTTATAATGAGCTGACAATCACATATCTGGCTTCAGCCTGGGAGAAATGATATTGGGGTAAATGTTCAAACTTCCTGTTTCCAGTAGGTTAAGTGACATCACCTTATCTCTGCATGCCTTTTCGTCCCAGGGGACAAGCATGCTCAGTAAAGACTTACCTGGTTATTCAATAAAAGTTCTTATCGTTTAAAATGGTGCTAATTTTGCCCCAACCAATCAGGTCTTATTTAACATTTGAAAGCTAACATCTGATTGGTTAGGGCAAAATTAGCACCATTTTAAACAATAAGAACTGTTAATGCTGGGGAAATCAGAAAGTACCTGAGGAAAAAATCGACAGTTGAGAAGGGGAGCCTATTAATGCAGACAGACTGGTCACATGGCTGAAAACAGGAAGTGTTCAAGCAGGAAGTAATATTCCTGAACCTTTCCAGCAATAACTCCTCACACATTTTATCTAGAGATGTGAATTAGGTTTTATTTTGAAAGTATGATGGAAGGCTTTTTATATAATCCTTACTAGTTTGGAAGACTTCGAGACTACAGTTACCCTTTCTTTTGTGTACCTCCTCCATAATTTACTAGCTCAGAGACAAAGCAACTCTATAACATTAAAGGAATAGTTCACTGCAATAGGGAACTATTCCTTTAATGCATTGATTGAAGACCAGGAGGTTAAGGAGCTATGCCTTACCTCCCGTTCTTCAATCGTTGGAGAGCCAGGAACGAAGATGCCAAAAGCTTACCTTTTGCGTGATCCAGCGTGGCCTCACCGACAGGTCTGATAATGCGCGCTATAGCCGAACGAGTGGTTGGGAATTTCAGAGCTGCCACGCTGGATCGCGCGAAAGGTAAGCTTTTCGCATCTTCGTTCCTGGCTCTCCAACGATTGAAGAACGGGAGGTAAGGCATAGCTCCTTAACCTCCCCGTCTTCAATCAATGTAGTAAAGGAATAGTTAACTATTGCAGTGAACTATTCCTTTAACGTTGTCCACAGGTGTACCCTTTTTTTAAAAATAATTTTATCTTACTTTCGCCAGTGGTTTTGACCATGCTTAGTGGTTGTGGATTGGTGTAAATTGTTACTGGCTTTAGAAGTGTAGCTAAAGCAAAAATAACCCCCTTTTTGGAGGACACAAGGTAAATTTAGCATTAATTATATTATTTTGTATCTCTTGATATTGATTTTTTTTACCATTCTGGGTTATTTGGATATTGTTACAGATATGAATGAACTGTTTTGTCACATAAAACCACCAAAATGTATTCAGATAAGGGGAACTTCTAAAGGGAACTCAAACATCAGAAGCAGAGGTAATTTGCTTACCTGATGAATCCAGACAAGCTGTGAAGTGTATGGCCACAGCTCCTGGTGTTTCTTCTTGTTCATCATTGTTGTGGCATATTTAGTTTACATGAATCTGGTGGGTTTCTCTGTTCCATCTGTAGGTTTGTGGACAAAGAAACATTTCTATTTGGAATTTCAACAAAACTGTGAATATTCTTGGTTTGCTGGTTTAAATTTTAATGGCATTATCAATCGCTGAAATTTTGGGTCTGAAATTGTTATTTCCACCCGGAACTAGGTTCAGGACTAAATTACCACACAATATGCCTAATGTTTTTTTTATAGTCTTCATGGCTTGAGTGCATATTAGGATTGTTTAATTATTGCTTTGCTTTTTCAGACATCCTGTGAGCTGAACTTTCCTAGTAGGGATGCAGTAAAGTTAGTTGTGGGTTTTCCTAAAAGAGAAACCTATATACCAGTTCTGTACCAGTCAGCAACACAATACAAACATGTTTTTACGGCAGCACTTACAGGTACACAGGTATATTTTATCATAAAAAATACTTATAGAAACTGTCATGTTTGCATAATTTAAAAAATATACCCTAAAAGGGGGCTTATACATAATTTGGTAAAGATAAACCACCCTGGGCAGTTCCTATAACACCTCTTAAGCTAGGTATACACTATACAATTCTTCCTCCTGGACAACCGTTCGAGGCTTTCGAACGGTCGGCCAGGAGGAAGGACTGTCAGTCACTGCAAAAGTGGCCGCGTCTGTCCTCTATGGACTGCACGATCGGCTGTGATTTTCCGACCTGTCCTATCGCTCGTTCATCCGATTTGGACGAACGAACGGTCGGCGATTGTTCTCGGCCGCAAAAAGCTGCCATACTATAATTCGGCCCAACTGACACACTGAAATGTCAATCGGTCGGGCCGAATTATTGTATTTTGTGAACATAGCTTTAGCCACAATGCAATCACACCTTGCATTCAGAAGGTCCTTATCACCTAGCTTTGATATGCTTATTGGGATTTTCCAGGGTACTTAATTGCCAACAGATTTTTGTACAAGTCATTCTGAATTGAGAAAGCCAGTCTAGATGACTAGCGAAACATCTTCAAAAACTAGTTGTTTTAACTGAATACAACAGATATAACCTGGATGAATGAGAAGCTTCACAAGCATTTGCAGTTAGGCTGGGTACACACGGAGGGACTTTTTGTCCCGACCGAGCGATTGCTACAAGTGAGCGCTCGGCCGGGACAAATGTCCGGCGGTCACGGCAAATTTGGCCTCGGCCGAATTTGCGAACGATCGATCGCGCGTTCCCATAGGGAACCGCACAATCGATCAGAATTTTCCGACATGCCCATTCGTTTGTCCAATCCGGATTAACAAACGATCAATGTCAGTCACGGCCGCCCGCCCCACACCAGCCGTGTGTACCCAGCCTTATAGACTAGTTTTAGCAAATTTCTTAAAGACAAAAAGAAAGTGTGCTAAGTTTTATAAAGTTAATATCAGTTATAATGTGTTGGTAAAGCTGTAAATATGTTTCTTTTGTAATTAAACACAGAACATTTAAACATAATGATGTTTGAACTATCGCAGCAATTCCACAAAGCACTCTCTAAAATTGACATGTCTTTCTACACATCATCCAGTGCAGCAAATGAAGCCAGCAAACAAAATGCTGCACCCTTATGTCAGCACTTTCAACCAGCAAAACTTGTCATGGTAAAAAAGGAGGGTCCAAATAAGGTAAAAAAGGTTACTACTAGCTATTGCATTGTACATACCTGGACATTTGCAGCATGGCATTGTCTTGTCTCCTTGCAACCCCCATGGAGGAAATATTATGGTAACAATTGTGGTAACTGATGTATGTGACAAGTAGCATGCAGTGTTTATTTGATTGAATGATTCCAGGTGGTTTAAAATGCTGGTTACCATCTGTTTTTAAAACAGGCAGCAGAAGTATAGGAAGCATTTGGTCGTTGTTTTAAAGCCTTTCAGGAGCAATAAAGTTTTGATGAAAAACATATATTTTTAGGGTCGTTTATTTTACACTTGTGATGCAGCAAAACCAGATCAATGTAAATACTTTAAATGGTTGGATGATGTGAAATGCACTGACCCAGGGCAGAGAAAAGAAGAGTCCAAGGTGATAATGAGCGATATGAAGAGTTTGGCTAACTATGTGAGATGTCAGAAAATAGGCTTGTACGAGGAGAGCCAGCTTATAATTAGGTATGTAATTATGTTTCACTATAGTATTATAGGAAGCTCACTGGTAATTGAGCTTTTTCATATATACCCTCTTGCATTGTATGGGCATGTGAACAGCAACATTTCAGGCCGGACAAAGGGTTTTGTGAGCCACTCGAAAAATTGATGTTCACATGTCCACATAACAAAAGAAGTACTGTGTACCATTGTAGCAGTTTTGACTAATAGTGTTTGCTCTTTTTATTCCTATTATACATTGTTGGCTTGGCTGGAGGCCTCTATTACATTTGCTTCTGGGAAAAGTAGCACATGGTGTGCAGCATTGGCTTGTTAGTTTGGACTGTTTTTTTTTTATCTTACAAGCTAGCATAGATAAAATATTCTCAATTGTTTTGCCATTCTATAAATTCTGCAGAATAATCAGGCAGCTGCCCTTTTATGTAAGAACAGTGGGATTGTTTGCACAGTTGTATAAAATAAATAACATTTTTAAATAGGGTAATTTTACAACATCATCAACATGAGCAGAGCATGCTCTAGATTTTCTATTCCTTAAATTTTTTTCATCGATTTACAACACGTCTATCACATCTTTAAGTCTCATATACCAGAATATTTGTTTTCATTTTCTTTTTTTTTATTCATATCTGCATACTCAGTGAAGCTTTACAAATAAATGTATATATGTATATCTTCATAAAATGCATTCACGGAACTTATATAAGCTTATTTATTCACCAACGTGTTGAACAGATATTGGCATATTTCAGCTTATTTCTGGGCCATTGTTAGGCCCTGGAATGAGCAGAAACATGTTGATGTCACACATGTATGGTATTTCAGTTTAGTGTAGTGTGTTAATCCAGCAGGACAGATCCTCAACAAAATCAATGGGAGACACCACACATCTACACTTTTCGTCCAAAACGGCTGTTCGTTGGTCATGCCGCAGCACAGTTGTATGCCAATGTGTACCTTAAGATTTTGGGTTGTAAATATGGTTGTTTGTGGTCCCATTGCATTGCACTTAGTTTACATTAAGTTGTTTTGCGTTCTTTAGTTGTCCTGTATTATATTGTATTGCATTTTAGCATATTTTCCTTTTTACATTTTTTAGGAAAACTTTTAGATTTCAAAATAAACGTTTTGCCAAGTTCAAGAAAATAATGAAAGGGGAATCTGAATTTGTGGATGAATCAAAAAATAAACTATTTCTCAAACTCAGCAGAAAGGAGGCCTCTTCAACTTATAACAAAGGTAATTTAAATAGTAAATTTTTTTAGAACAAAATTTAGTTATAGAACATGTTAGGCTAGACACACACAGGCAGATATTTTGGCCTAGCTGACTTTCTCCACAAACCAATCATGCCGTCCATAGGAATCTTCATGCTTGGCTGTGATATCTAATTGTTTGGTTTGGATGAAAGAACAAATGTTATAGCACACAAAAGTACTGCCGATCTTTCGCACCAACCAAAATAACTAATATTAGTTGGCCTGAAATATCAACCTGTGTGAGCCTAGCCAAACAGCAGATCCTCCCTCTCAGACACAGAACAGAGTGAGTTTGTTTATTAAATCAACCTCTGTTCCCCCACACATTCCTTTGCTTATCGTGCAAAAAACTAAAGTTGTCTTTGCAATTTATGTCTTATTAAGCTTTGTGGAAAAAAAACACCTAAATTTCATAAGTAAGCCTGGATAAATGAACTTGCAAAAGTACAGTAATAGCCCACTGGGGAACTGGAGCTAATGGAACTGGATACTATTTGTATTGTTCCTGGTAGTTTGCCTGCAATTTATGCTGGAAAATAAACGATAGGGTAACAAGCAGCTTCCAAAGTTTTTTCATATGGGTGTGGGTACATTCATCTGTAAATATGTGCTAATAATGCTCTTTAAAGACTATAAGGCCTATGCATTGTACTGGCAACAACATGGAAGCCTTCTTAAGGTTCGTACACATGTGCGATCGCGGGTCCCGACGCATGATGTGTATGACTGTTCGTTTCGGCCAATAATCGGCCCATGCGTGGGCCGTTTATTGGCCAAAACGGACGTTCGGTCAGGGATCGCCGAACGGCCGACTTGGTGGATCTCCGAACGAACGTCCGTTTTGGCCGATAAACGACCCACACACAGGCCGATTATCGTCCGAAACAAACGGTCGTACACATTGTGCGTCGCGGGTCGGGACCCGTGATCGCACATGTGTACGAACCTTTAGTTTGGACTATTCATACATGTACATAAATGCAACTTACTAACTTAAAAAACAAGTTTAACATCATATTGCTGCAGGGAATGCAGGTACTGTTCATTTTATTATGTCTACTGTCATTTTTTTAATGATTGTTTTCTTCAATTCTTTACCACTAGTGAAGAATCCTATTTCTAAACGAACCTGGTTTTCATTTGGAAATGCCAGTTTAGAAAATTTTAAATATGCTATTGAATACTATTGAATGTACCATAGATAATGTAAAAAAAATTCTCATTTAATTGGGTTTAAAACTGATAACTTCTGCGGAACCGCTGTTGGAACAAAACTCACCAGTTTTGCTCTAAACCCATGACCCACCTAAACGCCTTACAACTCAATCACTTTCCTTATTAAAATTATTTTACAGGGGGCCCTATACCAGTGCAAATGTTAGTGACAGTCTAAATTTAAGCTTTGTATACACTGTAAATTTCACTTGGCCTTGATGGTCCATGGCCAACCCAATGTGTGTCGGCGTTTGGTCGGCGGTCGTTCATTGATCACTAGGACAGATCAACATTTACTGTATGCGAAGCTCTGGGGAAGAAAAGTTGCCCCTAAAACCATGTAGCAGTGTAGATCATAAAATATTTTTTCCCCAGGTCACCATAGCATATCACCAAAATTGGTTAATTCCCTGCAGGTACCTGGACAGGAAGTTATAAAGCGCAAAGGTATAAAGGTAGCCTCCCCCTCACCATACCTTGTCTTTTTTCTTCCTGCTTCATCTTACCAGCCATCACGGTTCTCTCTTCCAGGTCAGGTCTCTTGCACTTTCAGGTCACTTCCAGATCTCTTCTCTCTCTCCTGGCCTGATACTCCCCCGTGTCACCTCCTCTAAAAGGAAACCCATGGTGACCGGGTGTAGGGGCTGTCCGTGCGCTGCCAAACTGTTCCCTTTCCAAGATGGCTGTCACACCAGATGCGCAATGACGTCATAGGTCCGCATGGCTGACCAGCCAAGAGTGGATTGGTCTATCAGCTTCCTTTGCCTATTGGAGGATGGAGCTAACTTCCCCTACTGAGGCTGAAGGGCTTAGTTATTTTAAACCTCAGCTGAGGTTGGCGCACTGCAGAGTGATTGATGCAGTTTATGTCTCCTATTCCTGCATTCGTTCTTCCACTTGGAAGAGTAAGTGTAACTTACTTGGAAGCTGCAAGGTAAGTTTTTTTTTAGTCTTTTTGTTTGTGTTCTTTAATGGAACGTTTGTTTTATGCGTGACCCTGCTTGGTTTTTAAACCTACCTTTTTCTTTAGACCACAATTGTGTGTATCTTGCTTTTTTTAAAGTACTTTTTCAGTACTTAGGACATTTTTCTTATTTTTTTTTTCTTCTACTCCTGTGGCATGGAAGCTGGTAGTTCTGCCAAGTCACCCCAAGGGACCTGGTAAGCTGGGGTGAGTATGTATAGAGAGTGTGAATTGTTCTGGGTGCATTCCTTATGGCTGTTATTCTTATTGCAGCCTCTCATCACAGGATGCTACGCCTAATACCCAGTCTGCCAGCGTTAAAGCTATGGACTCAGAAAACGCCTCTTCAAACCCTTCCATGTCTGAGAACAAATCCTTTGAGTCTCTGATGAAGTGTGTTCAACAAGCAGTGACAAAAGGCATCTGATCCTAAAAAGAAGAAAAGATACCAGAACTCCAGGTCAAGTGATTCAGATTCAGAGGATGAACCATCAGTAAGATCTGACAACCAGTCATTCATTTCGGAGGATGAAGAGGTTGAACTAGAGACCAATTTTGATATATTGGTGATTGATCCCTTATACAAGGCTGTGCGTGTTTCATTATCTCTCACAGTGGAAATGCCTAAATCTTTAATGGCAAACAAATTGTTTAAATCTGTGAAAAGGGGGGGCGTGGCCAAGATGGCTTACTGAGCGGACGCGGGGAATAGGAGCTCTCCCGATCCCAACAACCTTGAAGCTTAATTCAGGGCATTAAACTGCCGAAAACCCTGCTCTTGGGGCGTCTTTAAGGCCGTAACTTAAAGTGGTGGCAGCGAATACCAATTAATTAGTCAGATCACGTGCCCAGCGAACTGGCGTTCGTGACAAACACCATCCTGTATTTACCATGATGTAATACCACACACAGCACCATCCTGTATTTACTATCATTTAATACCACAAACAAAACCATTCTGTATTTACCATGATGTAATACCACACACAATACCATCCTGTATTTACCATGATGTAATACCACAGACAATACCATCCTGTATTTACCATAATGTAATACCACACAAAATACCATTCTGTATTTACCATAATGTAATACCACACACAATATCATCCTGTATTTACCATGATGTAATACCACACACAATACCATCCTGTATTTAACATGGTGGAATACCACACACAATACCATCCTGTATTTACCATGATGTAATACCACACACAATACCATTCTGTATTTACTATGATGTAATACCACTCACAATACCATCCTGTATTTACCATGATGTAATACCACACCCACAATAAAAAAAAAAAAAACAGCCGTTCTGTTTTATACCATGATGTAATACCACACACAACACCATCCTGTATTTACCATGATGTAATACCACAAACAACACCATCCTGTATTTACCATGATGTAATACCACACACAGCACCATCCTGTATTTACCATCATTTAATACCACAAACAACACCATCCTGTATTTACCATGATGTAATACCACACACAATACCATCCTGTATTTACCATGATGTCATACCACAGACAATACCATCCTGTATTTACCATGATGTTATACCACAAAAAACACCATCCTGTATTTACCATGATGTAATACCACACACAACACCATTCTGTATTTACCATGATGTAATACCACACACAGCCCCATCCTGTATTTACCATGATGTAATAGCACACACAATACCATCCTGTATTTACCATGATTTAACACCACACACAATACCATCCTGTATTTACCATGATGTAATACCACACACAATACCATCCTGTATTTACCATCATTTAATACCACAAACAATACCATCCTATATTTCCAGATGTTTGTATGTAATTACACACACAATACAATACCATCCTATATTCCATGATGTAATACCACAAACAATACCATCCTGTATTTACCATGATGTAATATCACACACAATACCATCATGTATTTACCATGATGTAATACCACAAACAATACCGTTTTGTATTTACCCTGATGTAATACCATACACAATACCATTCTGTATTTACTATGATGTAATACCACACACAATACCATCCTGTATTTACCATAATGTAATACCACACACAATACCATTCTGTATTTACCATGATGTAATACCACTCACAATACCATCCTGTTATTTACCATGATGTAATACCACACACAATATCATTCTGCATTTACCATGATGTAATACCACACACAATAACATTCTGTATTTACCATGATGATGTAATACACACACAATAGCATCCTGTATTTAACATGATGTAATACCACACAACAATACCCATTCTGTATTTACCAGATGTAATACCACACAAACACCATCCTTATGTACCATGATGTAATACCACAAACAACACCATCTGTATACATGATGTAATACCACACACCACCATCTGTATTTACACATTTAAACACAAACAACACCATCTGTATTACCATGATGATATACCACACAATACCATCCTGTATTACCATGAGTAATACCACAACAATACCATCCTGTATTTACCATGATGTAATACCACAACAAGACCATACTGTATTTACCATGATGTAATACCTACACAATACCATCTGTATTTACCATGATGTAATACACACAACAATTACCATCCCGTATTTACCATGAGTAATACCACACACAACACCATCCTGATTTACCATCATTTAATACCACAAACAACAGATCCTATATTTTACCATGATGTAATACCACAAACAATACCGTTTTGTATTTACCATGATATTGTAATACCACACACAATACCCTCATGTATTTACATGATGTAATACCAACACCAATACCATTCTGATTTACCATGATGTAATACCACAACACAATACCATCCTGTATTTACCATGATGTAATACCACACACAATACCATTCTGTTTATTACCAGATGTAATACCCACCACATACCATCCTGTATTTACCATGATGTAATACCACACACAATACCATTCTGCATTAACCATGATGTAATACCACACACAATAACATTCTGTATTTACCATGATGTAATTCCACACACAATACCATCCTGTATTTACCATGATGTAATACCACAGACAATACCATCCTGTATTTACCATGATGTAATACCGCAAACAACACCAAGCATGATGTAATACAACACACAATACCATCCTGTATTTACCATGATGTAATACCACACACAATACCATCCTGTATTTACCATGATGTAATACCACACACAATACCATCCTGTATTTACCATGATGAATACCACACAAACACCATTCTGTATTACCATCATTTATAAACAAAACAATACCATCTGTATTTACCATATGTAATACCACACACAATACCATTCTGTATGTACCATGATGTAATACACACACAATACCATCACGTATTTACCACATAATGTATACCACACAAAATACCATTCTGTATTCTACCATGATGTAATACCACACACAATACATCCTGTATTTACCATGATGTAATACCAACCACAAACCATTCATGTTTACATGATGAATACCACACACAACATCCTGTATTTACCATGATGTAATACACACACAACTACACACAATACCATCCTGTATTTACCATGATGTAATACCAACACCAATAGCACCTGTATTTAACCTGATGTAATACCACACACATACCATTTGTATTTACCATGATGTAATACCACACCAACACCATCCTGTATTTACCATGATGTAATACCACAAACAACACCATCCTGTATTACCATGATGTAATACCACACACACACCATCCGTTGTACCATATTAATACCACCAAACAACAACACCATCCTGTATTTACCATGATGTAATACCACAACAATACCATCCTGTATTTACATGATGTAATACCACACACAACCATCCGTATTTACCATGTTTAAACCACAACAATACCATCCTGTTATTACCATGATGTAATACCCCACACAATACCATCCTGTATTTACCATGATGAATACCACACACAATACCATCCTGTATTATCATTCATTTAATACCACAACAATACCATCTATTATTTCCATGATGTAATACCACAAACAATACCATCCTATATTTCCATGATGTTATACCCACAAACAATACCATCCTGTATTACCATGATGTAATATCCACACACAATACCATCTGTATTTACATGAGTAATAACCACAACAATACGTTTTGTATTTACCTGATGTAAACCATACACAAACCATTCTGTATTTACCATGATGTAATACCACACACAATACCATCTGTATTTACCATATGTAATACCCACACACAATACCATCTGTATTTACCATGATGGATACCACACAATACCATCCTGTATTTACCATGATGTAATACCACCACACAATAATTCTGCATTACCATGATGTAATACACACACACAATAACATTCTGTATTTACCATGATGTATACCACACACAATACATCCTGTATTTAACATGATGTAATAAACCATAACAATATCCATCTGTATTTACCATGATGTAATACCAACAAACCCACATCCTGTATGTACCATGATGTAATACACCACAAACAACACCATCCTGTATTACCATGATGTAATACCACACCAGCACCATCCTGTATTTACCATCATTTAATACCACAAAACAACACCATCTGTATTTACCATGATGTAATACCACACCACCAATACCATCCTGTATTTACCATGATGTAATACCACACACAATACCATCCGTATTTACATGATGTAATACCACAGACAATACCATACTGTATTTACCATGATGTTAATACCATACACAATACCATGCTGTATTTACCATGATGTATACAACACCCAATACCATCCGTATTTACCATGAGTTAATACCACACACAACACATCCTGTTTACATCATTTAATACCACAAACAACAGATCCTATATTACCATGATGTAATACCACACACAATACCATCAATGTATTTACCATGATGTAATACCACAAACAATAACGTTTGTATTTACCATGATTATAACACACACAAATACCCTCCTGTATTTACCATGATGTAATACCAACACAATAATTTTATATTTACCATGATGTTAATACCACACACAATACCATCTGTATTTACATGATGTAATACCACCACACAATACCACTGTATACCCTGATTGTGTAATACCACACACAAACATTCCTTGTATTTACCATGATGTAATACCACACACAATACCATTCTGCATTTAACATGATGTAATACCACACACAATACACATTCTGTATTTACCATGATGTAATTCCACACACATACCATCCTGTATTTAACATGAGTAATACCACACATAATACCGTTTGTATTTTACCATGATGTAACCCACACAACAATTACCATCCTTGTATTTACCATGATGTAATACACACACACCAATACCATCCTGTATTTACCATGATGTGATACCACACACAACACCATCCTGTGATTTACCATCATTTAATACCACACAAAACACCATCTGGATTTACCATGATGTAATACCAACAACAAATACCATCCTGTATTTACCATGATAGTAATAACACAACAATACCATCCTGTATTACCATGATGTAATACACACACAAACCATCCTGTATTTACCAGATGTAATACCACAAAACAACCATCCTGTGATTACCATGATGTAATACCAAACACATACCATCCTGTATTTACCATATTTAATACCACAAAACAACACCATTCTGTATTTACCATGATGTATACCACACACAATACATCCTGTATTTACATGATGTAATACCACACACAACAATCCTTGTATTTACAGATGTAATACCACAACAACAATACTTGTATTTACCATGATGTAATACCAACACAATACCATCTGTATTTACCATGATGTAATACCAACACAACAATACCATCCGTATTTACCATGATGTAATACACACACAATAACATCTTATTTACCATGAGTAATACCACACACAACACCATCCTGTATTTACCATATTAATACCACAAACAACCATTCTATTTACCATGATGTAATACCCACACACAATACCATCCTGTATTTACCATGATGATATAATATACACACACAATACAATCTGTATTTACCATGAATGTATGTATACCACAAACAATACCTTGTATTTACCATGATGTAATACAACAAACAATTACCTATGTATTTACATGATGTAATACAACCACAATACCAATTCTGTATTTACCATGATGTAATACCACACACAATACCATCCTGTATTCTATGATGTATACCAAACAATACCACTTCTGTATTTACCATGATGTAATACCCACCCAATACCATCCTGTATTTACCATGATGTAATTACACACACAATACCATCCTGTATTACCAGATTTGTGAATTCACACACAATACCATCCGTATTTAACATGATGTAATACCACACACCAATACCGTTCGTATTTACCATGATGTAATACCACACAATACCATCCTGTATTTACCATGATGTAATACCACACACACACCTACCTGTATTTACCATCATAATACCACAACAACACCATCCTTGTATTTACCATGATGTGTAATACCACACACAATACCATCCTGTATTTACCATGAGTAATAACACAACAATACCATCCTGTATTTACCCTGATGTAATACCACAAACAACACCATCTGTATTTACATGATGTAATACCACACACATACCCCATACGTATTACCATGATGTAATACCACACACAACCATCCTGTATTTACCATGATGTAATAACCACACACAAAAACACCATCCTGTATTTACCATGAGTAATACCACACACAATACCATCCTGTATTTACCATGATGTAATACCACACACAATACCAGCTGTTATTTACCATGATGTAATACACACACAAACACCATTCTGTATTTACCATGATTATACAACACACAATACCATCCTGTATTTACCATGATTGTAATACCACACACAATACATCCTGTATTTACCATGATGTAATACAACACAAATACCATTCTGTATTTACCATGGTTAAATTCCACACAACAACACATCTGTATTTACCATGATGTAATACCACACACAACACCATCCTGTATGTACCATGATGTAATACCACAAACAACACCATCCTGTATTTACCATGATGTAATACCACACACAGCACCATCCTGTATTTACCATCATTTAATACCACAAACAACACCATTCTGTATTTACCATGATGTAATACCACACACAATACCATCCTGTATTTACCATGATGTAATACCACACACAATACCATCCTGTATTTACCATGATGTAATACCACAGACAATACCATACTGTATTTACCATGATGTAATACCATACACAATACCATGCTGTATTTACCATGATGTAATACAACACACAATACCATCCCGTATTTACCATGATGTAATACCACACACAACACCATCCTGTATTTACCATCATTTAATACCACAAACAACAGCATCCTATATTTACCATGATGTAATACCACAACCTGGTTGTATTACCATGATGTAATACACACACAATACCATCCGTATTTACCATGATGTAATACCACACACAACACCATCTGTATTACCATCATTTAATACCACAAACAACAGCATCCTATATACCATGATGTATACCACACACAATACCATCTGTATTTACCATGATGTAATACCACAAACAATACCGTTGTATTTACCATGATGTAATACCACACACAATACCTCCTGTATTTACCATGATGTAATACCAACACAATACCATTTCTGTATTTACCATGATGTAATACCACACACAATACCATCCTGTATTTACATGATGTAATACCACACAATACCATCTTGTATGTACCATGATGTAATACCACCACAATACCATCCTGTATTTACCATGATGTAATACCACACACAATACCATTCTGTATTAACATGATGTAATACCACACACAATACATTCTGTATTTACCATGATGTATATCCACACACAATACCATCCGTATTTAACATGATGTAATACCACACATACACCGTCGTATTTACCATGATGTAATACCACAAACAATACATCCTGTATTTACCATGATGTATACCACACACAATACCATCCTGATTTACCATGATGTAATACCACACACAACACCATCCTGTATTTACCATATGTAATACCACAAACAACACCATCTGTATTTACCATGATGTAATACCACACACAATAAACCATCCCTGTATTTACCATGAGTAATCACACAACAATACCATCCTGTATTTACCATGATGTACTACACACACAATCCCATCCTGTATTTACCATTGATGTAATACACAAACAATACCATTCCTGTATTTCCATGATGTATACACACACATACCATCCGTATTTCCCATATAATTACCACAAACAAACCATTCGTATTTACCATGATGTAATACAACACCCAATACTCTGTATTTACCATGATGTTAATACACACACAATACCATCCTGTATTACCATGATGTAATACCACAACAATACCATCTGTATTTACCATGATGTAATACACAACACAAACACATGCTGTATTTACCATGATGTATACAACACACAATACCATCCGTATTTACAATGATGTAATACCACACACAATACCATCCGTATTACCATGATGTAATACCACACACAACACCATCCTGTATTTACCATCATTAATACCACAAACAAACACCATCCTTATTTACCATGATGTAATACCACACACAAACATCCTGTATTTACCATGATATAATACCACACACAATACCATCTGTATTTACCATGATGTAATACCACAAACAATACCGTTGTATTTACCATGATGTAATACCAAACACACATACCCTCCTGTATTTACCATGATGTAATACCAACACAAATACCATTCTGTTATTACCATGATGAATACCACACACAATACCATCCTGTATTTACATGATGTAATACCCAACACAATACCATTCGTATTTACCATGATGTAATACCACTCACAATACCATCCTGTATTTACCATGATGTAATACCACACACAATACCATCCTGTATTTACCATGATGTAATTCCACAACCACAATACCATCCTGTATTTAACATGATGTAATACCACACACAATACCGTTCCTGATTTACCATGATGATGTAATACCACACACAACACCATCCTGTATTTACCATGATGTAATACCACACACAACACAATACTGTGTATGTTACCATCATTTAATCCACAAACACACCATCCTGTATTTACCATGATTGTAATACACACCACAATACCATCCTGTATTTACCATGACGTATACACAGACATACCATCCTGTATTTACCATGATGTAATACACAAACAAACACCATCCTGTATTTACCATGATGTAATACCACACACAACACCATCCTGTATTTACCATGAGTAATAACACACACAACACCATCCTGTATTTACCATGATGTAATACCACACACAACCATCCTGTATTTACCCATGATGTAATACCACAGACAATACAACATCTGTTTATTTCCATGATGTAATACCACACACAATACCATGCTGTATTTACCATGATGTAATACAACACAACACCATCTGTATTCCATGATGTAATACAACACACAATACCATCCTGTATTTACCATGATGTAATACCACACACAATACCATCCTGTATTACCATGATGTAATACCACACACAATACCATTCTGTATTTACCATGATGTAATACCACCACAACCACCATCCTGTATTTACCATGATGTAATACCACACACAACACCATCCTGTATTTACCATGATGTAATACCACAACACAACCATCCTGTATTTACCATGATGTAACCACACACAATACCATCTGTTTACCATGACGTAATACCACAGACAATACCATCCTGTATTTCCATGATGTAATACCACAAACACACCATCCTGTATTTACCATGATGTAATACCACACCACAAACACCATCCTGTATTTACCATGATGTAATACCACACACACACCATCCTGTATTTACCATGATGTAATACACACACAACACCATCCGTATTTACATCATATGTAAACCACAGACATACCATCCTGTATTTACCATGATGAATACCACCCACACAATACCATGCTGTTTACCCATGATGTAATCACACAACACAATACCATCGTATTTACCATGAATGTAATACAAACACAATACCATCCTGTATTTACCATGATGTTTATACCACACACAATACATCCTGTATTTACCATGATATGTTAGCCTCCTCGCAGACGGACCACGTGGCCGCTCCCGAATCCCCTCAGCCCTCCCCATGCCCCTCGACAGTGGAGTCCCCCACTGCGGACCCCTCCTCTCCCCCCTCGCCGGATCCAATGTCGGCTCAAATCCTGGCGGCAATCCAGGACTCCAAGGCCGCGCTGACGGTCCTAATCGAGGAGGTCAAGGTAGACGTGAGCCTCCTACGCCAGGATGTGCAGGCCACGAGGCAGAGGGTCCGAGAGCTGGAGGACCGAGTTTCAGCGGTGGAGGACCACACCAGACCACTGGCCAACGAGATAACCTCCCTCAGGCAACAACTCCAAACCCAACAAGCACGGGCAGAGGACCTAGAAAACAGATCCCGACGGCAGAACGTGAGATTGATTGGAATCCCGGAAGGCAGTGAGGGACGCGATCCGGAGACCTACCTGTATAACTGGCTGAGAGAGACATTTGGAGCCTCCAACCTCTCACCGGTCTTCACAGTAGAAAGGGCACATCGAATCCCTACAAGGCCATTGCCACCTGGCTCCAGGCCCAGACCTATGATAATCCGTTTACTGAACGCAAAAGACCGTGATACTATTCTTCGCCCTTGCGAGAAACAAAGAAGACACCCGTATTGGTAACTCCAACATCATGTTTTTCCCGGATTACTCCACAGAACTACAAAAAAAACGAGCAACCTTTCAAGCAGTCAAACCGCGGCTGCGTTCGCTGAATCTACCCTATTCAATGATGTACCCAGCGCGTCTTCGTGTGCAACATGCTGGCACCACAAAGTTTTTCGACACCCCAGTTGATGTAACAGAGTGGCTTGATCACCACATGGGCCTACCGCAGCAGAACTAACTCCAGCTGAAACAGTAACACCCGGAGGTGCACCCACAGGTACCATTCCCCCGGTCACCCACACCCTTGGTCCAGAGAACCAATTATCCATCCCAATAACTCAAACTATACAACCGCCCACTAGACCTCATGTGCTTAAGTGATAGAGAACAGTGCCCACCCCAGGTTACATCCTCTGTACATGAACCTTAACCCAACAGCCCCGGACCCCTCCATACGCCACTAGGGCCATAGAAGGCAGCCAAATGCGGATCTCAACGCATCAACACCGCTGTGCCCACCCCAGGTTACATCCTCTGTACATGAACCTTAACCCAACAGCCCCGGACCCCTCCATACGCCACTAGGGCCATAGAAGGCAGCCAAATGCGGATCTCAACGCATCAACACCGCTAGACTGGATCCCCCCCCTCCCCCTCAGTATTTGTAATCCGAAAAGTATTTAATTATATACTGTGATGTACTTTGCAGCCACCTACAGTCTCCAAGCATCCTATCATAGGCATTATATGCACACAGGGTATCAGAGGCATTATCTCAAAACTATACACCCGCCTCATCACAGTTAAGTCGGCTCCAACTCTCGACATAATCAAACATAAATGGTCCCCACACCTCGGAGACCCCTCAGAGGAACAATGGTCAGAACTTTACAATACTCACACTACGGTCTCCCCGGCAGTTAATAACAAATTGCTACAGTTCAATATCCTTCACCAGGCATACTATACACCGAAGCAAATGAGACATATGGGCAACTCCCGCACCTCTAAATAACAGAGATTGGAATCACCAATAAAACGTGTTTAAAAAAAAAAATCTGTGAAAAGGAAGTTGACAACTTTTCCATTACATTTCTTAATAAAAGAAATTGTAGAAGCAGAATGGAAAAAGATTGATAAAGTTTTCTATTGCAGGAAAATTTAAAAAAAAAATCTGTGATCTTCCACTTAAGGTGGATGCAGCCGAAGCAAGCTTGGCACATAAGACTACCTTACCGGTGGATGACACAACAGTCTTCAGAGAACCCATGGATAAAAGAATGGAATTCTGTTTAAAAAAGGCATATTTAGCCGTGGGAGCGACTTGCAGACCTGCTATGGCTATGACATCTGTATCAAGAGCCACAAAACTATGGATCCAGAGGATGGAGGAGGCAATAGGAGCCAATGTGAAACGCCCTAAATTGATTGAGATGTTGGCAGAGATGGCAACCGATTTCTTTGCAGAGGCCCCAGTCAATGTGGTACGACTGTCAGCAAGATCTATGGCATTATCTTTGGCAGCTTGCGGTGCACTGATCGTGATCATGGTTCGCGGACACAAGCTTGAAAACGTATCTATGTTTGTTACCAACATAGATACGTTTGGATGCCAAAAATTGGATGCCATCATTAGCAAGATTCGAGCTATCATATGTTGGGGGCAAATTCTTTTGTGCCACAAAATTGTACAGACCGGGGAAGGAAGTCAGTAGAACTACCGACTGGCCTCAGGCAATACAAATTAGAATGCCTTTGGAGCTCAGTCTTCCTACTAATAGGGGTATTCCGCCCCAGGTGGAGAAAGTAGGCGGGAGGCTATGGAATTTCTCCAAGGCCTGGGCCTCAAGCATTGGATACTCCTGGGTTTTATGAATAATGCAACAGGGCTGCAAGATCCAATTACTAGGCTTTCCAAGGAAAGATTGATTCCTCCCATTTAGACACTTGATTACCTAGCAGGGGATACTCTTATTTGGGACTATGTGTCCCAATTGGTAGAGAAAGAAACCATCGAGCCTGTGCCAGTAATAGAGAGCTGGAAAGGTTTCTACTCAAGGCTTTTTCTAGTGCAAAAGGTGTAGGGAGCCCTGAGACCAGTTCTGGATCTCAGGCATATAAATGTGTATGTCAAAAATCAAATATTCAAAATGGAGTCACTGTCTTCTGTCATACAGGCAGTTCCCAAAGAGTCATGGTTGGTCAGTATCGACCTAAAGGATGCACATTTTCAGTTTGCAAGCCTACCTAACGTCTGGGACTAGCTGTCCCAGTCGCTGAGAATATTTACAAAAATACTGATATCGCTGGTGGCGGAGATAAGAAAAGAGGTAAAAGCAATTTATCACTATCTCAATGACATCTTAATTGTGGCAGAATCAAAGTCAAAGTTCGCAGAAGATACCATGGATCTTCAATTTGGAAAAAAGCAGCCTCCAACTGAGACAGGAATTAGTGTACCTGGGAGCTTTATTTCAGACCAATTACAATAAGGTGAATCTGGCGCTGGTAAGTAGAGATGGCCGAACTTCCCAAAATCCGTTCTGCTTGAGGATTCGCGGATTTCCGGGAAAATCCGAAAATCTGCAAATTTTGCCTTTAAAGTCAATGGGGAAAGAAGTTTGGAAATTTCTGCCTAAAATAAGGGATTAAATAGCATTTGTAACTTACCATAAATGGCTCTGGAACCTGAGAGTTGGTCCGTGGAACACGTCCCCACGGGTCGTTTTTGGTAATCCTCGACCAGCCGATTCGAGAATCCCTGAACGTTCGAGGATTCTCAAATCAACCATTCAAGTATTCCCAAACAGGCAAAAGTCCTCGGATCTCCCCTCCCCGGCATTTATAAGTGCCCTTGTGGTCATTGGAAGGGTCCTTGTGGCACTGACTAGTGCCATTTGGGGCACTAGTCAGTGTCCCCTCCCCGACACTTAGAAGTGCCCTAGTGGCACTGACAAGTGCCTTTGTTGGGGGGTCCTGCAGCTCGAAAACAGGACCCCCATTGGCTCTTAGAAGAGCCACTGGGGGGTGTCTTATTTCTTTCAGTGACACCGCCGGCACTGGCGACATCAACGTCGCTGGTGATGCCAGCGTCTTGATCTGAAATCTTCTTTCTTCTCAGCCGACGACACCAACTCCACTGATGACGCTACGGCTGCCAGTGACATCGCCAGCGCTGGCGACATGAATGTTGCCGGTGTCATCTTTCTTCTTCCATCAATGATGACTTCTGAGCTCTGTGGGGTTTGCACCTCTTTATCTAGGTTTGCTGAAGGACCAAATCCAATTGTGATTGGTTAATATTTTAATGCTTGCAATCATATGATCACGCATTAACCAATCATTTTGAGTAATAACATTGGCAGAACGAATCTGCCTGGCTGATCGCTGGGAAAAAACGAGAACAGTCGTGAATATCTGGTCTTAGATGATCGTGGAAGCTTAATTTTTGCACGAATGTCGCACGGTGGGTCATTAGTTGGTCAAATCATAATGCGAAAATTATCTGCCGAGTGTACGAAGCTTAAGAGGCCAAGTGTCAACTCTTACAGCCATCATAGGGACAAACTGGGTGGCTGATCCTTTGATACAAAGATTCTTTTGCGGCCATGATTAGAATCAAACTGAAACCTTTTCCAAACCACCTTCTTGGAATTTGCTGTACCATTACAGAAGGTATCAGAATAGCTTATGACACTCAAAGTAATGTTCCTGGTGGCGATTAATTCGGCCTGTTGAGTGGGAGAAATTGGAGCTTTGTCAGTAAAGAAATCTGACATACAGTTCTATGAAGATAAAATAAAGCATAGCCTTTTAATTTCTATCATCTCTTCATTGTTCCAGGGAGTTATCGCAAAAGTCAGGCCCCAAGTAAAAAGATAAGTAGCTGGATCATGTCCTGCATCAGAAAGGTGTACCAACTTAGAGTCATTAGAATCCCAGAAGGGTTAAAGGCACATTCTAACTGGGCTTTAGCGTGTTCCTGGGCTGCAGAAGCGAAGGCATCAAAAGACCTCATCTGCAAAAGGTCAAAGTGGTTCATACGTGATTACAAGTTGGACGTGATGGCCTCAGAAGATGTCAGATTTCAAAGAAAAGTCTTTCAATCTGTTGTGGCCAATGCTTAATAAAATTGTGTGTTTAGCATGAGATGTTGCCCTCCCATTATTTAGCTTTGGTATATCCCATTTTGGTGATATGCTGCCATGAGAACCTGGGGAAAACAGGAAAACAAATCATACTCACTGAGATTTCTGTTTCCCAGTCACTATCATGGCAATAGTCCCTATAAGACCCAACCCTTTTATTTTAGATTAAATTCCTTGATTGATCGAGCATGTTAAGCTTTGAAAAGAGGACAAGGTATGGTGAGGGGGAAGTGTACCTTTATACCTTTTGTGCTTTACAACTTCCTGCCTAGGTACCTGCAGGGGATTAACCCATTTTGTATACTGCTGCCATGATAGTGACTAGGAAACAGAAGTCTCGGTGAGTATGATTTAATTTTCTGTTTTTCAGCTGAAAGAAAAAAATGATTAATATATATTGCTATATAAATTAACATGATTTGCTTTCATATAAACTTACAAACAATTTATTGAATTAGTAATTAACAGTGATTTTGGTTATCACTGGTATTTCCCTCAAATTCACTGGACTGGCTGGAAAGATAGCTAGTTTCTAATGGTTATAGCAAGAGTTTGAGGTGCTGCAATGAGTACATTTTTTAATTTATAGTCATTGGTCTTTAAAGTAGCAAAAAAGAAGGTGACACAACAATTCATTACCCTTTAAGTTTGGATTACCCTATAAGTAGTGCTTTACTCTATGGTCTATTTAAAAATTGGGGCAGAACTACTGGTTTGGTTGGGTAATATTGTTTCAGTAACACTTTTAAGCATTAAAAGCTCCTAAAAAAACTTAAGAAGAATAGAACAGTTCTCAAAGGTGTGTATTTTCTCTTCTGAAGTTTACCTTTGAACTTAAGTTCTTCTTTAATTTCCATGCTATGAAATACATGCTGTATATATATTTATTTCTACATTCATAAATTTTGCCTTTTTTAAAGATGACCTCTGGGTTGTTTCAAAAACACTTGAATTTGATCCAATGGATACATTTATCGCTTGTAGTGTATTCTTTGGACCCTCAGCCAACAATGAAATCGAGATTTTACCGCTAAAAGGATACTCCCCTTCAAACTGGCCTTTGAACTGTAAGTGTTTATACTTCATGTCTTAATGTATTAATCTAAGCTATAGAATTTGAGTTAGCAGAAGTAGGCAGGGGATTAGCAGTATCTGAATCTTAATTTGCTGCTTTCTAATCTTTGCCCTCCATAAGAAATAATACTTACTAGGAAAGTTTATCATTATGTTTATGCTGTTTCCTTTTATATCTACAGCAAACTTTGTAATAACTAGATAGATCATCCTCAAGTAATTGTAATGGGACATTTCTATATCTAGAATAGACAGAAAGCAATTTAAAGATTTTAAAGGGCATGTCCAGTCAAAAAAATTTTCTATATATGCACCCCCCAAACCCCAGTTTCGCATTATCCATCCCTGACTTACCTGACCTGGACCCTCGCCCTCCTCTTCTATTCTGCGGCTGACAGACGCTTAAGATGCGGCATGACGTTACGCCCAATTGCCTGACAGCCGCAACCAGAAAGTAGAGCGTCTGTCAGAGCAGAGGCCCTCTACTCCTGTTTTTGGTCAAAACTAGCTTAAAACAGGAGCATTGGGTGGCGCCTAGACAGCGAGGAGCCGGGTCAGGCAAGTCCCTTCAGGGTCATATTTGGCAGGGATGGATAATTGGCTAATGCGAAACTGAGTTTTGGGGGGGGGGGGTCCTTTGCATTTGACTGGACATGCTAATTAAGATGTAATATATAAAGATGTGATTTAATAATACCACTTACCCTAATTCCATAGAACCTTTTGGATTTCCTAAAGATCATATTACATTTTTAGGCATTGATTTATTAATTATAGTAAGTTAAATGGACACTAAACCAATTTTATTAAGTACAGTAAATCTGTAGCTATTAATCACAGGGATGTGAGATCGCTTGTTCCCACCTTCCTTGGAATAATAGAAAGTCCAGGTAACAGTGAAAAACTGTCATGACTGAGCTGAAATTTGCTCAGTCGGGACATGCTCCATCTGCTGGTAGGTAAGTTTAGACTTGGGCGTTCTATTATTCAAAGGGAGGTGGGAATAAGCAATCTCACCTAATAGTTACAAATTTAATGTACTTATGATGTACATAAAATTGGTTTAGTGTCCCTTTTTCTTTATTTTAACAAGCAAAAATAAGCTTTAATGTGTGCAGTAGAGGGAGCTCTTTGCATTAAAGGACAACTATACTGTAAAAATGTACTTTTTAAAAATGTAAAGCACCTGGGGCAAGGAGCTAGGATTGATTATTCGCACCTCCCAATATTGTTTTGTTGAGGAGCTACAGCACATAGAGTTTTCATCTGCCAGGTAATGGCCCTGGGCCATTCTATATTAAAGATAGTGCTGAAGCATACAAGAAGACTGGCAGAAGCAGTTTTCTTCATCCTGCTGCTCCTCATAGAAATAATATTGGGAGGTAAAAAGCACCAATCCTACCTCCATGCCTCAGGTACTTTTTAATTTAACTGTTTTTAAAAGAACTTTAGACGCACTATAGTTTCCCTTTAAATTAACCTGCACAATAGAAAATACACTTCCCATTATCCTGGCCAAAATTTATAACTGTTGTGCAACCAAATGTAAGAAATATAACATTTATTAATACAAATAGAAATTTGTTCATTTTTCTTTTCAACAGTGGTTGTCCACGCTTTGTTGGTTTGTAATGCAAGTGCAGAACTGGCATCTCTGAGAAATTTACAGGAGCACTTTAATCCATCCACACTTCCAATTTTGCCACATCTTCTCAACATGTAAGTCGCCTCAAATTGGGGGGAGTCTGTGTTATTGCAGAGCAGTGTAACTCTAAAGGCAACATTTTTAAAATAGACAGGTTGTCTCTCAGTAATTTAAAAAAAAAAAAATGCAAAACATTACTACTAGAACATTGAAAAAAGCAATTAACTAGTCACAGATAGAAGGCGGATTTACTAATTTGTGCATAATTTTCCCTTAAAGGGCTTATCCACCCTTAAAACTAAAATTTAACCCACTGCTGGCCCCACTGAGGAGTGTTCAAAAATCCTTACCTTTCTCCTCTGCTCCATACGGTTGACCTGCAGCGTCTATTTAAAGTCCAGAAAACTGAAGAGTAGGAGTCTTCCTGTGTGTAACAATGTATCTGCCCTTTCCCTGTCTTCCTGGAGGACTCTGGCATGTGCTGGGGAGCCCTCCCACCTTCCGGATCCCTCATGTTTACAGATAAACTTTAAAAAAAAGTTCTTCTGTAGTGTAGGGACATGCAATGTTTACATTTTTAAAAAGTGCCCAGACTCTTAATTACAAAGCTTTGTTCTCTCAGCTAACTCAATAGTAGGCGGCCGCGCCTGTGATTGGCTGACAGCAGATGCGGCTTCCAGTTACAGCCCCTACACTACAGAAAAAAAGTTAATTTTGGGTTGGAGATACCATTTAAGGTTTGTCAAGCTGTTATAGGTGTTTGTTTCTTACCTTCTAAATGACATATTGACAATAAATCTCAATCTTCAATTTCAGATAAATGTTTTACTTGGGGCAAATGAGGTCTCCTAAAATAAATGGGAAATACACTGCACAAAACCAATCAATTTTTATTAATAGTACCCATGAGAGAACATAAAATGTCCAAGAAAAATAGGGTATAGGCTCTATACTAAATACGCATCTCAGCCCTCCATCCGCAGAGTAGTCCACTAATACTCCGTATAATGTAAACAGAAAAAGAGAGTGATGGGAAGAGTTGATGAACCATAGTCTCAGCTGTGACAAAGTGTATTTATTGAAACAATTTTTCACAATTCTGCACAATATGTTTTGAGCAACATGCGCCCTTTTTCAAGTGCAAAGTAAATGCAATAGTACTTAAGAAATCTTCTAGATAACTAGAGATGGGCAAAACTGCTAAAATTTATTCTGCCTGTGATTCACGGATTTTTGAAATAATTCAAAAATTTGCAGAAAGACCCATTAAGTCAGTGGGAGAAAAAAAATCTGCACATATCCACCTAAATATCAGGTAAAATAGCAATGGTACTTACTGTAAATGGCTCTGGGACCTGGGAAATGGTCCGGGGGACACTTCCCTGCGTGAGAAACAGCAAAAAAACAGAAGTAGTGCACACACGTTTTGGTAAACCTCTAACGCCTGAATTATGAGGATTCTTGAATTTGCCTGTTAAAGGATTATTGAACAGTCGAAAGTCCCACGGCCAGACGTTCGGGGGTCCCGCAGCCCAACCCTTGACCCCCTCCCAGGTCATTAGAAGGACCATTGTGGCCCTTAGAAGGAGCTTTTGGGGCTTAAAGGAGAACTAAACCCAATTTTTTATACTCCAGAATCTAAAAATAACCTCCCTAAAAACACTAATAAGCTATAAAATCCCACTTCAGTAAATTGTATTAAAGTAAATGTAAACATGTTAAGAACTGGATGAAGTATCTGTGTGTATGTGCAGTGTCAGACCACACCTCCTGACCTCAGTCACATGCTTCCTTGCTTTATCTGTCCTGTAAAAGGATTGGCTAGAGATTATTAATGGGTGTGACCAACTGTAACAAGTTTGTGCCATAGCTAAGGACTGAGCATGTGCAAAACATAATGGTCATTGGCCAAACTGTCTGATACTAGAATGCTGAGAAGTAAAGCAGAAACCACATGTTATTTAGGTAAATTTCCCAGCGCCAGTTTCAAAATGAGATGTAAGACACAGATTACTGGTTATATACCAAGGTGTTCTGCCTTCTGGTTCAGTGTTGTGGCTTTAATTGTCCTTTAAATGGTATGTACACTGGCAAATTAGTTTTTTTAAATTGCCCATTAGTGGAAACTATAATTCATCCCAACTATCACTGTATAATTTTTTCGTTGATCTGTCCCCTATTTCTTTAGATATCCAATTTGAAACATCTTACATTTCAGCATTTCTGTAAGCAGTTTTGCTGTAGTTGGAATGGTTTGACAGTTGGTGTGCTGTATACTGAATGCAGTATTAACAGTTGGTATGGGGGAAAATAGTCAGGTCAGTGGTCACAGCCTGAGAAAAAAATTGACTTTATTGAAAGCATGCAGCAACACACACACCTAAGAGTAAGTGCTACTTACATGTATTTATTTATAGATTAAGATGACGCAAAGTCATTTTAAACATACACTTTAAAGGTCAAGTCCAGCCCTAAAATGAAAACTTACATACAGGTAAATCACCCCCCAAAACCCTAAACGGTGATAGTTTGAAATCTAAATATATAAGTCTAACCTGAAATCCTGCACAATGTCCTGTTTCCCCTGTTTCTGCTTCCTTGTTCTTCCAGTTAGCAACTGTTAATTATGTATTTGACAGTTGACATCACAGCCAATGACAGAATGTTAATCCCCTGTCTGCCTCTTCTGAGCATGCCCAGGCTCAGTAAATGCTCAGTACAGGTTTCTAAATTGCTCAGTTTCCATGACACATCCAGAAGCATAGCAGGCAAACAGTAATGAATTCATAGGACAAAGTATGATATATCAACATATTTTAAAGAGGCCATTCTCTCTAAAAGATGTTCTTATGAGGGTGGAGTTGTCCTTTAAGGTGTCCCGCAGCTTGAAATTATTTTGTTATTATATAAATAAAATATCATGTGAAAAATACCTATAAAGTGTCCATGATAATTTAATTAGAATTTAGCTGTTAGAGAAACTGGATTAGTTGATAGGAATACCTAAAAGATAATTTAACCTAAAAAATTAACAAACGTGGAAAATTAGAAAGTGATATCTAAAGTAACAATCTAAAATATATTCTAAATAGGAAACTGCCATCTAGTGGCCTATCCTAAAAAGTTCTTGCCTTGTAATGGACCATGTCTATATCATGGTACTAGTACAATAACCTGGTTCCAATAAATTTAAAGTAATCTGTGTTTCCTCATCTTGTCAGGAAATAGATATTCTAATATTGTAGCATTTCCATCTAGGATCTAATTCAGTATCTGTATCTGAAAGAGGAGAACCAAATAATGTTATATTATATTCGCAAAAATCAAGATATGCTACATCAAAGAACTGTCTGGCCACAGAAGTATCTGTATACGTGTTAGGTGAAAAATTCCTAATGTAGCCCATGTTCTTTAATGCGTTCCTTGATCGCTCGGGAGGTTTTCCCCACTTATCCTTTTCCACGGGGTCATTTCAAAAACTAAACAACATTTGTTGTATTACAATTAGAGTAGTGTCTTATAGGAATTTTATTCCCATCAAGTGAATGGTTGAAGTAGCTTCCTTTTAATTAATGATGGAATTACAACATACACATGACAGACATGGAAATGTTCCTTGGTTTATTGTATGTTTGATTCTTTAAGGTATTGGTAAGTATATCAGTTGGACATACCGGTAGTATATCTCTGATACTTTCCCCTTTCTTATAGTGGAATATGGGAGGGTGTTCAAACACTTTACCAAATTCCTTGTCATTCTGGATTATAGGCCAGTATTTTTTAATAATTTTACTGACTTTATTTTACTGACTCGTAAAAAAAAATATCTTCCAGAGTAGTTGCTGCCTCAGTGTATGCCTCCTCTTTAGAGTAAAATCTCTTAAGCTGGGTACACACTCTGCAAGATCCTGTCTGTCATTTTTCAAAAACCACGACACACACAGTCCTGAGCGTTCTCCCTATACACAACATGGGGAGAACGTTAGGGACTGTGTGTTTCCCCTTGGCCGTGGCCACTCCCTTATAGGGAGTCTATCTCGGCCAAGGGAAATTTTCCCTCTTTCCCGAACACTCTGCGAAACTGAACATTCAGTGGTTGTGCGGTCATTCGGGAAAGCTAGGTACACACATTACCGATAAAGCCCCGATATGGTATGGTATGGCTCTTATCATGTGTGTCAGGGCTGGACACATCATCCAATTATTTAGGAGCCATCTCCAAAAAGTTATTAACCAGTAACCTCATACCACCCAATGCACCATGACTGACATATGCCTAGCCCCTTCAACCCGAAGTTCCACCTAGTCACCTTTATCCCCACCCATTACACAAATACTACTAACTTAAAGGAATTGTACATTTAAAAAATAACTTGCCTCCTTTCAATCTATAAATGAATACATGCAAGCAGCACTTACTCTGATGTGGTTGTGTTGCTGAATGAATTCAATGCAGTATTTGTTTTGCTCAAGCTCTGTCCCTCAGCTAGACTGTGTGTGGGCAAGCATGTGCAGTAGTCGCTATGAGGCATCAATTTCCAACCATGCAGTTTATAAACCAACTGTCACAATTCCAGCTACAGCAAAACTAAACGTAACAGAAGTGTTTATGATACTATGGCACTTGATTGACAACTGAAATGTTAAGCCAATACACGGAATTGTCATTTTGAGCGATCCGATAAATTAGATGGATCGATAAAAATATTAAAAATATTATGATGTTTTTCTGATCGACCACTTGATAATGTTGAGCAGTTTATCGGAAAAACAAGGAGATATTGCGAAACATTGGAGCCTCAAGGTGGGGAAATTTGAGCGGTTCTTTCGACAGCCAGAAAGCAAGATATAGAAAGAATGATAGATGAACAGTCAGATTTTAACCATTAACTTTCCCAGTGCCATCAGACTTTCCCATTACCATTAACTTCCCCAGTGCCATCACACTTTCCCATTACCATTAACTTTCCCAGTGCCAGCAGACTTTCCCATTACCATTAACTTTGCCAGTGCTAGCAGACTTTCCCATTACCATTAAAAAGCATGGCCACCCCCAAAACTAAAATTTAACCCACTATTTGCCCCACTGTGAAGTTTAAAAAAATCATTACCTTACATCTCTGTTCCTTATGGTTCGTGTGTAATGTCTGTCCAAAGTTACAAAAAGTCAAGAGTAGGAGCTTTCAGTGAGTTGTCCGGTTCCTGCTGCTTCTTTAACCTCCATAAAGATAATGACGTGAGCAGTGGTTCGTTCAACGGTCACAACGTGCGACACCTTTACAAAGTTTGACTCTGGTGCCAAAAAGCCTTGAAAAACCCCTGTCTGCAAGTCATAAAATGAGGAAAAAATGTTTTTCAGATTTTAAATCTGAGCTGTAGATGCTGAGAAATCATCATTTGAAATCGCAGCATTTATAGGGAAAGACCTGTCACTCCAGAAGCAGACATTATATTGTGTCCCATTTCTGACCTCTTACTGGGATCATTAATAAATTAAAGGAACACTAAATAAAAAAAAAAAACGACTGTGGCATCGTTTGTATTATTCACAGGGAGGTGAGAACGCTTATTCTCACTCCCTGTGAATAATATTCGCTTGGGGGACCTAGAACTTACCTTACCCGCCGCTCCCATGCAGCGCTCAGTCACTGAACAGCTTTTCTCTCCGACAGCGCACCCTATATTGTGTATTGGGCGAATGCGCCTAAGATAGGGCGCGTGGTCGGGACGAGCGGCTGTCAGTGACTGAGCGGCTGGAGTGGGCGGCGGGTAAGGTAAGTTCCAGGGCCCCGAGCGTAAATATTATTCACAGGGAGGTGAGAATAAGCGTTCTCACCTCCCTGTGAATAGTACAAACGGATGGCACATCGTTTTTTTTTTTTTTATAAAACCTGAGTTTAGTGTTCCTTTAAACATTAATAATTTAATGACAAAGCAAGCACAGATAAATATGTTTTACTTCTCTTAAATAGTAGTTTCCGATAATGTAAAGTTGTTGAAGTGAGTATAGTGCCACTAAGAGCATTTCATGTTATGTTGGACTGCAAAAATTAGCACTTAACCTTCTTAATGTACTTTTATTGTAATTTGAATCTTTTCTTTTTAGGCAGTCTGGGGCAAAAAAATCCCATAAAGTTTTCTCGGGTAGATTCAATCCACCATCACTTATTGCAAATGTTTCCAAAACACGTGCGCTTCCAAGCTGCAGCTTTATTTTTGGAAAAGCGCAATTGATGATTCAGCAGTTTAACTTGAATGAAGATCAAACTGCAGCCTTAATGCAGGTAGCACACATGATGACCGCTGCTGAAGGATCTCCTCCTATCACAGTTATTCATGGTAATAGGAATAGCATTATTTCTTTCGTAGTGAAATATTTTGTAAAAAGATCTTTAAAAAAATGAGACAACTAGGGCATATTTTGGTTTTTGCATGTTTTGACTTCTTCAGAAAGCTTTATGCACTATAATGCACTTGAAGAAGGGGAAAGTAACCCCCCGAATTGTTCTGCATGTTGATTGCTGAGATATATACACAGGAGCAGTGGTTCCATATATTCTTTATACACAACAATCATTTGATGTGCCCATACATGGTCCGATGTTATCTGCTCCCTCTGCTGTAGTAATTATGTCCTATCCACCATCAGTGTCACAGCTCTGACTTTGAAAGACACTAATGATAATGTAGCAGAAATTTGGATTTCTCAGTAAAACAGAACCTAAATGAATATACTTTATAACAAATGTAAAGGTGATATCTGTATTGGGTAACTGTGATGATATTCATAACAAGTAGATAATATATAGTGGATAATGTACTTCTTTAAGTGCAGTTTCTGTCAGCCATCCTATCTCTCTCACACACATACCACCCTGTTTGGAAGTAGAGGGGGTGAGAGAGACCCCACTTCCACCCCACCCCACCCCCCAAAGCAGAGAGAACTTGCAAAATGAGTTTGTTCTGATGTGACATCACTGCCCGTCAACCCCCACGTGTGCTTGTCCAGAAAGAACAACAACAGCCGTTCTAGTGAAAGAGCCTCTGCCGATGGATGCAGTCTTGCGTTGCATCCAGAAGGAGACAGACACGAAGGACCAATGAAAGTAAGTAATGTGGAATATGCTGGTATCTTAGGGATGGGGAAGGGTTTTACACTGTGGATGACTTTTGTGTTCCCATTGGGATCCAGGGGTGGGTTATATATAATATTATATGATCCATACATAATAGAATATATGGATGTATTTGGTCATGAACTTTCTTCTAAGCTTGTGGATGGTAACACATTCAGGAATCCCACCCCCTTGAAAATTCGTGCTTGATCCTGAGGCTGCAGCTAGAGATTTGATTTGTTTTAAAGGATGACTGCAGGCTTTTATTAACACTAACTTGTTCGTGCAATAGGTCTTGCTTTTATGATCTTAATGGCCTCATTTAGCCGGTTTAGGCTTCCTGGAACCTTATTTCTAATGCTCTACAGCAGGTCCTTTCCTGTATGATGGTGGGTGATATGATTTCACATATATTAGATTTATATTGTTTCCCTATTATATAGGTTAACTCATATCTCAGTGCCGGGGGCACACTGGTGTCACAGAATTTTGCGAGTGGAAATATTTTCACCTGTAAAAGTTTTTCTTATATTTTGCATTAAAATATTTTAGGATAAAATTTCAACAGTCAATGCCGGCAGACTTCGGATGTTTATTTAAGAACGGGAGTTAAACACAACTCCTTTACCTCCTGTTCTTCATAAAAACTGAATGGCAAAAAATTTTTACCAGTGGAGATACCCTTTAATAACTATGGTTTATAGCTGTCCCCATGTCTTTCCTGTGTGTGTCTTAAGTGAAAATATGTAATTGGAGTCATCCTGCACATAGTCGATTTTGTCTGCTGCAGTCCCCTGCTTCACTGGCCTCACTCGACAACTTATGCCGCCATGGTACCAGACAGAAAGCCTGGTTTGTGATTCATGCCAGTGCACCGACCTTAGGTAATAGCGAGTCCCAGAGCCAAACACAAAAAGCATTGGGTTTCCCTATAACTGGCGCAGAAATTCAAGGAGAATACAAATGGAGAGATCTTAGCACCATACTTGTAAACTTTTGGGGCGGGTGTGGTTTTAAATAGCAGATTATTATATTTATTAGACAGCCCTCATCTCTGGAATGGATGCCATAGTTGGGATGTTGAAAGTGAACATGGGTATCTTTGGGGCTGCTGGCACCATGGGCTCTGTGGGAACTGTTAATTGGTAGTAAAAAGCTCAGTTCTAACTCTCTGGAGTAAGGGACAATAATTTAGCATGAAGAAGTTGTTAAATACTATGAATGAGCAGAATAAAAATTGCAAAGCAATGGCTTACTGTGTTACCTAGCGTTAAAGGGGAACTAAAGCTAAAAAGGATTAGGTTGAGAACAGTATGAGGCCATAAAGTGTGACATACGATTTCACAGGTATTTTCGAGCACATAAAACCTACTTAAGGCACAAACTTTCACCTAAAAAATACTAGGTGAGACAAAGTATCAAATCAAAGTATTAGGACAAAAAATGGCAATGTATCAAATGGCACTAAAAGTTTGAAATATCGTACCCATAATAAAGTAGAAAATACCACTCCCAACATATCAGATGAGCCAGTTTATGGACACATATTTATTATAGCGTCACACTCCGACTATAATCACAATACAAAATCTGCACAAACCCTTTTATTGAAAATAGTTAACCCCACACCAATTGCTCCCGGGCTCCCCTGCGGTTGCTCCCCCTTCTCCCCTGTAGTTAGCCTCTGCTACAACTTCTAGAATTCCTCAGAACTAAGGAATGCTGGTATTTGTAGTTTTTAAACATCTGGTTGGGGGTGTGGACTTGTCCCCATGGGCGCTCCCCCACTACTTTTGGAACCAAGGATGCGGGAGTTTACAAACATCTGGTGGACTGCAGGTTGGATATACTGATTTATACAGTATTCAAGTTCTAAATCTATTTAAGTATGTTGCACTCAAGGGTCTTTTTAACAATTCTATATCGCAGAAAATTGTTAGAAAATAAAACTTTGAACAGCCAGGAGGGGAGATAACATCAATTAATCAACAATCTCACGTTTCACCCCTTAGCGCGAATGTTGCAGCTTCTCTGGGAATCTTATTATACTTCGAAAGAATTAATGAGTTTCCAAACCAGGGTTCCTCAGAGGTGTGGCAAGGCCCAATGGTGTGCCTCAGAATTATGGTTGTGGAAATATTCTCACCAGTATCATTTACATTTTACAAGTCCAACATTAAAGGACATGTCCACCCCCAACACTATAATTAACCCACACTGGCCCACATGTGTAGTGTTGTAAAATCCTTATCTTACATCCCAGCTCCAAATGGTTCTCCTGTAATGTCCCTTATAGGACTCTGCACCTGTCTCCCTCCGGGAGAAAAATGTAGTGCGCACTGCAGCCCTCCCTCGTTTTGCTCTCCCTCCCCTAGTGTAATTTTCTGTTGTGTAGGGCTCCCTCCCCCAACCGCAATAGTTATTTGTTTAAAAACTCCCATGATCATATACTTACTTGCCTCTCTCCTCCGACGTTCAGAACAGCCGGAAGCCGCGTGTTATTGGCTGCTTCTGAGCCAATCACGGACGCGGCTGCTGGTCCTGCCCCCTGCTTGCAGTTTCATGCAAGCCATGGGCCGGGACTGAACATCCGAGAAGAGAGGCTGTGTAGTATAGATCGTGGGAGATTTGGGACAAACTACTAGCATTTTTTTTAAAAAGGGTAGACATGCCTTTAAGAATAGGATTGTGCTCAGGAAAAAGATGCATTGCCAAGTGTACCTCGATCTGGAAAAGTTTGAGAACCACTGCCCTATTTCACCAGATGATTGGTCTGGTCTATGTTTCCTTACTTAGGTTGGGCATCATCCTTCTTATTACAGTATGTAGTATAACTGTTAAAGGAAATCTATAGTGAAAAAAAAAACATTGCCCCTTTGCAAAGTTAAATTCATGTACTCTGTGCTGCCTATCCTATCTCTGCCTTAACTCTATGTCTCAATTCTGGCTAACCGACAAGTTTATCATGTGCGAGTAGGAGTTTAAATTTCCAAATCTGAAAAACACACCCACGCACAGTGGCCAATACAAAGCAAGCTGTCCTGGAGACACGGAAGAAGAAGGAGAACAGTACAGTTTATGATCTCTCACTTTGTGACCCATCATCAATCAGTGAAAGCTATTAATGGGGGGTCAAGTGCAGCCTTATTCTACCATGAAGCTACCCTCTCCCCTTGCTAATGCTCAGATCTCATCAGGGAGATTCAATAAAAGTTCTTATCGTTTAAAATGGTGCTAATTTTGCCCCAACCAATCAGATGTAGCTTTCAATTGTTACATAAGTTCTAATTGTTGGGGCAAACTTTGCACCATTTTAAATAAGAACTTTTATTGAATAACCCCCTATGTTATTACAGAGCACAGGGGGGATCACGTCCGGATTTGATGACAGTCCAAGTAGGAGTAGAGGAATGCAATTACGTATGTTCTAACTGGTGTATCAGGACAGAGAGGGATTCTGAAAAAAGTGAACACTCTGGGGGATGTGGGGAATTATAGAACTCATGGAAAGAAAGAAAAAAAAAAGTTAATTTTCCCACTATAGATGCCCTTTAATAGATTTTCGCTTTAAAGATTTCCCCTTGTGTGGCCCCATTTTGTATCCATAAATTTAGTTCGAGTATTGGATATGGCCTCTACAGGATTTATTTATTTAATGATCTATTCTCAATGCATTGCTCAATGCATGTATATTATTTTTAAGTGTTAAAGTTTTAACCATTTATTCATTAGGTACCTCTTTGTCTGATCTCTGCGCTTTTGCAATCTATATTCCCTTTTATGCACTTTATGAGCGCTAGTAGCTCTTTTAACTTAGTAGTTATTTTAGCTTTTGTTCACAATAACATGTATAATGTATGGCACATTTGGAACTTGTTTTTTACATGTAGCAATCAAACTTTCATGGGTATTCTTTGTATTGGTTTGTACCTTTTTGCATTTATGTACTAACACACTTAACTAGCCACCATGTATTGATGTATATCTTTCTTACAGCAGCACTTTAGATTATTGTTAAGTAGGTGTATTCTCATCTATGGATACCTGCAGCAACACGCAGCACTTTTCTAGCTATTGAGTAGTTTGATGTTGACTTTGGGGTTGTGCAGGGATTAACACAAGTGGTGGGAACTTTTTTTTGGGAGGAAGTCATGTATGGGTTATCCTGATGACGATGGGTACACCTTTCAATCTCTCCTCCGAACCAACCGTTCAGCATGTCTGAACGGTTGGCCAGGAGGAAGGACTTTTGGTCTCAGCAATAGTGGCCGCAGCTGACAGTTTGCAGCGAACGAGCATGCAGTCCATAGAGGGGTGCACAATCAGCTGTGGTTTTTCACTGGATCTGATTGTGCATGCGACCAATTCAGAAGGCCGAACGGTCGGATGCCTTTGTGGGCGCAAACCAGATCAATCGAAACACTAAAATGGCGGTCGGTCAGGCTGAAATATTCAATGGTTTGTACTTAGCTTAAGACAGAAAAATGTGCCGCACTCCTCAGTTCTGATGATGGCTCCTTTGTGGGTGGAAACATATTAATTAACAGTGGATGAATAAACCACCATGCTTTTTTCACCTGTGTGTGCGTCTCATTTTATATATATATATACAATAATCTATAATTTATAATATTTTGTTTTATAATTTAATTGTGTGTTTTATTCCAGGTGTGTTTGGTGCTGGGAAAAGTTACCTACTGGCAGTAGTTATCTTGTTTCTAGTTCAGCTGTTTGAATGTAAAGACATAAAAGAAAATTCATCACCGTGGAAACTTCTTATATCTTCATCCACCAATGTAGCAGTTGATAGAGTTCTCCTAGGGTATGTGGTCACAATAGCTTATTATATTTTTTAATTGGTGGACAATTATTAAATTAAATTTATGTTTAAAGGGAATTAAGTGGGTGTATGTTTGACCATGTGTGGATATATCTTTACACACCCTACTATAAAATTTAAGGGTTTTATACAATAAAATAAAGAAACAAAGGCAAGTGTTGAAGCACTTGATAGTTTTATTACAGCACTTGGGTTTTTTTTGGATTAGAATGTATCAATTTGGTACATCTGGACATTGCAAGTGTCTCCTACAATTCATAGAAAAATGGTAAAAAATGTTCATTAATGTATAGGCACCATAAAGGCTCTGGAGCTCGTTTGGGTAGAGAAATGTCAGTGATGTCATGCTTATCACCATAATGAAGCACACATTCCATGGAGTGGTCAAGACCAAAGACCATCTTCCCCTCTCATTTAGTAGGACTTAGACTGTCCTAACCCAATGTATATATTTTTTTTAATTGAAAGCCTGGGGTCAGTGCTTTCCTGCCCAATACTACAGTGAAGCACACGTGCCCGTGCAGTGGTCAACAACAACTTCCCTCCTCTGTCCTTCAGCCGCAAGAGGCTTCAGGAAGCCCACCAGTACTACCTTCCCTGTCAACCACCAGCTGCCACCAGGGAGTCTCAAGGAAGGGTCCAATTGGAAAAGCTGATGTTCCTAAAAAGGACTCAGCTGGCCACCACAAACTTACAACGTGATGCAAGAGACAGATAATGACATTTGTTAGATTTGGGAGAACAAGATACCAGTCAGCTATATAGCTTACAGTGTGATGAGCTTAAAGGAGCAAAAGACTCCACAGAGCATAAAATAAAAGTCTTCTTTAAACAGAAGGACACTTCACAGCCTCATGCTATAAAAACAGCATTGCTTTAATAATTGAAGAAATAAGTTATGATTTCTCACTCCAGCCTTTCTAGAGAATGGATGGAGACATGCAAAGTTTCTACTTTATGTCCTTTGGCTAATGCATGTTAAAACTAGTGGCATAATACATGCAATAAAGCCTAATTGTATTTATCCGACTTGACTTGTTTCAATCTTTTGCTTTTTTTTTTAACTGAACACAGGGTTGGTGCTTTATCCTCACACACAGAGTGAAGCAATATTATAGTTAGGGAAGGAAACTAGATATATTGTAATTTCTTGGTAGTCTTAGGAGGTGCTAGTTCAAAAAAAAAAATCAGTAGGATTGATTTGCAACACTCTATACAAAGCTATTAAAAAACCCTTATTTATCTCTATATAGGCATATCAATTTTAAAATATATTCAGCCTATTTGCCTCATCCATTAAAGTATAACGCATAAAGGGGCTTATAAAAAAGTAAATTTGGATACTGCTAAACATGCAGAATAGCAAAATAGCAATAACGCGCCTTTATAAATATGGCCCAGAAAGGCTTATCACTTTAACTTAAAGGAGAACTAAACAAAAATGTTTAAAATCCTAATGTGAACGCTTTTCTCCGCAGAACACTATTCATTAAAAGATTCTTCTATAGGAAGTTACATTAGTATTTGTAAGTAATAGATTCTGAAACAAGAAGGCTCCATGTTGTTGCCAGTATAACTCATAGCCCATGTTGGCTTCAAAGGCCACGCCTCTTGACCCAGGATAAAGTTAGCCGTGTTTATTGTATAGTCAGAAAAATTCTATAAGGTGTGTATGTGGCCTTGTGGGGGAAAGGGACACAAGGTGTGAAGAGAAATTAGCCCCTTACAGTGCAGTTGTATTGCAGTGTGGCAGCTCCATCCCATTCACAGTCTTTATTGTCTTTACTTAAGTAAAATGGGATTTATTACATGTGCTGTACAATTACATTTTCCTAGCCGACTGTGATTTCCATGAGTAGCTCCCTGCCCAACCCCCAGTACAAGAGACTTTTGTTGGATTGGTCATTTACCTCTAATTGACCGGCAACACAAGTGAGAGGAGGTGACTGAGTGTGTGGTCACATGATATTGTTACATCACATGGTCTGTTGCTCCGTGTGATTGACAACTCTATCCTCCTATCACAGCAACAATAGAACAAAATTAAGTTAAGCATTGTACTTCCCTGAACAATCTGTGACATTTGGAATTAACTTGATTCACCACCAGATGACAGCACACAGGTCCTTATACATAAGTCTACCAAGTCTCGAGAAAATTGTCCCAGTCGTATGGAAGTTTATCTGGAACATACAAACACACATACATACATACATACATACACACATACATTGAGTTTTATATATATAGATATCCCCACTGTGCCCTACTACCTACCCATGGGCCTATACTGTCCCCAACTTCTACCTACCCATGGGCCTCTACTGTCCCCAACTTCTACCTACCCATGGGCCTCAGCTCATTTTAAATATTTATCTGCAACTATTTTCTTGTTGATCTGTGACAGGGATAGATAACCAGTAGTTATCCAGATGGTTTAAAAATTACAACTCCCAGCAATTACTCCATAGCCACGGAATGGATAACTACTGGTTACCTATCAATGATTTTATAACTATGTGCTGCAGAATATACATTTTAATCTTCACCCACTGTCTAAACTTGCATTATGGGAGACAGTAAATTTACAATGAGCAGGTACCCCAACAGAGAATTATGGGTAGGGAACAGATGGAGCTGCAGTGAAATATCTACACCTTTAAATTAGTGTAGATATTCATGCTCTGTTTTAAAAACTACAACTCCCAGCATTCCCTCTCTGCACTCTGCTGTACAGCTGTTTGGTTGTACAATGATTGGGAGTTTTAAATGTCAATAATCTGGAGGTCCACATACCTGCTGTAGTTGTAGCTGAACCTCATCAAGTGGTAGATTATTCTTATCATCACTATAATCTTCCATATCCCATAGATCATTGTGGCCAGAAGGATTCACCAAGACCAATGAAATCACATGTCATGTGTTCCCATGCAGACACTTGCTCTGGTCTCATGCATAGGTACAGGTGCAGATAGAAGTTTGGTACTTGTGTCTATGGGAGATTGTTACTTTGCTGACTCTGATTTCTGCTAGTAAAACCAGGTCAGAAGTTAACCCCTGCCTTCCAGTCACTCCAGCATTAATTGTTTTTACCCAGTGATCTCTGCAAAACCTACCAGGCACTACAAGAGTTAAAGTTCAACATAACTGTCTGTATTCCTATTCACAATTCCATCCTGATAACATTCTAAGTACATTAGAGCTGTTAATAACTCAATATTACCCAGCCAAAAACACAGTAAGAGTTTGGGAGCTTTTGCATCTAGATGTATTTGCCCTTTATCTACCATAGTGTGATTTAGTGTAAGGTGCTATACACACTGCACATTGCCTTGCCTTGATAACAATGTATTCTCAGCTTCAGTTATTACAGACCGATATCTCTTCATAGACAGGGAAAAAACGTTTTTTTTTTTTTTGAAAACTGGAATGTTCTATTAACCCGACACCGACCCACAACCAATTCAAACTCAGTGCGGGTTACCCCAAACCGCAAATCGGGTAACCCGTGGGGATCTGCAGCCTTCTGTGGCCCCTCCCACTCATGGGTCCCATGGCCCCCCTTCTACTTGTGGGTCCAGTGGCCCCTCCCCTTGCAGACCCTTCCTTTCTCCTTCCCTTGCAGCCCCCTTGGGCCTTCCCTTGCAGCCTCCTGTGGCCCCTCACAGGCCCCAATGACCACCGCAGGAGTGGGAATAACCCCCCCCCCCCCCACAGAAAACTGTAAAAGCAGCCTTTTTAGTAGAGAAAGGATCAGTTTTAAACTTTGTCTCATTCTAGGCTGCTTTTACACAGTCTTCGTAGGGGTAGGATGGTATTGGTCTGCAAATGGGGGAGGGGCCACAAGACCTGTGAGTGAGAAGGGCCAGCAAGTGGGAAGCAGTAAAAAAAGCAGTGCTTTGGGCTGTGCTGTTCTCCCCACCCCCTCCTACCCTTCAGGTGTGCACTGAGCATGTGCCAACCACAGATAGAGGAGAAAGTAGTATTTCTGACCGCAGATTCAGAACCTCCCACCCCTGTACTTTCTGATCAGTGATTTCTTAATATTTTGGGCTGTGAAGCACGTAGAGAGGTGGTTGATGGATAGTTTTAAAGGTAGAAACCTGGCCTTTCATAAAAAAACTTGTTTGGAGACCACAGTTCCCATTTAAGCTAGTACACACTCGTCAGATCCTTCCTACTGACCGACCGTTCTGCACTTCCGAACGGTCGGACAGGTGGAAAGACTGTCGGTAATGGCAATAGTGGCCGCGGCCAACAGTTTGCCATGACCAAGTACACATAGAGGAATGCACAATCGGCTGTGGTTTTCAGACATGTTCAATCTTGCGTTCGTTGATTCGGATGAAGGAACGGTCTGTCATGTAAAAAAAAAAAAAAATATTCGGCCTGATCGACTGATACACTGAACTATTGTTTGGCATGTTGTGTACCCCGCATAAATGCTGGAATCTGGGGGGTTAGGTTTTCTGTCTGGGGTGGCCATGCTCTTTCAGAAAATTCAAAAGACTAGTCTCTTTTTACCAAGTCAGTTAGAGGAGACAAGTACAGTACATTTATAGGTCAGAATGACCTAAGTGAGGAATTGCTGACTACCTCATGTTGCCAGGGCTGCACATGAACAGGAATGAGCATGGGTAATGTCAAAATACCTAGCATATATGGTTTGGCTATTGTCCAAAGTGTTGCTGAATGAGGCTTTTCCCCGGCCATGCCCAGCTGCTCATTGCTGCCCCAAGCTTTGCCATCTGTAGCTGGATCCTGGTAGTTTATATGGTTTACTGTGTGAATACAGCTTTAAACTGTTTAATAATTGCAAGAATTGCTTTGGTTTTAAAAAGATGTGTAACAGATAAAGGATATTTAATTTACATTAAGATACAAGGGAGTTCCAAAAGTAGTGAAGCAAAGTGGTTTGATCTTAGATAGGATAATTAACTTTTTCCATCACTAATACCATGAGGGGCTATGCTGCAGGGCCATTTATTTCACTGAACAACTCCAATAACATTGTTTTAAAATTAACAAGATTAGGTGCTATGCCCTTTTTTTGTCAACTGAGACACAAATGAGTGAAACATGTGCCATGTTTTTAAAGAAGTGATTTATAGGTCTATTTGATAATTGTTTGTGTTCAGTGTGGTGTTGCTCCTCCTTTGTCTTTACTATGGACATTGCCTGCAGGCTGTAGAGTGGAGGTCCTGTGCATCTGTCATTCCTTTCCAAGAATATTAACCTTGCTGCCACTTTAAACAACTATAAATATGGGCCAATTTAGGTTATAACAGCAGTTATGAAGTGATTTTCCCCATAATAAGCTAATTAAATTTAGTATGTCACTGAGAGGGAACATTGAAGATTCTTTCAAAACCCATTTATTAAGGGATTTTTACAGTGTCTTGTGCTGCTTATATCTGGGGAACTCTGGGGTTCGGTGATCAATAGTGTATGGATCCACACTTTTTATAGATAAATATGTAGTATATTTGGATAAATTATATATTTTATAGAATTCATGATTGAGAAAAAAAGATTAATGAATGTGAATGTCACAAGATGGTTGTTTTATGATCAGGGAATGATTGACATTTTGTACCATCTGCCATATGTTTAAACATGTAACCATTAGACTTCATATCAATCTGGTGACAAAATCTTTGTAGAGATGAACAAAACAGGTGAGTTTTTTTTCCACCAGCAGATACACAGAACCTATTAAAATTACAAAAATTTCATTCCAACCCAATGGAAATGGAATATTTAAATTTTTTACTCACAAATTTCGAGTTTTCTTCAGCAATTTTTTGTCTATTTCCGGCCACGACATACGCATTTTTGACTGCAAATGTTTTCGACCACAAGTTCTGACTTCGGAAATTCCCAAAATCCATGGATTTTCAAAACAGACACTTCCGATTCGTAGCCAGATTTGTTTCAAAACTGAGACTAATCTCTATTCAACAGTAATGTCAACAGCAATTGAGTTTTTTAAATGCAAGCTGTGATAGAAGTCCCAACCTAAATATGTTACTTTGCTATACAGTGAATAACTTTAGAGCCCCTGCAATTTAAAATGGCCAGTTTGTCACTATATGGGTATAAATTCCCTTGGCATTAAAATATATTCTCCAAAATGATTAAAGATATGTGACACTTCTTTCTGCACTTTTATACTCTTGCTTTCTATTTGTAATGCAGGTTACTTGATTTTGGATTTAACCAGTTCATTCGAGTTGGAAGCATTAGGAAAATTGCAAAACCAGTCCTTCCTTACAGGTGAGATGATGTTCAGAATCAACAGTCCACATGTAAAAGTTATATAAATTAAGGCTGTAATTCTGCACCCTGTACTGTTGTTTTATTTTTTGCAATTAAAATGGTCTAAAAATGCCAACAGGGCTGGAGAGCTAATGTGACCCAGTCAAACTAAAGCTTCGTACACACGCACAATGTGTTTGAACGTTTGTTTCGTCTGAAGATCGGCCCATGTATGGGCACTTTATCGGGCGTTCGGTCGGGGATCGTTGCCCACACGTCCGGTGGATCTCTGAACAACCGACTGTTTTGGCTGAAAAAGTGCCCATACACGGACCGATTATCGTCTGAAACAAACGTTCGGACACATCGTGCGCCGCGGGTCGGGACCCGCGATCGCACATGTGTACGAACCTTTACAAAGTATCCCTTCCAGCAGATAGAGCAGAGATTTCCCAAATGCAAACTGGTCCCCTGCGGCCAGTCAAATCAGAACAGGGACTCGGCCAGTCAAATCAGAACAGGGACTCAGTACAGCAAGAATATGCTGCATTACAAACGCATAAATAAGACAGGGATTCTCAAACAGTGTGCCTTCAGATGTGTGAAAACTGCAACTCCTAGCATTCCCTTGCTTCCCTCTGTAGTTGAGGAATGCAGGGAGTTGTGTATTCAGTCCCCATCTCTTCACAGATTTCGAGGGGAAATCTGTAAAAAGATCAGTGCCTTAATTTAACTTTGTGTGATCCACCACCACTCCTCTGACAGGTCCCGACTGTTTCCGGTCGGCCAAGATAATAGAAGCCAAGAACAGCCGGGACCTGTGAAAAGAGCCAGTGGTGGATTGCGCACAAAGTACATTTTTAAAGCCTGGCTCCTGTTAAATTAATTGATAAACTGGAGGTAAGGCATAGCTGGATCTTGGATCTATATCCTAAAGCTTATTATTTTAACTTTTGCTCTCCTCCATGACACACTGACCAGTTTATAAAAATATTTTTTTAATGGCTGACCAGCTTTGTTACTGTATAATAAAACACTGGAATGCTATTTTTTTTAATTTAATTGATTGTGGTATATGTGTGTGAGTGATTGTATGATATCGATTGAAATTATTTTTTATAGTAACACGATTCTTTTTATTTGGGTATTTTTGTTAAGGGGTTTAGGTACTTTAGGTGGGTTTTGCATAACATACTAATTTTCTCCCAGAGGGGTGGACATTCCCTTTAACGTGGTTGTTACTGCCAGTTGCCACTTTCTGCTTTCTAACAGATATTGTATTATGTTCAGTTTACATGCTGGATCTGAAAATGAAAGCGAGCAAATGAAAGAGCTGCTCACCCTGTTGAAGGAAGACTTAACCCCACTGGAGAAGGCATATGTGAAGAAAAGTATTGAGCAGCATAAGTTAGGCACCAACAAAATGTTACTTGGCCAGGTACATCTAGCTATTTATATATATATATATTTTATGTATAGTATTTATGCTGACTTTTAGGGAATTATAATTTTCAACTATTCAATAATTAAGTCAAATTAGTCTAACTTGCTGCATGACACTGACATGCAGTCTTCAGCGTCATACACGCATGCGATCACGGATGCCAGCACGCAATGTATGATGTGTATACAAGGTTGATCGGGGCTTGTTGCCCAATTTAACAAGCCCCTACCAAATGCCCGTTTTGCTCCAGAAAGTGCCCATACATGGCATTATCGTCCGAAACACCCATGCATACACATTGTGTGATCATACATGCGTATGAACCCTAACAGAATCCAGCCCCAATAAGACACGAGATAGAAATTTTCAGCATTTCCTTTCAGTGCTCCAGCCAAAGATAGCACTCTGTTCACTCAGTCACCGCCAAGCAGTAGCAGCTGCAAATAGGAATCAAAATGACTATTCCTGGAAGTCCCACAAAATTGATAGATGCAGCTTAAACATTTAAAGGAGAATTATACTCATGCAGTAACTGACTGCATTTAAGCTCCTCTACTTCCTTGATTACCATATTTTTTCCAATGTCCCATGAGATGGGAGAATTGTCAGTGACAATCACTGTGGCAGTGGCCAGAGAGAATTCGCTTGAGTATAATTCTCTTTTAAGGTGGCCATACACATGCAATTATAATCGCATGTGTGCGACATGTAGTGCTAACAATACAAACGGACCGTGTATTGACACGAGCCTACTGTATGGGCTTTCTCTATTTGAAGTAAACACTGCAATTTTTGCCAGTCCTGACCGACCATGATTCAGATGGCGGTAGTTCTTTTTTTCATTTTTTGGGAAAAACCCATATCATCCATGTGTATGGTGGCTTTTAAAGGGTATCCCCACCTCCAAACCTGCAAAATTATACCCCCCCAACCCTTAATGCCAACATCGCATGCAATTTCATGTGCGATTTTGTTGCGTTTGCACATTTATTTTTTTCATTAAGTATTGAAAAACGCATGCAATTGCGATTTAAAACGCAGAACGCAAATCGCAATCGCAACGCACCCGAAAATGCGCGTTTTTTGTGCGTTGCCGCGTTTTCAATGGTATGAAAAAACGCAAGCGCAAACGCAAAAAAAATCGCAGCAGTGTGGCCTAGCCCTTAATGTACTTACCCACCTTTGCTCCCTCCGTCGCGGACTCTTCTGCTACTTCTAGGAACAAGACTTAGCCAATCACAGATACGACTGCCGGTCAGCAGAGGCACAGAGGTTGCGTAAGTACTTTTCAGGCTGTTGTACATCATTTAAAGCTAGTGTTTTGGGTTGGGGGGCTTGCCTTACCTTGTAGGAAGCTTTTTTTTGTTGTAAAAGACCATGCAGATGCCAAGGGATCCAGAGGGGGGGAGGGAGGAGAACTACACTGTGCATACCAGAGTCCACTTATTTGAGCAGGAAGTGACAGGTATGGATTACACACACAGAAGCTCCTACTGCTTTTTTGGGGGACTTTTATCATGTCCTGCAGGAAAGCCATAAGGAGCAGAAATAAAAAGGTGGGGATCTTTTACCACTACACATTGGGGACAACAGTTGGGTACATTTTAGGGGGGGTGGACATGCCCTTGAATAAAAATGAAAACAAGCTTAATTTACATTTTTGCTACTGGCTATTTACATTAAGAAATCTATCTGCCATTTCTGTAGTGGAGTGTATCTTCTCTGCTACATGCACACGATCTGCCAGTAAAAATAGCAGAATAGCAGAATGCAATTTGCCATGGTTAGAGAGCATGCCATGACCAATATACCATATGTGCACATTAAGTACAGAAGCTAGGGACAGCCTTACAGATACTGTCTTGATCCGCTACATAAATGATGGGAGGATTTCTCATTCTTTCCATCAAATAAAAAATATCAATAGTCAGTTCAACTTTGAATTCTGGAATCTGGATTTTTAAATGTAATTCTCTTTTAAAGGATACCTTTACTTACCTACCCCCACCTTTACCAGTGGCAAGCGCAGGATTTTCAAGGGGGATTCCTAAATGGGTTATCACTGAACAAGCCGAGAAGGAGGTTCATGATCGAATATATCCATGTGTTCTATTATGGACCATATAATAATATTATATATATTCTCTAATTGCCATGGTTATCATCACAGTTGGCCAATACACATATTCCCTTTTATTTGTTATAAAGTATATACTTATTAAGGCTGGGTACACACAAACCAACAGATATTTCCATGTATTGGTCGGTCAGGCCTGAAAAAGGTGATTTCGGCAGTGGCAATGAATGCTGTGGTCTATAGGAGACATTTTGCTGTGGCTGACCCCTTTATATCGGCGAAAGTTTGTGTACCCAGCCTAACATTCTGTTTTACTGATAAATCCACATTTGCCCTACATTACCATTAGTGTTTTTTAAAGTCAGAGCTGTGGCACTGACGGTGGGTCTGACAGAATTTACAGAAGCCGATAACATTGGACCATGTATGGGCACATTAAACAATCATTCTTTATAAAGAATACATGGAACAATCACTTGTGTGTGTGTGTGTGTGTGTGTATATATAGATATATATATATATCTCCCTTATATTATATAAATATATTTATATCTTCATAGGAGATTGCATTGAGTTTTTAGGAGCTACCAATGTGGTGGGGGGTAATATATAGAGCCAATCATCTGACCTGCAGACATGAAATGTTTCGATCGTGTTAAATCTCGTCTGTGCAAGATGCAGATTCATGGCTCTATGGTGTATGTATGTAGGGCATACAGTAGACGAGGCAGCTAGAAGGCAAAAAGCATAAAGCATAAAATTAGAGAAACACCTTATAACAGAAGGCATCTTGCAGTCTCATGCTATATGAATAGCATTGTCCACAAAATCTAAAAAACAAGAAGTAAATTCTTACTCCCAGGTTCCGCAGAGTAAGGGGCGGAGATATGCAAAATACTCCTTTATATTGTAATGGACATATACACCAAGGCTCCTTATATACCATTGAATGTAACACAAGATCCGGTGTATAAGACCCTGTGTATAAGATCTACTTACCACCTGTTGGGAGGACAGATATTTGGACAGATAAGTTACCTTATTGGATACAAACTCTGAGGCAACAGATAAGTGTACACCAACTTACAAGGACACAATATACAGGCCTGGTCAATATTCAAAGTGGTGCACCATAGACAGGGACACCCCTGATTACTGCACATGTAGACATCCCACCCTGCCACTATGTACTTGCGGGCAGGGGGGGAGAGGGGGTGTGGCAATGCGGCATGATGTAATTTACGTCACACCATGGGCGGGGCATGCACCCAAGTAAGTGGGGTTATGGGTGTGGCGTGGGTGGTCCTGGGGCATGGTGCACAAAAAGGGAGCGTGATGGGGAGGAGATTCAGGACTCCTCTCCATCGTGGGAGATCGGGGTGGTCTCGCGGGAGCACGGGAGACCACCCCAATTCGACGGAGTCTCCCGGAAGATCCGGGAGGGGTGGGATACCTGCACATGTTATGTGGGGAACCTGTTTATGTGCACTGTCTGCTTTGTGCCAGACCACCAGAGTAACCCACTGTGTACCATGCTACCCATAATCCTTTCATAAAGCAGTGATCTGGTACAAATTGGTTGCAGCGGTGCTGGTAATACCATTTATTCTCCCTGTTTTCTCTGTATATTTGTTCTCTGTATTAAGCTATGGATGCTGCTACTGAAAGTATTGATTTAAATCCTCCTGACCTTGTACCTGCAGATGAAATTCCACAAATAGACTCCGTAGCTCTACCAGGCCCAATTGCCAAACCTATTTTTTAACCTGATCCATTTAATAGGGTAACTAGGGAATTCATACCCGGCTATACTCCAAGTCAACTGACCGCAACCAGTTGCTGTCATTTCAAAGTTTCCACCCTGTTCGTGTGAAAAAAGCTATACCATATACCCAATTTAAAAGAGTAGATAGGATTGTGTCATTGACCCTGGTCAAAAAAGAAACTTATCACAAAATGGCAAATAGATTCTTTCAAAGGGGTTATCCCGCAACCATTATAGAGGAGGCTCTTAATAGATGTGAAAGGGAAGACACCCAAGAAGTAAGAAATACCACACTAAGAGAGCGTATACCCTTTATTACTCAGTATGGGGTTGGCAGTGAAACGATTAGTAGGATATTGATTAAACATTGGCATATAATCCATAATGCTTATCCAGATTTAGATGAGTTCAAGGAACCACCTATCTCTGCCTATCAGAAGGGCAAGACAATAGGATCTTACCTGACGAGATCCTTTTTCCAATCACCTAAAAGGGTCACCCAGACCTTCTTGTGACCTAAGAAAACTGGGATGTTTCCCTGCTTAGGATGTGCAGCGTCAATGTGTACATAAGAGTGATAGTTTCACTCATCCGACTACTAATAAAACTTATAAGGTCAGAGACCATTTTACATGTAACACACAATCAGTGGTGTACGTATTATGGTGTCCTTGTAAATTATTATATATAGGTGAAACATCTTTAGCAGTTAAAATAAGAATTTCTCAACATAGATCAACTATTAGGCTAAAGGATGTGAAACACACGGTTGCTAAACATTTTGTTGAAGCAGCCCATCATGAATCTCAGTTAAAATTTATGATTTTTGAACAAGTTGGAAGACCCACAAGAGGTGGAGACAGAACCTTAAGAAGGAAACAACGTGAGATGAGGTGGATTTATTAGTTACAATCCTTGGCTCCAAGGGGCCTAAATAAGGATCATGATTTGTTTTTATTTTTATAAGGGTTTACACATAATTATCTGAGTTGATGTCTCATTTATGACTTGCTTCCCCTTTAAAGTTTGTAACAGGAAGTGAGATAGGCACTTCCTGTCTGCTTATGTATATAGTGTTGAATTAAAATGCATATAATTGTTTGACTTGATAAAGGAGACACGTGTGTATGTATATATATATATATATATATATATATACGGTATCGGATCCTTCACACTCCGTCCTGATATATTGCTGCCTGGGTGCTAATGTAATGGATAATAGGAATAACAGCATAACTCCAGAGCACTCCTAGGTCTTGACAATAAGAGTTTTATTAATAGTGAGTAGGTCTGTACTACCTACGTGTTTCGGCCATTTGCAAACTGGATGCCATCAGTTTGCAAATGCACCAGTAATCCCCCCTAAACACGCCCCTGCTTCACCTTTAAAAATCCTTAGGGTGAGGACCTTACCCTGTACAGTAGATCAGCTGGAATACTTCCTTGTAACATCGTAATTGAGGTTGAGTAAAGACATACCTCCATCAAGTCCAACCTTTTCACCCTCCTTTTTTACCCTACCTAACAGTTGATCCAGAGGAAGGAAAAAGGGAAAAAAACAGCTAAAAGGAGGGGGGATTCCTTCCTGACTTCTGGCAATCGGAAAGTATCCCTAGATCAACCAGAACTACAGTATATGTATTAGTACCAGGAATGCTCAATATTTTTTAGTTTTAGAAACGTATCTAGGCCACTTTTAAAGCTATTCAATGAACTTGCCATTACCACATCTCACTGTAAAGAAACCTTTCCTAACCTGAACATGAAACTTCTCTTCAAATCCTAAAGGATGTCCACAAGTCCTCTGATATGACCTATTAGTGAACAATGCACCAGGAAGTTTATTGTATGGCCCATTAATATATTTGTATAAAGTTATCATATCCCCACGCAAATGTTGCTTCTCCAGTGTAAACAGCCCTAAGTTGTCTAATCTGCCTGCATAGTCAAGCCCCCCTATTGCCTTTACTTTTTTAGTTGCCCTTCTCTGAGCTGCTTCCAAGATGTCCCTTTTGTATATGGGATTTCAAAACTGCACAGCCTATTCCAAATGAGGCCTTACCAGTGCCTTTTAAAGAGGGAGATTAATATTTTTTTCTCTTGAATCTATTCCCCTCTTTATACAAGACAATATCTTGCTAGCTTTAGCTGTTGCTACCTGGCATTGTTTGCTACAGCTAAGTCTGTTATCTACCAGAACCCCCAAATCTTTTTTCATTAGAGATTCACTTAACACCGTTATTTATGGTGTAGGTGGCACAAGGATTGTTAAACCCCAAATGCATTACCTTACATTTATCAACATTGAATCTCATCTGCCACTCTGCTGCCCATTTTGATCATCTATCTAGGTCAGCTTGCAACAATTGCACATCATTTGAAGCTTCCAAAGCTCTGCATAGTTTAGTGTCATCAGCAAACACACAGACCTTGATCCCAATGCCCCCTTCTAGAAGAAGAAGCGGCACTGGACCGGACCGGAAGGCAAAAATAAGTATTCCAACTGATCTACCATAAACCCTGTGGAACTTTTAAAGTTTGGAAAATCAAAGGGTAAGCTAAGTATGGTTCTCCTTTCAGAACTTATAAATTAATATTTGCGTGTCTTTGAAAATTTTGTCTACGGTTAGAATCAAATGTGTTTTCTGCTAAACTCCTATTTCCATGTATTATATACAAATGGATGCACAATTTGATGTATCAGAAATTGAATAGCACCTTTAAATTTTTTTTACTTATTTTATAATACAGGTCCATGTTGTTGGTGCAACCTGTGCTGCATGTCCTTTTGCTTGTCTGAGTAACCTAAACTTTCCAGTAGTGGTACTAGATGAGTGTAGCCAGATGACAGAACCAGCCTCTGTACTTCCGATTGCCAGGTAATAAATGAATAAATATGAACACCTTTAACATCTGGGAAAAAGATCTTACACAACCAAATATTGCTCAGGCCAGTTTGATAGGGTTGAAATAGTGTCCTTTGTGTACCAGTCCCCAATAAAATTATGGTAAATAATTGTTTCTGTAATAGAGTAATATTAGTATTTAATCCTTCATTTAAGTTCTGTATTTTAATCTAATACGAAACAATATATTCAGCACATTATTAGATGTATTACTAACCAGATATTTAAGCATAATTATTGCCCATTCTAGCAGAGGAAGCTGGCTCCTCCCTCTATGCAGTCAATCAAGGCTTTAACTGCTGACACGATAGCCAGTGATTAACTGCTATTTCCCCTGCACGGAGTTCCTAAATGTTCATTGAGCAGGGGTAGGAGGTGTTCTTTCCCCTAGAAAGGGAAAGAACCAGTTTAATACTTATTAAGTATCTGGTAAGAAATGCATGTAATATAGTGCTAAAAATTGCAGTTGGGGTTACAGGACTAAAGTATAAGTCGAGGTACCTATTTTTACCTCAAAAATTAGAAAAACTGGTTGACTCGAATATAAGTCAAGGGTAGAAAATATGACCCTTCCAGTACAGTACAGTTCTTTTTATGCAGCCTTACCTTACCTATCCTGTCCCTGACCCAAATGACTCCCTTACTCTCCCCCCCACCCCCAGGAATAAAACCCTATTTCCCTGCCACTACAGTACCCACCCTTCCCCTACAGTACAGTACAGTTTTTTTATGCAGACTTACCTTTTTCCAGGTGCTGTGGGTGCTGTCACAGTTGAAGGAGAGTCCGGGCCCCCGACATCACTCACTTGATGGAGGAATCCGGCTGCCGCATGCGCTGTGATGGAGGAATCCGGCTGCCGCATGCACTGATGGTCGCATCCATTGACGTCAGTACTCGGCCGCCGGTCTCATTTCCCGTGCCGAGTAGTGACGTCAGTGGATGCGACCATCAGTGAATGCGGCAGCCGGATTCCTCCATCAAGTGAGTGACTGACCCGAGTATAAGTCGAGGTTCAGTTTTCAGGCTGTTTTTACAGCCTGAAAACCTCGACTTATACTCGAGTATATACGGTATATTTGGCAATGAGTCACACTCAAAAAAAATTCTGATCAAACTCATACATGTATCACTTAAGTCTATCACACTATCGGGGTTATTCAATAAAAGTTCTTAATGTTTAAAATGGTGCTAAATGGTGCTTATAAATGGTACATAACATCTGATTGGTTGGGGCAAAATTAGCACCATTTTAATGATAAGAACTTTTATTGAATCTCCCTGTATATTCTTAAAGGGCAACTAAAGCCACAGAACAACACTGAACCAGAAGGCAGAACACCTTGATATAAAACCAGTTATCTGTGTCTTACCTCTCATTTTGATACAGGCGCTGGGAAATTTACCTAAATAACATATGGTTTGTGCTTTACTTCTCAGCATTCTAGTATCACACAGTTTGGTCAACGACCATTATGTTCTGCACATGCTCAGTCTTTAGCTATGGCACAAACTTGTTACAGTTGGTCACACCCATTAATAATCTCTAGCCAATCCTTTTACAGGACAGATAAAGAAGGAAGCATATGACTGGGGTCAGGAGGTGTGGTCTGACACTGCACATACACACAGATACTTCATCCAGTTCTTAACAGGCTTTGATTTACTTTAACAGAGTTTACTAAAGTGGCATTTTATAGTTTATTGATGTTTTTAGGGGGGTTGTTTTCAGATTCTGGAGTATAAAAAATTGTGTTTAGTTCTCCTTTAACAATGGACATATATGCAGAAGTAAGTCAACTGCTCTGGGAGGCTCAACAAGAGATCCAGACATTATTATTTCCACCCACCCACTCACTTTTTTCCCACCACTTTATCTCTTTACATAAGTGGTGCCCAACCTACAGGGTACTAGTTTAAGTTGCTGAGCCACTCCACGTAAATCTGTCCTTGTCTTCCTCCTTTGACCGTTACTTCTTAAATATGAACATTTGCTCTTATAACTGCAGTGTAAATTGCTCTGCTTTTTTACTTTAGGTTTCAATGTGAGAAGCTAATTCTTGTTGGAGATCCAAAGCAGCTATCCCCAACTATACAGGGCTCAGAATCAGCCCATGAAAATGGTTTAGAACAGACACTGTTCAACCGGCTTTGCATGATGGTATGTTCCACTGACTGCATATTAGTTTGGGGGAAAAAGGCATTGTGGGGGGTGGCACGGGGAAATAGAGGTTCTATCCAGCCCGGTGATCAGCTGTTTTAAACAGCTCATTGCTTGTTCCCAAAAGGGGTTGGAGCAGCAGTTTAACAAGGGGGAGCCCTGGCCTGGGAACTCAGGGGGGACTCCTGAGTTTATTCGTTGTCCGCATTGACAGCAACAATGTTATCGGCTCCCTATTCTTTAGTAGCAGATAATGATCTGATAGAAATTTTCCATTTGTGACATTCGGTTACGAAGCTGACAGTGATAGTTCGGCAGCATGTTCAGCAAAAAAAAAAAAAAACATAGAGTTTGCTGAAAATTGTCCATGTGCCACCTTTAAGGCTGGGTACACATAGGCTGACAGACTAGATGATATTTTGGTTGATTGGGTCGAAATATCAGTAGTATGTTTTTCTTCACGACCAATTGGTTGAACCTTCGTCCAAATCGAAAATTTAGGTTTGATCAGACATGCCAAACGAGGCAAATGACGATTATCCCCATGACCAACGATATTTTGACCTGGCTGACTAGTTGATTGGGCAAAATATCACCCGTGTGTACCCAGCCTAACAGGTGAAAACAGTGCAAAGACAGGTATTTACGAATAATAGATCAACATTATACTTAAAATAGTACAAATTTGCTTTTGTATATAATTACATTAATTTATCATAAATAAGCATAATTTTAATTTAATGTTCATTTACAGGGATATAATGCTACAATGTTAAGAACTCAATACAGATGTCATCCTACTATTTGTGCCATTTCTAATGAACTGTTCTATAATAACCTTCTAATGAATGGTGTATCGGAGAATGACCGGAGTCCCCTTTTAGACTGGTTACCAACATTATGTTTTTACAGTGTGAATGGGACAGAGCAGGTATGAGAAAATAATAATGGACTAAGAAACCTGAGAGTCTCAGCTACTGTGTGATATGTGTTTTGTTTTCAAAGAAAACTTTGTGGGTGACTTTTCGCTGATTTGAGCACCCTTATTATTTCAGTCACCCAATACAATAAAGAATGGTTTAGAAGCATTTCAGAAGACAAAGCAAAATATTAGCATCCTGATATCATCAAGCCCCATTGGCAGTAGCCCCAAGCAAGCTGCTGTGTGCATGTTTCAGCTGCCCTAGTAGACTGCCAACCTGTAGGTTGCCACTCTGCCAAACAGGTCTGGATGTTATCAGGATTACTGCAAATATTGTAGTTAATGTTACGTAATAATTATGCTTCAGTTCTCTGTACTAATATAGTATGTTTTCCCTTTGCTACTGTTTATTATCCACAGATACATTGGAAACAAATGGCCATTTCATTGCATGTACAAAGCCATAATATTTTCTGATTTTTGAAAAATATAAACTAGACCATTCTAAATGTTTTTTTTTTGTATAGGTGGAGGGAAACAACAGCTTTAATAATATGGAAGAAGCCAAATTTACAGTAAAACTTATTCAGTCTCTAATTACAAGCGGAATAGAGGGCTCCATGATTGGTGTAATAACTCTGTACAAGTCACAGATGTTCAAGGTTTGTATATAAAAGTAGAGGAAATTCTGCATCACATTTGTCATTCTGACCCAATAGGTGTGCAAGGCTTTATGGAGAAATGTATGAATTAAAGGAAGAATAAAAATGCAAATGTTAATCGAAAGAAAAATAGAAAGAAAGAAAACACTTCTTCTAACCTTATAGGAGGTTATTACATATGGGTAATATGTAAGATTTTGGTGAACAGTCCCCCAGAGAGTTTATTCTAAGGCCCATTATGTGTTTATGCTTTTACTGAGGGTCATAGATTCAGATCAAAGGTTTCCTTGTCATCTGGCAGTTAGTATTAGCAGCACTTGTCTTTACTTGCAGTTAAGTGGATATTAAATTGTAAATGCCAATGACTTTCTGGTTATCAATATTGACCCTAGGGTCTGTGGTATTTCCAGGAAATGCTGCAACATTTAATAAAATAGTATTTCTGTTTGCAGATTTGCAGTTTACTTCACAATGCTACATACTGTAGCCCCATGGAAATTAAAGCAGTTCAGGTGTCAACAGTTGATGCATTTCAAGGAGCTGAGAAGGAGATAATTATCCTGTCCTGTGTTCGGACTAAGCAAGTTGGATTCATAGATTCAGAAAAGAGAATGAACGTTGCTTTGACCAGGGGGAAAAAACATTTATTGATCACTGGAAATCTAGCCTGCTTGACAAAGAACAAGTTATGGGAGCATGTGATTCATCACTGTGAAAGTATGTTGGTAATATGCTTATAAAAATAAATGTGTTTGTTATGTATATATAGTTATGCATGTGCATATATAGTTATGCATGTAGATAATCCAGCACTCCAAATGACTGACTCTTTCTTGTAGCATCTTTATAATTACCTAATTATCCACAAAGAGTTTTTAACTTTGAATGGGTGAAACCTGATTAAAAGTCCATGGAGTCCAAGCTGAATGAGACAATGAACATCAGAGTTGTTGTGCTTCTTGTTGGTAACAGTCAATTACAGAGTATGGCTGATGATATGGCAGCAAGGGTGCCGAACATGCAGCTTATGGTCAACTCCAGAGTTTATACCTAGCCTTAAACTGTTGATGTGTTTCTACAAATTCCTTTTTTGGGTACACACTTGAAAGATTCTTGCAGATCCTTGCCGTCATTTTTCAAAGATCTGCATACAAACAGTCTGGTATCTGGGCTTTATCAGTACTGAAGTACAGGGCTGAAATATTGTCAGTAATGGAGAAAATCATTGTGGCTGACATTTTAGCAAAACTGATGTGTTCCATAGGAAACAAAGAAATCCGGCTTAATTTACCAACATGTAAGATCGTTCCAAACTGGAAAAAAGAACAGTGAAGGCAGGCAAAAAAGTACCGCTGATATTTTGGCCAGACTGGACGAATTACCAAAATATTTGCCCCAGTGCTGGAACCACTGTTTAGTGTTCAGAAATCCTTACATTACTCCTCAGCTCCTTATGGTTGTCCTGCACTGCCTTCTGTATGTCCCAAAAAGTGAAGAGTAGGAGCCTCTCTGTTTGTCAACCAGTGCCTGCTACTTCCTTGTCCTCACTAAGGACTCTGGTATGTGCAGGGGAGCCCTCCCACCATCCAGACCCTTCTGCACTGTACTTTTTTATAGTGTAGGGGCAACTTTTCTGTAGTGTAAAAAATCCCAGATTTAGACTTACCCTTGCTTGATCCCTTGGCTCTCTCCATAGCCGGCAGCTGCATCTGTGATTGAGCAATAAAGGCAGAGAGCCAAGGGAACGAAGGTGGGTAAGACAATTTCTGTTTTTTTTTCTAATGACTAGGACGGGGGGAGTTCACCCTACACTATAGAAAAAGTTTATTTTGGGGGTGGAGATAACCTTTAAGGTTTATTTGTATCATGTACAGGGGTCAACTGTTTTTAACTTTTTAAGTGTATGTAATACTTAATAAAGAAGTGTTTTATGGGAACAGCTGATGTGTTATCCGGGTCACACTGCCTCATCTGATCTATGCAACAGTTTGCTAATGGTAATTCAAGTAAAAAAGGTTAGAAGTTAGGACCTTTCAGAATGGGGTTACCTTGATGTGGTTGGAAGGCTTTTCATGTGATCACAGTAAAGCTGGGTACACACAGTAACGATAAAGCCCCTATACCGTCGTATCCGACGGTATCGGGGCTTTATCGTTATGTGTGTACGTTCATTTCCCAAACGAGCGCGCGGCCGCCGAACGATCGGGTCGGCCGCACACTCGTTCGGAATATAATTTATATTATTTTTTTATATATATTCTAGTCCTTCTCACGTCTACCTTCACTGTCATTCTGGGACCTTTTTTACTAAGATTGTTTCTAGTAATCAGGCTATTTTCTGTGTTAGATTTTACAGATGACTGTGTCCAGTATTGCTATTGGTGGTTGATTCACTTTTTATAGATGTTGGGCCTAACTTGTTCATTTAGTTTGTCATCTTTTTGATGAATTTCCATATTATTGGTCATTTAGATTGTCCGAAACTATCTAAAATTCGATCTGAAAAAAAATTGACTATTGTAGGCTCAGCTTAGTTCTTGTTTTTATCATTAAAAAAATATCATCCTTGGTTCTATAATTTTCTACCATTCATGCTTATATTATCAGGCGTATGTATGTATGTATGTAATAATTATTTTATTTATAAAGCACCACTTGGGTATGCAGCGCTGTACATACAGTATACAAACAAGGTGATACGTGCAAGTTATTCTGTACAGATCATTAAACATTTTTAAAAGTTTCATACTGTAGGTTAAAACTGTGCATAGAGACAGTGAATCCTGGGGTGGCTCTTTAAAGCTAACATGGGCTATGAGTTGTACTGGCAACAACATAGAAGCCTTTTTAATTTCTGAATGTGTTACATGTATTAATGCAAATTACTAGAGAATAATTTTCACATTAGTATTTAAAAAATTTAGTTCTCCTTTAAGTTTGATTTAACACAGAAACAATCTGGTACAACTGTTACAAAGTGGTAAAATGGTCATGCCAATACATACCTGGGGGTATATATACTGTGTGTGTGTGTGTGTGTGTGTATATATGTATATATATAATTATAAACATAGGGGTTTTAGTATACATTGCTGTGATCACATAAATAAAAAGTCCAACCACATCAAGGTAACCCCAGTCTGGAAGGTCCTAACTTCTAACCTTTATAACTTTATTAAAAATAAATATATATTTATATTGTAACATAACTAGGATATACTCAACTTGTTGCAACATTAACCTAAATTTCTTATATTTAACTTATAACCTTGTAAAGTCTAATATTAACTGTATTAATTAGTATAAAATGTTGTGAGACTTCGGTATTACGAACCCTGTTCTAATCAATGGGGTTATTTGTTTAATTTGTCTGCTACTATGTTTCATGGCATGGCAAGAAACCCTGATTGAAAGTTATGGTTTAATATTTTATTTGACAAGATATCTATTAAAATATATTAAATCTAAAAAGGTAAAAGCATTGCTTGATTCAGTATATACCATAGTCCATATTGTTCTATTTTGCAATGTTCTTTTCTCAGGGCAAAAAGATGGTTTAAAACACGTCAATCAGTGGGAAGAAAAATTAAATACTATACTACAAAACTACCAAGAAAAGAAACTAGAGGAAGAAGTAAATACAAAAAGGAACTCCAAAGCAGAATAAATCAAGGTAAACAAACTCCCAACAATTTAGGGGAAAGGTTATTATTCAGTAATGGGTCTTTTAACTCTTTGCCTATGTATTTATAAAGCAACCTGTTAACCCAGTTTTGTGTGTTTATTTCTGCACTTTACCATTTATAAAAGTTTGTGTATTGCTGTAATTTATATTTAAGGGGAACTGCACGTGTGTACGAGGCTTATTAAATGCAATGGCACTGGAGAATGTCAATTTCATACATGTTTGAGGCTTAAAGGGAATGGTGACAACCCTAATACAGTTGTAAGAGTAATTGTTTTATAGCATACACTACAAGTGCAGTATAATGAAGTGAACCTGCTTTTCTCATTATTGTACCTATTTAGAGGGGAAATGTGGAGGCAAGGTTGCCAGATTGGTAAAACATGTAAGGACACCTAGTAAAAACACATGTAGCATGGCTGAGTTTGATTTAATGTCTTTTAGTTGCAATCATTGCCGCACTGCTAATTACATTTATTAAGTGTGTAATGAAAATGAACCTGATCTTAGCCCAGCTCTGTGTGATGCTTATCTAATTATGATATATAATGTACCTTATTAAAGGGAAACGTTGCATACATGTTCGATGTAATGCTGCCCATTCTTACTCAAAGTGGCAATCAGAAATATTCCGGGATCAACTCCAATTTTATGTATCAATACCAGTAACATGGAAATTTTTGTTTTTAGAAACTTATCCAGCTTTTTTTTGCCATCACCACGTCCAATGGAAGACTGTTCCATCGTTTTACCATTCTCACAGTAAAAAAAAAAAAAATTTCCTTAACCCCCCCCCCCCCCCGTCTTAAGGGATGTCCCCGTGCCTTTAAACATGTTCTATTGGTAAACAACAAAAAGCATAAAAGATAAGCCCTCCTTATAAAAAGTTTTTTAATGGGGTGATAGCCTGGATCCCAACTCGACTATCCAACATGCTCCACCCGAAGCACCTCAAACAAAACCAACAAAAAAAAGCCAATAATTCAAACGGGGGAATTCAGTTTTATTCATAGACTCCGCAGGTGGTCTTTAAAAGGAGTCGGGGTTAGTGCCCATAGGCAGAAAGAAAAATCCAACTGGGTTGTCTTTTCATCACGCTAATAAGCCTCTATACCACAAGGAAAACACACACGTGGATGGACTGAGTGCAATAACAGTGGCAACTGGACTGTATGAATGATAAGTATCAAACTGAGACCATTGTTACAAACTGATTTATTTGAGAGACATTATTTTCAATCACTAAGAAGTCACAACGTTTAAACCGTGGTACATGGGTTATGTATGAGCAGTTATATTTTAATGACTAGTATATATGTAAAAATGTTTTAGGTATTGTGGCTGATTAGCCAATCTGGATATTTTATAATTGTTTAGGTAGTTGGTAAATCTAAATAGAGGGAGTCTATGAATAAAACTGAATTCCCCCCTGTTTTAAAGGGCATGTCCACCCCTTTCAATAACTTTTGACACATAATAGTTCTCCTTTCCCCAGCCCTAACCGCTATAAAAGATTTGTTGGAAAGTCGCCCGATAGTTAACTTACCTTCCCTCTCTCCTCCGCCGCACAGTATGGAACTGCAAGCAGGGGGCGGGACCAGCAGTCGCGTCCGTGATTGGCTGAGAGGCAGCCAATCACGGACATGGCTGCCGGCTGCATAGAACGCCGGGGGAGAGAAGGAAGGTAAGTAACTATCAGGGGACTTTCTAACAAATCTTTTATAGCGGTTGGGGCTGGGGGAAGGAGAACTATTATGTGGCAAAGGGGTTTGTTGCTAGGGGGAGGCATTGCAAAACAGGAGGGAGAGGGAGGGGGGAGATGGCTGCTGTGTGCATGCCAAACTTCTCCCGGAGGGGAGACAGCAGGCAGAGTCCTATATGGACTCTGCAGTACTCCTGGTGGGCAGTTTTTTTTTACTTTGGGGGGGATTACTGGAGAACCATTTGGAGCTGGGATGTAGGGTAATTGTCTGCCATGTACAATGCTGTTTTGACACCTTACTCTGGGCGTTCCTATAACACCTCTTAGCCACTATCCAATCCCGCCCTTAACACTTGGCTGTGATATGCTAATTGGGATTTTCCATGGTACATAATTGCCACAGATTCTTGTACAAGTCATTCTGAATTGAGAAAGCCAGTCAGATGACTAGCGAAACGTCATCAAGAACTAAACTTCAAGTCCAGTTGATCTAATTGAATACAACAGATATTTCCAAAGGGTATAAATTTAGAAATGGTTTAAAACCCCTTTATAAACAGTCACTTCTATTCAGTATCTTTAGCTGAGAATATATCATCTGAACTGATATGCTGAACAGCTATTCTTATCTAGAAAAAAATTGCTTTCCTGAAGTTAAGTCTTTGTGAACCCAATGCACTTTTCCTTTTGATAACATATGTTAAATGACAATATTTTATGCCGGGGCATCTCTAGGTTCGGAGAAGCCATGGCAATTCGATTATTCCATTCCGTTGTGTTCAGCTTTTTTAAGGTTTATTTTTCCTTTTTTAAGGATCTACCAATAAAGTCAAAATGGGGGTCTGAGGGACATATTTATAAAGGGGCATTATTTTTGCTATTTTCCTCACCAGCCTTTACCACAATTTTTTAAACTTTCAACTTTTCTTCTCTTCAAAGTTATTAAAAAGGCGAATTTTCATCAAAAGCGAAAATTATCTAGCAAAAAGTAGCACTAATAATGCTGAAAAAGTTCAGCACATATGATGGTAAAATTGGTAATAATAAGTAGTATCAAATTGGTTAATACACTGAACACCTATCTTTCTTATTTAATAATAGCCTAACACTTGTGGTGTTTTTTTTCAGCCAAAGACATAATAAATAGTGTAAATCTCAAAAGGCGAATTTTTTCTATTTCATTAATAGGATGATAGTGTAAAACTCAAAAGGCAAATTTTCTCTATTTCATTAATAGGAGACATGTTTTAGTATTGCTTATTTTCAGCAAACTGCAACTAATTATCTAACCAGTTCCATTAATATGGGAACATCCCATAGTGCTGTGTAAGAAATAGTCATGTTAATGGAACATTCCAGTTAGTAATGATGTTTTGCGAAAATTCTGGTAAAACTGCAAAAAATGCAACAACAGGGAGAAAAGGGGCAAAAAAGCGAAAATCCACCTATTTATAAATAGCTTTTAAAAAAATGACAAAAATAGCTCAGAAATTACACTAGAGAGCAATTTCTCTTTTCGCAGTGATACCACACTTAACACAATGAATAAGGCGAAAACTATCACCACACATCGCCGCAGCGATACTTTTCCGCAAAGGCGAAAGCAAAAATGACAAAAATAGGGCTTTTTGTCATTGCGATGTCCTGCGATAGTGAAATGGTGAAAATAGCGATCGTTTATAAATATGCCCCATAGTTTTCCTTTTAACTGTTAGTTTTGAGTTAAAGGGACACTACTGAAAAAATGATTTTGCCTCATCTTAATCTATAAATGAATACACGTAAGTAGCACTTAGTCTGATTTGTGTGTGTATGCATGCCTTCAGTTCAGCACACATTTTGTTTAGGAGCAGTATCCCCCCTCCCTCTTTCAACCACTCCCACTTCCATCCGACCTGATTTTTTTCCCACAAACCAACTGTCAAGCCTGCATACAGCATTCCAATTGTCAAAATTCACCATTCCAGCTACAGTAAAACTACTCACAGAAGAATATTTTTTGAGAGCAAGGAACTTGATTGACAGCTGAAATATAAGAAGTTTTAAATTATCTAAAGAAATAGGGGGCAGATCAACAAAAAAAAAATGATACAGTGGTGGTTGGGAAGAATTATAGTTTCCAGTTATGGTCAATTTGAAATAACCTGTTTTTCGGTATAGATGCCCTTTAAAATAATGATTTTTTTTAGCATATATATTTGTGCTGAACTTTCCCTTTTAATATTTTCAAATGAAATGAAATAAAATTTCCAAACTTAATTTTAACATTTTCCCAAATCCTATATATGATTTTAAATTTTGACACAAGGGATTTTCAGCCATGGCGTGCAGTCCAAATTTTGATTACTTTTTATTTTTATCTAGATTTATATACATTTTTGAGGCAAGCTATGAGACATTCGGACAGGGCTTTTATGATCACAAACTATTTTCTAAATACTGTCAATAAATGTTCTATTATATTTTCACATTTTCTTTATTTAGATTGGAGCTGAATCTACCGATAATTTCTGGTGAGTATCTTATTCTGGTATGAGCATGTAGGCTTCTTGCAGATGATTAGAATAAACAAATTAACATTGCTTATGCTTTTTGCAGTTATTTTTATTGGCACATTTTCATTTTGCAATATTTAGCGTTATATTCCTCACCAATTGTTTATGATTGACCATTGCACTCATGCATTATAATCAATAGTAAATTATTTTTCCTATTATACTGCTAATTATTTTTTCCTGTATAAAACAATTTGTGTAAAAATATATATTTTTTTGATCTAGTGCTTTACTTTTTACCGTACTCTTTCCTTGTGTAAGGCCAAGTGAGAATCAAAAAGTTACCTTCACTCTGTCCAATTTGCCCTTTTATGTTTGGTTTTTAATGCTTTTAAAATCTAAAGGACATAATTCTTTTTATTTCAGAATTGCTGTACAAGTGTAAGCAAAGCATCATTGGGAATCTTAAAAATAAGAATAATCCCTTCTATATACGTATATGTGTATATATTTTTGTCTGCTTTACTTTTTAAATTTTTTTACGCGGTTCGGTATTTTCTCTAAATAAAAACAAACTGTGTTTCTGTTTTTAATTTCTGTTTTTTTCACCATCAAGTGCGTAACCCCTAACCAACAATCTCATCCTTATACAGAAACACACTTCTGCATTTAAAACACAAGAAGAAATGCATACAGAACAAAACACTTGTTACAAGCAAAAAACCTAAACAGCAGACACTTCTACATTTTAACTTTTTTCTTTCAATCAATTCAATTTTACATTTCTTTGCATAGAGCTCTAAAGTTGGCCATATATTAGGCTGTGCAATCCGACATTTCCATTGATTGGCTGAAAAATTTTATATTTTCCTGATCATATTAAGCGACATTAGATTGTAATATCGATCTTAATTATAGTTGCGAAAGTCGTTTTTTTAAGTCTTGGTAAAATGATTGTAGTGTTTTCTGAAAATGTTTTTCTGTTAATGTGATGTAACCTCACTATAGACAACATTCGACATTAATCAGAAAATGAATTGAATGTCGAACAATATGTATGGTAAATCTACGTACAGTTAACATTGTACATCTGTCCATCAAATTATTGGTCGGTTTAAGATCGCAGTTACGATCGTAATAGCCTTTTTGAAGTGTATGGCCACCTTTAGACATGCAAACATTCAGTTTAATGCAAACATTTCGATTTCAACAAATATGCATTTTCATAGAAATACACCCATGCACATTGGTACAGACACATGCGAAAACATTAATACTGAGATGTGCAAACACCTTTACACACATTTGTACTGACACATTTACACATTTTTTCTGTCCTACAGGCAAACGTACATGACCTGACTGGCATGCCCAAAAAATGTCCATGCACGCACACATGCAAACACTTCTACATATAAAAGCATACATCTGCATTGAGAAACTAATTCAAAATGAAAGCTATACTTATCCAGTGGGACACACCTAATTTCTTATTTATTTTTCAAATTATATGAAAGGATGATCAGGAAAAAATTAAATGAAATAGGGCACTAGTGTATAAATAGATCAAATATATAAAAATGGATGTACAGTTTCTGACAAAATCTTGTCACCTGTGTATTTGGCAGTACTCCTGCTATTAACCTGATTGATCCAATTGATCAATTGGTGTTAGAAATAGCTAATATGAAAAGCTAAAGCCCAAATAATATTAAATGTACTGGTAAAAAATAGTTTCACTGAAAAAAGATTTATCATTTAATCAAGACAGAAAGGTCAAAATGTTGCAAGACAAAAGTGTAGTCGCCTGTAGAGAAAATTATCTACTTTACAGCCAATCCAAAATATGTCAGCAAATTAAGTAGTGGTGCTATGAGATCCAAATTTAATATCTTGTATGACTTCCATGAGCTTGAAGGACAGCATCCATGTGGTTTGGCAAGGATTCATACAATTTATTGATGAAATCATCGGGAATAGCCAAGAAAACAGTCTTGCATGCCTCTCAGAGTTCATCAATAGTCTTTGGTTTCGTCTTCCATGCTTCCTCTTTCATCCTACCCCACATATGCTCAATGATGTTCATGTCAGGTGACTGGGCTGGCCATTCCTGGAGCATCTTGATCTACTTCGCCTTAAGGAACTTTGATGTGGAGATGGAAGTATGCGATGGAGCACCATCCTGCTGCAGAATTTGGCCTTTTTTATGGTTGGGAATATATAAGGTAGCTAAGATTTATTGGTATTTTACAGTATTCACTGTTTTCTGGGTAAATCTCGGCTCCATGCGGGTTCCAGTAGGTCTCCTGCAATATTTGCAGCGACTGTGGTGTAATTCAACAGAAGATTCATCTGAAAAATCCACCTTTTCAGCGCCCATCCTTTTAGCAGGCAGTGGGACTTGGCAAATGCCACGTTTTTTCAATTGTCTTTTGTTTATGGGAACTGATTCGACCATGGAGGCCATTTCAAGACAGAATCTGACAAACTGTTCTGGTTGACACAGGGATTTCAGATGACCAGGTCTACTGGAGCTCTGCTTGCCTTGGATTTTTTAGCAGTGGCATGACTAGGGATCACTGGGCCCCCCAGCAAAACTATAATGGGGCCCCTATCCATGCTTTATCCACAGTGGTTTTCTGGAGGGAGGATATATCCTAGTAAAAAAAATCATAGTAAAAATAGGAACATGGGGCCCCTTTGGCTCCTGGGCCCCCCTGCGGTTGCTCCCGCTGCTCCCCAGTAGTTATGCCCCTGCTCTTGAGCAGTTGTTTTGCGGGGTCTGCCTGACCTGGGCTTGTCAAAAACTTCTCCAGTCTCATCAAATCATTTCTTTATCCTCTGAAATTGAGGCTGAGAGACATTGAAGGAGTGCACCACATCAGCAGTGGATTTGGTCTTCAACCTCTTTGATAATCAACACTTTAGTCTCAGGGTGAATCTTAGGCATGTTTGCAGAGGTCTATTTGCAGTTGATGTGAAGGTCTAGTGTACTGGGGTTCTTTTTATACACACCTGACACCTAATTGATCCATTATTAGTCACAGGTGAAGCCCATATGACAAGGCGACAACACTTTTTTGCAAAAATTGACTCAATGGGCTTTACCAAGCTGTGAATATTAGAATACTTTTTGTAAGTTTCATTTTGCATTGAAACATTATTACAAAAGCTGTTTGGGGTAAAATGAACCATTTCTTGAAACAAAATCTGCATTAGAATTATTGTTAAGTGGCACTTCAGGTCTATTTGTACACAAGCGACAAGATTTTTGTCAGAAACTGTATAAAGCAGTGAAAAGATAAACCCTATATGTATAGGGGAGGTGCTGGTAAGGGATAAAGAGATAAACAGATAATATGTATTATTATATATATATAGGGGAGGTGCTGGCAAGGGATAAAGATAAACAGATAATCGAAGGCAAAGAAAGTATCCCATATAGAACCTGTACACTCGATCACAGCTTAAAGAATCCTTTATTCCAAACAGGGATTTGATAATGTGCAAATATAACTAAAATAATATTTTTAAAAACAATTTAAAAATATTTACAAATTCTCAAAGTGCGTCTGTCTTATACATCAAATATAATATCAAATGTCTTGTACAACAAATGTAATTGTAATATATAGTGGAGTCTCCCGTATAGCCTCCTGTCTCAAGAGTAGAGTATATAAGGGGAAAGGATGTGAAGGTTCTCATTCATCCAGGTCATGGTATATCTGTTGTATTCAACAGTCCAGTTGATCTAATTGAATACAACAGATACAAATGTCTTGTACAACAAATGTAATTGTAATATATAGTGGAGTCTTCCGTATAGCCTCCTGTCTCAAGAGTAGAGTATATAAGGGGAAAGGATGGGTACATAACATTGATTGGTTGGGGGACAAAATTAGCACCATTTTAATGATAAGAACTTTATTATGAATCTCCCTTTATATTTTAACAATGGACCTATATGCAGAAGTAAGTCAACTGCTCTGGGGGCTCAACAAGAGATCCAGACATTGTTATTATTTCCACCCACCACCACTTTTCCCACACTTTATCTCTTTACATAAGTGGTGCCCAACTACAGGGTACTAGTTTAAGTTGCTGAGCCACCAGTAAATCTGTCCTTGTCTTCCTCCTTTGACGTACTCTTTTAAATGAACATTTGCTCTTATAACTGCAGTGTAATAATGCTCTGCTTTTTTACTTTAGGTTTCAATGTGAGAAGCTAATCTTTTGTTGGAGATCCAAAAGCAGCTATCCCCAACTATACAGGGCTCAGAATCAGCCCATGAAAATGGTTTAGAACAGACACTTTCAACCGGCTTTGCATGATGGTATGTTCCACTGACTGCAATAGATTGGGGGAAAAAAAAGGCATTGTGGGGGGGTGGCACGGGGAAATAGAGGTTCTATCCAGCCCGTGTGATCAGCTGTTTTAAATTTATTATAAACAGCTCATTGCTTGTTCCCAAAAGGGGTTGGAGCAGGAGCAGCAGTTTTTTACAAGGGGGAGCCCTGGCCTGGAACTCAGGGGTCTTTTTTGGGATCCCCCCTCATCGTTCCACTGCATTAAATAACTAGTTTATCGTTGTCCGCATTGACAGCACAAGTTATCGGCTCCCTATTCGTAGTAGCAGATATGATTGATAGAAATTTCCATTTGTGACATTCCGGTTACGAAGCTGACAGTGATAGTTCGGCGCAGCATGTTCAGCAAAAAAAAAAAAAAACATAGAATTTGCTGAAAATTGTCCAGGTGGCCACTTTAAGGTGGGTACACATGGGCTGACAGATAGATGATATTTTGAGTTTTTTGATTGATTGGGTGAAATATCAGTAGTATGTTTTCTTACGCTACCCAAGTGGTGAACCTTTCGTCCAAATCGAAAAAAAATTTAGGTTTGATCAGACATGCCCAAACGAGGGCAAATGACGATTATCCCATGACAAACGTTATTTTGACCTGGCTTACTAGTGATTGGGCAAAATATCACCCGTGTGTACCCAGCCTAACAGGGTGAACAGAAAACAGTGCAAAGCCAGGTATTACGAAAATAATAGATCAACACATAACTTAAAATAGTACAAATTTGCCTTTGTATAATTACATTAATTATCATAAATAAGCATAATTTTAATTAATGTTCATTTACAGGGATTAAATGCTACAATGTTAAGAACTCAATTAGAGTGTCATCCTACTATTTGTGCCAATTCTAAATAACTGTTCTATATATAACCTTCTAGAAGGGTATCGCGGAGTAGACATCGGTGTAGGAGAATGGACCGAAAGTCCCTTTTAGACTGGTTTACCAACATTATGTTTTTACAGTGTGAATGGGACCAGAGGCACGTCAGGTTAGAAAATAATAATGCACCACTAAGAAACCTGAGGGTCTCAGCTACTGTGTTTTGAGTCGAACGTGGGTTTGTTTCATACATATTATTATAAAAATCCCCTTTTTGTGGGTTTGACATTTCGCTGATTTGATGCACTTATTATTTCACGTACCCAATACAATAAAGAATAGCGTTAGAAGACATTAGAAGACACATAGCAACATATTAGCTTATCCTGATTCATCAAAGCCCCATTGGCAGTAGCCCAAGCAAGCTGCTGTGTGCATGTTTTCAGCTGCCCTGGTAGACTGCCAACCTGTGGTTGCCACTTTGCCAAACAGGTCTGGATGTTATCAGGTTACTGCAAATATGTAGTTAATGTTACGTACATAAGATTATGCTTCAGTTCTCTTACTATATAGTATGTTTTCCCTTTGTACTGTTATTTCCACAGATTACATTGGAAACAAATGGCCATTTCATGTCATGTACAAAGCCATAATATTTTCTGATGATTTTTGAAAAATATGAAACTAGGCCATTCTAAATGGGTTTTTTTTTTTGTATAGGTGGGGGGAAACAACAGCTTTATATGGTAATAATGGAAGAAGCCAAACTATTACAGTTTATCAGCTAAAACTTATTCAGTTCTTAACTCTAATACAAGCGGGAAGAATAGAGGGGTCCAGATTGGTGTAATAACTCTGTACAAAGTCACAGATTGTTCCTGGTTTGTATATAAAAGTAGAGGAAATTCTGCATACACTTGTCATTCTGACAATCCCAATAGGTGTGCAAGGCTTTATGGAGGAAATGTATGAATTAAAGGAAAAGAATAAAAATGCAAATGTTAATCAAAAGAAAAAAATAGAAAGAAAGAAAACAACTTTTCTAACCTTATAGGAGGTTATTACATATGGGTTATATGTAAGATTTTTGGTGAACAGTCCCCCAAGAGGTTTATTCTAAGGGCCATTATGTGGTTTATGCTGTTACTGAGGTCATAGATTCCGACATCAAGGTTCCTTTGTCATCTGGCAGTTAGTATTAGGCAGCACTTGTCTTTACTTGCAGTTAAGTGGATATTAATTGTAATGCCAATGACTTTCTGGTTATCAATCATTGACCCTAGGGTCTGTGGTATTTCCAGAAATGCTCAACATTTAATATAAAATAGTATTTCTGTTTCAGATTTGCAGATAGTTTTTACTTCACAATGCTACATACTGTAGCCCCATGGAAATTAAAGCAGTTTCAGGTGTCAACAGTTGATGCATTTCAAGGAGTGAGAAGGAGATAATTATCCTGTCCTGTGTTCGGACTAAGCAAGTGGATCTTTAAGATTCAGAAAAGAGAATGAACGTTGCTTGACCAGGGGGAAAAACATTTTTGATCACTGGAAATCTAGCCTGCTTGACAAGAAACAAGTTATGGGAGCAGTGATTCATCACTGTGAAAGTATGTTGGTAATATGCTTATAAAAATAAATGTGTTTGTTATGTAATATATTATGCATGTAGATATAATCCAAGCGCATCCAAATGACGTGACTCTTTCTTTGTAGCATCTTTATAATTACCTAATTATCACAAAGAGGTTTTAACTTTGATATGGGTGAAACCTGATTAAAAGGCCATGGAGGTCCAAGCTGAATAGACAATGAACATTCAGAGTTTGTGTCTTCTTGTTGTTGGTAACAGTCATTACAGAGTATGGCTGATGATATGGCAGCAAAGGGTGCCGAACATGAGCTTATGGTCAACTCCAGGTTTATACCTAGCCTCCTAAACTGTTGATGTGTTTCTACAAATTCCTTTTTGGGTACAACATTGAAAGATTCTTGCAGATCCTTGCCGTCATTTTTCAAAGATCTGCATACAAACAGTCTGTATCTGGCTTTATCAGTACTGAAGTTACGGGCTGAAAATTGTCAGTAATGGAGAAAATCATTGTGGCTGACATTTTAGCAAAACTGATGTGTTCCATAGGAGACCAAGAAATCCGGCACTTAATTTACCAACATGTAGATCGTTCCAAACTGGAAAAAGAACAGTGAAGGCAGGCAAAAAAGTACCGCTGATATTTTGGCCAGACTGGACGAATTACCAAAATATTTGCCCCAGTGCTGGAACCACTGTTTAGTGTTCAAAAATCCTTACATTACTCCTCAGCTCCTTATGGTTGTCCTGCACTGCCTTCTGTATGTCCCAAAAGGCAAGAGAGAGAGGCCTCTCTGTTTGTCAAACAGTGCTGCTACTTCCTTGTCCTCACTAAGGACTCTGGTAGTTGCAGGGGGCCCTCCCACCATCCAGACCCTTCTGCACTGTACTTTTTATTGTGTAGGGGCAACTTTTCTTGTGATGTAAAAAATCCCAGATTTAGACTTACCCTTGCTGATCCCTTGGCTCTCTCCATAGACCGGCAGCTGCATCTGTGATTGAGCAATAAAGGCAGAGAGCCAAGGGAACGAAGGTGGGTTTTAAGGACATTGTTTTTTTTTCTAATGACTAGGGACGGGGGGAGTTTCACCCTACACTACAGAAAAAGTTTTATTTTTGGGGGGTGGATGATACCTTTAAGGTTTATTTGTATCATGTACAGGGGTCAACTGTTTTTTAACTTTTTAAGTGTATGTAAACTTATAAAGAAGTGTTTTATGGGAACAGTTGATGTGTTATCCGGGTCACACTGCCTATCTGATCTATGCACAACAGTTTGCTAATGGTAATTAGTAAAAAAAAAGGTTAGAAGTTAGGACCTTTCAGAATGGGGTTAACCTTGATGTGGTTGGAAGGCCTTTCATGTGATCACAGTAAATGGGTACACACAGTAACGATAAAGCCCCGATACCGTCGTATCCGACGGTACGGCGGCTTTATCGTTATGTGTGTACGTTCATTTCCCAAACGAGCGACGGCGTGCCTCGTCCGAACGAGTGGGTCGGCCGCACACTCGTTCGGGAAATATAGATTTATATTATTTTTTTATATATATTCTATGCTCCTTCTCCATGGTCCATTCTGGGACCTTTTTTTACTAAGATTGTTCAGTAATCGGCTCTTATTTTCTGTGTTAGATTTTACAGATGACTGTGTCCAGTATTGCTATTGGTGGTTGATTCACTTTTTAGAGGTTTGGGGCGAACATTGTTTCGTTTAGTCATCTTTTTTGATGAATTTCCATATTATTGGTCATTTAGATTGTCCGAAACTATCTAAAATTCGATCTGAAAAAAAATTGCATGCTATTTTAGGCTCAGCTTAGTTCTTGTTTTTATCATTAAAAAAATATCATCCTTGGTTCTATAATTTTCTACCGTCAGTTATATTATATTATCAGGCTGTATGTATGTATGATTGTATGTAATAATTATTTTATTTATAAAGCACCACTTGGGTATGCAGCGACTTCTCTTCGTAATTCCTCCGTGAAAGTTACAATTCTAGTGATATATAATTAACATTTTTAAAAGTTTCATACTGTAGGTTAAAACTGTGCATAGAGACAGTGAATCCTGGGGTGGCTCTTTTAAAGCTACATGGGCTATGAGTTGTACTGGCAACAACATAGAAGCCTTTTTAATTTCTGAATGTGTTACATGTATTAATGAAATTACTAGAGAATAATTTTCACATTAGTATTTAAAAAATTTAGTTCTCCTTTAAGTTTGATTTAAACAGAAACAATCTGGTACAACTGTTAAAAAGTGTAAAATGGTCATGCAATACATACCTGGGGGGTATATATACTGTGTGTGTGTGTGTGTGTGTGTATATATATATATTATATAATATATATAATTATAAACATAGGGGTTTTAGTATACATTGCGTGATCACATAAATAAAAAGTCAACCACATCAGGTAACCCCAGTCTGGAAGGTCCTAACTTCTAACCTTTATAACTTTATTAAAAATAAATATATATTTATATTGTAACATAATAGGATATACTCAACTTGTTTGCAACATTAACCTAAATTTTTATATTTAACTATTAAACCTTGTAAGTCTAATATTAACTGTATAATAGATTAATATAATAAAAATGTTGTGAGACTTTCGGTATTACGAACCCTGTTCTAATCAATGGGGTATTTGTTTAATTTGTCTGCTACTAGTTTCATGGCATGGCAAGAAACCCTGATTGAAAGTTATGGTTTAATATTTTTATTTGACAAGATATCTATTAAAATATATAAATCTTAAAAGGTAAAAGCATTGCTTGATTCAGTATATACCATAGTCCATATTGTTCTATTTTTGCCAATGTTCTTTTCTCAGGGCAAAAAGATGGTTTAATAAACACTAGTCTAGTGGGGAGAAAAATTAAATACTATACTACAAATAACTACCAAGAAAGAGAAACTAGAGGAAGAAGTAAGAAGTACAAATACAAAAAGGAACTCCAAAGCAGATAAAATCAAGGTAAAAAACTCCCAACAATTTAGGGGAAAGGTTATTATTCAGTGAGGGTCTTGTCTTTTAACTCTTGCCTATGTATTTATAAAGCAACCTGTTAACCCGTTTTGTGTGGTTATTTCTGCCACTTTATTATTTATAAAGTTTGTGTATTGCTGTAATTTATATATTTAAGGGGAACTGCACGTGTGTACGAGGCTTATTAAATGCAATGGCACTGGAGAATGTCAATTTCATACATGTTTGAGGCTTAAAGGGAATGGTGACAACCCTAATACAGTTGTAGAGTAATTGTTTTATAGCATACACTATACAGTGCAGTATAATGAAGAACTGCTTTTCTCATTATTGTACCTATTTAGAGGGGAAATGTGGAGGCAAGGTTGCCAGATTGGTAAAACATCGTAAGGACACACTAGTAAAAACACATGTAGCATGGCTGAGTTTGATTTAATGTTTTTTAGTTGCAATCATTGCCGCACTGCTAATTACATTTATTAAGTGTGTAATGAAAATGAACCTGATTCTTAGCCCAGCTCTGTGTGATGCTTATCTAATATGATATATAATGTACCTTATTAAAGGAAACGTTGCATACATGTTCGATGTAATGCTGCCCATTCTTACTCAAAGTGGCAATCAAACTATTCCGGTATCAATCAACCATTTATGTTATATCAATACACAGTACCATGAAATGTAGAAAATTTTTTTGTTTTTTAAGAAATATTATCCAGCTTTTTTTTGCCATCACCACGTCCAATGGAAGACTGTTCCATCGTTTTACCATTCTCACAGTAAAAAAAAAAAATTTCCTTAACTAACCCCCCCCCTCTCTCTTAAGGGATGTCCCCTGCCTTTAAACATGTTTCTATTGGTAACAACAAAACACATATCGTCCAACAGATAAGCCCTTCCTCTTTTAATAAAAACGTTTTTAATGGCTGGTGATAGCTGGATCCCCACCGATATACTCGTCCTATCCACATCCGTCCACCCCCTCTCCGAAGTTCCTCATGTCACCTACCCAAAACATAAATCCAACACAAATAATAACCATACCTAAGCCAATACCCCCCATTAATTTTCAATTACGGGGGAAGTGACATCTTTATTCATAGACCGCAGGTGTTTTTAAAAGGAGTCGGGGTTAGTGCCCAAGGCGGAAGAAAAATCCAACTGGGTTGTCTTTTCATCACGCTATTAAGCCTCTATACCACAAGGAAAACACACACGTGGATGGACTGAGTGCAATAACAGTGGCAACTGACTGTATGAATGATAAGTATCAAAATGAGACCATTGTTACAAACTGATTATTTGAGAGACATTATTCCATCACTAAGAAGTCACAAAATTTAAATCGTGGTACATGGGTATGTATGAGCCGTTATATTTTATGACTAGTATATATGTATAAAATGTTTTAGGTATTGTGGCTGATTAGCCAATCTGGATATTTTATAATGTTTTAGGTAGTTGGTTAATCTAAAAGAGGGAGTCTATGAATAAAATGATTCCCCCTGTTTTTAAGGGACATGTCCACCCCTTTCAATAACTTTTGACACTAATAGTTCTCCTCTCCCCCAGCCCTAACCGCTATAAAAGATTTGTTGGAAAGTCGCCCGATAGTTAACTTACCTTCCCTCTATCCTCCGCCGCACAGTATGGAACTGCAAGCAGGGGGCGGGACCAGCAGTCGCGTCCGTGATTGGCTGAGAGGCAGCCAATCACGGACATGGCTGCCGGCTGCATGAACGCCGGGGGAGAGAAGGAAGGTAAGTAACTATCAGGGGACTTTCTAACAAATCTTTTATAGCGGTTGGGGCTGGGGGAAGGAGAACTATTATGTGGCCAAGGGGTTGGTGCTAGGGGGGAGGATTGCAAAACAGGAGGGAGAGGGAGGAGGGGGAGATGGCTGCTGTGCGCATGCCAAACTTCTCCCGGAGGGGAGACAGCAGGCAGAGTCCTATATGGACTCTGCAGTTCCTGGTGGGCAGTTTTTTTTTTACTTTGGGGGGGATTACTGGAGAACCATTTGGAGCTGGGATGTTAGGGTAATTGTCTGCCATGTACAATGCTGTTTTGACACCTTACTCGGGCGTTCCTATAACACCTCTTAGCCACTATCCAATCCCGCCTTAACACTTGGCTGTGATATGCTAATTGGGATTTTCCATGGTACATAATTGCCACAGATTCTTTGTACAAGTCATTCTGAATTGAGAGAAAGCCAGTCAGATGACTAGCGAAACGTCATCAAGAACAAACTTCAAGTCCAGGTGATCTAATTGATACAACAGATATTTCCCAAGGGATAAATTTAGAAATGGTTTAAAACCCCTTTATAAACAGTCACTTCTATTCAGTATCTTTAGCTGAGAATATATCATCTGAACTGATATGCTGAACAGCTATTCTTATCTAGAAAAAAATTGCTTTCCTGAAGTTAAGTCTTTGTGAACCCAATGCACTTTTCCTTTTGATAGCATATGTTAAAAGACAATAACGTCTCTAGGTTCGGAAGAAGCCATGGCAATTGATTATTCCATTCCGTTGTGTGTCAGCTTTTTAAGGTTTATTTTTCCTTTTTTAAGGATCTACCAATAAAGTCAAAATGGGGGTCTGAGGGACATATTTATAAAGGGGCATTATTTTGCATTTTCTCACCAGCCTTTACCACAATTTTTTAAAACTTTCACTTTTCTTCTCTTCAAAGTTATTAAAAGGCGAATTTTCATCAAAAGCGAAAATTATCTAGCAAAAAATAGCACTAATAATGCTGAAAAAGTTCAGCACATTGATGGTTAAATGGTAATATAAGTAGTATCAAATTGGTTAATACACTGAACACCTATCTTCTATTAATAATAGCCTAACACTTGTGGTGTTTTTTTTCAGCCAAAGACATAATAAATAGTGTAAATCTCAAAAGGCGAATTTTTATTTCATTAATAGGATGATAGTGTAAAACTCAAAAGGCAAATTTTCTCTATTTCATTAATATGTGGTGGATCGTGTAGACAGATATTGGGTGGGGCTGGGAGTGACCGGCGGGTCTTGGTTCACATTGGTGCCAATGACAAAGTTAGAGGTGGAGGTGAGGTCCTTAAAAATGATTTCCGAGAAATTAGGGGCCAAGTTAAAAGCAAGGACCTCCAGGGTAGTGATTTCAGAAATAATACCGCAGCCAGTGCTACGCTAGGGAGGCAACGGGAGCTCAGGAGTATAAATGCGTGGCTAAGAGAGTGGGTGTAAGGAGATGGGTTGGGTTTTTTTAGAGAACTGGGCTGACTTTCTGTTGGCTACAGGCTCTTTAGTAGTGACGGATTGCACCTCAATGGTGATGGTGCAACTGTTTTGGGGGAGAAGATGGCTAGGGGGTGGGGGAGGAGATTTTAAAACTAGGTATGGGGGGAGGGAACGTTTACACTACACAGGGGTAGATAGAGAAGTTAGGGATCTGGGGGCTAGTAACACAACGGAGGAGGGAAGGAGGAGGGGGGAGCATAGAGGATAAGGAGGCATGTACGACCATGTATGGAAGTAAATCAATTGATAATCTAAAATGTATGTTACAAATGCAAGGAGTCTGCTGGAAAAACCGGCGAACTTGAAATAATAGCTCTAAAGGAAAGGTATGATGTAATTGGTATAGCAGAATCATGGCTTAATGATTCAAATGACTGGAAAGTAAATATTGAAGGGTACTCCTATTTAGACATGACCGAGTTAATAAGAAAGGAGGAGGAGTATGTATGTATGTTAAACAGGAATTGAAGCCAAATTTAAAAGATGGAATAGATGGGGAGCAAACGATGCGGCAGAAACATTATGGTGGAACTGTGTACAGGAAGCAAGAAGGTAGGAAATAATTGTTGGAGTGTGTTATAAGCCGCCAAATGCCGGGGAAGAGGTGGAAATGAATCTCCATATGCAGTTGGCGAAGGCTGCTGGTATGGGGCATGTTCTGGTTATGGGGGATTTTAACTACCCGGAATAGATTGGAGTAATGGAACTGCAGCACCTCAAAAGGTATAAAGTTCTTAAATTTCCTATATGAGCATTTTCTTTCACAGATGGTAGAAGTTCCTACTAGAAAGAATGCGTTGTTGGATCTGGTGTGTATCTAATAACCCAGAGCTCATTTTGGAGATGAAGGTAATGGGAAAGTAGGGATAGTGACCATGATATAGTGTCATTTATATAGGTTGCAGAAAAACTAAAGTGCACTGGCTTAACAAAAACTTTAACTTTAGGAAAGCTAATTTTATGCTTTTAAAGGAATGCTCCTGCTCATAGACTGGGGGGAACTGTTTCTAGGTAAAGATACTGAGCAGATGTGGACCACTTTTAAAGGGATATTAAACTATAACATCTCCAAATCGGTACCTTTAGGAAAAAAGTGTAAAAAAAATTAGGTCCACTCCTGCATGGCTTAATGCTCAGGTAAAAAGGGAATGGAAAAAAAAGAAAAGGGCTTTTAAAATTTGAAAGCAGAAGGCACAGAACAGGCTTACCGGGACTTCAAAAGTTGTATAAAGAGTGCAGAAAAGCAATTAAACTAGCTAAAATAGAAAATGAAATACGGATTGCCGAACAAAGCAAGTCCACCCCAAGATGTTTTTAAGTATATAAATGGTAAAAAAATGAGGACTGAGAATGTGGACCATTAAAATACTGGAGCTGAGGTGGTTGTAGAGGATGCCGAAAGGCTAATCTGCTAAACCGTTTTTTTACATCGGTTTTTACTGTTGAGAATCCTTACAGTAGGATTGTACAATGGCAGGAGGAAAGAAGAGTTTTCACATTGGATAACAGAGGTATGGTACGGAATCAAAGACAAAGTTAATATCAATAAAGCGCCAGGACCAGATGGATTGCATCCTAGGATTTTAAAAGAGCTTGTTCAGTTCTAGCAAGACCACTGTGTCTCATCTTTTCAGATTTGCTTTTGTCTGGGGATGTGCCGTGGATTGGAAACCAATGTTATACCAATATTCAAAAAAGTAGTCGTTCACAGCCTGGTAACTATAGACTGTAAGCCTAAATCAGTGGTAGGGAAGGTGATGGAAACTTTGTTAAGTGATCATATCCTTGACTTTGTCTCCAGAGATATCTTATTAGTAGTAGACAGATGGATTTATGAGAAATAGATCATGCCAGACAATTAATTGGGTTTTATGAAGAAGTGAGTAAGAAGTTAGATTCAGGCAAAGCTGTGGATGTGGTATATTTGGATTTTGCAAAAGCCTTGTATGATCACTTGTGACTTGCCACATATGGGAAACTAATGAATAGAAAGGACTGTTGGCCTTGAAGAAAACATTTGTTCATGGATAGAGAACTGGTTATTGGACCGCAAACAGAGAGTGGTGGGTAATGGAGCTACATCTATGTGGGCTAAAGTTCTAAGCGGAGTTCCTCAGGGTTCTGTACTGGGGGCGCTTCTGTTTAATCTGTTTATAAATGACTTAGAAGGGGGCATTGAGAGCAAGGTCTCGTGTTTGCTGATGACACTAAATTATGCAGAGCTTTGGAAACTTCCAATGATGTGCAAGTGCTGCAAGCAGACCTAGATAGATTATCAAAATGGGCAGCAGAATGGCAGATGAGATTCAATGTTGATAAATGTAAGGTGATGCATTTGGGATTTAATAATCCTGTGCCACCTACACATAAATAACTCTGTGTTAGGTGCATCTGAAATGAAAAGATTTGGGGGTTCTGGTAGATAAAAGACTTAGCTGTAGCAAACAATGCAGGTAGCAACAGCTAGAGCTAGCAAGATATTGTCTTGTATAAAGAGGGGAATAGATTCAAGAGGAAAAATATTATTCTCCCTCTTTACAAGGCACTGGTAAGGCCTCATTTGGAAATGCGGTGCAGTTTTGGAATCCCATATACAAAAGGGACATCTTGGAAATGGAAGCAGTCCAGAGAAGGGCAACTAAATTATAAAGGGAAGAGGGGCTTGAATATGCAGGCAGATTAGACAAGTTAGGGCTGTAACATTGGAGAAGGGCGGTTGCGTGGGTGACATGATAACCTTATACAAATATATAATGGCCCATACAGTGAACTCTCTGGTGCATGTTCACTAATAGGTCATATCAGAGGGACTCGTGGACATCCTTTAAGGTTGGAAGAAAAGAAGTTTCATCTTCAAGTTAGGAGAGGGTTCTTTACAGTGAGAACGGTGAAACTGTGGAACTGTCTTCCAGCAGAGGTGGTAATGGCAAGTTCATTGATAACTTTAAAAAGGCCTGGATAAGTTTCTAAAACTAAAAAATATTGAGAATTAACTGGTATTATGGATATAGATCTGGGTGATCCAGGGATACTTTCCGATTGCCGTTTGGAGTCAGGAGAATTTTTTCCCCTTTTTTAGCTGGGGTTTTTTGCCTTCCTCTGGATCAACTGTTAGGTAGGGTTAAAAAAAAAAAAAAAAAGGGAATAGGTTGGACTTGATGGACGAATGTCTTTATTCAACTTAATTACTATGTTTACTATGTTACTATGTAATAGGAGACATTTTTAGTATTGCTTATTTTCAGCAAACTGCAACTAATTATCTAACCAGTTCCATTAATATGGGAACATTCATGTGCTGTGTAAGAAATAGTGCATGTTAATGGAACATTCCAGTTAGTAATGATGTTTTGCGAAAATTCTGGTAAAACTGCAAAAAATGCAACAACAGGGAGAAAAGGGGCAAAAAAGCGAAAATCACCTATTATAAATAGCTTTTAAAAAATGAAAAAAATAGCTCAATAATTACACTAGAGAGCAATTTCTTTTCCACGTATGTCTCACACAAACACAATGAATAAGGCGAAAACTATCACCACACATCGCCGCAGCGATACTTTTCCGCAAAGGCGAAAGCAAAAATGACAAAAATAGGGCTTTTTGTCATTGCGATGTCTGGATAGTGAAATGGTGAAAAATAGCGATCGTTTATAAATATGCCCATAGTTTCCTTTTAACTGTTATTTGAGTTAAAGGGACACTACTGAAAAAATGATTTTGCCTCATCTAATCTATAAATGAAAACACGTAAGTAGCACTTAGTCTGATTTGTGTGTGTTGCTGCATGCCTTCAGTTCAGCACACATTTGTTTAGGAGCAGTATCCCCCCTCCCCTCTTCAACCACCCCCACTTCCTCCGACATGATTTTTTTTCCACAAACCAACTGTCAAGCCTGCATACAGCATTCCAATTGTCAAAATTCACCATTCCAGCTACAGTAAAACTACTCACAGAAGAAATTTTTTGAGAGCAAGGAACTTGATTGACAGCTGAAATATAAGAAGTTATAATTATAAGAAATAGGGGGCAGATCAACAAAAAAAAAATGATACAGTGGTGGTTGGAAGAATTATAGTTTCCAGTTATGGTCATTTGAAATAACCTGTTTTTCGGTATAGATGCCTTTAAATAATGATTTTTTTTAGCATTATATATTGTGCTGAACTTTCCCTTTATATTTTAAATGAAATGAATAATATAAATTTCCAAACTAATTTAACATTTCCCAAATCCTATATGATTTTAAATTTTGACACAAGGGATTTTCAGCCATGGCGTGCAGTCCAAATTGATTATTTATTTTATTAGATTTATAAATTTTGCTAGGCATTAGACTATCGTGATTCGAGACAGGATTTTCAGATCACAACACTGATTTTATCAATACATACATGATAAATGTTCTTTATATTCACATTTTTTATTAGGGAGTGAATTACCGATAATTCTGGTGAGTATCTTATTCTGGTATGAGCATGTAGGTTCTTGCGATGATAGATAAAAAACAATTAACATTGCTTATGCTTTTTGCAGTTATTTTTATTGGCACATTTTCATTTTGCAATATTTAGCGTTATATTCCTCACCAATTGTTTATGATTGACCATTGCACTATGCATTATAATCAATGTAAATTATTTTCCTATTATACTGCTAATTATTTTTTCCTGTATAAAACAATTTGTGTAAAAATATATATATTTTTTGATCTAGTGCTTTACTTTTACCGTACTCTTTCCTTGTGTAAGGCCAAGTGAGAATCAAAAAGTTACCTTCACTCTGTCCAATTTGCCCTTTTATGTTTGGTTTTTAATGCTTTTAAAATCTAAAGGACATAATTCTATTTCAGAATTGCGTACAAGTGTAAGCAAGCATCATTGGGAATCTTAAAAATAAGAATAATCCCTTCATATACGTATATGTGTAATATTTTGTTTGCTTTACTTTTTAAATTTTTTTACGCGGTTCGGTATTTTCTCTAAATAAAAACAAACTGTGTTTCTGTTTTTAATTTCTGTTTTTTCACCATCAAGTGCGTAACCCCTAACCAACAATCTCATCCTTATACAGAAACACACTTCTGCATTTAAAACACAGAAGAAATGCATACAGAACAAAACACTTGTTACAAGCAAAAAACCTAAACAGCAGACACTTCTCATTTTAACTTTTTCTTTCAATCACATTCAATTTTACATTTCTTTGCATAGAGCTCTAAAGTTGGCCATATATTAGGCTGTGCAATCCGACATTTCCATTGATTGGCTGAAAAATTTTTTATATTCCTGATCATATTAAGCGACATTAGATTGTAATACGATCTTAATTATAGTTGCGAAAGTGTTTTTTTAAGTCTTGGTAAAATGATTGTAGTGTTTCTGAAAATGTTTTTCTGTTAATGTGATGTAACCTCACTATAGACAACATTCGACATTAATCAGAAAATGAATTGAATGTCGAACAATATGTATGGTAATCTTACGTACAGTTAACATTGTACATCTGTCCATCAAATTATTGGTCGGTTTAAGATCGCATTACGATCGTAATAGCCTTTTTGAAGTGTATGGCCACCTTTAAACATGCAAACATTCAGTTTAATGCAAACATTTCGATTTCAACAAATATGCATTTTCATAGAAATACACCCATGCACATTGGTACAGACACATGCGAAAACATTAATACTGAGATGTGCAAACACCTTTACACACATTTGTACTGACACATTACACATTTTTTCTGTCCTACAGGCAAACGTACATGACCTGACAGCATGCCCAAAAAATGTCATGCACGCACACATGCAAACACTTCTACATATAAAAGCATACATCTGCATTGAGAAACTAATTCAAATGAAACCTTACTAAATTTTGCATTCTTGCAAATGCTTATCTCCAGTGGGACACACCTAATTCTTATTTATTTTTCAAATTATATGAAAGGATGATCAGGAAAAAATGAAATGAGATAGGGCACTAGTGTAATAAATAGATCAATATATAAAAATGGATGTACAGTTTCTGACAAAATCTTGTCACCTGTGTATTTGCAGTAACTCCTGTATTAACCTGATTGATCCAAGATCAATTGATGTTAGAAATAGATCATATGAAAAGCTAAATCCCTCCCAATAATATTAAATGTACTGGTAAAAAATAGTTTCACTGAAAAAAGATTATCATTTAATCAAGACAGAAAGGTCAAAATGTTGCAAGACAAAAGTGTAGTTGCCTATACAGAAAATGATCTACTTTACAGCCAATCCAAATATGTCAGCAAATAAGTAGTGGTGCTGTGAGATCCAAATTTAATATCTTGTATGACTTCCATGAGCTTGATGGACAGCATCCATGCGGTTTGGCAAGGATTCATACAATTTATTGATGAAATCATCGGGAATAGCCAGAAAACAGTCTTGCATGCCTTCTCGAGTTCATCAATAGTCTTTGGTTTCGTCTCCATACTTCCTCTTTCATCCTACCCCACATATGCTCAATGATGTTCATGTCAGGTGACTGGGCTGGCCAATCCTGGAGAATCTTGATCTACTTCGCCTTAAGGAACTTTGATGTGGAGATGGAAGTATGCGATGGAGCACCATCCTGCTGCGCAGAATTGGCCTTTTTTATGGTTGGGATATATAAGGTAGCTAAGATTTATTGGTATTTTACCCTATTCACTGTTTCTGGGTAAATCTCGGCTCCATGCGGGTTCCAGTAGGTCTCCTGCAATATTGCAGCGATGTGGTGTTAATTCAACAGAAGATTCATCTGAAAAATCCACCTTTTGCACTTTTTCAGCGTCCATCCTTTTAGCAGGCAGTGGGACTTGGCTAATGCCACATGGTTTTTCAATTGTCTTTTGTTTATGGGCACTGATTCGACCATGGAGGCCATTTCGAGACACGAATCGACAAAACTGTTCTGGTTGACACAGGGATTTAATATGACCAGGTCTACTGGAGCTCTGCTTGCCTTGGATTTTTGAGCCAACGGTTTTCTGGAGGGAGGATATATCCTAGTAAAAAAAATCATAGTAAAAATAGGAAAATGGGGCCCCTTTGGCTCCTGGGCCCCTGTAGTTGCTCCCGCTGCTCCCCAGTAGTTATGCCCCTGCTCTGAGCAGTTGTTTGCGGGGTCTGCCTGACCCGGGCTGTCAAAAACTTCTCCAGTCTCATCAAATCATTTCTTTATCCTCTGAAATTGAGGCGAGAGACATTGAAGGAGTGCACCACATCAGCAGTGGATTTGGTCTTCAACCTCTTGATAATCAACACTTTAGTCTCAGGGTGAATCTTAGGCATGTTTGCAGAGGTCTATTGCAGTTGATGTGAAGGTCTAGTGTACTGGGGTTTTTTTATACACACCTGACACCTAATTGATCCATTATTAGTCACAGGTGAAGCCCATATGACAAGGCGACAACACTTTTTTGCAAAATTGACTCAATGGGCTTTACCAAGCTGTGAATATTAGAATACTTTTTGTAAGTTTCATTTGCATTGAAAATTATTACAAAAGTGTTTGGGGTAAAATGAACATTTCTTGAAACAAAATCTGCATTAGAATTATTGTTAAGTGGCACTTCAGGTCTATTTGTACACAAGCGACAAGATTTTTGTCAGAAACTGTAAAGCAGTGAAAAGATAAACCCTAATGTATAGGGAGGGGTGCTGGTAAGGGATAAAGAGATAAACAGATAATAGTATTATTATATATATAGGGAGGTGCTGGCAAGGGATAAAGATAAAAAAGATATCGAAGCAAAGAAAAGTATCCCATATAGAACTGTACACTCGATCACAGCTTAAGAATCCTTTATTCCAAACAGGGATTTGATAATGTGCATATAACTAAATAATATTTTTAAAAACAATTAAAAAATTTACAAATTCTCAAAGGCGTCTGTCTTATACATCAAATATAATATCAAATGTCGTAAAACAAATGTAATTGTAATATATAGTGGAGTCTCCCGTATAGCCTCCTGTCTCAAGAGTAGAGTATATAAGGGGAAAGGATCAATCTACTTATCTGTCAGGGCTCTGCAGTTAGTAATCGTTGGACAGGCAGGTACGGTTAGAGTATCGTAAGCCAATCCCATAAAAAGATAACAGTGGAGGAAGTATTCCACAACTCCTACAATGAGACAGACCACATGGAAAGCCGAACACGCTCGAAAAACCCAATACCGAAACATAGGAAGAGCGATATCATATGCGCAGTGCAGAGTGCTCTGATTTGTATGTGGGGAAGACCAAACAGCAGCTGCACCAACGTATGGCCCAGCACAGAAGTGCCAATTCCTTGGGTCAGGACTCAGACGTGTACCTGCATCTTAAGGAAAAAGGACCTAACTTTTAAGAATGTAATGTCAAAATATTGGCATCTTGTGCCATGTACAATGCTGTTTTGACACCTTACACTGGGCAGTTTCGATAGCCACAATGCAATCACACCTTGCATCACAAGGTCCTTAACACCTGGCTGTGATATGCAAATTGGGACTTTCCTGGGTATTTATATTGCCAACAGATTCTTGTACAAGTCATTCTAAATTAAGAAAGCCAGTCAGATGACTAGCGAAACTTCTTCAAGAACTAAACTTTTAAGTACATGTGATCCAACTGGTCCAGTACACAATACATAATACCTGCTAGAGCAATACTTCTGAATTATAATGAATACACTCAAGGAAAAATGTAGAATCTAAAACATGTATTGCTGGTTCTAAAAAACTGCATTGAAGATTCTCCTCTGCATTTTTGATTCTTAGCGGTTTTTATTGCTAGAGGTGGCAGTATCAGTTGCAGTTGGGTTGAGCATGAACACTGTGTTCCAAGGCATTCCTTTAACTCGGCAATACTTAGAGGGTGATCCACCAAGAGCCGCAACCGTAAACAAGCCATGTCTCTCTCAGGTGATGTTCCAGAGTTTACTGCAGCTTTAACAATGATTTCTTGGCACTTGCAGCAGTGTAGATTTTGTGACTCAAGTGATGTACATTAAGACAGGAATAGCAGGACTTCAGCATTACTTTTATCAATACCAACACAACATGTCAAAAAAGCACACAAATGATTAGACAGGATGGGAATGCAATACAAACTAGTTTGGTTTAAGACCTTTGGATAACTAAGGGATATAAAGGGTGAAGTAGGCTCTCTGTGCATCTCACTGCTAGATTGAATAAATATTATTATAGTGTTTGCCAATAATCCAAAACCTCTAGGAAATAGATATTTAAAGATGCATTTTGACATGGATACATTTCTTAAAATATAATGTGAATTGACTGTCAATAAATTGCCTCTCTAATGTACTGTGGGAAACGATATAGTCCAAAAAAGAAGAAGAAGAAATAACAGTTGTTTGGCTATTTTACACCAAATTAATAAATTGTAAACCTGCCACTAGATGGCACTGATGTACTCTTCATTCTCTCATGCAAGGCACCAACAATGTTTTTAAACATTTATGAGGTGTTTTGGAATACAATCTTTCAAGAATTTGCTTCTATGGATTTTAATATTAAAACTAAATTAATGCTCTTCTCTAAACATTTTAACAAAAAATCAGTCAATTTTAACTGATTCTACTACTCGCAGAGCTTAAGGTGGTCACACACTGCACAGGATAGGGACCTCTTTTCCTATTGTGGCAAGGCTCTAGCACTTATATAGTTTGGACATTTATTTTTATTGATGGGAGGTCAGATTACGTGGCTGGGCAGCCATCGATCGGGTAACTTACCTGATTTTTTTTTTTAACATTTTATTGAAGAACGGGAGGTAAGACACCGCTCCTTTACCTCCCGTTCTTCAATAAAACTTAATAGCCAAACTATACATACATACATACATTTACTTCTGGTGTCTGTCTTTCCAATGTGTGTAATAAACATTAATATATGTCATTATTATTTAATATAGATATTAATTTAATTCACAGAGCAGCACTCCGTATTACCTTTTTTTGTGTGTGGTGCAGATCTACAAAATGGATGCTGCAGATCCATATATATAATAGAAAAAAACAAACAAGAAAAGTAGCCGCACACACAACTTTTTGCAATTAAAAATAGTATTTTCTCAATGCACAGCCATGTAGTAGCAGTGCAATGTTTCAGGACTATGTCCCTTTCTCAAGCACATACAAAAAAGCCTTTTCCGTATGTGCCTGAAACATTGCACTGCTACTACATGGCATGTACATGTGCATTGAGAATATACTATTTTTAATTGCAAAAAGTTGTGTGTGCGGCTACTTTCTTGGTTTTTTTCAAATATAAGAAATCTTCATTGAATGCACTCATGGGAATTTAATAACCTTATTTATTCACCATGATGTCAAATGCACACACAATCATATATTTATATAGATAGATAGATTTGGTTAGTTTAAAACATAACAAAAGGCAAAACCACAATGCCTTAATTCCCTTATTAAAGCACGGCTGCCACTTTAGTACAGTTTCTTAAAATCTTAATCAACAATCCATTAGAGCTCAACAGGAGTAAAACTAAATCCTCATTTAAGTGTATTTATCCAATCTCTTTTCTTCCTTTCAAATGCAAAATCTATTTTAGCATATGCCCCCCTTTCCCTCGCTTTTCTAAAGCTTGGCAAACCATACTACTCTTGTAAATATGAAAGATGCTAATCATATGACATATCACGTCTCCGTCGGAGCCTGGAATAATGCCTTGAGATCTGGGATCATTGCATCCAGACAACAGCTTCATCAGCTGGAAAGTTGTTTTTTTTTCCTCCTTTCCTTCAAATCTCAATCCACCCTTTGTCTGGGGGAAAATGTAGGCAGTCTGATCCACCCAGGCCATATGCTTCACTCTGTATTTTTGTTAGTTAGACTTAGGCTGTGAGAATGTCTTGAGATACAGCGTATCCTCCTGTTGGGCTGTCATTGTGAATACAAGTCTTATCTCCCTAAATGTTTTCATTCTTCCATGCTCTGCGATATTCCTTGAGCAAATATCTCTATGAACAGAATTCAGCTCACTATGTAACACACGTCCACATGTTTTAAGTAAATTACAATATTTTGAATTACATGGTTGGATTCATTTATTACAGTAAGTGAGCATATAATGTTAGAAAGTGCTGGTTAAACTAAACCCTGCATTGATGTGTTTAGCCTTTATATGTCACCATAGAATTGGCCTATTTAGAAAGTATTACATTTATTCAGTTGATAGAGGACTACAGGTATTTTGGGTCATTTTCTCCTATCAAAGTGACATTTTAAGACTTTCAGTGAGCTCTGGCAGTACTGAACACATGGGCCTCGCCAATTAACAGCTCCTGTTCCATCTCAAAGGATTGCAACCTTGCTAATTATTATGGATTTATATAGCACTGACATCTTCTGTAGCGCTTTACAATTACATGTATACATTCACATCAGGCCCTGCCCCGAAGAGCTTACAATCTAAGCACATTTATTGGCACATACAACCTATCAGTATGTCTTTATGATTGTGGGGGGAATCCGGAGTGCCCGGAGGAAACCCACGCAAGCACGGGAAGAACATACAAACTCCTTGCAGATGTATCCAAGGGTAGAATCGAACTCAGTACTTAAGTGCTGCAAGGCATCAGTGCTAACCACTGATCCACTGTGCTGCCCTAAAAAATACCAGCCTAAGGAGCCTGGCATGGGCAAAGAGATAAGTTATTGTTTCTGCAGGTGAATGTTTAGGGCTCCTTCACACTGGGGGACATTTTGGTGCAATGTCAAGCATTGACATTGCAACAGAACGCTGTGCTCATAGGAGTGAACGGTACCGCTCCCACCTATGAGGGACACGTTGTGTGCGTTATCGAATTGTGGTGCCATTGAAATCAATGGACACCACTATGCAATAACACGGGAACATCGCAAAACATCACAAGTGCAATATTCCCCACATCGTTATCAGACTCCAGTGGAAACATAGCCTAAGGGCACGGCCACACTGCAACGCAAACGCAATTGCACACGGAATCACATGCGATTTCATGTGTGATTTTGTTGCGTATGCGTTTTTTTTCATTACATAAAGAAAACGCATGCGATTGCGATTTAAATTGCGAAAACGCAAATCGCAAGCACAATCGCATCGCATTGCCACGATTCCAATGATGGGGGAAAACGCATATGCAATCACATGAGCAAACGCATGCACATCGCAAGAAAATCACAACAGTGTGGCCTAGCCCTAAAGGTTTGCGCTCAGCGACCATCTCGTTATCCACTAGTTCTGCCAATGACTCCTGTGCATACATCAACGACAGTGTATAGTGTTCGTTGGTAATGGTGTTACGTGATGTACTTAATATGGCTTGATCTTGAAATGTGCATTTCATTCAATCTTACATTACCGATAATCTGCTGACTATGTACAAACATACGACGTGGATCGTTGGTCTTGATGGTTGAAGCTTAATTTTCGCACAAATGTCGCGCAATGGGTCGTTCGTCAGGCAAATCATTCGAAAGTTATCTGACATGTGTATGAAGCTTTAGGGATGTACAAATGTTCAAGCTAAAGTGCATGCCAGTACTAACAATTATCGCTATAGGTCTCGGCATTTAGATGGCCCAGATATGAGGAGTTGGCAGAAACAGAGGCAGTGCAGGAGTGTTGCTGAATTGTTTAAATAAAAATAAAATTAGACAAAGCTATTAATGGGAATGGCATCAGCTGTTACACAGCAGCATTGTAAATAGAGGGAAACTCTCAAATATATTTGCATTTTTATATTTCAAAGCACAAGTAGTTCAGGACCCCATTACAAGAGGGATCTAGTAAAATGTTTATACTCATTTGAGAATTGTTCCTTTTTTTGTATTTGTGTATTTTTCCCTTAAGTTAAGCAGGTATAAGCACGGCCCCCAAAACATTAAGTAAAAATAAACAGCAATGATAGGTGGAAATGCAGCTGGCACAACAGAATCAAGGTCTTGTTGCTGAGCTGTGGAATATTCCGCAGAAGCTTTACTGTTTTATTGTATGCATCCATACCCAATTTAAATATATATATATAAATATATATATATATATACATATTTTCTTTAACATCTGCATAACAAATCTTAACCAAATCAATGTCATACACAACAGAATAATTTAATGGTGTTTGCTAAACAAGGCAACATTTTAATTTGTTATATTACTACTGGTAGTAATCAAGGTCCCAGAATATAGTGTATTGTGCTTCAGAGATATGAATCTAATTACACAATTGTAATGTGTATCTGTTTGCTAGTCTGAGTATCCTAACTTAGATATTTGCCTACTAATCATCCTCCGCCTCTCACCCTCCCTCTCTCTGCCATGCCCAAACCCCAAAGGGCTTTCAGCTAAATCATTAAATTCAACAGAGGTGGCCAAGCTAGCACAAGCTTTTCAATAAGACAGTGAAAAGAAAAGCATCCTTGAAGTTTAGAAGATACCCAAGGAAAACTCCTTGAATGACATCAAAAGAATGGGTTTCCATAGCTGTTGGAGCACGAGAGCAGTGTAAAAACACAAAAGAAGACTTGAGCACTACGACTCTCCCACCGCTCTATCTCAGTACAATTGGGTCACTGAAATGGAGAATTAATTACCATTGGAGAGTGGGCAGTCCATTCACCACTGGCTGAGTTTTATTAAACGCCAATATAAATAACAAAACATCTCTTGTGGCTGTACTATTCCTACACGCCAAAGGAAGGATTATGCTGAGGATTAACATCTTAAAGTCTATGAGACTTTCTGACTCAGAGCTCCAAGCTGGTAATCGTATTTGTCTGCTGTACCAGCGATTAGTGCTCTCATTCTCGCACTTTTGCCTGGATGGCCAGTGTCCCTTTTAGCAGGCAAGAGCTGCAGCACAATAGGCTGTTCTTTTCTATGCATCTTTGTAAAATAAGGGGGATAAAAAAATAAACTAGTGCACATTCTCCATACCCTTTTTAATTTGAACAACTGAACTTCCAGGGTTATTCCTGATTGTTTGGATACAAGGCTAGAGTGTGGGAGGCAAAACACACCTTGGGGATCAGGAAATGGAGAGATGCATTTTTATACCCTTGGGGTTAGGCTAAAAAAATGTCATAGGGGGTTAAAAGAGACAAAGGATTGGATTGCACCTGTTTAATACATTGAACAGGCAACCTTTATGCAGATCCTACATTAGTCGTCTTTCCTCCTAGCACACCAACAGCCACCCAGGCTGACCATTTTCCAATCAACAGTAACTTTGATTGCAAAAAAAGTTCTATCTGGGAAATGAGGGAACATTGGCAGGTAAACCATTGCTCTGCTTGACATAATGATCAATGTGCCCAGTGAATGTTGTATGGCCAGCATTAGCTGTCAATGATACACAATAATAATGTGAAACTTGCTGTCCTACGAATGTTTGAAAACTACAAATCCCAACATTCTGCAGCCAGGGAAGTTGTAATTTTCAAAATATCTGTAGGGCTCCAAGTTTGTCATCCCTGCTCTTTTATACTACTACAGCTAAAGAGGAAAAAAGAAAAGAAAATATCTTGAATTAAAAAAAAGTGAACAGAAAAAAGGAAAACTATACCAGGTGCTGGTTTGCTGCTTAATATTCAGGTATGTTTTTAAATGTAATTCTACCACTAAAGAGTCTTAGAAGAATTCCTGGGACCCCTGGTATTCACAATTTGCTTCCAATCAGATTAAAACTGGTTAAATAAAGCACTAAATGCAATCGACCAATAAAGATCATTTGTGGGAGTTTTATCTGTAATAGACCTGAGTCATTTCATTAAATTTTCCTGCAGTATTTTATATACTGAATCCGACAGCCCCTTGTAATTTGCTAAGTAAATTCTGTGTTGGAAAAGTTATTGCCCCAACCACCCCAGCCCTTCCATCATAAATCAGATCACTCCTTTTCTTTCCCTTCTTTACTTTTTACAAGAAGGCGATTGGCCTTTATATCTCTTTCCAGTTGACCTACGAAAAAAAAGAATAGCTTGTTACTATCCCAGCCTGCCACTTGTGGGGTCTGTCTCTTGCCCTACAACAAACGGCCATAAACATACCTTACTCAAACTTCTAGGGTCTCTGCAAAGTTCAGGCAAACAAAGGCCTTTCTTTTGCACTTACATAGCTCCTTTTCTTGCAGAAATGCTGGTGGGATGAGCTGAAACTATTGTCTGCTGATTTTTTTTATCCTTGACTGTTTTTGTCCTTTTTCTGTTGATGTAAAGCAGGATTTCCCTACAAAAGGGTCGGAGTTGAACAGTTTGACCTCTTCAGACAGTTCATGGAGTGGACAGTGGTGACATTATTTCACATTTCACTATTATGCTGTATCCCCCCCCCCTCACAGTGGCTTTGTGATACCTATAAGCAAACAATGGTTATGCACCGAAAACAAAACAGAATGCTCTTTTAACAATTTACTTTGTTGGATTGATTTTTATAGCAATTTTATTAGAAAGACAAGAAATTGGCTACTTTTGTTTCTTTAAAAGTAGGACACTTGGTGGAAGGCTAGGAAGGATCTTTGTTTTCCGAAACAGAAATGTGAATGGCTGCAGTTAGTGACAGTACTTGTCATAATAGCAACCGCCCCATAATACACTGCTCTAATGAAATAAACCAGTCTCCTGCTTGTATTTGTCATTTGTTAACATGTACACTATACTATACTAAGTCACATGACCCCACTTAATCATGTTAAAGTTATCACAAATGTTTTTCATGTTTTTTATATCCAAAGTCAATACTTTAATTTTAAATGTGGAAAGTTTTTTTTTTATTTGCTGAGATATAATTCCAATTTATTAAGAAGTGAAAATGCCCATTGATAAAGATGGCAGTTTACTAAAACCTATTTAAAGAAGAACTATTGTGCATTAGGTAAGGTTGGTAATTCCTACCTCCCAAAATCGGTAATTCCTAGCTCCCAAAATTGTTTCTGTGGGGAGTGCCAACACAAAGAAAAATTCTTTCTCCTGGCTTCAGCATTAACTTTAATACAGGAAAGCCCAGGACACTATCCCGGTAGATGAAAACCGGATGTGAACAAACTAGTTTTCTAGTGCGCTCCTCAACGAAACAATATTGGGAGGTAGGAACAATCAATTCTTTCTCCTTGTCACCAGGTACTTTTCATTTTAAAAAGAATAAGAACACTTATCAACAAACTAGATAGACAGACCGATAGATAGATAGATAGATAGATAGATAGACAGACAGACAGACAGACAGACAGACAGACAGACAGACAGACAGACAGATAGATAGATAGATAGATAGATAGATAGATAGATAGATAGATTTAAATGTTCTACATCCCTAAATCAGCAGCGCTACTCTCATTGGACATGTTGAACCAAATGCCTCAGAAGGCACAATTACAGGGGATGTAGATTGCATCACAGGTTTAAGTTTATAGTTGCCCACCTAAAGATTTTTTGTATCTAAGATGCAGCCTAGGTGCAATAGATCTCCCTACCTACTGCCCTACTAAATAGTATAGGTACATTGCAAAGGAAGCAGTGGGTGGTATTAGTAGGATCACCTGCTTGTTCACAAAGATTATTCTTTTTAATGCCCTGCCCTGAATTGCCTCCTTCTACCTTATGCATTTTTCTCTTGCTCTTTTATCTACGTCTGTTTCTTAGCCAGGTTTAAATCTTAACTTGTACCCCATCTTTGTATGTATCCCCTTCCCCCAATTCTATATTAAATATTTGTGTATTTGCTTTGGAATAACAACATAATGCCCAGCGTCGTTCCAGGGCGTTCCTATAACACCTCTTAGCCACTATCCAATCACACCCTTAACACCTGGCTGTGATATGCTAATTGGGATTTTCCAGGGTACATAATTGCCACAGATTCTTGTACAAGTCATTCTGAATTGAGAAAGCCAGTCGGATGACTAGTGAAACGTCTTCAAGAACTACATTTCATGTCCAGTTGATCTAATTGAATACAACAGATATAATGCCCAGCATTACCCCACTGAACACTTTTGTTACATTATTGTAATACAATTATTCTACTAGATCTCTGTCCACATACAAATTTATATTTAGGAGCAATTACTTATCTTTGTTGCAGTTTGAAAATACCACTATTGGGAGATTTTTTTGGACCGCAGCGTTAATTTTTAATACCGCTCAGGTTTTTACTTTTACTAGACGCTACAACATGTTCGTAAAGTGATTCTGCAGTTGTAAAATACCAATATTCTTTAGTATTTACACCTGTCATATAATAGTGATGTGGCTGAACAGGGAACTATATTAGTATTTACCGAAATGATCCTTTACACAGTGTATTTATAAATATACTTTATTTAAAAAAAATGTTCTTTTATGAAATGATAATCTTGGGGGCACTATGAATATATTATGCAAAGAATATCACATCTACAGCATACTTAGAAGCTTATTCAATAGGAGGTATAGCTGTGCTAGTGATTTGCAGCAACCAATCAGATGTAAGCTTTTTACTGGGTTACTGCAGTTAGATAACATCTGATTGGTTGCTGCAGATTAATAGCATAGTAAAACATTTGCACCTTTTATTGCATCAGTGTGTAAATTCTTATTTCCCCTCTTTGGTTCCTATTACAAAACATAAATGTGCTTTAAATATGCACTGCATTTTACTGTGTGGTATTCGTGTGTTTCCAGACAGAAAGGAATATAGTAGTTTGTTGTGAAAGGGACTACATCAGAACACGTCACTTGGAACGCTAACATTTTTTTATATGCAAATAAAATTGCCCTTGCATTTTTAAAAATACATGTGTTCCAAAATTGGCACAGAAATGTATCTAACTGGAAAGAAGCCATTACTTATGTGTTAGATTCAAGTATATTTTTTGTCACACATGTTCTGGCAAAAGATTCATATCAACAATAATTCTTCCAGTTTATAAAAGTAAACTATTGCAGTTAAAACCCAGGAAGCCACTATTATGTGAAGTTCCATCCAATTGTGGTTCTTAATAAAGTAGGTGTTTTGTATATTTTTGTACTGTTTCTCTGATTTTATCAGTAAACCCGACTATTCCAGGCCTTTCACGCAATCCTGGGCTAACATGATAAAATATAATGAATATATTACTATTATTAGAAAGTATACCACTCCTGAAATGTAACCCCCAAGAAATGCAGGTCAGGAATTAATATTCCCCAGCACTTAAGCCTCGTACACACGTCAGATAATTTTCGCATGATTTGCCCGACGAACGACCCATCGTGCGACATTAGTGCGGAAATTAAGCTTTAACGATCTTCTAAGACCAACGATCCACGACTATTCTCAGTTTTTTCGGACAATCCGCCTGGCGGATTCGTTCTGCCATCGTTTGTTTGTACTTAGTCGGCAGATTATCGGTAGAGTGTAATGGAAGATTGAATGAAATATACATGTGCAACATTTCGAGATCATGCGACATTCCGAACGTCACTTAATATGTACATCACGTAACACCTTTACCAGCGATCATTATCTATCCACTATCGTTGATGTATGTAAAGGCATCGTTGGCAGAACTAGTGTATAACGAGACGGTTGCTGAACCTTCGTCGGGCACATTGAGCGCAAATGATCTGACGTTTGTACGAAGCTTTAGGATCATGCCCTGTTGATTTGTTTAGACCCAAACCTACTGAGCCTGATACTTTGCTACCTTGACTAGTATAAACAAAGTGTTAACTTTCTTTAAAGGAGAAGTATTGTATGTATAAAGTTTAAAAAAAAAAAAAAAAGTTAAAATGAAAAGTACTTGGAACAGGGATAAAGGACTGGTAATTCCTACCTCCCAGTATTGTTTCTGTGAGGAGCAGCCTCCAGGCTTCCTCCTGGCTTCCGCACTCTCTACAATATAGAAATAGTCCAGGACTAATCTGGCAAATGAAAACTGTACGTGCTGTAGCTCCTGAATGAAACTATACCTTATATAGGGATAACGCTCAGGACTCTGTGAGCTGATCTTTAAAAAATGACGGACAGAATCTAAAAGATACCCAGCTTTAGTTAGCTAATTATCTGCTGAAGAAAATAAATCTATCAAAAACATCCCAAGAAAAGCAGAAAGCTGGAGAAGGATAATTTAGTTGATCTTTTGGAACAAAGAGAAATATAGGTCCGACTCCAAACACAATGTGTGTTGGGGTCAATGAACAAATGGTAACATTCACATACTCAGAAGGGGTCTCAGCAAACTAGCAGTCTATATTGCATGTATTAATATGTATGAGAAAAACATGTGATTCTGACATTAAACACTGAATACTGTTGTGTCACTTCTGACATACAGGCATCTGTTTCCAAGCACAATAAGCTCCTGATAAATAAAGAAGAAAAGCCAAAATAGTGAACTAACAGTTTGGATGCATTACCAGGCATATTAAATATGAATTTAGGTAATGCTGAAAAACGGATGTTTGAAAAAATACAGCTAGAGATCAATGGGCAGCATCAAAAAACCTGCCATTATTGGTCTGTTCAACAGCTACGAGAGCAATACCAAATGGTCAGCATAGTGGCATAACTAGGAATCACTGGGCCCCCCAGCAAAACTGTGATGGGGCCCGTATCCGTGCTTCATCCACAGTGGTTTTCTGGGAGGAGGCTATATCTGTCATAGGAAAAATAAGAAGATGGGGCCCCCTTGGACCTCCGGTTGCTCCTCCTGCTTCCCTGGTAGTTACGCCCCGGGTCAGCACAAAGGTAGAAACCATACGTTTCAGGAGAAGTGACGTGAGAAGAATAAGAATAAACTTACAAACTACAGAACTTGAGGTTTTCATTATTTTCTTTATGAGACTTTCCTCATCACTAGTATTTTCTGGTATTTATATAGACAGAATAAAACCATCAACTGGATAACATTGGATAAAAAAACACTTAGATAATTCTCTTCAGTTATATGTACTTTATATGTCACCGTATGTGGTGCAGACCCACTGTGTTCATTCATACACTGGTTGATATTTGATTGCATTACATTTCAATTGGACTTGTTACATAAAATGATCCATGGTGGATGAAAATGAATCACCAGCTGAACTACACAGATATCAATGGTTGATTCCTGTCTGACCGTTTACTGGTTATACAGTGAGTGCGTGCTGTTTGTGATCAATACGATTGGATAGGAATAGATTAAAATGTCTCAAAAATCCATAAGACAGTTTTACAAGCGAATGACTTGACTGATGACGTTTAAATTTGCTCCCTTATATTGACCATTTGGTGGATCCAATACATACAAGCATTTCCTTGATTTGATCAAAACAGAGATAGAATGAACATCAAGGGCTAGGCCACACTATCGCGGTTTTGCTGAGATTGCGCATGGGTTTTTTCCAATAATTGCTATCGCGGCAACGCACCTAAAACACGCGTTTTGGGGTGTGATGTGATTGCCATTTGCGTTCCGCATTTTTTGTGCAATCACGTGCGTTTTGCTATTTCTAATGAAAACCGCAAGCGCAAACGCAATGAAATTGCATACGAAACCGCATGTGATTCCGTATGCGCCTGCGTTTGTGGTGCAGTGTGGCCGTGCCCTAACATGTGCTAGAGTGATGTCAAACCTTGGCACTCCAGATTTTTAGAAACTACAACTCCCAGCATGCCTTGATAGCAGAATGCAAATATGACTCTTAGATGAATGAAACGTTCGTTGTTTGATGTACTGGACCCTAATAATAGCTCTGTAGTCCCTATGGGATAAATATAATATAGCTAGTGTTCTGCACTGATCGTTTTCTCAATGGGGCTCTGCCATGAACCGTCCAAAGCCAGCGGTGCACTGCCCCTATACAGTAGCCATCCTCCCTCCGCCCCCAAGTCTCGGGCGCGTGGCTAGACTGACCCCGTGTACCGGCATCCGAGCTTTGTGATTGGCTGAGGCGCACCCCCTTCCCAATTAACAACATTAACGGCACGCTTCAGCCGAGCGGGAGCGACCAATCAGGATGCGAGAAGTACTAGGGACCTGTTACTTGCAAGGCCAAGCCAGGACTTCACTGCAATCACTAGAATAGGGTCCGGGGAGGGGGGAGATGGGGATCCGACAGATCTCGGCTTATAGGGGGGTGAAGGGGGGAATGACTGATGATAATGAAAAGAATTAGGGGGGGCGATATGCCTCGGGTAGGATTGATTGTTTTGTGAGGGGTATATAAGGGGTTTTAGGAGGGTCGTGTGCCAGACACACAGCCCCATTTAAATCGCGAGCAGCTTCACTTGGAACTGGAGAGCAGGGGCGCGTGTCAGAGCGCAACCCCCATTCACTAACACTGGGTAGGAGCTGCCAGACCAATTCCCATCGCACTGCCATACAGACCCGTGTGATTAGGAAACATACAACTGCTGATCCACACTGCAGATCGACAATAACTGGCAAGGTAAGGGCAGGATATCTGCACTGATACAGACTGCACGGCCACTGGACTATATTATATATATATTACTGTAACTACATACATACATAGTCTACATGTAGTGCATGGATTATTCTATAATGATATACAGTGATCCCCTGTTATTATATACAGTAAGTAATGGTAGTGTATTTGAGGTATATATAATATAAAATGATAGTGTACAGGAGGTATATATAACATATTAATTGTAATGATAGTGTATGGGAGGTGTATATATTATAGTATGTATGACATGTAATGATAGTGTATGGGAGGTATATATAATATATAAAATATGTAATGATAGTGTATGGGAGGTGTATATATTATAATATGTATGACATGTAATGATAGTGTATGGGAGGTGTATATATTATAGTATGTATGACATGTAATGATAGTGTATGGGAGGTATATATAATATATAAAATATGTAATGATAGTGTATGGGAGGTGTATATTATAATATGTATTCCATATAAAGATAGTGTATGGGAGGTGAATATATTAAAACATTTATGACATGTAATGATAGTTTTTAGGAGAATAGTTGTAACTGGTGTTTGTCTGTGTTTTCCTAGAATGGTGCTGGTGAAGGTCGAGTACAGAGATGAGGAGGAGGATCTGATCTCCCCCATGTCCATCTCCCCCCAATCCCCAGCTCAGCTCTGCAGCTCAGACGATGAGAGGCTCCTGAGCCCAGCCTCTTCCCCATCATCTTTACATGGGAAGGAACAGGACGAAGGCAGCAAAAGGTCTAAGAGAAGCTCCCGTAGCCGGGGGCCCAGTAGGAGCGGTGAGGTGGTGATGAAGGTCAAGAAGACCCGGCGCATTAAAGCCAACAACCGGGAGAGGAACCGTATGCACCACCTGAACTCTGCCCTGGACTCCCTAAGGGAAGTGCTGCCCACCTTACCAGAGGATGCCAAGCTCACCAAGATTGAAACACTCCGCTTTGCCCACAACTACATATGGGCACTTTCAGAGACTTTGAGACTGGCCGATCAGATTTACGATTCCCCCTCCACATCCCCCTCATCACTATCAGACTCCTCTCCATCCCCCAGCATCTCCTGGGCCTCTACTTCCTCCCCATCTTCCTCATGTGGGTCCTTTTCCCCAGCAAGTCCCAGCAGCTCCACATCAGACATCATGGACTACTGGCAGCCCCAGGACCACCACAGGAGCCCCTTTGTGCCTGGCAGAGGGGTTTTCATCTGAGAACATTATGGATTTCACATTCTACACTTAGAATTCCAATGGGACAGCTTTTCTACAAGTGTTATCCATGGGTACCAAAGACTGTGCTGATCACTACCAAGTGTACCCAATTCCAGTCCATATAGTCTAGTTATATAATGTATTATAATTACACTAGGGGGACATGTAACAACCTCTAAATTCTATCTTGTCCCCATGCTAATCCATATGTGGTTATGTAACATAGGTTCTTGTGGCTTTAAGACAGGATATGTGGCGTTTGTGGCAATATGACTTAATTCTCCACCTTTGCATGACTATTTTTAACACCAGATGCCTTATAGTCACTCATAATATAAGATGGAATCAGAGTGTGATATGAGCTGCTAATGTGTTACAGAGGTTTGGGAAAGACACATTTTTGGTTATCCAGGACCTTGGTGTTAAGTTGTAGTTGTGCCATAACTGGATGCATTGGATGCAATACCAGTCTTTCAGTGCATACCCTACTAGGAATTCACTGATGGTCAATAGAGAAGCCCCCAAAATGTAACTGAAAAGTATATGATCCTTTATACTCTTTTAAATGTTTACCTGCATATACTTCCATAACTTAATTCACAATGTTTGAGAGTGAATACTAATGACCAAGTTTTTGTCACAGTGGAATATTGGATTGACTTAGTGAGGAAAATTCAAGCTTCTATATTAGATACAGACAAAATTAGTATCAGCATCTGGTTTTGAGCAAAACCCATTATATGTAACATTGACATCTGCACTGTTCCCATTGCTTGTTGGAGGCTGTGGGAATCTCAACTGTCAAATCAAACTTTCTTTCTGATGTGCACTTTTTCGCCTTCCCAGATTTTTTCACAATACCCATTGTTTTTGCCTTTCTATTTCCTCGTTTCCATCTGTCCTAAATGATTTATAGGAACAAAAAAAATCCCTGTTTGTTGAAGAGCCAGGTTAGAAGTCACTGTATAATTTGTAGCCTTTGTAGAAACTGAATAAAAGCGTGGAAATTTGGGCAGAACTCTCTATCAAAAGGGAAGGAAAGAAGAAAAAGATGATGGCTATAGGGTAGAAATCAGAAGGGAGGATATCTTCATGCATTATTTATCCAAGTCTTTTGCCAGACCAGGAACGCCCCCTATTCTTAAAGGATATTAAAAATAAATTAACAGACTGGATCGAAAATGGACACAATGTCTCTTTGAACAGACACACATGATAACTTTTATTTATTTTAAATAACATTGAAATATGTATTTTTTTTGTATATTTGAAAGAGTTTTATTTTACATTTGTATTTACAGCAAGATACACTGAAGTTATGTTAATTATTAAAGTATATAATTTCTTACAATCGATGTGTTTTGTCCTTTATGCGCTATTTGCACTTTATATTTTTTTAAGCATGTTTGCTTTTTTATACAACTAGAAGAAAACAACAAGTGACAATTAGTATCTCTATTATGGGAAACTGCTGAGACCTCTTGCCCATTGACAGTAAGGGCACATTTAATATTGCTTAAAATACAATTACAATACAAAACAATTAAATATACTTAATATAAATCTTATTAATATAAGTATAGCACTCCAATGAGATATTCCTATAAAATTGTAAAGTGTTTTGTTTGTATCTATGCACACAACTGCATGGCATACCAAGGTATACAAAATGAAGTTCTCATTAAAACATCAATTTATTAAATAGAGATGGTTCACAGCAATCAAAGGAAGGGTGAGGTGAGGACTACACTAAGCCATAGTGTACTTAATCATGTCATACCTTGCCAGAATTTATACACAGTCTACTTTCACATGGCGTTATTCTTGAGTGATTACAGATGTTTGCCGCTAGAGAAATGCTACGCTGAGAATTATCTTTTAAAGATACACCTTTCTTTCTGCCAACTGACATAGAGCAGTATTTATAAAAGATCGATAGTGGTAATATTACCAATCTCGATCCTTTTGCCAGCCGCAGCATTGCTTTACATCATAATAAAAAATAACGACACTGTAATAAAATAATGCCTGTGTCCGGTAATGGGCCAATACCACACGGTAGTAAAATATCACCTGGTATTGGTATTTTTCTTTATTTTCTGTGAGTCTTACCATAGTTGACAATACTTTTCATCATTAATAAAAGATCGACATAAGAAATTCCATATATCAATCCTTTATAAATACCGCTCATAGAGTGAATATGTATTATAATTGACAAACCATTAAACGGTTTAAAATCATTAAGGACACACACAACTTTCTTCATGTTTTCTTGGTTTCCTTACTGCTAGATTTCTAAAAGGGATGTGCTGGGGTACACTGGGTTCCTTCTAAAAGACAGACATGTGCCTTAAAAGTTTGGTAAAGGAAATATTTTTACCAGTATAATCTAAAATTTTAATATGTTGTACTTTTAAAATACACATAATGATAACATTTCAATGCAGTCAATGTAGCATAGCATTGACAATTACTACATTGATTCTAATCACATTTGATTCTAATATACACTGTAAAGTGCATTAAAAGGGCATGTCAACCCCTTTTCTAAATATTTGATATATTGTAGGGCTTCCTCCCCCAGCGCCAACCGCATTATTCTTATGTGCAGAAACTCCCCCGATCTTTACTTACCTTCCCTCTATCCTTCGTTGCACTGTCTCGGCCCTCTGATTGCATGAAACTGCAAGCAGGGGGCCGGACCGGCAGCCGCGGCCATGATTGGCTGCCAGCAGTTCAGAACGCCGGGGGAGAGAGGGAAGGTAAGTAAAGATCAGGGGAGTTTCTGGAAATAATAATAATGTGGTTGCAGCTGGGGGAGGAAGCCCTACAATACCCCAAGGGGATTTTACACTAGGGGGAGGGGAAGGAGAGGGGGAAAACCTCTAAGAGGAAGCCTAAAACGTGGAAACAATTTCCCTTCCTGCAGTGCTCCTGGTGGTCAGTTTTTGGGACTTTGTAGGGACATTACAGGAGAACCATTTGGAGCAGGGATGTAAGGTAAGGATTTTATTACACTACACAGTGGGGCCAGCAGTAGGTTAAATTATAGTTTTGGGGGTGGACATGCCCTTTAAGTATGGGTATTTAAAACTTTTAGGCTGTAGCCACAATGTACATTTAACAAGCATGTATGCTTGGATTTCCCAATCATTTGTTATCAGAATGTATGCAATCCGTCAAAAAACAGTATTGGAATGTGGTCCGAAAACAGATCACATTGCAGCGCAAACAGTGTGGCAGACCGAACGATCAGCTGTGTTTACCAGCTCACCCAATTGCCCATTCATCCGATCTGGTTGCAGCTGTTAGCACCCACACCATGCAATATTTTTATACACGGTTGTATGGTGTGTACCCAGCCTTAATCTGCAACAACCAATCAGATGCTTTCAAATGTTTTCTAACTGCAGTAAACCAGTAAAAATGTATTATCTGATTGGTTACTGCAAATTAACAGAACAGACACATTTTTAAAGGACAATTAAACTCACCTCCAATCCACACCTAAAGAGTAACTAGGATGAGGTCCTTAACCGCTAGGTTCTCACCACTGTGTACTTACTTGAAGTGTTCCTTCATTGCTTCTACTTCTAGTCACTGACAGTCCGCCATGGGGCCAATGGGAAGACACGCTTCTCACAGAAATGGGAATCTTCCCATTGGCCACATCATGGACTGCAGACAGAAGATGGAAGAAAAGCCGGGCTGGTGGGGAAACTTTATGTAACTATTATAGATGATCTGTAAAGTTTCCAAAGGTGAGAACCTAGCAGCTTACTTGGGTACAATTCAGCTATCGAGGGGGAGGTGAGTATAATTGGCCTTTAAACATTTTATTAAACAAACCTGAAAATGTACAAGCAGTTTAAAAATTAAAATATAAAATACTACTACTACCTTATTCCAATACTTTACTAGAAACCCTATACTTTACCAATTTAAAGAGTCATTGTGTCCTAAAGGCCAGGGAAAATTGAAGCTTTTGAATCTAGAATGCTGTTGGCAAAACTTGATCTCTTAATACTTAAAAAAAAATAATTCAGTGATCTGTGGAGAAGTCACTGTCAATCACTTCCTTTTGTCTAGAGTGGGAGATTGCTTCCTATTGTGTACTTGGAAATCACTAAGTGCATGTTCCATATGATTCGCAGGGTCATATTAATGCTTTGTGTTACCGTGCCTTTACCGATATCATAAAAACCTGTATAGCCCATTTAAACTGTGTTGCAGTAAAGTCCACTTTACAGACTTTTTTATTCTATGGAACTGTTTAAGAAAACATTCCCGTTACTGACTCTAGTAAGGTAAAACAAAGTTGTTTTCTATAGTACATGATATACACATGTACATGATATACACATGTGATGATATTAACTTTCATAATGCTGGTATGGTCATATCATTTTCATCTTTTTATTTGGGAAATATTGGCCCAATTGATCAATTTGAAAGAAATATCATTAATTTTAATAGTAAAGTACCATTGATTCAGTATTTGTTTTAGTATTACCCTTTAAAGCCATCATTAAACAGAAAGAGTAGGATTAATGCTTTTATGTACAGATCATTACTTATCTGCATGTTCTGTGGTATTTTACCAATATGAGATGGTATATTGCTACTTCTATTGGCTCTTTCATCCGGTCAGTTAGAAGGAAGGAATGCCAGTTGCGGCAAATGTAGCTGCCGCTGACAGTTTGCGTGACTGAGTGCTCAGTCCATAGAGGACTGCATGATCGCACTTGGTTTTCAGATGTGTCCGATCATCTGAATTGGACAAACGAACTGTCAGTCACGGGCGAAAATCCATGCAATTATTACGGCTCGATCGACCGATACGCTAAACTATCGGTTGATTGGGTGGAAATATTTCATCATGTGAACAACCAGAAACATGATTTAAACTGTTGAAAGAAAATAATAACAAATTCTCAGAAATTACTCAGTTCCCCTTGCCTGGAAAAATGTAGTTAGCCTTGCCCTGAGAAAATAAATATGGCTGATTCCACCAGGGGGCCCATTTAAAAACCCATTATGATGTATTGCAAAATACCGCTACCGCAATACTGGTCAAATGGGTCATTTGTCTTTCTATAACAAAGTGGATGGTATTTAATGGGCAATGCAGTACTGCAAAATAGTGATACTGCTCTTTTAGAAATATGCCTTTAAGTGTATTATTGCTAATGAACCAAGATGTGAAAGCTTTTTTTAAATGGCAATTAAACTTAACTTAGTAGCAGTTAAACAAAAATCTAGATTTACTTGCAGAACAAAATGTAAAAAAAAAAAAGAGAGAGAAATCCAGAGAAAATAAAAAACGAAGATCAAGTACAAATTGGGTTAGGTTAATTGGAACATATCACACCTCAAGGGATGTAACTTGGACAATTAACATAAGCCTCAATAGGTAAAACTAAGTATTTGTTGGGACTGCCCTGGGGTCTTCAACAAGCTTTATGTGTTTATTCCCACTCCAGGGTTATCTGATCAGGTTGCATTAAGCCATCTCAGTAGGCATCTACATTGAAGTTCTTTCTAAAAGGCTGCTAGTAAATGCCATGTTTGGAGTATGTTGTTTTAAAAATAAAAATAGATACAAGGTGTCATTATTCACATTTATTAGGCCTTTTAGGGTCCGTGGGACTGCGTATTAATGTTATGTGTTCACATCTAGTGAATTTATTTTTAGAATAAGCTGTGCCATTAGATTCCATAACCTATAAAGAACCCATCATTGACTTCTAATATCCTTGTAATGCACAATAGCGGGTACATTTCCCCTGCTGTACATTAAACTCAGGATATTGTAGGACCATGACATTGTCTCCACTGAATTTACACTGAATTATCAATTTTCTATTTGTCACTTGTACAAAGTTAAATAATAACTATGTTGTAATCCTTCTGCAAACCTAAATGTTTACTTACAATAAAAATATTTAAAAACTCAACACTATTTATGTATTTTTATCTTTTGCTGCTCAGTGGACTTCATGGAATCATGTTCACCCTTGGCTGGAATGTTGAATTGATGTTGGGGCAAGAAGATTGGGGCAATTGAATTGTTGGGGCAAGAAGAGGTGTTCTTACCTTTAAACATTCCTGCAAAGCTCCCGTAACACCTGCAACACCGACTGCACAGTTTTCAGAACATCATGGGAACATTGCAGGTCGTATATAGTAAATGGCCAGCTATGGCCCCCGTACACATGCAACTGCCATTGGCCACAAATTTAAAATCTATTGGAGGATAAAAGAGAAAATCTCAGAGAAGATGAAGCAGATGAAGATGAAGAAAATATTGAACCCTGGATCACTGCCTTGTACTTTTTTATTTTTAAGATACCTTCTACAGAAATATCTGGGTTACTGTCATGGTAATAAGGAACTCCTAGTGATAAAATGGACTTTGTTATTTTTTCTAAGCTGGTCTTTAATGGGGTCATTGGTCAACCTGTAAGTGAATAGAGCAATGTTTCTCTATCATCTGTCCAAATTATCAAGATGTACAATACTTTTACAAGTATATGCCAGTTGCCCTCACATACAAAAGGGATTCTGGGAATACTCCTTTGGCAATAGAAAATGAAATATTTAAAAAGTTGCATGTTCAAAAAGTCAGCCTATGAGGCTAATTGCAAGTGTAGCAACAGCTTAGGGCTAAGGGGCTAAGCTGCCGCACTGCCGCGTTTAAAGATTGAGCTTGCGATCCATTAGTGTGAGAGAATCGCAGAGCCAGGACCGGCCTTAGGATAAATAGCACCCTGTGCAAGGTTTGTTTCTGGCACCTAGTACCCCTTCAAAAACACTGCTTGCCCTAGGCTGGGTACACACGGAAATTATTTGTCCCAACCGAGCGTTCGTGGTGCTGATACATATATTTGATCTGCAGGACCATAACTGGGGGGGCTGTGGCACTGATGTACAACTTTGACCTACAAGTCCGTGAAATAAGAATCCCAGCTGGCGCCCCCCTGGTAATGCAACCTGTGCGGTTGCACAGGTCGTGCATATCAAAGGCCGGCTCTGCGCAGAGCAGTGCATGTCAATATGGGTGGCCACATACCATTGCGCATTTTCAGAGCATATTTGATCACCTTTTTTGCGGATCCCACGAGCTAAAGGACGGTAACATTTCATGCACATTTCCGGCTGTCATAGTGCGGCCTCAGCCTAAATGTATCAGGAAATAATCCCCAAGCATAAATCAAATGATTAAAGTATGAAATATACTTAAGTCTCAATTTTCATTGAAAACCATACAATTGCTCAGTAAAGAAATTATTTTTCTGAACTGCAGAAACTTGTTTACTGTTATATGTAGCGGAAACAATGTAAACACTGTGCACTTCGGTATATTTATAAAGATTATATACAATGGTATTGCAATCCATTCTTATAAAACCAGTGTGATTTGTCCCTGAAGTCAAGAGTGGGACACCCCTTACAAAGAATTAATATGTTAAATTAAGATGCAAATATCCTGAAAGCGTAAATATGTTGAGTTACCCTGAGGCCTATAACCATGGGAAAGCACATGTGTTAGAGACTACCTGCCACCTACTGAGCTCCTTTAAACTCTTAGGCTTCTGAATATAGAATGGCTACAGGCATTGCCCTGCCTGACAGGCTCATACCCCTTTGTGGAAGCACGGCACAATGCTCTTAAATCCTCTGTAAATAAACACCCCACCCTGAGCAATTAAAGACTAGAAAATGTAGTGGTATCATCCACACGGTACACTTCCCAGTAATCGGGGCAAGAGACAGAGTGATGTCATGGTTAAACACATGGAAATCTTAACCAATGGGTCTCTCTTGATTTCCACAAAACTACAGCACTATATAATATATATACTGTGTGTATATATATATATATATATATTATAAATGTGTTTATAAATGGTAAGGAGTTGGGCACTCACTCCTCTGTTGTTCCTTGCCCTGGTGCTAATTAAACAAGTAATGTAATAAATTATATAGTAAAAAGGTGAAAGTGCACTCTAGAGCCCTTTTAATGTCTTTATTTTAGTGTATCACACCGTTTGTAACATCCAGCCTGATGAAGGGGGCTTAGGACTCCCGAAATCTTGCTTCGGTTTTTTTATCTAGTTAGCCAATAAAAGGTATCACAGCCCTACTTCTCTTACTGTGCAAATAGCAACGTTTATGTGTGTTCCTTAGATCTTTATCAGGCCTTGATAAGGAACAGACCGAAACGTTGCTATTTGCACGGTGTGATACACTTGCACTAAAATAAAGTAAAATAAAGACATTAGAAGGACCCTAGAGTGCGCTAAGAAGGTAGAAGGTAGAAGAAGCATTGCACTGGATGTGGCTACCCTGCACCTCAATTTATTTATTGGTAATTTGTATGCTAAATTAAAGTTTCACGCCAGAATCAGTCGAAAAATAGATCAGATGCAATGGAAATTTGACACAATTATGTGGTTTAAAATGGGCCATAGGGAACTGCACTATTGGCCACGATTTACAAACATACCCAATTGTCTGTTTGTCCGATCAGGATGACCGAGATTGGTCATGGACTCCCCCACATGCACAATACAGTATTTCCGACCGACGGATACATGGTAATATCGGTCAGTCAGCCTGAAATATTGTATGGTGTGTAACCAGCCTAAAACTACAATAAAGCTTTACAACTTGGAACATATTTACAAAGTTATTTCTTAACTGTGGCAGAAATTTACACTACCGGGTGTTATTTAACACTAATGGGAGTTATGTTACACAACCATCATTACTTCACACTTCCAATGTTATCTAACACTAACAAGCCCTAAGGATAACGGCAATTAATGTACTACCACATTGTTACTTTTTGTTGTAAAGTAACCATAATGGTCATTATTTTACATCTGTGTCATAAAATATCATCTATTACATAACCCAGCATGACTAGTCTCTATCTATACTTATTACTGGACGGATAAGTAACACCTAAAGCTAGGTACACACATGCCAGTTGTTTGAAAGATGATAGACAGGATCTGCAAGATCCTGTCTGTCATTTTTCAAAGATCAGGATACACACAGTCCCGAGCATTCTACCTATACGCAGCATGTGTGTTTCCCACAACCATGGACAGAGGGAAATTTTTGGATCCGACGGGCTTTTTCGTTAGTGTGTGTACCTAGATTTAGACATGGGTATTCCACACATAGGATAAACTAGATATGGAGATTATGCATTTTGTGCTAATTTGTATTTTTAAATGTTTTTAATTTACTTATCCCCAGTGTGTTGTACATTACTATTATTTGGGACTAAGCCCTTTGAAAACAGGTTAGCACTGACCAGCTTTTCCTAACTGCTTTGCCAACAACATGCAATGGATGAAAGTAAAAAAGTAAAAACATGCCCAAAATAATAAAATGTAGATGTTGCTTGGCCTATGTGCAGGTATGCGCAAAATGTGTCAGGTGGTTCCTCTGTATGATATCCTGTAGTTAGGGCATATTGGTCCTGATGCTGCAAAGTCACCAGGACCAGGATCAATATTTATTTCTATGATGCAAATTTACCAGCACGATTGGCATTTTCAAGGCCTAATTCTTAGCTCCATGGCACTTGCTTTATCTTCTGTCAGATTTTCTCTATAAGATTTTCAACTTTCCAATGATAATTATGTGTGGTTCTCCCAAAAAGTGTTCTGCCCAATAGTACATATTTAAAATGATATATTAATATAAACAGAGAATAAACACATATAAAGCCTTTCAATATTCTGATGACACCAGCTATTATTTAGTGAATGAAAGTTACAGCCCAGGTGCAAACCAATCAACAAGCTGCAGAGGTGATCTCAAGGACAAATAATTCATTATCTGCTCTACCTGGTCAGCACCTACGTGCTAATGTTTGAGTTGTACTTTTATTTACTTCTTTATTATTAAATAACCCTGCTGAACCACACATTTATCAAACTGTATTCCATTTAAACTTCAGGAATGCCAAACTGCAATGTTCTTTATCATTAACACAAATGTTGTTTACTTGTTAGAATGTGTCCCACCTGTTACTTTATCTCAGGTCTGGGAACCCCAGATGCCATTGTATTTGTAGGGAATGACCTCATTCTGCTCAGACTGTTTATTCCCAAGTAACAATGAATATTTTCTGACAGTAGGAAGAGCAGATATGGTGGAATAAACGCCACCTGCAAAGAAATCATTGGTTCTATATTTTACAAGAAAAATCACAATTATTGGAAACAATTGTAAGTTGTTATGCTATGTGTTTAATAACCTGCTCATAAATTACAAAACAATAATTCATTGGAACAACAGAGGGAGCTGTATCCATGACCCACCACCCAAGGGGGTGTTCTCCCGAAACGTGTCAGATGATGACCGTATGATGTGTTGTAAGCAATAAAGTTGGTTTTTACGGGAACCGGAAGCGCTGTTCGTTTGCTGATGATATGCTGCAGGTGCCGTCTGTGAGCGGGGCATCTTTGCTATATTGGAAAATTACAGATGGCCGAACTTCCGAAAGTTCGGTCCGTTTTAGAACTTTTGAACTATATGGAAAGTTCGAAAACGTGCCCATTAAAGTCAATGGGAGTCAAATAGTTTGAAAAGTTCAAATGAAACACAATTAAAATTCCAATGGTAACTTAATGTAAATGGCTGTGGGACCTGGGAAATGGTCTGGGGAATATCCAGAACTTTCAAAAAAATCGATTTTACTCTCACACGCTCCCGTGTTCGATTTTCGATGATTATCCCATAAACGATTTGAACATTCAATAATTATCGCATAAACAATTCGAAGTTTATTTGATTTTCGAATTCGATAATTATCGAATCTGGGTTTGGGATAGTTCAAGAACTCGATAGATTCCCTTTGTGAATTTCAAAATTAAAGGAATATGAAGTCTTTTAATTGGTTACCTATTCATTTTTGTGATCTGCCTAGAAATGTGAATTATAATGTCATGCGTATATATCAGCTAAGCACAGGGAGCATTTGGAAAGTAGCTTCAGCCGCCTAGGTCCAGTGGACACTGTCAATCACCAGATACTGAGTGGTCCACTGGTAACTTCAGGAGCAGTACATAACTAGGCAAAAAACAAAACAACCCTCCACCCCCCCAAAAAATATATATGCATGTGTATGTGATTGTGTGTTGGGAAAGTTCTCTCACATATAACAAGTAAAGAAAACCGTAACATAGTTATGAGGGAGTTGGTGGGAAATTAACTCACTGAAGCTTAGGCTTCCCTATTATTCTGTAGCCTCGCTCTCTATAGATATTCCCTATGGACTTTTAAGTAGGGAGTGTGGAGATCAGCATTAGGAAGAGGACAGATCTCAGTCTCAAGGATTCTTGTTCTGGCACACGAGTTCTATGTGTAGCCTGTGGTCTAGTCACCAGCCTCATACAGACTCCCTAGAGATAAGCTCTTTCCATTTAATTATTCAGCACCAAACCTGTCTGTCTCCTAATCGCTGTGCACTCCAGTTGGCCGGCTTCCTTTGCTAGAATTACATTGTTTTATAGGACATCTCCTTTCAAGCACTTTTGTTTTTAAAAAGGTGAAATGTTAGAAGCGCTAGTTTATCCTTTCTGTGGCAAGCGCAGAATTTTCAAGGTAACCCTAAATGGGTTACCACTGAACAAGCCCAGAAGGAGATTCATGACCAAATATATCCATGTGTTCTATTATGGATCATATAATAATATTATATATATTCTCTAATTGCCATGATTATCATCACAGTTGGCCAATACACATATTCCCTTTTCTTTGTTATAAAGTATATACTTTACTAAGGCTGGGTACACACAAACCAACAGATATTTCCATGTATTGGTCAGTCGGGCCTAAAAAACCTGAGGTGATTTCGGCAGTGGCAGTGAACGCTGTGGTCCATTGGAGACATTTGCTGTGGCCGACCCCTTTATAGCGGTGAAAGGTCGGGATGGACCCGCGACGCACGTTGTGTACTTAATGTCATTTTTGCTGATAATCGGCCTGTGTATGGGCCCTTTTTTGGCCGAAACGGACGTTCGGTCGGGGATTGGCAAATGACCGACTTGGCGGATCTCCGAACAAACGTCCGTTTCGGTCTATAAAGGGCCCATACATGGACCGATTATCGGACAAAATGAACGTTCGTAAACATCATGCGCTGCGAGTCGGCCGTACGGTCGGGGATTCAGGACCTGCAATCGCACGTGTATACGAACCTTTACTCTCTAGTCACTGTGGGAGTCACATAGCACTGATACAGATATGCACAACACTGCAGATCCCATGTGTAATACTATGTCACTGAACAATATTAAGAATTCAACACATAGCGTTAGATTTGTTTAGTACATGAGGTACTTAAAATGTGGTCGAATCAAAGCTTTTTTATACAATAGAAAAATATCAGGTTTAGAATAAATAACACCTTTTATTAATTGCTTAATTGCATGTCTTTTGTTCATGTTGTGTATGTTGATATGATGGCAGTTTGAGTATTAATTTTGTTTCCTGTAGTATGTTAAAAGCATTGTCAGCATTTAACAATGACAAAAATATCAAACCCACCATAAAAGAGACTTCTTGGTAATTTCCATGTTTCCATGTAGCCCTTGAGCACCATGTAAGGATGACCACAAGTTCTGTTCATTTGTGCTCAATGGAGAATTCCATGAATGTTATTTTGTTTAATGTCCCGTTATCTTACAATATGGCAAAATAGAGGTAGGTTGTAAGGGAAAAAAGAGGTGATGCCTATTAAAAATGCAAACAGAAAGGCTGGGAGATAATGTAGGTTAAATGCAAGTAGTGCATCCTGGCTAATAAGATTTATTTATGCTTTTGGAATGATCAGTAACAATAACAGTAGAAGAACCCAAAACAAAGAGACGTCTTAGCATTCTATGTTAACAGAAACCCCCTGATTTTTTTAGAGAATCGCCAACCTCCTGACACCCACCACAATACCACCCAGCAATACACCCAGATACACCCCCTGGCACTTCCAACCCCCAGCCGCATCCACCCTCTGCGCATCCTTTCCTGCGGCAAACTTTTGGGTTATGCCGGAAGTTATGACTCGAGGTACTGCAGTGTGTCCATGGTGCATTGGTGCATTAGTGCATAGTAACTGTGGGTTAGTATATAAAATAGTTGGGTATTGTCATACCTTTCATTATATTGATTCAGTTTCCAAGGAGCTTTCCTACATATCTGGCAGTGGGTAGAAACAGAATAAATCATATATATATATATAAATATATATATACACACAAACAGAACATACTCTTTCCCACTTTATATCTAATGCACATTTTCACTCTAACAGCACAAATTGGACTTTTCATGACCGAGTATTTACATTCGTAGAATTTGTTATTAAGTCTTGGGTGTTTGGTTTCCATGGAACACAGAGACATATCACAGCTCAGGGTAAAACCTAAAAACAAACACTCAATCACAAAAGCTTTTCATGCAGCTCTGCTAAAATGTCTGCGTACGAGCCCCAATGTCCCTCCATTGTTGGGCTATTCAAATAAAAGTGGGCCTTGAATCCTTTATTCACTTTCTCTTTAGCTCTGCGATTTTAAGCCACCAGCATCAAGCACCTGGAAATTATTCGGAGGTGAAAAATCCACTTTTCCTGAAAGAATAAGTTAATTAAATGAAGCCTGCAGACCATGCATCCTCCAAATGTGCTGGGATCTCCTAAGCGTGAAACTCTGCTAGCAAACCACTCAGTAATAAAATAAAACGTGTGAAAACAGAATTAACAAAATTAAGTTAGGCTAATAAATCTAGCAAAGCTCCTTTTTTTTCTCCATCAGCCGTGGGCTACAAAAAGCTAGCTGGCCTGATCTATTGTTTCCTACCTAAGCAGGGGGTTTATTGTGTAATAAATAATTCCCTTTAAAAAAAGTGAGTATTTGCATAATCAGTTCAATTGGTTCTTTGAAGTATCCTGAATCTGAGTCTGAGTCTCCAGATTTGCCAATAGACACCCTACACCCAAAAAATTAAAATGCCAGTCTTTCACAGCACTGACAATGTGTGGCAGCTCATCACAAACAAGATTCAAGGCAGGTTCTTTTCTGATGCTCCCTTAATGATTAAACTTTAGGAATGTCAGGAAATAAAGCTTGCGTTTTCCCTTTAAATCAGGCGTGATAGACTTGATTGTCCTCCTCCTCAACTCTTTTGCAAAGTCTGTTTTCAAGAATATGCTGAATGCAATTGATGATAATAGTTTAAATAGCAACTTCCACAGTAATGTCCATCCACGGGGGATGACCGGTTAGTTAACCTGATCCTTCTGTTAAGAATTAAAACCCTAGAGGGACTGAATACAGAAGGGAAACCCATAACTCTTTCCTTGTGACATAATAACCTGTTCTCTAAAATATAATAACATTTTTAGTTTATGACAACTGTAAATATATTTTAAAATTTATTGTGTTTATGTGATATTATACATATTGTGTGATCAGTTACGGGTCAGAAACTGCTGATTAAACAATGACATTTTTGCTTTTCTATATAACTAGCAATCTATATAACTGCTATCAATATATATTAAAAGGGATGCACACAGAACACATATCTTTGATAGTATTAATTGTGACATAGTGGTGTTCAGGAGATTCCTTTGACAGATGATCAGTGTAGTTCACTCTGGAAGAGAGTGAGCAATTGTTCAATCACCTATGCTGTCTCTGTTGCCAAGGGGAGAGTAAATATGGTAGATAAAGAAGGAGGGATATTTTATTGAATTTGATCAGGTTTAACTTTAGTTAGAATAACATAGTAAGACAAGTTACACGTGTTCCAGCTGACTTTTCTAATGATGGTAAATAGCTATGGGTAGTAGTCTTTACTGCCTTGTGGTGGGAACTGTTCAATGTGTATAGCTGTTTCTAGTACTGAACATTCAATAGTATTTCCAAAAATTAAACATGCTACATTTAATGTAGAACAAACCTTATTGTAGAATACCATGAAGTTTTGTCTGAAGATACATCTGTTTAAATGCCTTGATTGAAAATATTTTCTTTAAGGTTAAGCCCAGGTTAAAATATTTTTACTTGAAGAAGCTAAAAATAAAATGCTCTTGAGATATAGCATAGAAACTGCTGATTCTAATTATATATATATTGCTAAGGCTGGGTATATAACAGGCATTTTTGGTGGGCCAATATTTCTTTGTACCCATATGGACTTCATAATCTGTCACAGCGAACGGTCAACCATGACTACTTTTGCCGCAACCAACAATGAATTGTCCCGGTAAACCGCTCACTAGTGTTCAGTGAGGACAAACAAACTGCTGTTATGTACCCAGCCTTAAAGGAGAACTAAACCCAATTTTTTATACTCCAGAATCTGAAAACAACCCCCCTAGAAACACCAATAAACTATAAAATGCCACATTAGTAAACTCTAAAATGTAAATGTAAGCCTGTTAAGAACTGGATGAAGTATCTGTGTGTATGTGCAGTGTCAGACCACACCTCCTGACCTCAGTCACATGCTTCCTTTCTTTATCTGTCCTGTAAAAGGATTGGCTAGAGATTATTAATGGGTGTGACCAACTGTAACAAGTTTGTGCCATAGCTAAGGACTGAGCATGTGCAGAACATAATGGTCGTTGACCAAATTATGTGATACTAGAATGCTGAGATGTAAAGCACAAACCATATGTTATTTAGGTAAATTTCCCAGCGCCTGTATCAAAATGAGAGGTAAGACACAGATTACTGGTTTTATATCAAGGTGTTCTGCCTTCTGGTTCAGTGTTGTTCTGTGGCTTTAGTTGCCCTTTAAGGTTCACACGTGCAATCGTGGGTGCCAACCCGCGACGCACGATGTGTACGAACTACTTGTCCCATGTATGGGCACTTTATCGGCCGGAATGGGCGTTCAGTCGTTGCCCGATCAGACAGATCTCCAAAAGAGCGCTTGTTACGGCAGATAAAGTGCCCATACATGGGACGATAATCGACCGAAACGGCCGTTCGTACACATCATGCTTTGCGGGTCGGCACCCGCGATCGTATGTGTGTACGAACCTTTACGCTAGGTACACACATAAGATAATTGTCTTTTGGAACAATTATTAGCTCACAATGCCTATACAGACAGACTGCTCAGCAGAGTGGGGCAAAATGAAAACTCCTACAGCGTGGGAGAACCAAAGCATTTCTCCCCATCTTTAAATGCTCCACCAGGTTGAGCATTTACACACAATAGAAACATAATCCTCTTTGGTCAACACTTATGTAATGCATGGATGTGCGTTACATGAGCTGCATGTGGCCATTCGGGACCGGTGGGTGGGTGTGACTCTATGGTGGTGGGCCTGGGCAGGGTATGGGATTGCTTGTTAAAATACCTCAGAAAACCTGCAGGTCATCCTTTACCATTTTGAGGATCTGAACATGATGGTGTTGAGCAACAGAGCCCAATGTCAATCAGGCCAAGACATAGGAGGATCCTGAAAGCAAAAGTTTTCCCAGGAGAGATTGTATGCTGCTTAGGGTGGCCTTGACCTGATCAGAGACCACCCTCCTCAAGTCAACCAACTTAACCCAAGGTAGATGACATTAAGCTTTCATTAAATCTACACCAAAAAGGGAAGACAGGTCGCTGGGCCCTCAGTTTTTTCAGGAGAGATAGGGGCGTCAAATTGGAAACAAACCTGCTGGAGGGTCTCCAACATGTGGAAGCAAGCATCTGAAACACCTAAACCAACTCAGAGGAACTCAGAGGTAGTGGACAATCCCACCAGCTGATGCTCATTGTCATACCACCCACTACAAAAGACTGAACAGCCCAAGTGATACATGAGCCGAAAATAAAAACCCGTCAAAACCGCATCCCAACGGATGATGACAATCTGGGTGAATCTGTAATAGGCAAAAATCCGATTCAATATCTACCTATATTGAAAGCACCATGACCAGCAGCAACCGCAACTGCACTGTCAAAAGAGGCGTAAGACACAGAGCAAAGCTCCCTGTCGATTTCATCTTTGACAGATGCCCCTTTTAGGTGTGATAAATGATGACATTGATATTGACTGAGGTCCTTCTTTGGAACAACCCCCAGAGGAGAAACTCGCAATTGAGGGAAAGGCAACTTGAGGAAAGGACCCACAATTTGCAACAATGCTACCTCCTTTTCCAACACAAGTCTCAAAACTTTAGGATGTTGAGCACCCGATTTTAGGTTTTTGGCGTGTGGAAAGGTAACCGAAACCCATCCCAAAAACCTAGGTTAAGAAAAATGGCCTTGCTCCAGTTAATATACGAGTGTTCTCCCCTTTGGGTTTGGGTTCAACTGGGTTTGAGGTGTTTTAAGCTATGGGTGAAGGAGTGAGCTCCTCCAGATCCAGTACATTTATGCATAAACTTACAAGTGGCACCCCAAATGCAAGAGTCCTCATTAAAGATCCAGTAGTACCACAACCTCCTGGAAGCCGTGGGCGGACCTGCTGAGTTCGCCATGCTCCCTCCTTCCCTTCACCAGTTTGCGCCACTCCTGTCTCCATTACAATTATAATTTTAATTAAGTAAGGGTAGTTTTGGCCAGTGAACTATTCCTTTAAATAGGCAGCACAATGGTTAGGTAGAAATGTCAGCTTGTATATATGAATTTATCTTATTTCTTATATACCTAAGGCTATTGACTTTGAATGGGGAGGTGGAATATATTCTTATAAAAATCTCTCAGTTACGTAGCTAAGTGACTGATATATTATATTCCACTGCATCTCCTCATTCTCTTACACACAGTCTGTCTCCCTCAACACATTATTCATATTTGTTGCTTAATGTGAGTTAAAATAAGCAGAACACACACACCTAATTAGCCGCATTTCACATTCTATAGCAGCACCAGGTTAATCCTTCAACCGTATAACTGACTTGTAGTGTCCGCGCTGATACTATTCAGACAGCAGACCAGGAGACAATGCCCCTTCCTATAAATCATAAGAAAGGCATCTGGGTCTCCCAGTCTGCTGCCTGAATAGTAAGACTCTAAGGAAGCCCCATATGCAGAAGTATCAGGGGCAAAACATGTGTAGTCAACCTGTTTGGTCACCATCTTGCTTGTGAGAGTTCCGGTATACTCCTCTTCACTGTAATCAGGCACCCGTTCAGATCGATCTCTAGTAATGCCTGACACTGAGAGTCGCTGCCGGGTGAAGATTGTGACCGCTGGCCATAAGTACCTTGATCCACTCCTTTGTTGTTATGGTGTTTGGCATGGCTTCTCGCTAAAGTTCTGGTCTGCAGCTTGTTATTATTGAATCATTTGGACCTGGGGCCTGTATCGATTAACACTTCATGAGCTCCGGGAGGTGGGAGAAGGGAAGTGGGGTCTCTAACCTGTGCATCAGAGACTTATTTCAGAGACCTCTAATGGGATAGTGGGACCAATATCGGTAAGTGCATGGACACTCGGTCAGTCAAAATTTAAGATTCAAACCTAATGTTAAACAACTCGCAGGGAGATTCAATAAAAGTTCTTATCGTTAAAAATTTTGCTAATTTTGCCCCAACCAATCAGATCTTATTTAATGTTTAAAAGCTAACATCTGATTGGTGCTCTATAAAAATACAGGAAAAGGTGGTGTACCATGTTAGCCAGTCAAAATGTTTACAGGTAACCCTTTTGAAATAAAAAAATACTGTAACAAAAGTGGTATAAAGGTGATACCTAAGCAAGCTTTCAGAACATTCTATCTAGTTGCTTGTGAAGGTTCTCATTCATCCAGGTCATGGTATATCTGTTGTATTCAATTAGAACAACTGGACTTGAAATGTAGTTCTTGAAGACATTTCGCTAGTCATCCGACTGGCTTTCTCATTCTGAATTGAGAAAGCCAGTCGGATGACTAGCGAAACGTCTTCAAGAACTACATTTCAAGTCCAGTTGATCTAATTAAATACAACAGATATTCTATCCAGTTCCTTTTCAAGTTGATTACAGAATAAAGGTATCACCTTTATACCACTTTTGTTATCTTTTTTATTTCAAAAGGGTTACCGTATAAAAATAGTAAATGGGGTAAAATACAAATACAATAATGGAATGCCATTGGGTTCTTTTTTGTTTTTTCGTTTTCATATAATGGATAGAATTCTTTTCTGTTGGCTCACTAAAAATTGGAATGTCCAACAACATAAAGAAACTATAAGACTAAACAGATTTTTTGGTTGGGTGTAGGATTTATACTTTTCAATTGCATTTTCAGGCTTGGCTAAGCATCATTTGTAGCATCCTTGGCATCGTTTACAGCAAAACAGACCAATCACTTTTTGTTATCCCTGTCATTTTAATGACCTTACTTAGGAGACTTCCTGATATCACAGCACAGACTATTCAGGTGGAACCTTGTTTGTGTACTTGGGGGGCAAAACCTGTGGCCCTAGAGTGGAAGAAGGAGGAAGTAGTGTGACCTGAATCTGTAGGTGTTCTTATATTTAGCTCACAATTCTTTGCTACAGATAAGTGCAAGCAATAGGTAATTGATGTTTAGTCATTAACGTGCATTCCCGAACCACCCATCCATACAGACACTGAGAGAGGATGTCTATTTTCTGTTGACAGTAAACAGAGAGTGTAGAGAGCTCCGTGATGGATCAAGGTGGTACCAGCACAGTCATTGCCCATCATGATAGGAAACAACTAAAACACTTCTGTGTCCACTTTCCCAAACTTTCTCCCCCTCTCCCTCCCACCCATGAGCTGGATATGAAAATGAAAGGAATGGTATTGGATTTCTAACTTTGAAAATAACCAAGTTAAGTAATAACCATCCCATATGGCAAGACAATGTTAATGGCAATTCTAAATATTATTGTGTTTGTTTATACTTACCGGGCATGGCGCCAGGATATCCAATATGTACGTATGTTAAGTACTTTAATGGAGGAGGTAGGAAAGTACGGGCACCATATTCTATTATCTGTTATTGATGGTTAATGTTGTTATATATTACGACAGTTGCTTTTTAACTGTTAACAACAAATAAAGGGGCATATTTGTAAAACTGTGATTCAGAAAATAAGGCACAATAATTTGGCTCTGCTAACTGCCTCGCAAAAACCTAAAATTTTAGTGAGTGTGACTCCGTCTGGGCTTGCCATATACAAGGCACACTGGGATCTCAGTGAGCAAATCAGTAAGAATGATGCATGCACTGCATGCTGCGCACCTCTTCTCCTGAAATATATACTGAAATGTATACTGAAAAAATAACTTTGCGTCATCTTAATCTATTAGTAAATACATGTAAGTAGCACTTAGTCTGAGGTGTGTGTGTTGCTGCATTCCTTCAATACAAAACTTATTTTGCTCAGGCTTTGACCACTGACCTGACTATTTTCCCCCATACCAACTGTCAAAACTGCATACAACATACAGCACACCAATTGTCAAACCATTCCAGCTACAGCAAAACTGCTTACAGAAATGCTAAAACGTAAGATGTTTCAGATTGGATATCTAATGAAATGATACAATAATAGTTGTAGAATATGCAAGATTCTGTCTGTCATCTTTGAAAGATGGGAGTAAACACAGCCACAAAGGTTCTCCCCAAATAGGGAGAATGTTGAAGTGTATCTCCACCCCCGATTCTCAAAAACCATATAATGCAGGGGATTTTAATTAGTCCAGAAATGTACTTATCCACGTTCATTCCCACGGGCATGGTTACTTCCTGAAACGGAAAAGGGGGGCGGACCGTCAGCCATGTCTGTGATTGGTCAGCTGAGGGAGCCCAAGAAATGAAGGTAAGTAAGTACATTTCAGGGCTGATTTTAAAGTTGAAAAACCTAACATTTAGGGGTGGGGGGCTACAAATGAATGCAATAAACTAGTAAAAGCAGGTGTTGCAGGCAGATAAGAGACAAGTCACCCGTTTTTTATTTTAAGGGTGGATATGCCCTTTAAGTATGTAAATTTATAAGTATATAAGCATGTAAGTACTTAAGACATGAGGGAAAAGTTTTCATAGTTCTTACAATCTTAGTAACATTTTACCTTCTTAGGAGACATATTTCTAAAACTTTTCTTTATATCAGTACCACTTGCTATATATCAGAAAGTGAAAGGCATTGGCTGTGACATCACTGCCAAGGCCGACTGACAACTAAAATTTAGAAGGACCACAGAAGGAAGAAGAGAGTTTAGAGGACTTGGTGGTATTTTTATCCACCAGGGGAACCAGGTTAATATTGCGATCCTAGGAAAAGCTGTATGTACTTAGCCCTAAAGATGTTTCAGGCAAACTAGATAAGTAAGGGTTATTCCTACTGGAGAGTATATTTTAGCTTTTTAGCAATACCGCACCTTTAACTATTGGTTTAAACGATTGTTAAACTGATTGTTAATTTCTAATCGGTTTAGCTATCATTAATTTACGTTCATTATCACTAATTAACGATAATGAATGTAAATTACCGATAACGATCACAAATCTATGTAGATTTACTATCTACATAGAATACCATTGCAGTAGTTTACTACCGCATGGTATTCTATGACCAAATATTAATTAATGAATGTATGACCGCGTCTGTACATTTACGGCAGCGGTTGTACATTACCCATAAAGTGTGGTATCACTAAATTGCGATACTGTGCTTTATAAATATGGCCCACTATTTGGTTTTACAATAAATTCTGTGGTGCACTGTTCATAAATTCTGTGGTGCACTGTTCACTGATCATATCAGAGAACCCATAACCACATCTTTAATGTTAAAAGAAAAGATGTTTTGTCTTCAAATGCATGTCCACCCAAAAATACAACTTTTAATATACTATTCCTCTGCCTTGCCCACCCCAACTGCCATTTTAAAACTAAAAAAAAAAACCTTTCCGATTCCTACTTACAAGTCCCTTCACTCCCGTGGCTATCTTCTTCCCCTCTCTGCTAATCGGAAACAGCAGCTGGACCTATATTAAAAGGGGGGTAGACAGGCAGCCAGATGGGATCCGGATTGGGGGGGGGGGGGCTCCCCTGCACATGCCACTGTCCTCTCAGAGACAGAAACCTTTTGGCAGGAAGACAGCTCCTACTGGTCAGTTTTCTGGATTTTGCACATGAACTGCAGGAGAACCATAAGGAGCAGGGATGTAAGGTAAAACTACACAGTGGGACCAGCACTGGGGCTAATTTTAGATTTGGGGATGGACATGCCCTTACAGGTTTAGATTTTCTTTTTTTTAATGAAAATCCAATAAAATGGCAGAAATGTTTTCTAGATGATGAGCTATTATTGGACTTTTGTGGAAGCCCTTTCTGGATGCCTTTCTAAAATTAGAAAAAAATCAAGAAAATAAAAGAAAGTTATTTTAATTAATTAATTAATTAATACATAAACAGGGTTATTCAATAAAAGTTCTTATCGTTTAAAATGGTGCTAATTTTGCCCCAACCAATCAGATGTTAACTTTTAAATGTTAAATAAGTTCTGATTGGTTGGTGCAAAATTAGCACCATTTTAAATGATAAGAACTTTTATTGAATCTCCCTGAAAATTCTTGCTTTTCGAGGTAAAACTGTTTTTTCTCTTTCTCTCAAATAACTGATAAGTAGGTTAGGCAAAAAGGACTGATTAGTTGGGCACATTCCACCTCCACTACTACTATGCTGCTGAGAATGCCACAACATACTAGGACATATTTATAAAGGAGTGGTATCGCTTTTCAGTGATACCGTGCCTTTAACAATCGAGTTCATGATGGCTAAAACAATTGTTAATTTACGATCGCTTTACCAATCGTTAAAACGGTTGTAAATCTAAGACGGCTATACTAAATCTACGACTGCGATTGTAAATCTACGACTGCGATCTTAGATTTACGATCCCCATTGAACGCAGTAGTAAAGTACGACCGAAAGTTTGTTAATTAACGAATGTTTGGAGTAAATGTACGATCATGGCCGTACGTACAGAACTCAGTCTAGTAAAATGTTAATTGTAATCCAAGGGTTAAGCTGCACGGCAGAAATAACATAGCATCTGACTGCTACCTTGTAACAATGTGATAGAATGTTCCACAAAAAGTATCAACCAGAGTAAAGCTATAGACTCTGGTGTATAACACCCTGAAAGCTTAGGGAATGCAGTTCTTAAGCCCACCCAGAAATCGCATAAGCAATGCAGTCACGGAACTTCTGGTACCATATTGTCTTCCCCTGCGCACACTGCAGTAGTAGATCGGAACGCTCCCCTCCAGATTGCTGCTCCGTGTATAGCCACTCGTGATGCTAATTCAAAGTAACACTATTTCCAAGTTCTCCTGGAAACACTGGGCTTCAGAGTGTTTTATGGATGTGATTTTTTTTCTACTCATTTCATATGCATTTGTGGCACTTTATTTGGTAATGTGTAAAGGTTATAGAAGTTAGTGTAGAGGGTTTGGGTAATAAACTTTGTGTGATTTAGCCATAATTGTTGGTTATGTTGTTTCCAATTTTTATAGGTCAGAGTGCTTATTCTGGTTCTTTTGGTAGATTAAACAGGCAAGTAAAACGTATAGGAAACTAACGGCGAGATTCACTATTGCATGCAAACCCCTGCATCTTACCTTGCCGTGACCCTGGGATTATGTGCGTTATTGCAACGTAATCCCAGGGTTTATGTTCGAACAGCAAGAAACAGTAAATACACATGATCAAGTAAAGACTTAAAGGAGAACTAAACCCAATTTTTTAAACTCCAGAATCTGAAAACAACCCCCCTAAAAACACCAATAAGCTATAAAATCCCACTTCAGTAAATTGTATTAAAGTAAATGTAAACCTGTTAAGAACTGGATGAAGTATCTGTGTGTATGTGCAGTGTCGGAACACACCTCCTGACCTCAGTCACATGCTTCCTTGCTTTATCTGTCCTGTAAAAGTATTGGCTAGAGATTATTAATGAGTGTGACCAACTGTAACAAGTTTCTGTCATAGCTGGGCTGAGCATGTGCAGAACATAATGGTCGTTGACCAAACTGTGTGATTGTGATATTAGAATGCTGTGAAGTAAAGCACAAACCATATGTTATTTAGGTAAATTCCCCAGCACCTGTATCAAAATGAGAGGTAAGACACAGATTACTGGTTTTATATCAAGGTGTTCTGCCTTCTGGTTAGTGTTAAGCTAGGTACACACTGTACAGATTTCTGAAAGATGACAGACAGGATCTGCAAGATCCTGTCTGCCATCTTTCAAAGATCTGCATACACACAGTCCCGAGCGTTCTCCATGTGAGAACGCTCGGGACTGTGTGTTTCCATCGGCCGCGCTAACTCCTCTATATCTAGCGCGGCCGATGGAAATTTTCGGCCTTTCCCGAACGAGCGTTCGGCCGACCCGATCGTTTGGCGGCCGCGCGCTCGTTCGGGAAACAAACGTACACACGTAACGATTAAGCCCCGATACCGTCGGATCCGACGGTATCGGGGCTTAATCGTTAATGTGTGTACCCAGCTTTATTCTGTGGCTTTAGATGTCCTTTATTAAAGGGTACATCTACAATAAGGTGTGTTTAACATACCAAGGAGGCAACACAGTCCAGGGGTTGGCAAATCACCAAATGGCATTGTCAAAGTGTTAAAGCTAAAACAATAAAGAGACAGACCACCACCTCTTTCTTGTAAGTTTAAAGGATATCATTGGTAGCTTTGGGCCGTTATTAAAAAGGCACTGTATCGCTATTCTGTGGTACCGCACCTTAAACGATAACTATTTTTACGATCGTACAATTATGATATCCCATTTAGGAACTTTCTGATACTGCGGGTCTCCAAATTTCACCCTTTGGCACATATATGTACTGCAACACAGCAATTACACAGCAGTCCATAATGCCACTGGGGCAAGTAGGGTGAAAACAGGTTCTTCCCTAACGTATATGGGACCAATTTATTTATAAACATTTATAAACATGAAGTATATCAACAATGTCAGGAATTTATGACGTGGATGTAAATTACCAAACGCTTTTGGTATTTTATATCTGCATCACAATTTTACAGCCTTGGTAACAAACACCACACCAGGCATCTATGGCTAATACCGCACTGTACAAGTTAAGGATGGTATTGTAAAATTCCAATACAGTTGGTAGAAAATATCCTTAATAAAATCATAAATTCATAATGCATAATGCATACTGCATCAGTGGACATGTATTTTTAATGATCTGTCAATCGTTAAATCTCATTCACTTTTCCGGTTGATTTACTGTATTTTTAGAACTTTATTGATCATTTGTAGCTTCTTATGCAGTTATCAAGTTAAAAACTCATGCTCCTAATCGATGGAGAAAGATGTTACATTATTCCCTACACTACAATTGATTATTGATCAGGTATTACCAATCATTTGCACCACCAGGCAGCCAGTCAGTGTATGGGCACTTTTAATCTGTCTTTTCTTCTAAATCTACAGTTTAACACTTGCTTTGCTTTTATGAGTCAGGGGGTTTAACCTGCTATGAACTACAATCAATAATTTCTCTACCTAGGTCTTTCAGACAATTTAAATGACTTTGCCTTCACATTATTACCAAAGTCATAAATGTCATCTGTCCAAAGTAGAAAAAGAGCAATGGGATATTAAGGCCTGAATCCCAAATGCAATCAGTATATCCTTTACTGGTTTCAGAATGAAAGCTATAAACATCTTCGTCACAGCAGAAGAGGTCATTTGGAGTGTAATGATCACAAAATAGGTTGCAAGGGCCTGAAACCTGATGAGTTTAGATTAAAACTAAATTAAAATAAGAATTCGGGACCTGCACTGTTCAGAATACATCTGGAATATAACCACTCGTTATAATGTAGAGAACACGGAAATGTGAGAACCAGAACACAGAGAAGAAATAAATGATCAGAGGGCGTTGATATTTTTACTTCTACCATTACTATTAAAACAAAACTTGCACATACTGTTCAAAATCCACATATGAACCCTTTGGGCCATATTTATAAAGCCGTGATCGGTTAACTTACGATCGTTAAACCGATCGGAGATTGACGGTTGGTGTAACGATCGTAAATTTGCGATACTGATCGTAAATATAGAGTAAAGAAATTGTAGATTTACAATCCCCATAGAATACCATTGTGGTAGTTTACTATCGCACAGTATTCTACGATCGAACATCTGTCGTACATTTACGACCGCGATCGTACATTTACGACCGTAGTCGTAAATTAACTAACCCGTGGTATCGCTAAAAAGCGATACCACGGGTTTATAAATATGGCCCTTTAAGTGTTAACCTGGACCAAATTGGGATAAATAAGAAAGACACAATGATACAAAAAGTAATGCAATTCCTGCCCCTTGACCTCCATAAAAACATTTCAAAGATAATGAAACTGAAAAAGAAATGCTGTATAACCACTCACTCTAACTTTAATGTTTAGGAGCTATGCAGCGTTCAATGAACTTTGGTGATTCCGTGGAATAGGATATAAGACAACTTTGGAAGATACAATGTAAATGTCTTATGCAGGAATACACTACAAACAAACAGAACAGCTAGTAACTAAACATAGTATTTTTAGTTCCACCATACTGTTTATACAAATATAAATAAAGAGAAATGTCAATATTTAAATTTAAGGCTATATACGTTTCCTTTTCATATTGTGGTTCTACTGTACACCAGTGTTTCTCAAGCTTTTTATCTGTGGGGACCCCTACATAAAATAAAGATTGTATGTATTATGATTTCTCATCATCAATAATTTATACAAATATAAATGATAGATCTATAAATATATCTTGATTTTAAAAAAATGCACTCAAATGCACCTCAGGGAATGGGTCTATACCAGTGTTTCTCAACCATTTTATGCTTATGTAACCCTTGAAAAAATGTTAATATCTCAGGGAGCAATATATCTGTATACACAAACTTGCAGAGTCAAAGCAGGAACAGTATGAGGTGCAGGCCCTAAAGAAAGTGCCACAACAGGCAAGAGAGTTGAAGGGAGGCACACTCTGAAAGTAGTGAATCAAACAATCATTTATTAAGGTGCTAAACAGAAGCCAAATACACAACGTTTTGTGGAGTCTTAGCCCCTTTCCTCAGGTGTGGATATCCCAGGGAGCCCTCCCATAAAAACATTATTACTTTTTTTTTTTCAAACATCAATACACCAACCACATACAGGGAGATTCAATAAAAGTTCCTATTGTTAAATATGGTGCTAATTTTGCCCCAACCAATCAGATGTTTCAAATGTTAAATAAGATCTGATTGGTTGGGGCAAAATTAGCACCATTTTTAATGATAAGAACTTTCATTGAATGTCCCTGATAATTTATAAAAATATAGAACATTGATATATAGAAAAATATCTGTATTCATCACAATAGTGAATAAATACAGTTTCTGTCAATCTCTTGAGAACCCCCATGCAACCCGGACCCCTGGTTGAGAAACGCTGTTCTAGACAATTGTTTATATAGAGACTGCCATTCAAATATGATCAGCCAACCATAGACCTGAACAAAAGAGAGACGAGAGACAGGAGAGTGCAAGAAAAAACATAAGTATATTCTGCCACAGATACAGATCTAAAGTGGACTTTTGGATTCTGAATTTCTAGAATTTGTTAGATTAGGACCTGGCATCAGCAAATCATCCATGAGGCTGACCAATCTAAATTAAGGGTTCAAAGACTCCTACTTTCACTGAACTAGATTATGGCTTCTTGCCCCCAGAAGTGAACAATATTTATGATCTGTCTACATTAGTAATAATTTAACTGTCAATGCCCCTTTGATACAAGCTCACCAGCTATGCAAATCAAATCTAATATATTATTTAACATGCAATAAACCAGATTATTTATATATTTTTTTAGATAAAAATGATTCTGCATTTATTTTCAACATATAACACGAACAAAGCTCACCAGCTATAATGAATAAGCTGGTAATACCCTAAACCAGTGGTGGCAAACCTATGGCACGCGTGCCAGAGGTGGCAATCAGAGCCCTCTCTGTTGGCACTCTTGCACAGCAGAGTTCACCAGAGTTTGTTCCCAGGAAGCCAGAGAGAAAGTGTAGTGGTAATGTAGGGGTTAATAGGTAATCTATAATTGATTCTATCTACTGTATTGGTCGGTGTCTATTTGAGTTGTTTCTTCCAAAGTAAAAACTCCGTATTCAGGTTAAATGATCATGTTGGCACTATGCAATAAATAGTGGGTTTTGGGTTGCAGTTTGTCCACTCGACCTCTAAAAGTTTCACCATCACTGCCCTAAACTATAATAATGTTCATGTGGCGAGGTGCCCAAGGGAAACGATATTAAACATTGAACTGATTAACCCTGTGTTGTGATTCTATGCCCTGAGTTGAGGGTATTTAGTGATCCTATTATGGGCTGCTGTCCGTTAAATTACACTAAGGCGAGGTAGAGTGCCATTTCATGGAATTCTTTTGGAATGCTTCCCACATCAATGCAATGTGTATTCATTTTGGTCCAAGGTTTTCCTGAAATGGTTATGCATCGATATTAGGGTTTCATTATTGTTTTACAGAACTTACTGACCTGGTTTTAGCAAAGTAAATCAAAACTGATTTTCATACAGGAAAGGAAGTAAATGTATATATACCTAGTCAACGCAGGTCAACGAAGCATTGCAACATACACATATATATATTTTTATTTATTTATTTTTTTTTTATTTGTTAATTTGACTGAGATGAACCAGTAGTTATGGTGGGGATTAAGTGCAAACAGTACAATTGCTAATGGAGATTCAGTGCCGCATTCCCTCTGGACTAAGCCATCATGTTAATAAGGGTTGATTTGTAAACAGCATCTTCCTCCCCCTCATTCTCACCCCTCCCTTGGCCTCGGCTTCCCTACTCAATAGCACAGATGCTGCATTCTAGCTAACTGGGGACAGGCAACCATTAGCTGGAAATCCACTGATGAAAATAATGAAAGGATCCTCCAATAAAAGGAAACTTTGGACAGCAATAGGTTGCTCCAAGCAGTAATTAATTTTTTAACTTGCTTAGGCAAATAAGCTAAAGGCATCAGGCCATCCCCTTGCCTTTGTAATCAAACAGTAAAAGAATAACCAAATGATTGGTGCTTGGGACGTTAGAGTTTATTAGGCAGTTGTCTGGTCATCGCTATAAACGGTTGCACGCTTGTTTGGGATTTACATTCAGCCACGGAACAATAAGTGATGCAGTAAAGAGGAGAAGAATAATTGGATGGCTACAACTCAAACAGTATGAGGCTGATTTATCAGGAGACTTTACTGAATACTGTTCTGCCTATGCACCATCTAATACCCTTCACACATGCTAATATGTTCAACATACACCGCTATTCCATATTTACATTTAGCAATGTAATTTATACATACATTTTATTTACTGTCACAGAACACACGGGCACTGTCTCCAGGAAATTCCACTACAGCCTTTAAGGGAATTAAATTGTGGAAAAATATATCACACTATGTCTACATCCTCACCACAATTCCAAGTACCTTGCACCCCCTTCATACTTGTTGTTGTGGTTTATAGGGCTATATGTTAACGTTTTTTAGTTTTTCCACTAAAGGATTGCGTTTCCTTCTGCCATAGATGTACAGGGAGAATCAATAAAAGTTCTTATCGTTTAAAATGGTGCTAATTTTGCCCCAACCAATCAGAACTTATGTAACATTTGAAAGCTAACATCTGGTTGGTTGGGGCAAAATTAGCACCATTTTAAACAATAAGAACTTTTATTGAATAACCCCCGTAGTTCTTTATCTAATGTGGTAGGTCAGTGTAATGTCTAACTACTGTATGGCTCTGTATCTCTTTCATCAGTTTATCTACATCACATCCATTTATCCTACTACAGATTCAAATCCTGTATGTTTTTCTATGTGTTTCTAGCAGATATTGCCATTCAAGGGCTATAGGTATATGGTATAGAAGCCCATGCAATTCAGATAAAAACTTTTCCTTTAGGCTAAGGCTCCCCACCTGACATTAATTTTCATTAATATTATCCAAATAATACGAGGCAAACACTGTCAACTTTATTCATAACCTTTTTTTTGACAAAATACAGTCTGATGGAAGTCAAAACTGTCTCACTGAGTAGTATCTAGAACCTGCAACCCATATTTAAGTTTCTAAAACTAAAAAATATTGAGAATTACTGGTATTAATACATTGACTGTAGATCTGGTTGATCCAGGGATACTTTCCGATTTCCATTTGGAGTCAGGAAGGAATTACTATGTTACTATGATATTCAAACCTGGGATTCAACCAGCCAAATCCATTACAGCCTATTAATGTACTCACCTGCACGCTACTTCGCTTTTTAGATATGCTGTTTGTAAGCTCACTGGGTCCAGGTACTTCTTTCCTCATGCCTTTTTTTTTTTTGATCCATTCTGTGATCCATATTGTGTTTTATATTATTTATATGACCTTTATGAAATGTAACATTTACAGTGAGTGATGACTGTACCCATATGGTGTTATAAATAAATATGTGGTATTTTTCAGATGTGCTATGAAGCTAAACACAAGATATACATTTTAACAAATCAAAACTTGCAGAGAATTTCTGTCCAGCTTTTTATCCAGAGATCCAGTTTTCTAAAGGGTGTAGTAGTGTATTGGTGGACCTGGTAGAGTATCTACCAACACAAAATTACAATGCAAAGCATTTTGGACAGTCATGGGCTGTCCGAAACGTGTCAGGGTAATCCCCACTTTTTGCCCTATAGTTTTCTTATACCATCTGCACTTCTTAAACATTTTGTGAATAAAATTGGATTTTAACAATACGCATACTGCTGGTGCTGCAATCTTTCTTTTTTCTGAACAATTAGGAAAGAAACCAGGAAACAAACTAAGGGAAGGGATTGAAGCCACCATTATTAACTTATTTCAGCCTAAAACCCACCAAATTTGGGGATCTTTTATTGAAAGCATTGGATGGACGTATGTCTTTATTCAACCTCAAACACTATACTATACTAAAATAGTATGTAAGTGTATGGAATAAACCCAAATATTGAGAATCATCTGAAATCATTAAGATGCCTAATGTCTGTGTGTAGTGTATGTTTCCTTATTTGAAGGGCTTATTTGCAGAACACTGTTGGAATGTTTCATGGGTGCATGGCATGTTAGTAGGACTACCAATACATCATATGATCACACTGAATCATGGGTACATTACGTGTTAGAATGCTAATCACTATTTCATCACATTTAATAGTGGAATAACAACCTCATTGAACTGGAACTATGATTGGCAGTGTGGAAAGATACATTATCAATTCCTGCTAGGTGACCAACATGTGACAGGTAACTGGTACTTCCAATTGATTTTAATAACAGTTAAGTCACTATTTGCTTCTGCTCACTGCACCAGCTCCTGTCATGAGAGTGGTGTGTAAATGGTACAGCCTATCTAAGAGGCTGTGGTCACAGCTTTAATGTGACATAATTACCAGCTAAGAGCAAAATGCTAATCTAACAGACTACACATGCTGAGCTTTTGTAACTATGTCTGCACAACTAATAGATGGACTACCTTTAGCAACCAATTTTATGCTAATTCCACCTTAACTTGAAATTTTATTAGTATAAATGGAATCTTTTAAACTCAATTGTCTTCTACTGAAAAAAATTGTCCACTGAAAAAAAACTTTGTTCCAAAATGTAGATTACCCCTCCAAACTCCACTTTCACAATATTCAGTTTCAAAGGACACCCCTGAACTTCCTTACCCGACACAGTTCCTCAATGCTCCTACACTGCCGCTGCTGCCCACAGCCGCACCACTTCCTATTTGCGACCACGAAGTAAAGAGGCTGTCGGTGCAGAGGTCCCCTGCTCCTGTTTTTGCAGAAAAAAAGCTTGAAACAGGAGCCTAGACAGCGAGGGACCGGGTCAGATAAGAAAGTTCAGGAGCATTTTTGGAAATTGTAAATATTGTAAAAGTAGGGTTGGGGGAGGGTAATTACATTTTAGAACAAAGTTTGTTTTGTGAGTGGACTTGCCCTTTAAAGATTTCTCTTTATTCCTGTTTACTATCTTGTCGCAATTCATTCCTGATGCAGCAGCCATCCAATAGAATCATTCTTCTAATGTTAAAAACACAGATTAAAAACTCCTTGTACTTAAAAAGTGGAAAAACTCCTTGTACTTTCTAGAATTCAAATGATTATACAGTATAGCTATCCTTACCAATCCTCTCCACTCCCAGATACCTTACAAACCACGCTTTATTACCTATTCTAATAATAACTCTGCCGTTCTCAGCTCCAAGAATTTTTCCAGACTGCTTGTTTTCTCCAGAATTCCCCAGAAGCCAGTTGGACTGGTCAGCTGCATTATCTTTGGAGGGTAAAGATTTCAAGCGGAGAGATAGTGCAAGGTTAAGTAAATCAATTGGAACTTTCGATCATGGAGCGATCTACCGTCTATGGCCATCTTAATTATTACCCGTCTGTGCTTGCTAAACATTTCTGTGTCAAAATCCTACTGTGTACACCCCCTCTCCCCCCATTGAAATCATCATGGTTTTGGTTGCGTTTTACCTTTAATTCTCCTATAAAATTCCCATACCTCCTAATTACTCTAAAGGTAGCCTAAAGGTGGCCATACACATTACAGATTTGGTACCTAAAACAACAGATTTTAGTAGTTAAAGACAACAAACATTATGTTGATGGTTTTTAAAACAGAAATTTTGGTTGGTCGGTCTTTAAATCCACATTTGACAGAACTTTATTAATTATATATATATATTTACTTATTACAAATTCCTAACATCAGTCCAACCTTGTTCACACAGAAAACACATACTGGACACAGTATAGACACACACACACACACACGGTATGGCAGAAAAAATGGACAAGGAAGAAAAAAAATTAATGCCCAAGACCAACCTTCATCAACATACATTATATATTACTTTCATATATTTGTATATATATTTCCAAAAACACAATAAAATCTGTTAATGAAAAACTGACACAAACATTTTTCAGTTATCGAAGAGTTTGTTCTAGCTGTAATAGTTTATACTTCAAATTTTTTTGGTCTCTGATATTTTTCAATGTTTAATGAGATTTCTTTACTTTTTTCCTGTTTGTTATCCTCTGTTGAGGCTGAAGAAACATCTTAAGCTGGGTACACATGGAAGGCTGTCGGTCACGGCCGAATTTGCGAACGATTGACGATTGACCGTGCGGTCCCGTAGGCATCCGGATGAACCGACGATCGAGGCCTGCCGCCCCACACCAGGAGATATTTTCGTCCGACTGACTGAAAGTGTCGTGAATCGTCGGTTGGCTGAAAATATCTTCTGGTGTGTACCCAGCCTTAGATGTCTTGGGTGTCTTTTTCACAAGGTTGATCTTGGAAGTTGTTTGTTGCTTTTTGTTTACAACATGAAATAATGATGGTATTGCCTGTTGTTATAGTTGTATTAACCTTATCTCAGTTGCTATTAAATAAAATCAGTATAGAGAATGATGACCGCACACATCCAATAGTGCAAAGGGTCCTTAACCCATTTATTCAAAGTGAAACAACCAAACGGATAACGTTTCGGGGGGCCTAGCCACCCTTCATCAGATGCTGGTAACAAAGTGCAATACACAATTTATAACAAACAATGATCACACCCCCATTCCAGGCTCCGCCTGTCCAGAGTAGGGAGTCCAATGGGATTCCAGTATTCCCACCCCCATGTGTGCACATATGAATTGATGTGCAGAGTCCAGAAATGTTCATGTCAGGAAACAGTCTCAAGTCCAATAAAAATCCAATAGTAATCCAAGGAGGATTGGATTTTTATTGGACTTGAGACTGTTTCCTGACATGAACATTTTGGACTCTGCACATCAATCATATGTGCACACATGGGGGTGGGAATACTGGAATCCCATTGGACTCCTACTCTGGACAGGCGGAGCCTGGAATGGGGGTGTGTGATCATTGTTTGTTATAAATTGTGTGTATGCACTTTGTTACCAGCATCTGATGAAGGGTGGCTAGGCCCCCCGAAACGTTATCCGTTGGTTGTTTCACTTGAATAAATGGGTTTAAGGACCCTTTGCACTATTGGATGTGTGCGGTCATCATTCTCTATACTGATCTTACCTAGGACGTGGCAGAACGTTCCAGTGACCAGCACCACCAGGAAACTAATTAGAGGCACATGCTATTGCCCAGGGTGTGCAGTACCTTTTCTATACAAATTGGAGCTATTAAATAAAAGTTGGACTACGCTTGTGAAGGTTCTTCATCAAGGTCATGGTCAGGGCCAGATTTCCCACTAGGCCACCTAGGCCGTGGCCTAGGGCGGCACAGCCACTAGGGGCAGCAAAAAAAAAGAAAGAAAGAAAAGGGTAAAGCAGCATTGCACCCCCATTTTAAATTTACACAATACACGTTAGTTGGCACACAGCAGAGCTTTGTTAAATCAGAAATGGGCAGCGATTGCTGATTTGCTAGGGGAGCAGGTCCCTCCCCCAAAAAAATAAGAAATCCGGCCCTGGTCATGGTATATCTGTTTTATTCAGTTAGATCAACTGGACTTGAAGTTTAGTTCTTGAAGACATTTTGCTAGTCATCCGACTGGGATGAAAAGCGAAATAGTCAGATGACTAGCAAAACATCTTCAAGAACTTAACTTCAAGTCCAGTTGATCTAACTGCATACAACAGATAAAACAGTTGGACTATTTCCACCATTATTTTAGAACAAGCTGTATTTCTATTAAAAAAGCTGTGGTTTAAGAATGCAGTGCTTGTAAAAACATTTCCCATAGATCTTAACTGAGGCTCCTTTACCATTCTAAAGATTTACAACCCATAACGTTCATGTAGCAGAACACAGTCTAAACTCTCAGATAAACTTCCAACATGTCTTGTAAACTCTAGAGAGCGATGACAATTAAATATCATTGTTTGATTTTCTTTTGTCAAAGAAATATTAAATATAATAATGTAAAGGATAACATTCATAATTAACTTTATATAAGGAGACAGGAAGCAGAAAGGGAAGATAGCAAAAGAAAACAGCGCCTGGGTCATTTAGAACAGAGCAGACCTTCTCCCAGAAGCCTTTGCAATATGGTGTTTGAACAGTTTTGATGATATAAGATAAAGCCCATAAATCCACCCAATAAAATTTTTATACAAAAATACTTATAATATATTTATAATAAAATACTTAATACAATCACTACAAAATGTTACTAGTTATTTATTATGTAATATTGTAAAATCAAAATAGTGCAGTGCATAAAACCCATTGAACTGGCAGTGACAAAGAGGAAGTGTCTACAAAAGAAATGTTCCTAGGGGTCCGTAAATGCAAACAACATTTACTAAATGTTTTCCTTTTCCTTAAAGTGCAGCCCTACTCAGTTTTCTCCACCCCACTATTATCATCACACTTAGACTTTTGACTGTAGAGAAAAAGATGCTAGGAATTGGAAAAACAAATCATGAAGCCCTCAGGAGAAGTCTTTTTAATTATTGCTACTGCCTGCAAGATTTATGCCCTACTTGAAAGCCAGCTCATGCAAGCCCTTGGGGTTCAGCTTTTGTCACATTGGCACTAGTGTAGTTTCTTTTTGCTATTCTTATGCCAGCGAGGGCAATAAACCCCCATGAGAGCCATAGAACTGCCCCTTCATCCTTGAGACTGCCGAGGAGCCTTTGTGGGGACTTACAATACACAAAAAGATCATAAACACATTTTAAAGGAAGATGACCTTTGTGTGACAAGGGATTAAGCTTTTATGGCAAAACCCAAACCTTTGATTTTTTTTTCATGGACAGTTAAATAGTTCAAATTTTAATGCATATTTTACATTCTAGCAAGAGAGAAAAATGTCTGTTCCATTAACAGGAATTTTGGAGATGAGATTGGTATCTAATTTTATTTGAAACAGGTACATGGAACGGACCTAAACTACCCAGAGATCAGCGCCACCCTGGAACCAAAATATAACAGATAAATATTACACTTCTATACACTCAAAGTTCAACACTTATTATATTATTATTATTACAAACATTGAATTTTGAGTATTTCGAAGTGTGATCCTACTACTTATCTATTAGAATTCCACATGTCTAAAGGATGATGGGGTTATTAAACAAAATGTAAATACGTAAAATACTTGTGCAGAGATTATTTTATAGATAACTTATGTTTTACATTTTGATTGATTAAAAAAAATTCCATCAGTACAAAAAAAATTGAGTTTTAGGTGCTGCTCCCCTTTTTTTCCCCAAGCTCCTTTGCTTCTTGTAACACCTACTTGTAAGACAAGCCCTTATTTGTCACCAAACCCATACACTTGAATGGACCTGATATCACCAGCAGCAGAGAATCATGGGAAACATAAGTAAAAGAGTTAATTATTGGAACAGTTAAAGGATATTTATACTCTACTCTAGGGCCGAAAATAGCGCCCTGAAATTACTGCTGCACATTGCCGCGGAAAAAATACCGCTTTCGCCATATTTATAATGGTGAGTGGCATCGCCGCAGCGATGATTTGAGCTCTCTTTGCGGCGATACTGCACTTAGCGCAATGCCCTAAGTACAATATCGCCGTAAAGGGAGTTGAAATTCCTTCACGGCGCCCCTCTGGCAAATGCCACCACCCATGGCGAGGTGGGTGTGCCTCCCGTGGCGGGTGCGACCACCCACTGCGGGATGGACGCACACCCCCGGCGATCTCGGACGTTATTGACACCTTCAAGGTGGCGAAGTTGAATGGCCGAGATTAACGCGGTATCCCCCCGAAACGTTGTGATGTGATGTTGTGTGGTTCACAATAAAAATTGTTAAAGCTTTGGAGTGCGACCCTCAGTTGTATTTTGTTTCCTGCGTCGTCGGTTCCTAAGGGAAGAACCTACAGAGGTGTCTGCACCCAGTGTTGGATAGAGTGCACCTCCATCATTGTTTATTTTGCTTAGTCTTAGACTATTCCTGTATTAAAGATAGTGCTGAAGCCAGGAGGAAGACTGGCAGAATCCAGGGGCGTAACTACCAGGAGAGAAGGGGGGTAACTGCAGGTGGGGCCCCTTTGGCTTCTTATTTTTCCTATGACAGATATAGCCTCCTCCCAGAAAGCCACTGTGGATGAAGCACATATAGGGTCCCCACCATAGTTTTGCAGGGGGGCCCAGTGATTCCTAGTTACGCCACTGGTAGAATCGGTTTTCTTTCAGCTGGTGATTTTCACAGAAACAATATTGGGAGGTAGGAATTACCAGTTCTATATCCCTGTCCCAAGTACCTTTCATTTTAACTGTTTTTCCAAAAAACTTTATACACACAATAGTTCTCCTGTCTATTTGTCAACCTTCAAAAAAACAAAATAGAGTTTCTGACAAAAGTCTTGTCACCTATGTATTTTGCAGTAACTCCTGCTATTAACCTGATTTTTAATTGATCAATTGGTGTTAGAAATAGCTCATATGAAAAGCTAAATCCCTCCCAAATAATATTAAATGTACTGGTAAAAAATAGTTTCACTGAAAAAAGATTTATCATTTAATCAAGACAGAAAGGTCAAAATGTTGCAAGACAAAAGTGTAGTTGCCTATACAGAAAATGATCTACTTTACAGCCAATCCAAATATGTCAGCAAATTAAGTAGTGGTGCTGTGAGATCCAAATTTAATATCTTGTATGACTTCCATGAGCTTGAAGGACGGCATCCATAGCGGTGTTTGCACGGATTCATTAATTTCTGATGAAATCATCAGGAATAGCCAAGAAAACAGTCTTGCATGCCTTCCATCAATATTCTTTGGTTTCATCTTTCACACTTCCTCTTTCATCCTACCCCACAATGATGTCCATAACAGGTGACTGGGCTGGCCATTCCTGGAGCATCTTGATCTTCTTCGCCTTAAGGAACTTTGATGTTGAGATGGAAGTATGCAATGGAGCACCATCCTGCTGCAGAATTTTTTTTATGGTTGGGAATATATGAGGTAGCTAAGATTTCTTGGTATTTTACACTATTGATGTTGCCTTCCACCCTGCAGATCCCTCGCACTCCCCCATACTGGATGTAACCCCAGACCATGATTTTGCCTCCACCAAACTTCACTGTTTTCTGGGTAAATCTCGGCTCCATGCGGGTTCCAGTAGGTCTCCTGCAATATTTCCGGTGCCTGTGGTGTAATTCAACAGAAGATTCATCTGAAAAATGCACTTTTTGCCACTTTTCCAGCGTCCATCCTTTTAGCAGTCAGTGGGACTTGGCAAATTCCACATGGTTTTTCAATTATCTAAGGGTCAGAGATCCCACCCGGGCCTTAAACATTATAAAACCAAATTCCCTAACCATAAACCTTGGATATACGTTTTTTATTACCACATAGATAGACATCCAACCTTAAAATTTGAAAAACACACGGCACAACTTTTTTCTTGGCAAAAATTATGGGAGGTCACTTTATTAAATTAACACAACATAATTCATAAAAAACACAATTTCAGAGTCCCCTTCTAAACTAAATGCGGTCTTCCTCCCCCATGGCTGATTGGTATTACCTGGCTCGATTAGCCCCAATCTCCCGCCGCCCCTGCACATCAGCTGGCATTGATCGGTATAAATTGGCCTTTTCAGCCCCGATCCTTTTTTCCTGTTTTCTGCCCTTGCCAGCTGAGTCCCCCTGCATATCAGCTGGCATGGATTGGTATTACCTGGCCTGTTCAGCCCAAATCCAGTTTTCCACCCTTGCCAGCTGAGTCCCCCTGCACATCAGCTGGCCTTAATTGATTGACATTGCCAATCATTCTCCGCCCTTGCCAGCTGAGTCCCCCTGCACATTAGCTGGCATAATTCACGCTCCCACCAGCTGAGTCCCCCTGCACATCAGCTGGTGTTTTGGCGGTCTAGACAATCGGGATTCCCTTTGTCTGTACCTACCCCAGGTGCCCCTTCTGGTTTGCCCCACCTTCTTGCAACCTGAACGCAAAGCACAATGCTGCCGGAAGGATCCCATACAGCATTTCCATGGCACCTCTTAACCGCTGTCTGGGGGAGGGGGAGACCGCATTCCGCCACCAAAAGGAGGGGACTCCTGCCGCCATGACCTCAACTAGCCACTTTTTCCGAGTATTCCTGAAAACTATTGCCAATCCAACATCAGACAAATGAACCCCTGTCTGGTCTGAACAGTCCTTTACATTTAAAGTCAACACCGGGATGTTCAATAACCCCTCCCTTTAAAGGCAAACTCCACCTTCAAAAGAACATCTTTTAGAAAGAACGGCCTCTTTAAAATATGTTGATATATCATACTTTGTCCTATGAATTCATTACTGTATACCTGCAATGCTTCTGGATGCCTCATGAAAACTGAGCAATTTAGAAACCTGTACTGAGCAGATACTGAGCCTGGGCATGCTCAGAAGAGGCAGATAGGGGATTAACACTCAGTCATTGGCTGTGATGTCAACTGTCAAATCCATAACTGACAGTTACTAACTGGAAGAAACAGGAAGCAGAAACAGGGCCAACAGGACATTGTGCAGGATTTCAGGTTAGACTTATATATTTCAGATTTCAAACTATTACCGTTCAGGGTTTTGGGGGGTGATTTACCTGTATGTAAGTTTTCATTTTAGGGCTGGACTTGCCCTTTAAAGATTCTATAAACGAGCACATAGCTTTATTAAATTACCTTCTCACTTTATTTATTGCTGCTGGAGACCTTGCCCCCCTCCAACTTAATCTTGGAGTTATATATGACAATACAATTTTATGGTTCCTCCAAATAACTTTCAGGGAGATTCAACAAAAAGTTCTTATTGTTCAAAATGGTGCCAATTTTGCCCCAGCCAATCAGATCTTATTTAACATTTGAAAGCCAACATCTGATTGGCTTGGGCAAAACTAGCACCACTCCAAATGCCAAGAACCCTTATTGAATAACCCTGTTTGTATCTAGCCAAATGCTGGGCAATTGCATGCCCAGCAATAAATTCAAGAATTTTTCCACCATCAAATCAATTCCCCCATCACAGACAATCAATATGACTGGCTGGCCCCATTTTAATTCACACTTCATTAACTTACCGCTATTTATATCAGTATATATATATTAAAAAAATTTTTTTTTGGAACCGCTTATTGAAAAGAAAGGTTAGTTCTGATTTTTTCTTTTTTACAGTCACCTTATAAACCCCAAACTCCTCCCCCTTTCCCCCACCAAAATGCTTGCTCCGCCCCCTTTCTTTCACCTGGCTGAGGTAAGGGAATCCTTTGTTCCCTTCGCCTATTCTGACTATTGTTCCAAAAATGGAGGTTTGAATGCCTGTGTGATCCTGCCCCTATCTACGCTCAGTCACATTTGCCTTTGCCTCTCTCCTTCCCTTTTATTTTTGTTTAGTGCTGGCTTATGGGCACTGATTCGACCGTGGAGGCCATTTCGAGACAGAATCCGACAAACTGTTCTGGTTGACACAGGGATTTCAGGTGACCAGGTCTCCTAGAGCTCTGCTGCAGTTGAAAATGGGCTTGCCTTGGATTTTCGAGCCAAGAAACGGTCCTCTCGAGCAGTTGTCTTGTGGGGTCTGTCTGACCTGGGCTTGTCAAAAACTTATTCAGTCTCTTCAAATCTTTTGTTTATCCTCTAAACTTAACGCCGAGAGACATTGAAGGTGTGCGCCACATCAGCAGCGGATTTGGTCTTCAGCCTCTTGGTAATCAACACTTTAGTCTCAGGGTGAATCTTAGGCATGTTTGCAGAGGTCTATTTGCAGTTGATGTGAAGGTCTAGTGTACTGGGGTTCTTTTTATACACACCTGACCTAATTGTTCCATTATTAGTCACAGGTGAAGCCCATATTAGAATACTTTTTGTTAGTTTCGTTTTGCATTGAAACATTATTACAAAAGCTGTTTGGGGTAAAATGAACCATTTTACCCCAAACCATTTTACCCCTGCATTAGAATTATTGTTAAGTGGCACTTCAGGTCTATTTGTACACAAGCGACAAGACTTTTGTCAGAAACTGTATAGCTAATAAGGCCCTAATAACATGGGGGAAAAAAACAAACCTATTTGATTATTACACTTTCCTTCTCCTTTTAAGCTAGGTACACACTATCAATAAAGCAATAATGTGTGTAGCGGTTTTCCCGCACGCCCACCGACCATTCCCTTCGGCCAAGTGGTCGTTCGGGGAAAAAAGAAAATTTCCCTCATCCGCGCTAGACTCCCTATAGAGGAGTCTGCCGTGGCTGAGGGAAACACACAGTCCCGAGCGTTCTCCTATAGAGAGAACGCTCAGGACTGTGTGTTTATGCAGATCTTTGAAAGATGGCAGAAAGGATCTGTAGTGTGTGTACCCAGCTTTAGCTAGTTATACACAGATTGGCTTAGGACTATCAGCAGCCAAATGAATCAAATCACAGAACAACTACAAAAATCAATTACAGAAACTACACAGGGTAATTAACATTCCAATCTTTACAATAGATACTTTATAGATCTCATTCTTTATATTCGCTTGATTACTGATTTTTAAAGGGTATGTCCACCCTTAAAAATCATTTTTAATATGCTGTTCCCCCATGTCTCCCAGCCCCAACCGCATAAATTTTTTTTTCAGAAAGCCCCCCAAACTCTTACTTCCCTCCCCTCGTTCCTCCGCCGCACTGCCGGCCCTCTGCTTGCGAGAATACAAGCAGAGGGGCGGGACCGGCAGTCGCGTCTGTGATTGGCTGGACGCGGCTGCCGGTCATTCAGTGCAGCGGAGGAAAGCGGAGAGGTAAGTAAGAGTTTGGGGAGCTTCTTGAAAATAAAAAATATGCGGTTGGGGCTGGGAGACATGGGGGAACAACTTATTAAGGGGGATTTATGCTAGGGGGAGGGATAGTAGAATGGGAGGGAGGGGGAGGGGGGGGGGAGAAGGGCTGCAGTACGCATGGCAAATATCTACCGGAGGCAAGATAGCAGGCAGAGTCCTATATGGACTCTGCTAGCCTCCTGGTAGGCAGTTTTTGGGACTTTGGGGGGGGTCTACAGGAGAACCATATGGAGCTGGGATGTGAGGTAAGGATTAAACTACACTACATGGTGGGGCCAGTATTTGGGGGGATTATAGTTTTGGGGGTGGACATGCCCTTTAATCAAATACTGTTTGCAATTTGTTAACGCAATGAAACAGGAATGTATCAAATTATATTATAAAGCTGTCAGATACTTGCAGAACCTACCTAAATTTTCCGACCTGACCAAATAAGGTTCGAGTGATTTTACACTCCATACCAATCACTTTTAGGGGGGGGGATTCATTTTTAATTAATTGTATTGACAGAATGAATTGAATGGAATAATTGGCGCACCTAAGGCTACACTACAAAGCTTGACCCACTAAATGTATTATAGAAATTATTATAAGGTAATCCTTGCAACATCCCCTTCCGCTTAAAAGTTGACAATATATACCTGCCCAGAGCATAGATAATATTAATAATAATAATTTATAGCTGCTGCCTATACTTTCCTGTTGCAAGGCCATTTCCTGTGTTTCTGTCAATGTTTCTATCTAAACTAAAGGCAAAAATACTGGAATGACAATGATAACTGGAAAGCCACCAACAATATATGGGCAGTATTTATAAAGCCACGGTATCACTATTTTGCCCTTAGTTACGTGTTCTTTCTACCTTCCTACCAAAATGCAGCAGCACGAATTTTGCATACGGAACAAATTGCAGTGTTCTCAGTGATGAAAAGCTGCAATACATTGCTTTTCGCACTTGAAACTGGAAACCTGTTTGTTTCCATTGTATTAATACAAGTAATAATGCATAGTAAAATTACCGTGTTTTCTACCATAAAACACAAGCAGGTACTTGCAAACGAAGCCTATCCACAGCGGTATAACTAGCAATAACTGGCCCCCAAGAGAAAAGGGCCCCTCTTTACAGTTGTTTTCTGGGAGGAGGCTGTATCTGTCATAGGGAAAGTAAGAAGATGGGGGTTCCCTTGCCTATCCATGATGATTAGTCAAGACCTTCCAAAAATGATGTGTACAACTTCCAGCATCAATTACTGGACAAAGTCACAATACTTTACAAAGTGCTAAGTGCTTTAAATACATAAAATTACAATTATCTCAATGTGTGAAATGCATTAATAAAGGATATAAGTGCTATATCATATGCTAAAATATAATAAACATATAAAACCAATAATGGGCTTGTCTTCATTGAGATACTAAAAAAGTGGTATACAGCCTAAGGGCTCGTTCACACTAGAAACTCACAGAAATGCACAGCATGTGTTTCTGTCAGTTTGTATCCATTTTTTAACAATGTGTATTCCATAGATTTCTATAGAAAATGCATGAACGGACAGAAATGCTGCATGCAGTGCGTTTTTTAAACGGACTGGAACGGAACGGATTATAACGCAGCAGGTGTGAACGATATTATGAAATCCTATGGGGTTTTACTGTCTGTCCATTTTTATAAACGCACCTGGGTTTGAAAAAACGGGTACAAACTGATGTAGTGTGAACGAGCCCTAATGGCAATAGTGAAAAGCATCAAATACAATAGTGACAAGAATAAACCCCATACGTAACCATTAAAAGCAAGAAATCAGTAATAAAGATAACATATATATACATTGTTTCAAAATCTGTTCAAGACCATCACAGAATGATACTTTTTATTCTTGTCTGAGTCCTGTTGATGGCAGTGTAGGGCCTGAGAGAAAATATATAAATAATATCCAATTACTATTTTGTTAATTCTACAATAAGAATAATAAAACAACTGGTTAGGTTCACCTTTTTCAGGCTTTATCACCAGTCGTTTTATTATTCTAATTGTAGAATTAACAAAATAGTTAATTATTACTAGTGTGTGGCCGATTGAAGACCATATGAGCAGCCAAAATTTTGCATCATCATCCTCCTTTTTGTCTAGATTTGATGAAAAATTGCCATGTTTTTATTTACACGTTTATGTGAGCATGTTTCATTATAAGAGCAATTGTGGTTTTCTGTTCAATCCACAGTGTTGATGATTATTTCTTAGAGGTATGGGGGCAGCAGCAAAAAGCTAGCTGGCCAAAGGGAAATGCTCTATTTAACTTAACTATGAAAATTATGATAATATATACCGTAAAAGCAATTCAAACATTGATGATACGTCTCCTCTTTCCCATACCTGCGGTTGGTCACGATAGCCCATGCAATACTTTAGGGCAAATGATAAATAAAGATTTAGCAGGTCTAATGGTGGTATCAGCAGAGGAGCTCCGAGCTTTGGAAGAAAAAGAGCAGCTGCTCTCATGTATAAACTATATAAAAACATTCATAGGTAAGTGTAGCCTTTCATGTCCTCATTATATGGGGAGTCACCTTAACTTAAGGGCAACTAAAATCTCAAAACAACAATGAATCAGAAATCAGAGCACATTGATATAAAATCAATAACCTGTGTTCCACCTTTTATTTTGATGTGTGTGCTGGGTAATTTACCTTACTAACATGGGGTTTGTGTTTTATTTCCCAGCAACTCAGTGTGGTCACTGACCATTGTGTACTTTTCACATATAGCAGGTCACACCTACTAGTAGTCTCTAGTTTATCCTGTTACAGACCATACAGTGTACACCCACACACACGTCACTAACAAATTAAGGGGGAGATGCAATTAATTTTCTGTCGCAACTGACTTGAACTTGTTGCCCTGATGTAGTAACCACTTTGCAAACTTTTGCACAGCTTTAAATGGCACAGGTAATGCAAAATGAGTACAAAACCCTTGCTAACCCGATATTACATTTAGCGGTTAGCTTTGGTTTTGGACTTATTTTCTCCTTAGCACAGGATATAAACCATTAGACCTCCCCTTATTCATATGCACATAAGTAACAGAGACTTCTGGGTAATTTCCATGTTAGACATTTAGGAAATGTCTTACATTTTAAGAGACTTTAACAACATTCCATGTGCTTAATGCAAAACCAGAGACCCAGATGCAGTTTCGGCACACAGAAATATACACAAACACAGTTCTTCTGGGGATTACATTTACTTTAATGCCATCATAGAGTGGTATAAAGTATATTGCAGCTGTTATTGTAAGGGATGCTTTCAGATTATGGAGTACAACATTTCAGTTTAGTTCTCCTTTAAATGGCATGCCCACACTTAATAAAATAAAAAAACTGATGACTTGTCAGTTATCGGCAACACCAACTGCTATTTTTACCAGTTTATTACATACATTTGTAACGAGGGATGGCCGGTTCGCGGATCCGAACCCGGATTCGCCCCGGATTTATCCCGTTCACGAACGGCGGATTTTTCCGGATTTTCCGCCTTCCGAACTTCTGAACCGCGGATTTCTCATATTTTCGAATATTTTCGAAAATCCGCGGATGTCTCTTATTTTCGTAAATATGTATTTTCGAAAATTTTCGAAATTACGAGGATTACTCGTATTTTTGAAAAATACGTTTTCGAAAATTTTCGAAATTACGAGATTTCCTGTATTTTCGCGTAATTTAGAAAATTTTTGAAAATACGAGAAATTATGTAATTCGAGAATATTTTTCATTTTAACGGGTCCGCTCACGGATTTTTTTTCGAATTTTTTCGAAAATTCCGGATCCTCGAGCGGACCGGATTTTGCGAAGTTCGGACATCTCTATTTGTAACCAGATATTTAATATGTTCTCTTCCTTTCTCGCAACTGCATCTGCCAACTCTCTCTGTGCTCTGAGCTTTTTAAAAGCTTGAGCATGTGCAGAGGAGGCAGCAGGGGAAACAGCAGTCAATGATTGGTTGTGATGTCAGCAGCCACAGCCTTGATTGACTTCATGGAGGGAGGAGCCGACTTGTCTCCACAATGGAGGCAATAATTATACTGAATATCTATATTGATAACATAGTAATTGAGGATGAATAAAGCCATACGTCCATAGTATCCCTGGATCAACCAGAACTACAATATATGTATTAACACCAGTAATTCTATATATTCTTTAGTTTTAGAATAAAAATGGTTAATAATACATCTTATAATATGCTGACCATATGTTTTGGCCAGTTTCTTTTCAGGTTGGACATGCTTTTTAATTATGTAGTATTTATTTTCTAATCTTGTCCCCCTTAAATAATATTTGCACCGCTGTGTCCTCAAGTGATGCTATATAAATAAAATTCTACATACAAACATACACCTAACTTTGTGGAATGTAGCGGTTAATCATAGCTTTAATACTTCAATTTCAAGTCACTTTAATATATATATTTGTAATATTATATAGTTTTGCAGACAGTATTCATGGAAGGGAAACAATAGAGCTGACCTTTAACTTTGTATCTTGCACCCTAATTTATACTGCTGAGATGCATTCTTTCTAAACATGGTGCCACTAAACGTAATGCTGCTTTACACAGGTGCAAAGCAGAGAAATGCCCCAAGGTGTTAAACAAGCAATGATAATCAACATAAATCCTGGCAAGATCACATGGCTAGGCCAGGGAGGTTTCCATGGATTACTGGATTATTGGGAGTGCAGCTGCATGAACACTGAGAGCTTGTATGCTAAGTAAAATAGATTTCATTCTCCCTTTATTTCTCTGACTCTTCACACATTTCAGCTTCTATGTATCTGATGCTTTTTGACAGCAAACATCCATTACATTGTTCAATGTTAGATAACAGGCAAAACATTCTAGACATGATTATTGCAAGGCTTAAACATGTATTCAGTAACAAACAATTCTATAACAAACACAGTTCTTTTTATATTATACACACATATTTTGGATGTATATACATATTTTAGTTCAATGAGGTATAGGGCTCATTATAAAATGTTATTGCATTGTTGGTCCTTTAATTATTCTTTTGAAATAAAAGAAGTGACGCTCATAGTGTAATAAATGAAGTTTGGAAAATAATAATAGTAAGAGATAGTTACAAAAATAAAATCACAAATGCCTTCTGTACAGCTTAAAACATCCCATCATTTGCTGATCAGTACCGGTAAGTGATGAAAAGCTTTACAGTTTGTAGCAGTTTACACATTTCTTAGTTAGTAATAAATAGAAACGTCTCATTAAATTAATTGACACTTGCTAACGGCTGCTAAAACCATAATCCTAGCACAGGCTCACAGACGGTGTAACTACCGGGTGGGCAAGTAGAGCAACTGCACGGGGTCCAGGAGCCCCATCTTAATTTTCCTAAAATAGGCCTCCTCCTAGAAAATCACTGTGGCTATAGCATGGATAGGGGCCCCATCACCGTTTTGCTGGGGGGGCCCAGTGATTCCTAGGTATGCCACTGATCCCAAAACAAAAGTAGTAAGATCTCGTAAAAGTGTATTGTGTTACATACGGAAGATCTTACAACAACTCTATTTATTTATGTATTTATTTCTTATGCATATTTTTTCTTTTTAATTCTTTTAACACAATATTGTACAGATCTGTGTTCTTAAGTGGCATACTATAAATAAAATATAATCAGGTTTATTCAATAAAAGTTCTTATTGTTTAAAATGGTGCTAATTTTGCCCCAACCAATCATATGTTAGCTTTCAAATGTTAAATAAGTTCTGATAGGTTGGGGCAAAATTAGCACAGTTTTTAACGATAAGAACTTTTATTGAATAACCCTGAAAATTTTAAATATTATAAAATATATCTGCACGAGAAGTTGCTTGTAAACTTGCCAGTGTGCTACTAAAAGATACTTAAATAGAAGGATATAGGGATTAGTGCAATCCTAGACTTTATGTGGTTTAAAAAGAAATATTCTATCTTAAAAAAAATTATAATATATATAATATATATAATTATATATATATATATATATATATATATATATATATACTGTATGAGTGGAGTGCTATTAAATAAATCTCTTTTTTTATATACTATTTAAAGGAATAGTTCACTCTCAAAGTGAACTTTGGATTTAATGTATTCATTGAAGCCCTGGGAGGTTAAGGATCTATGCCTTACCTCCCATTGTTCAATCAGCTCAGGAACGAAGATTCAAAAAACGTACCTTTTGCGCAATCCACCGTGGTCACAGTGAAAGCTCAGACCGCTTCTGTGTTCATTTTAACTATAGCACGCATCACCACACATGCGCGCTACAGCTTTACAGAACTAGGAAGCAGCTGGGACCTGTCAATGTGGCCACAGGGGATCATGTAAAAAGTTAAATTTCTTAAAGGGTATCTCCACTGAGGAAAAAGCATTTTTTTGGGGGGGTTTATTTTAAAGTACACCATCCCCACACCCCCCAACCTTTTTCCCCCAGAATTCCCTTTTGTTTGTTGCAGCAGCATGGGAAAGTTGTGCAGGTTCCTGGGGGTGTGTCTTCCCTGTACTGAGAGTGCTGTCACTCAATGTGCATCATCATGGTAGCAGACACACCCACTTGGCTGCAGTAAGAAATCCTTTCCTCCCTGACTCTCTAAGTTCATTTTTACAGCTGATCATGCAGAGAGAGACAGGGGATAAAAAGTTAAAACACTCTTCCCATACTACTGTATGTAGGGGGAACTTTGTTGTTTTTAATAAAGATTTATTATGTCCACCCTTGAAATAAATTTTTGTTATATCAATCCCCCTGTCCCCCCAGCCCCAACCGCTATTATTAGAAAGTTCCCCAAACTTTACTTACCTCCGCCGCGCTGCCGGCCCTCTGCTTACGAGAAAATGCAAGCAGAGGGGCGGGACCGGCAGTCGCGTCTGTGATTGGCTGAGCGGCAGCCAATCACGGACGCGGTCGGTCATTCAGTGCGGCGGCGGAGGAAAGAGGGGAGGTAAGTAATGTTTGGGGCACTTTCTAATAAAATAAACATAGCGGATGGGACTGGGGGGACAGGGGGATTTTTATAGCAAAAGGGATTTACACTAGGGGGAGGGAATCCTAATCGGGAGGGAGGGAGGGGGAGAAGGGCTGCAGTACGCATGCCAAACTTCTCCCGGAGGCCAGGTAGGAGGCAGAGTCCTATATGGACTCTGCTATCCTCCTGGTGGGCAGTTTTTGGGACTTTTGGGGGGGGACTACAGGAGAACCTTATGGAGCTGGGATGTGAGGTAAGTATTAAACTACACTACCCAATGGGGACGTAGTGGGGGGGTGGGGATTATAATTTTGGGGGTGGACATGCCCTTTAAACACCAATAAAGAGAAGATAGATATGAGTGGTGCAATAATGGGAAAACGATAAATATGTTTTTGTGTGTGGTATTAATGTGGGTATGTTTACAAACATTACCAGAGGTATTTATATATATGAGTAGTGAATTTAGATTTATGTATGTGTGGGGAGATAGGGACAGACAGAAATAGAAATAAAGAGATAGGGACAGACACACTTACTTAAACTGTAGAAAGTTCCCTTGTTCCAACTCTCAATAACATCTTTTTTAAAACTAAAAAAACTAAATCCTAAGTGTACTGGAAATTGGTATGGTATCATATTGGTTAAAAAAAAAAAAATACCAATATTATATATATATACCAAATACCAATATGGTGCTGCTCCAGTATGTATATAATATATATGTGTAGAGATGAGTGCACTCTCTGGATTTTTGAAGTCCATAAATATTTATTGTATCATGATCAACATGTTTCAGCCCTACATGGGCCGTCATCAGGATAACAATGACACATTGCCAATCGTTAATATACCAGCCCAGACCCGCCCCCCTACCACAGTGACAGACCCAAAATCATCATTGAGCTCCTCGTGCTCCCCCAAATACCTCTGTGTGTTGCCCCTAATGGTTAGCACACCACCTCCTGGTCATGCTCCTGAGGTTAGAAGCCACTCGACGAGTCAAATATCTCGAGTGCGTTCAGCCGGAACGCATTATACTCCATTTCGGCGTCATTGATGTCATAGGTGCCTCGACCTGCCGTATTAGCATATGCGTTCGTAATACTGTTCTCCTCCACTATAGGGGAGTGTCAGCAGAAAAGATCTATTTTTGTTATTGGGGTTGCTAAGTAACCAGCACATGCAATATGGTAATAGTGAGATGCGGTACATCTATCATGTGAGTCCATCCGTGGGGGGGGGGGGGTTTATTATGGATATGTGTGCCCACATAATTAGTATTATGTCCCTTAGACATGGCAAAAAGTTATATATCCTTTTTACCCGGAGGTATATATATAGCGGGGCTCAATATTGGCTATCGCAATCTGCCAGTCAGATGCTGATACGTGTATCTCCTGTGCCATAATATAAACGGATGCTTCCACTCTCACTACAAGATACTATTACATTGGTTAATTATTGCATATACTACTAAACAAGGGGACCGCATATATTCAGATATAGGCTATTGCGCGACCGGCTCTTACAACTCATTGTGTGTGTGCTTACTCACCGTACCAGAAAAAAAAAAAAGCATACAATAGTAAAAAACATTTTTCGAAAGACGATATACAACCGCCACGTGAAAAACATATAAACAATCTCTAAAGCTATATATAGGTCACACTCACATCGCAATCAGATAAATCTCAATAAGATAAATTAGTATACTATCTATTATCTTGCTGAGTGCTATGGCTCAGATTCTAGATAGTCCCTAGTGGCTATGCTGTGTATGGGGTAAAGCATATATGCTGGAAACCATGCTTATTACTATTTTACTCATAGGAATGGTTGTAAGGCAAACTGCTCGTTAAGACCCTTTGGGCTTAGTGTGTCTAACTTATAGATCCACTTCGCCTCCAGTTTAGAAGTTCAGTGTGGATATTCACCTTCCTCTGCGTGTTAATTGATCTATGATCATGCATTTAAGGGAAGTTAGTGAGTTAGTGGTGAGGAGTCCCCACTTTGGTGGTAACAATTTTTGTGCTATTAATCATGTTTCCAATTGAAGATCTATGATTTGCCATCCATTCCCTGAAGGTTGTTGACGTCATCCCTACATAATATAGGCCACATGGACAGACAATATAGTAAATTATATTTTTACTGGTACAAGTGACCCTTTTGTGGATCTACTGAATAGGACTGATTATATGAGGGAATTGGATAAACAACTAATGTATACCAATACATACACCAATACACCAATACTGGAAGCTGACCCCACACGATTATACAAAAGAACATTGGATCAGAAGATAGACTTTGGTCTTCAGATGGGATGGCTTAACAAAAATGAATCCGACTTCTTAAAAGTAGACGCACCGAAATGTCCAACTTTATATCTGGTACCTAAAATTCACAAGTCACTAACACAACCCCCTGGAAGGCCAATTATGTCGGCGATCGGATCACTTTTTCAAACAGTTGCCCAATTTGTGGATTCATTCCTCCAACCAGCGGTTAGGAGAATGGCCTCATATGTGAGAGATAGTGGCCACCTCCTGACCCAACTATATGAGCTGAATATCGACCAACATATTATTTTCATGACATGTGATGTCTCCAGCTTATATACAGTTATCCCTCATGAAGAAGGAGTCCAGATATGTAGAGAAGCATTAATAAGGTCCCAACAGAGGAATCCACCTACAGAATTCCTCATAGACCTTTTGGAATACATTTTGTCTCATAATTATTTCAGGGTTGATACCCGATACTTTCAACAACGCTCTGGCACAGCGATGGGGTCCAATGTGGCCCCATCATTCGCTAGCCTGTTCATGGAACATTTTGAACAGCAACATATAGTCTCTAAATATAAAACACATCTGGTTTTATACAGACGATATATCGACGATATGTTATTTATTTGGAAAGGGGATGAAGAAAGCGCACAAAGCTGTCAAAGATATCAACGACTTGGGGACCCCTATAAAATTGACACCTACAATCAACAGAGACACAGTGGACTTTTTGGACCTAAGGATCTTTCGAGAAGGACATAAAGTGGGGACTACTCTATTTCGCAAAGAAACGGACAGGAATACGATCCTACATAGAAGTTCATGCCATCCTGAAGAGACCAAAAAAGCAATCCCCTTTAGACAATTTCTTAGAGTCCTTAGTGACAAAACAACCGCATTGGTACAGATTCAGGACATGAAATTGAGATTCTTAGACAGGGGATACAATCAGAGAGAACTAGATACAGCCATTAAGAAGGCCATAGACACAGTTAACCAAGGGGGCTCCAATAAAACACAAAGACCTCAAAATACCATTAACTTCCATACTCAATATAACCCCTACAGCGCCAAGTTTAGGGAAAAGGTGGACCAATGTTGGCAATTTATCAGACAAGATAGATCTTTACCCTTTTCTGACAAAAACATTAAACATATCTATAGAAAAGGAAAGAGCCTCCGTTCCCTACTGGTCAAGACAGACAATAAAAATAAAAAGGATACTGCTAAACGTACCGACATGTTTCTGAACTCGGTTAAACCTGGATGCTTCAGTTGTCTAAACTGCACTACATGCAATAGCATGCTAACTGGTAACACATTTCCCCATCCATTATCAGGGAAAAGATACAAGATCCACAAAAGGGTCACTTGTACCAGTAAAAATATAATTTACTATATTGTCTGTCCATGTGGCCTATATTATGTAGGGATGACGTCAACAACCTTCAGGGAATGGATGGCAAATCATAGATCTTCAATTCAGAACATGATTAATAGCACAAAAATTGTTACCACCAAAGTGGGGGAGCTCACTCACCCACTAACTTCCCTTAAATGCATGATCATAGATCAATTAGACACGCAGAGGGAAGGGGTGAATATCCACACTGAACTTCTAAAACTGGAGGCGAAGTGGATCTATAAGTTAGACACACTAAGCCCAAAGGGTCTTAACGAGCAGTTTGCCTTACAACCATTCCTATGAGTAAAATAGTAATAAGCATGGTTTCCAGCATATATGCTTTACCCCATACAGCAATAGCCACTAGGGACTATCTATGAATCTGAGCCATAGCACTCAGCAAGATAATAGATAGTATACTAATTTATCTTATTTGAGATTTATCTGATTGCGATGTGAGTGTGACCTATATATAGCTTTAGAGATTGTTTATATGTTTTTCACGTGGCGGTTGTATATCGTCTTATACCGGTATATAATATAGCCAGCTAACTTATTTATTTATTATATCTCTATAGCTTTTGAAAAATGTTTTTTACTATTGTATGCTTTTTTTTTTTCTGGTCACGGTGAGTAAGCACACACACCTCGGTCCACTTCCAGAGTCAATGAGTTATGTAAGAGCCGGTACGGCAATAGCCTATTATCTGAATATATGCGGTCCCCTTGTTTAGTACGTATATGCAATAATTGACTCAATGTAATAGTATCTTGTAGTAGGAGATGGAAGCATCCGTTTATGATTATGGCACACTGACTGGCAGATTGCGATAGCCAATATTGAGCCCCGCGATATATATATCCTCCGGGTAAGAAAGGATACAATACTTTTGCCATGTCTAGGGGACAATAATACTAATTATGTGGGCACACATATCCATAATAACCCCCCCCCCCCCGATGGACTCCCATGATAGATGTACCGCATCTCACTATTACCATATTGCATGTGCTGGTTACTTAGCAACCCCAATAACAAAAATAGATCTTTTCTGCTGACACTCCCCTATAGTGGAGGAGAACAGTATTACGGTCACATATGCTAATACTGCAGGTCGCGGCACCTATGACATCATTGACGCCGAAATGGAGTATAATGCGTTCCAGGCTGGAACGCACTCGAGATAACACATTAGGGGCAACACACAGAGGTATTTGGGGGAGCACGAGGAGGCTCAATAAGATGAGCCTCACTGTGGTGAGGGGGGCGGGTCTGGGCTAGGGTATATATAGCGATTGGCAATGTGTCATTGTTATCCTGATGACAGCCCCATGTGAGGGCTGAAACATGTTGATCATGATACAATAAATATTTATGGACTTCAAAAATCCAGAGTGTGCTCATCTCTACCATATATTATATATATATAATATATATATAATATATATATATATATTATTGTTAGAAAGTGCAAATTAGGCTGGGTACACACGGAGGGACTATTTTTCCCAAGTGAGCGCTCAGCTGGGACAAATGTCCGGCGGTCACGGTCAGCACGGCCGCGGGCGAATTTGCGAACGAACGATCGTAATCTACAGACATGTCCGTTCGTTTGTCCGTTCCGGACGAACAGACGATTAAGGTCGTTCGTGGCCGCCCGCCCGCCAATACCAGCAGATATTTTTGGTCGACCGATCAAAAGTGACGTGAATCGGTCGGTTGCCCAAAAATATCTGCTGGTGTGTACCCAGTGTTTCAAATCTGTGAACATTTATTACTCAACTAGCAGCTCAAACATCAAAAGTCAAGGTTAAACGTACATTTTTTAAGTTTTATTACAGATCATAATAAAACCCACTATTATAAATAATAAAACACTAAAACACCATAAAAATAGTAATCGATAAAAATACAAAAAACAGTCTATACCCCCTGCACCAGGTGGTAAACACATGAAAGTATATGTAAGTATGAATTACCTGCTATAGTGAAAAATTATCCTTGCAAGTCTTTGCACTGCTGTATCTTTGTGTACTAAATAATTTGAATGTTTACCGATATATAAATGTAACAAGCAGTATTCATCCTATTAATCTAAAATTTTAAAAGCAACTGGAAAGGGAAAGCTTAAGAATAACATTTGTTGCTGTATTTTGGGGCAGCAAGGGATTGTGTGTGTCTGTGTTGCAGGTTTTAAAACTCAGTAACCTTGCTATGGTAATGAACGAGGACATTTAAATTTCATAATCCATTTTGATTAAATTACTTATATTTTATTATTTTGTATATGGTTGCCATGGAAAAGGAAGGGTAGGTTGGGCTGTGAGGGTGTATCAGTAGGTGTGGGTTTAGAGGTATGTTCATCTCTGTAGCTCAAAAGGAGTCTAAAAAGCAGAAGGATAAAAGAGAAGACATAGAGCAATAATTTGTCTCTTCAAGCCAAATTAATAAAAAAATTTAAGAAATAATCCTTTTTGATATATTCAGACACTTTGATCTCTAAACTAGCAACATCTTTGTGACAGTGGTCCTATATAAATTACACTGCCAACGTTCAAAGTAAACCAATGGGCTTATTTTGTTTTATTAAATTAAATATTTTCCATACTTGAAAAGCTTCTGTTTAGTGATTTTGTAGAGTTGTGAGGTCAGGTCTTGTCAGGGAAAGACTGTAGCAGATTTCATTGCACTCTGTATGCTGACTATTAAAGAAGTACTCTACACCTTTCTTTCCAAAGTTTATACAGGCAGGTACACTCTTATTACTTGTATCCAGCGTATTATTATTAACTGAATGGATCTGAGGATCTGTGAGATAAATCAGTGCTTCTCCCTTCTTACTTGCTGTCACCCAACCTGTGATAAGGGAAACATATTCACTTCAGACAAAAGTTCATAGAATCTGTTTAGTTTAATGCAAAAAGTATATAGACATTGTGCAAAAATATAAATGTATAAAAGATTTTAATGATAGCCTGACGAACAAATGTTGGCTGAGAGGCAGCCAATCACGGATGCGGCTGCCGGCAGTGGAGAACGTCAGAGGATAGAGGTAAGGTAAGTATAGTTCAGGGGAGTTTCTGCAAAAGTTACTATGGCGGTTGGGGCTGGGGGAGGGAGCCCTACGCTATAGCAAAGGGGTTTTTAGATAGGGGGAGGGAGAGAGAAACGAGAGGAAGAGGGGGGGAGAGCTTCACTGAGCATGTGCCATACCTTGTTGAGGTAGGGAAATCGTAGGGACCGGTTGACTCTTTCCTGGACTTAGAACAGGCACAGCAAGAAAACCATTTGGAGCTGGGATGTAAGGTAAGGATTTTTAAGCACTACATAGTGGGGCCAGTTGTGGGTTAAATTTTAGTTTTGGGAGTGGACATGCCCTTTAACTGATCAGGCTGGAAAAATACATTTTGAATGTAAAACCAAGCATGCACACCAGTTGGAAAGAATTAAAAGTGTCAAACATAAAGAATTGAACATCAACTCCTGTGAGTGGTTCTGTGATCAATTGATTTTTAACCAACAGCCATTTAATCTAACATGCTGTTAAAATGTAAATGTTCAAATATAAATTAGCCCATGTGTGGCTACCTTTACACCTTAGAGTTGATTTCCTCATTATTTCCCTGATTCATATCACATAACTAAAAAAGCTGCTGCATCACAAATATGTAGGAAGCTATCTGGATACCATTAATAGCATCTTAAAGCACAGCTTTTTCTTCCTATTAACAGTTCATTAGGACTTTACTGCTTCTTGAGCATTTTGGCAGATCCTGCCAAACACACAATCAAGCCGGCTACTAGCAACATACTCGAACTGATAATTATAAAAACAACCAAACTTTAGGGATTTGAGCTAGCCATACATTAGATGATTTTTCTTTCCAATCGTTTAGTGAATTCTATTCTTTAAATCAATCGATTTTAAAATCAATTCCTTTTTTTTTAAAGTCCAGACACATGGATCAATCCTCCCATACCACACAATCAATGGAAATTAACATTTAACTACCAGAAAACTGATGTCATTTAGTCAGGTGGCCCAGCAAGGTTACCAGTTACCAGGTATAAATGGTCTTTCTGAAGCGGATTTCACAGATCCGCCAGAATTTGGACTTTGAATTGCTGATTTTTTTTCTCAAATGTTCAAAAATGTTAGAATTTAAAAATCAAAAATTTTCTGCAAGCAGAATGGATTTCAGTGAGCCATCTCTACTCCCGATAATTTAACACAGCAGTTGTTATGGTCTTACGGTCTGTCAATAATATAAAAAAAAGCAAACAACTTAAGTGGGATAATTGGCCTGTACATTAAATTATAAGGAATGTATCCCTTGTAAAATACTCTCATTGTAATGTAGCAGGACATTAAGTAAATAAACAAATATCTTTAATAAATTACCTTGTAAATCAACTACAATATCAGAGTAATTTGAAAATTCATAGGTGAAGTGACCAAATGCTAAACCGTATTTTGTTGCTTCAAATTGTGTTTTGACAGCATGAGCATTGTTTGACAGTTTTACAAACTCTCCAAGAATGTACGGCTCCACGCTTATGCCTCCCTTAATACATCTGTCTTCCAAAATCTGTAAGAGCACAGTAAGCAGAATAAAATTATGTTGTCTTAAAGGATTCTGGGAAATACTGGATATCTTGTAGACTAAACTTAGCAGAATAAACAGAAAAATATTGATAGACAAACACATTTGTTTAATTAAAACAACTTTGGCAAAACAGAACTGCAGAGAGGATATCATTTTGAACTGAACTGAATCTTGATAGCTTGTCTGTAAAAAAAATGTCAAACATCTTACCAGAAGTATAGAGGAAGGTATGTAAAATATTTGGGTGAGAATGTTAAGCTCATACAGTCTTTTGTTAAATTCTGTGACATAGTACTGGGCAGTCATTTGGCGCTCAACATCGCTAAAATGGTATAGAAGTTCCTTTGGTTCTTTGTACTCTTTTCCAACATATCTAAAAGAAGCATACCATACATATATACAGAGAAGTGAAATCAACACTTGAAAGCAGAAAAAATGCAAAATAATATAAATATGGTTTGTATGATGTTGTTTAAGTTGCTGGGGTGAAAAAAAGCTATATAAATTAAATCCTGAGTGCATTCCCTAAAAACTCTTTCTGTTATACACATATAAAATCTACATGCTGAAAGGCTGGTTGGTATTTACATTAGAAGAGCGTGGGTAGTGTAGGTTTTATACTTATTTGCCTGATAACGACTGTTATTGCATCTTCCCCAAAGATGCTTGTGGTTTGAAAGTGTAGCATCTGACCTTGGCTTACATTGTACATGTGACTTGTAAGTTTAATTTGATTTAATATTGTGGGATCAATAATACTCATGAGCAGGAGGTCTTGAAGGCTTAACCAGTAAAACACATTTTCCTGACTTAATTTCAGAAACTACTGATTAAAATGATGAATCACTTGCCTCTAAGTAATTCCTAAACAGAAATATACCTGTGTAAAACAAGCTCACCTTTCACTAACCCCTCCTTTTCCACCTGTCACAGGCCTACTAAGAATGGGCACACTGATCTTTTGAATGTGATCTATCCTGAATCTGATCATTTTATCCCATTGTCTGAGAAATGCAAGGAAAATCAATAGTCAACAGTTTCCAACTGATTTTGTTTTGAGGATTGTCCCTAGAAAATCTTAATAGTTTTTGCAAAACGACTCCTTGGTGAAAAATCTTTCCTTTGATATTATACTCCTAACTGACATATTACAGATAGTTATATATATCTGGGATGACGGAACCCACTCTGTGCTAATAGGGGGTGAAATGACGGTAACAAAAGGGCTTTATGTAGATGTCTCGTATTTCATCTACATTTATGGTTAAGAATACATTAGTGAGCATGATATAGATTGTTTAATCAGCAGTTTGTGAGCTTTAAGCCAGAAAAATGTGTTTTAGCCTTAACATCTCCATCAAATCCAATTCTTCTTCCAAAAAAACCAAGGTTAATATTAAAATATTACCTTGCCAAAGAGTTGTCTTGGTGCAGAAATTGTACCCAGAATATATTTCTCTGTCTGCCTTTTTTGCTGACTTCTACATAATCTCCACAGTGTACAATTGTTTCTTGAGCTATCCACAGCCCAGATTTCTTTGAGAATTTAAGAAGCAAGGCATCTAAAATAAGTTAAAAGCTGTGTTTTTATAATAGAACATGATCAATGAATAAACACATCCATTTATGCATTTCATTTTATTCTGGTTACATACATTTTATTATATAGTTGTTGGACTCTTCTTACAAGGTATACTATAACGCTAGGAAGACAAAGGCAGATGTTTTAGCCTGACCGACTGTTCAGCCGGTCTGGCCCTAAACATCATCGGACATGGCGAACATAGCCACTTGGTGTAACCAAACATGTTATCCATAAAAAACTGCACATTGATTTTTTTGTCATATCCGATCCTTCTTTTATCTAATCCAAGTGGAAAAACAACTGGACACTGGATGGTTGGGGTTATCGACAGAAATTCTGAAATATCGTTGCTGGCCCAAAATATCTGCTTGTGTACACAGCCACAAGGTGACATACATTAGAACGCTCCTCCCAACAGATCCCACTGCAATTCAATTCTTCCAGATCTGCCTTTCCTGTTCTTCTTCGTGAATGTCGTCTGATCGGTTGGGAGGTGAGTTCAATTATGGGCAACTTAACAGTTGGAGGGCATCAGATACATAATACTGCTCACTGCAGCTGTTTTTCGTTTGCTCCATTGCTTGTATTAATTACTGTAGCTATAGCCAAAATCGCCAAACAGTTAACAGACAATATAGCTTCTCCATACTAATGTTTATAGGGCAAATATACTCACCCCAGTCTTCATCTCTAAAGTGAATTTCTACCCATGGTTCTAAGAAGTCTGAAATGTGGCTTTTAAGTTTTATTTAAAATTAATGTTAAAGGGCATGTCCACCTCTTTTTTAACAATTTTGCTGTAGTGTAGGGCTCCCTTTCCCACCCCAACCGCTATATTGTTCTGCCGGAACTCTGCTTGCAAGCAGGGGGCCGGACCGTCAGCAGCATCCGTAATTGGCTGAGAGGCAGCCAATCACAGACGCGGCTTCCGGCAATACAGAATGTTGAGGAACAAGGCAGTGTAAGTACGGATCGGGTTAGTTTTTTAACAAATGAATATAGCAGTTGGGGGTGGGAGAGGCTCCTGGTGTTCACTTTCTAGAACTTTGGGCTGACATTACAGGAGAACCATTTGGAGCAGAGAGGTAAGGTAAAGATTTTTAAACGCTACACAGTGGGGGAGATTGTAGTTTTGGGGGTGGACATGCCCTTTAAATATAATTAAAAAGACAAACATTATGAGCATTTCATTAAAGAATTGAGGTCTAGCTTTAAAAATTAGCAAGCTATATTAGGTAAATTAAGCAATGCAAAGCTTTAGAATAAGTTGTTCACAAATAGCTCTCATTGTAAAATTACCAACAGGAATTTACTTTTTTCTTTTTAAATTCTAAAATAGCCCACTAATTGGGCAATGTAATAAAGACAGCTAAACGGCCAAATATGTGTAAACCCTACGCTATCTGATGTATTATCAGGTTAGCACTGACTTTAGTTTACCGCGCAGCACACTGTCTCTGGAGTGATGTCATGTGCAGATTTTAATAGATTGTTATTAAAACCTCAGCAGTTTTGAGCAACTGTGTTACCTGACCGTGATGCAGTAAATTCCGCAAAGGTATTTTTGCATCACTGGATCTCAGGCAGGTAAGTGGCATGGGTTTTGGATCGCCCTGTAATAACCTATCAAACTTATCTTTCAAGATTTTTGCGAAGTTTCTACAACCATTTTGCCTGATCATTTGCGGTTAATATTTAATTGTGAAAATCATGATCCAAGGACCTTATTCCCCAAACAAACATTTTAAAAAAGTAAAAAAAACATTGGGTTTCTAGCTGATTGAATGAAGATTGTGGTAACAATTTAAGAATCATAGATCTTCCATAAAAGAATTATGCATTTAGTACATCACTTTATTGAGTTATTATGTTCTTAGAAACGCTATTACGTAACACCAAACTTGCATTTAAAATCAATCCCTTTTTATTTAACACTTACCATATGCTTGATGCAGATGAGTAAAGTTAAATACACCGGTCTCCTGAAGTCTTTCCATAAGCCAATCATGTTCTACACCTGAAAGTAGGTTCTCATACTCCATATCACTTAATAATCGAGCTTGTTCTGTATTCCTTGCTTGAATAAAAACATAAGAACTCGCACTAGAATTGAGCAAAGAGAATGACCCAGAAGAACTTCTCGAAAAACGTGAATTTTTCCAGGAGTTAGATCCGTGACTGCTACTCAAACTGAAACGATCGCCTTCTTCTGTGGTCTCACACGCAGTCTCAGGGGTCTCAGGTGAATGTTTTACTATTTCGCTGCTTTTTTTCTGAGATGAACTTCCTGTAGAACACTGTTGCTGAAGAACAGGAATTTTACCTTCATTATTTGCAGCAGTTGTTTGATCTAAAAAACATGCGTCATCAGGTAATGAACTAGAATGCTTACAGTTGAATAAAGTGTGATGTTTAGAGGAACATGTAGATCCATTAAAATCATTAGAGGGTATAACAACAGGTTTATTCTCAATATTATCTTCAGTTTCACAATCAGGGTCCACAGTACTAATTGTACACACATGATTATCTTTTTTAGCCTCAGATATTTTGTGAATTTCATGAGTCGCTGATTCTGTTTCGGCCAAGTAGTCAATATCTTCAAAGAGTACACTGCCTTCAGACTGATCATCTCTGTTAGTAGCAGGCTCAGCAAAGAATCTACTGCAATGATCCTCAGACTTTAATGTTGATTTGTTCAAATGGTTGTTTAAGGAACTGAAGGGGCTTGCTGAAACAGAACAGGGTTCTTCTGTTGACATCTGTATGTTAGGATAAAGAGTCTCATTTCTTTCTTGAATAGAAAGATTATGCATATGTATATTAACAAAATCATCGTTTTCTTGTGATTCATTTTCACATAGAATATCATGAGCAACTACAGGAAAATCATTTTCGTTGCTACCTTTGCTTGAATTCAGTTCATTAGATAGTTCATTTTCGTTGTTAAAACCTACTGATTCCCAGCTGGAAGATGCATTTGACAAGCTGCACCAAGATTTAGAAGAACTGGAACTATTGCTCATAAGCTGCAATCTTATTTTTTGGTTTTCCTCATCAGAAGAAAAGCTGACTGCATTTGAACGGACAAGTTTACATCTTCTTGCATTTGAGCTTTGGTGCAAGGAGTCATGGTCTCCAGATATGTCATCTCCAGTTCTAATACCGTCAAGTGTATTTAAGACAGTGGCAGTAATACAAGCTCCTGTGTTCATTGAGCTCTTTGTGCATATGTGTCTTCTGCAGTTTCTTGACAACACTTGACACACACTACTATGATGACGAGAATGCATATCTAGAAGGTTCTGGAAACGTATGTTTCCATTAACTAGCTTTTTTTTCACACATTCTTTATAGCTTTCAGGTACATAGGAATGTTTATCAATTTTTGAAAACTGTTGTACTCTCAGAGATTCTTTAAGAGAAAAAACTATGCTCATGATATCACGGGCAAGATTTGCTTTGTCTTGCTTGTCTGGTAAGGTATTATATATTGCCAATTGTTTCACAGCTTCTGTGCACAGATGATGCACGTCTTTATGATTAACACTATCGCTATTAAGCCATTTGTGCACATTTGCGAGACAAAATGCAGATTTGACAAAGAAATTTAGCTCTTGCTTGCTTGATACTAAGTCCTCTTGTTGCTTAGTAAGCAGTCCAATCTCAAATGCCTCTTTGGCTTCAGAGAGATAATGCGGTTTTAGTTCCATTGGACAATCCTTTGATAAACTGTAAGACAACAGACATGTGCCACGGATGGTCTGAAAGTTGGATAAACAAAAATATTAAGATTGCACTGAATCAATAAATATGGTATATGTCACCATATTCTTTGATAGTCCAAACAATACAGCATTCAAGTGATAATGGTGTGACTCAAAGCCCTGAATTAATGAAAGGAAATGTAAAGGTTTTGTAATAAAACACTTCCCCTTACAACACTTATATACAGGTGATATTTTAACCATTCCAGCAAAGGCAATTTGGTTTTTGGGTATTTAAGAGAGAAAAAAAGTTAAACGATAATAACGATAATAATTGCTTTTATTTATCCACATTAAAGTTTTCTTAAAGTGATATTTCACCCCGATACTAACCTATTTCCCAGTGGTCCCTTGAAAGGAGATCTTCTTAATCAGTCCTGGTGGTATTCTTTAAAGTCCTTCCAGGTAGCAGCTGGTGACTTCACTACCAATGACTTACGACTCAGGCTTCCCATGCTGCCTCATCTGAGGCTGCACAAGCTTGCAAAGCCTTTACAGGTTGCATGAACATTTGGGACCGGGATCGGTGACAAAAAAGATCTCCTTCAGGGACCACCAGGAGATTGGTGGGTCCTTTTGGCTAAAGATAATTTTTGTGTGGAGGATGGAATGTTATTGTTATAATGTAAAAGCCACATTTACGGACTGATGTAGTAGAGTGAGGGGCGCATCTTACATGACTGTGATCCCGCAATGCTGTAAATCCCTTTGTGAGACTTACTGCATCACGGTATCCCAGTCAGGTAAGTCCTGCAGTTTTACGCCTGCATTTGAGAAGCTTAACCTAACTTAGCCTTAATGGAATAAGCTACACCACGCTATTTCCAAATAGTTTTGGAAATGGCGTACCCACCACTAAATTAGAGATAAACCCATGCTAACCTGATAGTACATAGGGTAGCATGGGTTTTGCACTAATTCAGCTAAAAAGCATCCGTTATAGCATCGCCCCCTATATATCAAAAAGAATAAAATTGATATATATATTGTCTTACAAAATTAATTTTCAAACATTTTATTCAGCTTATAAGACAAAAGAAAATGCCTGTATTTCTTGGGTGTGCCCTTTCTGTTGTTCAAGAGGCGACTTCGTTCTACTGGATTAAACACGCTTTAGAAACTGTGACGGTGTGAGAGGAATAGTTTTAAAGTTACTAAGGAAATAGTTTTATTCTATCTTATATAAATATATTTTAATTTAAAGTCACCATATAACACTGTCCCAATAGACAGAGCACATTCATAAAGATACAACAAGCAGTGTCTCACCTATCCCTTTGCTGTGACTTTTGGACAATGAATTAAATTAACTTGTGGGTACTAGTGGTCAGCTCACATAATCCACCTCTTCATTTTGATGAAGTTCTGCACAGCTAAGTGTATGCAGTACAGTTCACATGCTCCCTAGTGTACAGAACATTTCAATGTAGTGTTTTTGAAAACACATTTCAACACTCTTATTCCTAACCTTATATATTCCTAACATAATATATTCCTTTGCTTTTCATAAAAAAGAAAAGAAAGTACCCTTTTGTTCTAAAAGTAGAGCTTTAAATTACTATCCCACCAGAGATAGTATATCTATCATTTAGTTTAGAAACTTTATCTTATCCTAGGAACACAATGGAAGCACAAAAAGCCAGTATAATCCCCTTATTATTTATTATTGTTCCTGGTAGGCTGTAATTTGTGCCACTCATGCTGGCTGGGAAATAAACTGCAGTTGCTTACATATTTGTGTGGAGACAAGTGTATAGAAATGAATATTTGGGTCAGGGGGCATGGTAAATATGTGCACATGCTCATATAGTTACATAGTAATTGAGGTGGAATAAAGACATACGTACATCTAGTCCAACCTTTATACCCTCCTCATTAATTTTACCTAACTGTTGATCTAGAGGAAAGGAAAATAAAGCAGCTAAAAATAGGGAAAAATTCCTTCCTGACTCCAAATGGCAATCAGAAAGGGTCCCTCGATCAACAAGAAATACAGTATATGTATTAATACCAGTAACTCTCAATATTATTTCGTTTTAGAAACTTATTCAGCCCACTTTGAAAGCTATTTAATGAACTTGCTGTTTGAAGACTACATGGACAGAGACATGTACTGGTAACACCATGGAAGGCTTTTTAGTTGTTGAATCCAGTTTTTACATGTCCATAAATGCAACTTACTGGAATACTATCTTACAATGAATTGATGATTGAAAGAAGTTATATTTTAATGGGGAGCATTAAGGCTTTAGCTGTAAAACTAGTAAATGGATATATTACACCATTGTTACATTGTAGTCGTGGCATTGGAATCTTAATAAAGACATGTGTCCTAACCCACTGTTCCCATTATAAAACCAGTTATGTTCGTATATTGTAATATATAAAATCTAATATTAAATGTCAATCTTCAGATTTTATTTTTTTTTTAAGGTTTTATTTTAAAATCTTATTATATACCAAGAAATGATACAAAAATGTAAATATTTACCAGATTAACAAGCACAAAGAGAGGGGTGTAAAGGCTAAAGGTGGCTGCCAGTTTGCATGATTCTGCAGCTGAAAGTAGTTTGTGGTCAAACTCTTCTAGTAAACTCTGCCAAGTAAAAGTCAGATACATTTGTGTAGTTTAACAGCAATAAGATCAACCAAAACAGAAAAATCAGTATTTAATCTTGATTTCCAGAATCCCATTAGTGGATTTTCACTGGAAAAGTGAACTATTCCTTTAATTCATTGTTTGAAGACCTGGAGGTTAAGGAGCTATGCCTTACCTTCTGTTCTTCAATCAATGCCTGTGGAGCCAGGAACGAAGATAGAGGTCCACCCGGCCACACTGACAGGTCCCGACCTTTTCCTGGTTCTGTTCTACTATATTGCGCATGCATGAAAATGCGCGCTATAATTGAACTGAACCAGGAAGGGGTCGGAATTTCAGTGTGACAGTGGTACAATCCTTCCATCTTCGTTCCTGGCTCCACAGAAAGGTGGAGGTAAGATTTAGCGCCTTAAAGGACAATTATATTTACCTCCTATTCACTCCTCTTCTTATATTCATGCTTTCTATCAAGGGTGAGGAGGTAAGTATAATTGTCCTTTAACCTCCTGGTCTTCAATCAATACATTAAAGGAATAGTTCCCTTTTCCAGTGAACTATTCCTTTAAGGGATGTCGGAAAGTGTATATTTACTCCATTAACTGACACAAATCCTTCTCTGCTTTACGAATAAAGCCCAGAGCGGCATTTTATCCTTGTGTATCCCTCAAAACAATTTTCATGTCAACAGTGAATCCCCACATAAAATTCATACAAATTTAAAAGATATATATAATGAATGTAATGAATTAATAATGAAGTAATGAAACCAAAACACTCAAATTCATCACAAGAGTAGATTTGTACAATTACAGGGCTATGTACTGAGAGCTGCTATCACTCTTTATTGGCCTCTGAGGAAGTGACATACGGTCACGAAACGCGTAAGGCGGTGCCTCACGAGCACGATACTCCTCTCTGGTATGGGATCCTATTATATACATATTGCATTGGTAGTGGATTTTTATGATTAAATAAAGACTTTGTACTGTTGCTATTTTGTCTGCGGGCACGTTGTAGCTCACCCTTTCTTTCTTATTTGGGATTTTGAACTCTTTATTGCCCCCTTTAGGCAATGCACTGAACTAATAGCAGCACTGCGAATGGGGTTCACACATTCCGAATCTTTAACACCAGCAATCTTAAAGATCCGCTATCGGCATTGCGTTGCGTAATGCCGCAACTGCCATTAGTTGTGTCACGTTAACCCTTGGTACATCAGTTTATGTAAATTTAAGACACAAATAGCCAATAACGTCTCTCAGTACATAGCCCTAGTTGAGAAACAATGGCCCAATGTAAACATGTGTACCTGTTGTCAGTTCTAGGTCCATTTCATTTAATTGCTTTGATATAGGATTACATTTGGCCATGACATAGGCTTAGCTACAGATTCATAGACCCAGACTTTAACAGTTTCTTTTATTCATGTTGGTGGTGACAGGAGTGGATGGTCAATATCAGCTGGTGTGTCAGCTACCTAGCTAGTAGTTTCCCATCTTTATATAGCTTTAAAATTACAGTTTTGGCAGTGATAAAATTCCCAGTATCCTGTGTTCTTAATCAGCTTTCAATCAACATGGAAAATATATTAGTATAACAAAAATAGAGGAGCTGGAGATAGGCGTGTAATAAACGGAGGAGCCAGTCCCCAAATGATTTTTGGACCCACTCCACAGCCCCAGTTATTGTAACTGAAACACCCAGGGGCGTAACTACCAGGGGAGCAACCACAAGAGGAACCGGGAGCCCCATCCATGACAGATATAGCCTCCTGCCAGAAGAGCCCTGTGGATGAAACACGGATAGGTGCCCCATCACAAATTTGCTGGGGGGCCCAGTGATTCCTAGTTACACCAATGCCAGACACTGTCAGTTTATTAACTCCATTGTTTTCCCAATGGTACATTTACAATATTGTATGTGGCCTCTGCTTAACTTTTACAAAACTTTCTTTTTGTGGTCTGGTACACACAGGACGAGTTAGGCCTGATTATTTCATCAGATTTACTGAACATTATATATATTGTTTTGCAGTCTGATGAATAAAACTGGTAAAAGCAGTAGTACTTACCAGGCATAAACATAGAAATAATTCCCAAGGGTGGGAACAAGAACAAGTACCACCTATACCCCCCCAAATGGGAGTGGGCACTAACCTCTGACATCTATATCCCAGCTAAATAGCAAAAAAGGGGGGGTTACAAGACCCCAATAAGGGTACATGGTAGTCAAAACAATCAATTCATTTTATTCACATATATCAAAAGACTAATATAAAAATATTAACAAGTATAGTGCATAAAAAGACCGCTGAGAAGAGAGAACCGGGTAAGTGGCCGGCATATAAATACATATAAATATTGACAAGTAAGATCTAAAATCCATGTTGGTATAAAATCAATCAAATGATAGATATGGGGTATCCCACATATTGAGAACCAAGTCCAAAGTCCAATGTGGGTATACCCTGTGGATGATAACTTGTAATAGTAAGAATAGTCCCAGTGGCGAAATATGAATAGCTGGTTGGTAGTTACAGCGAATGATAACTATAGAGCATACATATGTTGAGCAAATACTGGAGCCATAAAAAAAGCATTCCACTCGGCTTTACCGTAAAGCTCCTCAAGCATAAAGGTATGTATAATAGGAACAATCTCACCCATCCAAAGAAAGTCTATTGCCATCATAGTCCTAGTTCCGCATGGACCACGTACGGGTGTCTAGAGTTCCATTCCTTATATACCGCTCCCATGATATCAGCCAAGTAGCATATTCGCAGACTGGATCTAGCACCGGACAAATAACTCTCGGTCCCGCCTCAGGGAAATGGATCAAACTTAACCGACGCGCGTTTCGGGACGTCCTCGTCCCTTCTTCCAACCGAGCTTTACGGTAAAGCCGAGTGGAATGCTTTTTTTATGGCTCCAATATTTGCTCAACATATGTATGCTCTATAGTTATCATTCGCTGTAACTATCAACCAGCTATTCATATTTCGCCACTGGGACTATTCTTACTATTACAAGTTATCATCCACAGGGTATACCCACATTGGACTTTGGACTTGGTTCTCAATATGTGGGATACCCCATATCTATCATTTGATTGATTTTATACCAACATGGATTTTAGATCTTACTTGTCAATATTTACATGTATTTATATGCCGGCCACTTACCCGGTTCTCTCGTCTCAGGGGTCTTTTTATGCACTATACTTGTTAATATTTTTATATTAGTCTTTTGATATATGTGAATAAAATGAATTGATTGTTTTGACTACCATGTACCCTTATTGGGGTCTTGTAACCCCCCCTTTTTTGCTATTTAGCTGGGATATAGATGTCAGAGGTTAGTGCCCACTCCCATTTGGGGTGGTATAGGTGGTACTTGTTCTTGTTCCCACCCTTGGGAATTATTTCTATATTTATTTCAATATTTACCTACCTTTAGCACCGGTGCTAATGCACTGTTTACTGACTCCCATATTATATCATTACACCCCTTAGAGTGTAAGAGAACTTCGGCTTTTTTACACTCATTGTTTTTTCTACTTACCAGGCATACATGGCTGCACAGTGTAAACCTTTGGTAATCTTCCTTACTCATTGAAATAAAAATGTCTGCCAAAATGCCCATAGAAGAAGAAATTCCCTGGAAAGAATGTTACAATCAATTATTTAAAATTCTGAAATGTATAGAAGTGACTGGCAGTTACTGCTAGTAAGCAGTCAGTTAATGCAGGAGTATATTTCTCCTTTCAGTCTCTAAACAAGAAAGAAAAAGGGGGGCGTAAATTAGATATCACAACAGTGCAAGATTAACTAAAAATCATCAACTGTAGTAAAGCACAGGCGAAGGACCTTCCACCCTAAAACCATTTCCCACCTTACTTAAAGGTCAGTAACAGCAGATTAAATTGATGTCACTTGTTTTTATGTATTTTCTAACAATATACCATATGTTTGTTTGAAATCAACAAATCTTTTAATCCTCTTTCACATCTACATTGTCCCTCCATATAGCACAGGGTGATACATAAGGGCAGGTGCAATATTCCATGCTGTCACCTATAATAGTGTAAACCCCACACTAACTGATGTATGACCGGGTTAGTAAGGAATTTACACTACTGCAATTTTACTACCTAGCACGGAAATTAATATATTTTTAATCAGGACATTAATGCCCCACAATATCATAGTTTATACAGCCTGTTTAAATTAACATTTCAAATGAAGAAATGCCACCAATGTAAGGGATCAGCAAATCACATTTTATGGCACTAAATTATTGGTATATGATGAGACCACCAAGAATATCTGGCTTGTTAAGAAAGTAAAACTCCTAAAATCTAAACGCACACTCAAATCATTAATAAATGGTAAATTAATTTACATGAAAATTGCATCAAGTTGCATTTGTAAACGTTCAAGTTTGCGTACTTCTGGTCTGTCAGGTACCACATTCCTTGGAATCAGGGCTGTTTCTAGGCATAGGTCACTTAGGCAAAGAACTAGAGCACCCAGTGTGAACTAAGGCGCCCAGTCAGCTTTTACATACTTGCTGTGTTAGAACTGCTCTCTTTGTTCAGCTGCAACATTTTAATGTTTTAATTTGCAACATATTAATGTAATGAGTAAATAGCCTGAACTCAGCTCACGCTACTTAGAAACAATGTTGCAAGTAAGGAGGGGGAGGATGAGCTCAGCTAAAAGAACTGAGGAGAGGAATTCTATAGGTGGCCATACACATTAGCGATATTAGGTAAATCCCATCGGTCTACAATGGGATTTACTTAATATCACTAATGTATAGGGGCCAAATCCGATCGACTGTAATGCCGACAAATGCCCTTAGTCAGCATTACGGTCGGTCGGGGAAGACAGAAAATTTCCATCGGTCGGCATTGGCTCCCTTTACTTTAAAGAGCGGATATCGTCGGCCTGTGTATGGTGCATGGCCGACTGATCCCCATACCACGTATGGACGATCGATCGGTTACATATTTAAGGTCCCACAGTAAATGTTTGGGCCTAGGCCTAGGCTGAGAAAGTGGCAATACACAGCACAATTATCAGCCGTTCATACACATCGTGCTTCGCGGGTCGGCACCTGTAATCGCACGTGTGTACGAACCTTAAGGCACTTGATTAACAGCTGAAACAGAAGATGCTTCAGATTGGATATCTAAACCAATAATGGACAGATCAACAAACAAATGGTACAGTGATAGTTGGGAAGAATTATAGTTCTCCATAATTGGCAATTTTGAAACACAACCTTTTCAGTATGCCCTCTAAGTATATGGTCTACAGAAGTTTTTTTTTTTTTTTTTAAAGAACCTTAGGTAATACCTCAAAGGGAAGGGAAGGGCTTCTCTTTTTAATGGAAAAAGGGTTTAAAAAAAGACTTTCCTTGAGCATCCAGATAATTCTTTGCACACTAATAATTGATCAATTGCTTAAAACAGTAATCAGTGCAGCTCGTTAAACTTCAAGCTAAAACTTCCTCTTGAGGCTCACTGCAACTCATTATGGGTAGTGTTTAAGATCCATTTGATTGCACCAAGGGCTGCTCTGTCATTAAACCATTTGCTTTTGTGTCCTACTGTAAAACTATTACAGATTATAGAGGTGGAGAAAACACAGCAAACTTCTCCTACCTTCTGATGTTTATCTCAACAGCAAGTCTAAACACACTGCCTCTCCATTCATCAACATCAATCAGTGCAAATCTCTTTTCAAGAAAATATAAAGAAAATAAATTATACCTTTTTGTCTGGGATAGGTAGTTCAGAGAAGCCAACAATGGAAACCCAGATCAGCTCAGCTGCTTCATACCACATGCCTGGAAGTTCAAGCAGTACAGACATTTAGAATTAAACTGTTTTTGAAAATTAAATTGGAAAACCATTGGACAGTGTATGTCCAATGGTTTACAAAGCTATTAAAATGTTGATCTCTCATCCTGATCGGTGACAATTTACAGCTGTACCCTATTACCTTTCAAAGAATAAACTGCCCGTGGACCTCAATTTGCTGAGCAATTAATTGAGTTTTCAAACAGATGTGGCTCCGGCTTCTGTGCGATCTCTCAGCGTGGACATGTATGGGATCACAAAAAGCCCATCTATAATCAAAATTATCGCACTCCCTGCATTCTTACTCAATCATATACACTTAAGCCAATCTTCTCATTAAAAATAAGCTGGATATTTTGATTGGGCCAATATATTACCATGTCACTTTAATTTGGGCCAACAGACTACCAATTGGTATGTTGTTTGGTAGCTCTGTAGGTAAGATGTCCTGTTAGCAATATCCAAAATTTGAAACTTTTAACAAAATATTAAAGAGGTATTTAAAATCTATGCATAGATGGAATGTGCATTGCATCTAATGCAATGGGTAAGGTTGGACTTGGGGATGCCCTTATGTTACCTAAATGGAGATAGGACCACATCAGATCACCTTATGGCAGATGTGCCCATGACTGCATCTATCACACTGTGTAAACTGTTATGCTGAAGACAAAGAAAAAAATGAATAGGAACATGTCTACAAGTTCTCCTGTGAATAAACAGGTAATATTAATATTTCTGGAAAAGTTAATATATTTATAAAAAGGCAACTCACCTAATTTCTGCAGGATTTGCCCTCGGATTTGAATGCACACAGACTGCACAAGAACTTTATCACTTTCCTCTGTGTACTGCCAAAAACCTATAGATTGTTAGAATTGTTGTGAGAATTATTTCCAATAGATCCACATAATTCCATATATTAGTAGAAAATCAATTCTACATTATTATATTATTATCTTGATACTGTTTTATATTGTTTAGAGACTGAAAGGAGAATTATACTCCTGCATTAACTGACTGCTTACTAGCAGTAACTGACAATTTTCAAGCCCCTCCCCATCCCTCATTAACATATGTTCCTCAGTGTCATAGATGGGAGAATTGTCAGTGACAATGACTGTGGGAGGAGCCAGAAAGAAGTCGGTTACTGCATGAGTATAATTGTCCTTGAAGGAAACATAAGCAAATGCATCACTCCTCTTCCCAACTTTGCCCTTAGAGAACAATAAAAACTAGTTTACCTGTTTCTCCATTGTTGTTTATCAGGCTGCTTAAAATGTATTCTGCTTTTAGGAGCTTTCCTGTTGTAAGAAAATTATAATTAAAAATGGTAGAAAGAAATAGGAATCAAAACATTGTTGTTAGTGGACAAGCATTTACTTTTATTTTACTCAGTTGATGTTGTTTGGAAACAGTATCCAGCTAGTCAGCATTACTTAAAAATATTTCCAGCTGGTAAAGCTGGTAAAGCTGGTAACTTGTATAAATGTGAAATGCAAACAACAATTAATGCTCATATTTAAAAAAAAAAAAAAAAGCAATTTCAGAAAATAGTGGTATCACAGAAATCGCAAGTTTACATAATCAGTATTTTACGATTTGGCCATAAAACATCTCTATTTAGTTAGCTGGTAAATCAAGGCCGACCGTGAGGTTCCCTATGGGACCACACGATTGGTTGCCCCAAAATGTTGGCAGCAGCTACTTTTGCTGGGACTGACAGTGATTTGCTCCGGGCGACCGTTCGCTAGTGACAAACAGTCGGCCGGGACAAATGTTGTCCTGTGTGTTGGTCCTGAGTGCAGGCTTGCTGCTCCTAACATTTTTGGGTTTAGATCTCCATTAATGTATTTAAATAGATATTTTTGTTAAAATTATCATAATTTTTATGATAATGTATAACGCAAGTTATTCTTGCAGAATGTGCATAACTGTAAATACACTAAAAATACTAGCACTTGGTTAATGTAACTGTTTGCTTAGTCAAGTGGATCTACTAAAAACACAATACAGGGATGGCTTTGAGAGCCTGGATTGTGTGTTGTATTCCAGAGACTCTTCATCACAAGTAAGGCAATTCAGATATCCCTCTTTGAAACCAGCAGGGAATATTTGTCAGGGAACAAAAGCTCCAATTAGTATTTTCCACGCCCTTTCACAAACCTTTCTATGTCTTTTGGCTCAGTAACCCTTTAGTCTAGTTCCTTTGTGACAGAAAAGAGAGGTTGGATCTTGATTTGAAAAGATGTCACTAGGTTCAGAAGAATGTCATCCATATAATTGCAGAAAGTGTCCTCTTTAGAGTCAAGTATTTCCTAATTGGAACTAAGCTACTAAAATACTGAAAGTTAAATTAAGAAAGTTACCTCACCTGTATTTACAGAGATGCGGGCTTGACGTATTACCACCTGTGGAGCTATTGGAGTGGCAGGCCACATCTTGTGCAAAGCTTTGGCAACCTGCAGAAGTCTGATGGAGGCATCTGCCCAGTAGAGAATCCGGTCAATCAAAAACACAATAGCAGCAGCCGTAGCACTGTCAGCAATTGCAATGGAAGCCTTCAAAAAACCCTGTAAGAAAATGACACACATAATTTATATTTGTAACAGATCTCAATAGCAAATGATCTCTGATATTGGTTAATAACCTATTAATAATTATTTCAAACTCACATAAACGTCCTCCTTACAAGTAAAAATGTTTACATATATAAACAATTGTAATAATACATGCAACAAAGTCGCAAATTTAAAAACCTGTTGTGATAATACATGACCATACACAAACCAGTTTTGATTGTACGATATCAGGATATTCCAATATGGTACGATTGCTGGACAGTGCACGGCCGTTGGTAAGAAATTTTCTTTGTACAAATGTATTTGCAATCAAACACATTAGAATTTTTTTATCTGACCAATAACGATCGTACAGATGTGATAGTAAACTTGAGCTCTCTGCCAGTAGCCAAAATGTCTCTCAGGCTATGGCTAGAGGGCAACTCACTAAAAAAGTAGCATGACGATCTAAAAACAATCAAAACAAATCCTAAGGCAAGGCATATATATCTGATGGATGATCAAACTAAACCAACATACACCATCAATCTTAAGGAGATTTCAGCCTATAACCTTTTAGAGAGTGTAACAGACCTCAGAATAAGGTTCCAAGTTTTGCTACTGTCCTTCAAGGATGACTGCTGATTACTTTATATACTCTGCTTTATTTGTGTATGATAGGCCTATTAGCGTGTATATACACTCACTGACCACTTTATTAGGTACACATGTTCAATACCCAATTACATGGGAGAAACTCAATGCATTTAGGCATCTAGATGTTAAGACAAATATTTTAGAAACTGCTGATCTACAGTATTGAAAATTTATGCACAACCACCATCTCTATGGTTTACAGAGAATGGGCAAAAAAAAGAAAATATCCAGTGGGGACGAAAATGCCTCTTTGATTTCAGAGGTCAGATAAAAATGATCAAACTGGTTAACAAAAACTTAGTTTCAGTCAAGGTATGTAGAATACTATCTCTAAACACACATGTAGAACCTTAAAGGTGTAAGAGAGAGCCCTTTTCAGTAAAGGACCTGTGTATGGAGACTACAGTTATACTTTTAAGCAGATGGGCTACAACAGCAGAAGACCACAATGGGTGACAGTCCTGTCAGCTAAGAACAGAAAACTGAGGCTACAGTTCACACAGGCTCACAACTTCGACATTCGGATAGTAGGGTCAGAATATGTCATAAACAACATTAAGGCATGGATTCAGTTCAGGCTGGTGGTGGTGTAAAGCTGTGGTGGACATTTTCTATGCAAACTTTGGGCCCCTTAGAATTAATTGAGAATTGTTTAAACACCACTGCCATGACCTGTCTTCTGATGGCTACTTTCAGCAGGAAAATGCACCTTGTCACAAAGCTCACCCTCATCTCAAACTGGTTTCTTAAATATGACAATGAGTTCACTGTAGTCCAGTGTCCTCCACAGTTATCAGATCTCAATTTAACTACCTTTGGGATGTGGAGGAACAAGAGATTCACATCATGATGTGCGTCTGACAAATCTACACCAGCTGAGTTACGCTATCATGTCAATATGGAACACTCTGAAATACGTTCACAACACCTTGTTAATATGCCAGGTAGAATTAAAGGATAACTGTACTCTAAAAATTCACTTGACCACTAAACAGCCTTTTTTACTGGGCAAGTGGCAAGAAAAGCAGGTCAAAAACACAATAGATGATGCTTTATCGGCCGCTACCCAGGCAAATTAGTGCAATTTGATGTAATATGGGGTTAGCGTTTGTTTTTCACTAATTTAGCGGTGGCTGTGCCATTTCCAAAACTTTTGGGAATTAGTGTGGCATAGCTTAAGATCTACGCAAACATTTAACCTTTCCTATGGAGTTGTAAAGCACATGTCTTACCTGACCAGGATCCTATGATGCATTAAGAAGTTGACAGCATTGCGGAATCGAGGTCGAGTAAGTAGTGCGCTTTACCTAATTACATCGGTCCAAATGTGTTTTAGTGTTTTTGTATTTAAAGACAAACAAAACTTTCTTTTAAATTGATATTAGCGTACTTGATAAATGTAAAAACTTGAGTAACCAGTTTGCAGCTACATTATAAGTTAAACCTATGCATATGTGGCATTGAACTACTAAAAAGGTAAATTCAAATTGCAAACTGCAACTTTAAAGTTGATGCATGAAATGTTGCAGAGTGACTTTAAAGCTTGGTACACACCCAGCTGGGTACACAGATCTGTCTGTCATTTTTCAAAGATCTGCATACACACAGTCCCGAGCATTTTCCCTATTGGAGAACGCTCAAACTGTGTGTTTCCCTCGGCTGTGGCAGACTCCCGTGGCCAAAGGAAATTTTCCCTTTACTGAACGACCGTACTGTGTGTACTTAGCTTAAAGGGCATGTCACCCTTATAAATTTTTTTTGTCATATTATAATATGCCTTCCCCCAGCCCCAACCGCTATAAAATAAATTTAAGAAAGTGCCCCGATGTTTACTTACCTTCTCTCTCCTCCGATGCCCGGCCGGGCCTTCTGCTTGCAAGACACTGCACGCAGGGGGCGGGACGGCAGCCGCGTCCGTGATTGGCTGAGAGGCAGCCAATCACGGACGCGGCTGCCGGCTCCTCAGACACCGGGGGAGAGAGGGAAGGTAAGTAGAGTTCGGGGGTCTTTCTTAAAATTATTTTTAGCGGTTGGGACTGGGGGAAGATTACTAATATATGGGCAAGGGGTTTTATGGTAGTGGGAGGGATCGCAAAACGGGAGGGAGAGGGAGGGGAGAAGGCTGCAGTAAGCATGCCAAACTTCTCCCGGAGGCCACAAGGAGGCAGAGTCCTATATGGACTCTGCTATCCTCCTGGTGGGCGTTTTTGGGACTTTGGGGGGGGGGGGCTACAGGAGAACCTTATGGAGCCGAGATGTGAGGTAAGGATTTTATTACACTACATGGTGGGGCCATTAGTGGGGGGGATTATAAGTTGTTGCGGGGTGGACATGCCCTTTAAGACTGTAATTGATGGGGTTGGTTGTTTTACATTTTACGCAACTCATTCACACAAAGGTTTAGGCCAAACTGCAATACAGGGAGTCTCGATCGCATTGGTACATCAAATTAAGTACTACAAGGGCGATAGACAGTGGCTATTAGTACTATGCCTTGACAAGGTTTTGAAATTTGGACAGTTTTATACTGGTGGCGAATGGTCGGCCAGAACAAAATATAGTGCCTAGTGTGTATCTAGCTTTAATCTGCAGCATCCAATCAGATGTTATCAAATGTTTACTAAAGCTAGGTACACACAGTACCAATAAAGCCCCGATACGGTTGGATCCGACGGTATTGGGGCTTTATTGGTAAAACAGAAACACACAAACTAATGCACTGTACAACACACCAAAAAACGTATTGTGCTTTTTGGTGTGTTACAGTCAGGCCTTAAATCTGTTTTGCCAATGCACCTAAATGCTAAACATTTGCTATGTGAAAACCTTTTATTAATGCAACCACTGGACATTATTCCAAATGTAGTTAGAAGTAGCAGTCAGACAGTCCTGTAGCACTGAATAAGACAAAAATATGTATTAGGAAAATCAGAAAGATTCTACCTACTATTCAACAATACAGTGTCAACACAATTTTTTAGACACTAGACAATGAAATTGTTTCATGCAGGTGAAAAACAATGCAAATCTGCATTTTGATTCCGATTGCAACTACACGGACAAAAGATACTGGATCACTTTGTCCTTTTTTTCTCTTTCTTCCTCTCAGAAAAATCTCCCATGCTACGTTTACACAATAAACAAACCCATTTTTGCCAACAATGATGTCAACAAGTACTTTGCACCTTTATGAATTTCAAGTAAAACTAACTAATTGGTAATTAAAGTCTTAAAACAAAAGATATGTATAAGAACTCATTAGAGCGTTTCACACTTTCAAAGAGTTTACAGAACTATTTATTTATTCCCACAGGACCAGAATGTTTAATTTCAAGTGGTGTTTACTGATGAAATGCTTCATTTAGTTACAGTATTGTTAGATTAGACAACTTTATACAGCAAGCAACCCAAATGGCAACTCTTGTTCGAACCCAAAAAATGTTTTTCCCAATATTATTTGTGTTTTACAGAAGGGCTGATGCAATTAGAGGTGCAAAGGTTTGCCAATGCTCTTAATTTGCAACAACCAATCAGCTGTAAGCTATTTACTGTGTTACTGTCATTACAACATCTGATTGCAGATTTAGGGCAAATTGTTGCACCTTTTATTTTACCAGCCTCTTTATTTTCCATTTAATGCATAGGATTAGCCCTTTTAAAATACTTAATATTATATAACAGAGAGATAATTCCATTAGACACAGAAAAAATGCTATGGTACAAAGTTTAGATCAGATTATATTTCAAATAAAATAAATACTAGTGCACCAGACAAAGCACTAATTACCAATCGTTGTACCTAAGAAAAATAGCACAGCACCTTAGAGTTAACACTAAACTATGCCTTTGTTAATAGATATTCTATGATTCTATTTTAGAACACCTAGACTATATACATACTATACTTAGACTATACTTTACATATATAATACTAAACCAGAAAAAAAGACCCACAAATCAAAACCTGTTAGAGTTTCTTGTAAAAGCAGACATGCTGCGGGATGGATGCAATACAAGTGGTCCTATTATTTCCACTTGCACTAATTAGACATTTTCTGTCACCTATTGAGTGCTGCCAAGAGGCCAAACTCACTGAATTCATTCTTAAAGTGTTTACAGAAGTTTGCATCTGTTTGTGTCTCTTCAGCAGGAAAATAAGCACTTCAATGGCATTGTGCAAAATCTAAAAAGCATCCTATTCTGCAGGGCAGCAGCTGCGTCATTCCCAAAGGCCCATAGTGTCATCTTCAAAATGAAAAGGAATGACATGCTGACAAATAGTCCACTCTTCATATTGTATTGTTATACAGCAAAACCCACAATGTCAATTAGATGGCGATGCACAATTGCCTGAATGTAACGACTGCCGTGCGAAAATGTAAACTAAGCAGCAACTCAATTAACAAATTTAACATGCAGATCCTGGAAATACAGCTGGTACCCACACCATTGGTGCTGTAACTTTAGTTTTGCAAAAGATGGAGATCCACAGATATGGACTGCAGTCTGGCTATAATATTGTCCAATTTTTGCTAACAATTCATCACAGTCTGAAAACAATATTTTAAGTCTCAAAACAATATTTATGTTTAGCTAATGTCTTTCTGTAAAAATGTGGTTTCTGAGACACAATCTTTAAGGCTGGGTACACAAGCAAATTTTTCGCCCACACCGGGACAAATCATGGCGCACGACGGGCGTCAGACATGGTCGCCGGTAAAGGCGCACACGATGGAGATTTTTCGGACCGACCAACCAATATACGAAAATATTGGTCGGTTTGCTGGAAAATTGCCTCGCGTGTACCTAGCTTTAGGCTTAGGTTGTCTTTTTGTATATCGGTCGCCCAAACCGTCCGATATACAAAAAACATGGCTGGCGACCGGTGTCTGAAGCACCTTTGCCGGATGTGACAGTAAATCACCACTGATTATTACCGCAACCTAGAGTATTTCATCCCAGCTGACCACTCGCTTGTGGTGAACTGTCAGTTGGGATGAAAAATTCACCCATGTGTACCCAGCCTTAAACATTTCTGCACTTATTTAACCAGATGGTATTTATTCTAGTGTTTTAAGGCTCTAATCTCTAGAGTTACCATACAATTTTAGGATTCCTTGATGTCTTGTCTTGTTACGAATGATTGTCTGATTTTTTAGGCAAACACTAAAATCAAGGTCTGGTACGCAGAATCAAAATACAGATTGATTTTTCTTCTTAAACACAGATCAGCATTTCAATATGTAATCTGGTGGTGGGATTAAAGAGGATCAGAAGACGGTCAGCTTTTTTTTTTACCTGCATGACCATTTGGCAAAAAAGGTTGTCTAAAGGTGGGCATACACGGTCCAAAATTCTTAAGATCGGATTTTGGGATCATCCAAATCAATCGTAAATACGGAAGAACTGATTGAATATCTCCTCCTTTCACCGGCAATCTTCCATAGATTTCCCTAGATCGAAAATTTCCCATCTTGCTCAATCAAGTATTTTTCGATTGACTGATTGATAATGCCGATCGGTCTATTGAAAACCCAGAAAAGTGTCTTCGATAATCCAATCAATTTTGATCAGATTGAACAGAATATTAATGCCATGGATGCCTACCTTAAGTGCTGTTTTATCTATCCTGGCTACTCTAAGTTTCAGATTGCACAGAAGAAATATGCCTATGTGAACCAGCCCTAATGAAACACAAAGTTGTAAAATGGCAAATGCAAGGCAAAAATATCCCTACAATAGACCTACAATATCCAAACCAGAGACACTGAGAAATATAAAATTGAAGTGCATTTAGTGTGAATTATTTACCTTATGTATGTTTAAAGGGTGATTGCATAACATTATGCCTACTTATATTCAGCCTACTAGAGAAGAAACTTTGTTCTAGTTTAAAGAGGAACTGTGGTCCATAAATGACTTTAGGTAAATTGATAGGAATTGCTCTCCTGAGAATCTTTGCAATTTATTTTCATTGTTTATTTTGCATAGTTTTTAAGATATTTACATTTTTGTGTGTGAAATGGCAGCAGAATTTACCAGGTCCCCTGCACCTCCTGCTTCGAAACCTGTCAGTCAATCTGCCCTGTGTCTCCTCCCCTTTGCAGCCCCCCTGGTCCCTCCCACTCATGGACCCCATGGTCCCTCCAGTTGCAGGCCCCCCTTGGCCCATTCCCTTACAGCCCCATGTGGCCCCACCACTCACGGGTGCCTAAACCCCGCCCACTCGCAGGTGCCTAAGCCCCACCCGCTCACAGGTGCTGTGGGCCACTCTTACATCCCCCCTACCCCCCCTCGAAAACTCTGTGGAAACAGCCTTTTCAGGCAGAGTGTTTTCACACACTGACGGAGTCTGAGGCTGTGCTTGCCGGCGGCACTGTGCAGGAGAAGCCTTAGGAATGTCACATGTCAGCCTCCCACCCATTAACTTTCTGGTCAGTCATTTCTTTATATCTTTGGCTGTGGAGCACGTAGAGAGGTGGTTGATGGCTCGTTTTAAAGGTAGGAAACTGGACTTTCATTTAAATTCAACTTGTTTGAAGACCACAGTTCCCCTTTAAGAAAGTTATTGTCATGTAAGATTCCTCAGCATCATAAAAAAGGAAAGCAGCTCTGATGACAACAAAATACAATGCCTTGTTAAAACAACTTTTTTATTTTAATGAATAAGATTCTAAATTGAAAGCTCGATGGCTGTGATATTTTCATTTCTCGACACTAGAACTTTGAAAAAATTTAATTTGGGTAGACATACTACATATTAGCTTACATACTTTTGTGGATCGCAAAACGCTGAAAAACTGCACCAGTGTGAACTAGACCTATGGTATAGAGAGAACATTTCGGACTGACACTTCCCTATACTTTAAGTTGAGTACACCGTCAGAATCGCCCCATTACTGTGTAACACAGAAACGATCATTCCTGAGGCTGACTCTCTTAACTTACAGAAAATTTCACTTGGACATGGCCGAAGGATGGGTCGGTCCCAATCGTTCTCCCTATACTTATAAATAGAACATTCACCACTATGTGTAGCCTCATCTTTGAAAAATGACAGGCAGAATCTGTAAAAACGTTCACTGTTGGCCACAGGACCACTCAAAACTAACAGAAAATTTCCTTCAGTCGCTCATTCTGCGCTACTCACAACGATAAAGGGGCATTTCTGTTGGATCTGACAGAATCGTCCTTTTATCAATGAAGTGTGTACTCAACTTTAGTATAGCAACATATACATTTTTTTTCTGTCACATCAAATTAGGGGGAAATATTTAAATGCTACTGATGAATGACACAAAGGCAAATGGGATTTTGGGACAGGTAATTAAGATCCCATTATACTGTTCATTCATTTGGCTACATTTTTATATGATGGAAATAACGCCTCCTTTTTTAAGAGTCCTACTAAAACAGCTGAGGATTCTGTGCTTCTAACACAGAATAGAAAATGTGTATTTGTTTTCATGTCTTTTGCTTTAGTGCCCTGCCCTCTTCACTCCTTATATTATGTTTAGACGCGAGCTTTACATTCAGAATGACAATGTTTTCTTAGCGGTTCAAGCTTAATGCAGTTCTCCCAGGATCATGAGAGTGAGCTGAACTTCACCACATACCAAAGCAAGAAGCAGTGTTGTAAGTATACTGTGTTGTAATAGGGCTTATGGAAGTTATTGTACTCACAGGCAGCAGGAGAGTGACAAAAGAAGAGTTTAATTTGCATAGATTAGCAGTAAAACTGGATGGTGGGAAATTTCTAAAGCTGACCCTAACAAGATCCTCCTCCCATACAATTGAGCGATTTTAGTGTATAATTTAGATGACTGTTTTCTTATGTATGAATCATGTCATGACCATTTACTTTGGAATAGTTATATAGTACTTCTAACAATTTTTTAGCTAAAAAAAATAAAATATCACTAATATGTGAGAGGATCAGAGCGAAGTTGTAAAACATACTGTATTGTGTTTGGCACATATACCACAAAATATTAGCTGTATTTATTGTTCAGACTCTAACAGGGCGATGCACCAACGGGCTCCTGATTTGGAGTTAAAGTTGCGCTAACCGATGTTATATCGGTTAACGTGACTTTAACTCCTTCCTTGCGGCAGCTGCGTGGCTAACGCGAAAGTTAACAGCGCAGCAGCCGCAAGTGATGTTATATGCCGAAATCAGCATTTTATTGAGGCACTTTCAACGCCAGCTATTAGGAATAGAACAGCGGCAAGTAGCGATGTAAATCTTTATCTCCATAACAATCCTTTTCAAGCGGCAACTCCCCCTGCTTACAACTTTCAAGTTGCAGGGAAATGTTTGAAAAATGTATTTTTAAATCACTGCGACCCCCAGCAAATCTATAATGCCCCCTCCATATTATATGTACAGTGGATGTCTGGGGGAGGATGTATCTGTCATAGTTAAAGTTGAGGGGGGGGGCGACCAGGCACCTTGGTTTTAATCTACATATCACCTGGGATTGGTCAGAAGAAGCATGTTCAGATGGGTACACACCTGCAGATATTTCCGTCCGTCCGACCATTGTGGTGGCGTGTATTTGTTGTGGAAATATCTGATGGTGTGTCGCGGTTGGCCGTGACCGAGCTTGATCGCCAGTATGTCCGTATTGGACGAACGAGCGATCAGAGCTGTTGTTGAATCACGGCCGCGCGAACTGTCGGCCTCGGCTGCTATTGCAATGGCCGACAATCATTTGTCCCGGCTGAGCGCTCGCTGGCAACGAACGATCAGTTGGGACAAAAACTCCTACCGTGTGTACCCAGCCTAAATTTGACCGTTATATATCAGTAGCATGGCATGAGTGGTTTCAATGGCTTCCCCCATTCTATTTGTCATCACAGAGTTATAAGATTACTACATTCTAACAGACTACGTGACTACTGTTTACAAAGATAAAATTGGGCTGATGGGAGTAGCACGGACCATGAAAATTTGCCTTTACTCAACATGAGCAACCAGCATGGAGGTGCTTTTCCCATTAGGATCATGGAATGTTTAAAGCTAAAACTAAACCACATTACATAATGATAAAAGGTAGAAAAAAAGGGTTAGTAAATCTCGAATAAGTTTTTTTTTTTTTAAAGAATTTTACTTATGCAACCGACTGCTTTCTGGCTCCTGACCCTTCTTCAATAACATATGTTCTCCAATGTTAGAGATGAGAGAATTAAGAAGAAATGCTCGAGGTACCTCCCAGGCATCCAATCCCTTCTGGCCTCACTGCCAGTATAAAATACTAAGAAATGAAAGAGTAGAGCTGTCCAGTCGTTTAATATTTTACAAGGGGTAATCCCTCTTATTGCAGTTACACCAACACACAACGTTTCAGCCGCTAGGCCTTTATCAACACTTGATAAAGGCCTAGCGGCCAAAACGTGTGTTGGTGTAACTGCAATAAAGAGGGATTACCCCTTGTAAAATATTAAAGACTGGACAACCCTACTCTCTTCATTTCTTAGAGATGAGAGAATTGTCAGTGAAAATCACTGTGGGAGGAGACAGTGTTTCTGCATAATTATAATTATAGCTTAACTATAGTGATATAAAAAGTGATTATTATTAAGAGTTATACAATTAGTCCTGCTTTCATACATTGATATTTAGATTCTAAACAAATAATAATTATAAACAAACCTGTAAACTATTTGGGCAACACATGCATCATGCTAATTCATAGAATGTTTTCACATTCTTATGTGAAGTGGAAAGCATCCTACATCCAAGAACTTGCGCTAAGCAGGGAAGTCAGGAAAAGACCACATGCCCAGTATGTTGTATACTTCCTCATAAAAAGTTATATCTCTTTGCAATGCTGCAACAGTTAAGGGTTCATTCACAGTAGTTCAATTTCTGTCTGTTTCTGGACAGAAACGAGCATTGAGGTCCGTTTTTTTAACAGATGGGATTGACCCAGTCGGTTAAAAAAAAAGTACTGCTGCATGCATTTCTGTCTGGAAATAGACGTGTTTTGAATATAGCATAAATATAGCTAAATATAGTTTTGTTCAGTTTCTAGTGTGAACAAAGCCTTAAATGGTCAAATATCACACATACTTTCAGGTTCAAATAAATGTGTATATTATATATATTTTATTTAGGACAACAGAAGAAACTTTTAGAATTTGATAAGAAGCTTTGATAAGTAGTTTTGCGCCAAAATCCAAAACACCTGCTGTACCCTAGAGCTGTCAGACCTGGGCAAACGTAAAAAAACAAACTATATCTACCACTCTAAAGCCAGGATTGACATTTTGAGCGAACTGTTTGAGTTTATCAGATCGTTTGAAAAGTCGAAAACTGTTTTCGCCTTTTCCGATCGACAATGTTGAACGGTTTATCGAAAAAAACTAAAAATTTCCACCAACGCCATCTTTCGTCCCCATCTCTCAGATTTCCACTTAAAGGTGTGAGATGCAAGGATTCGAGCAGTCCTTTCGATGGATCATTGCACTTGAACAGAAAAGAGTGGAAAAACATCTGGCCATGTATGGCCAGTTTAACACAAAAATAAAAGATAGTTGGAACAAACTATCTTCATGTTTACCTGTTGCCTGTGAGCATGGTTAGAGCAGAACAGGACAGAGTTAGGGCAAATTGAAGACAAAGAAATCTACCTCTACATGAAGTATGGGCCACATAAGCAGCACTTCTAGTGTCACAGGATAGAAATAGGTGAACAGGTATTTAACCAAATTTGTATTTAGACTTATATGAGCAATACATGTGATATGATTTAAAGGGCATGTCCACCCCCAAAACTATAAGTTAACCCACTACTGGCACCACTGTGTAGTGCATAAAAATCCTTACCTTATGTCCCAGCTCCAAATGGCTGCCCTGCTATGCCCCTCCAAAGTCCCAAAAACTGTCCACCAGGAGCCTAGCAGAGTCCATATAGGACTCTGCCTCCTGTCTCTCCTCCGGGAGAATTTGCACATGCCCAGTGCAGCCCTCCCCCCCTCCCTCTCCTACCCGTTTTGGTCTCCCTCCCCCTAGTGTAATTCCCCTTTGGGGTACTGTAGGTCTCCCTCCCCCAGCCCCAAATGCCATATTATTATGTCAAGAAATTCCCCCGATCTTTACTTACTTTCCCTCTGTCCTCCGGCGGTCTGAACTGTTGGCAGTCACATCCGTGATTGGCTACCTCTCAGCCAATCACGGACGTGGCTGCCGGTCCGGCCCCCTGCTTGCAGTTTCATGCAAGCAGAAGGCCGGGCAGTGCAACGGAGGATAGAGGGAAGGTAAGTTAAGATCGGGGAAGTTTCTTGACATACTAATATGGCATTTGGGGCTGGGGGAGGGAGACCTACAATATCCTAAAAGTTGGGGAAAGGGTTGGATATGCCCTTTAAGAAAAGAATAGTAGAAGTTTTTCACGGTTTTTTAAAGACACAAAAATGATCAGCAATGTAATATGGGGCACTAATCAATTACTGTATTGATATGTTTTGGGTAAATAAAGCAATTGTGTTTCTCATTCTACTGTCCTGTAAGTTTGCTTTACTCTTTATTGTCTGTATTTGGTGTCTCAGTGTCTAAAACAAAACAGCTTTCTGGGACCTTTGAAAGCTAGTACCACTAACAGTATAGCATTGGGATATACTGCTTAAGGCATTAACACTAAAAAGCTTATGTTTTTAAAATCGTATAATTGCAAGGTGTTCACCAAGAAAATAAAATCACATGGTTTAATTTAGTTTTATGTGCATTGCCAGCTATTTTGTACTTTAAGGAGAAGGAAAGTCCAATAACAAGTTAGGTTCGGATGATTCTCCATATAATAAAAACATGAACTGCTATATTATTAAGCTGGATACAAACATTAGCGATATAGGGTCGATCCTGTCGGTACCAACAGGATTGGCCCAATATCGCTTATGTGTGTACGGGTTAAACAACCGTTTCTGATGCCGATGAAAGTTCAGCGTTGGAAAGGTCGTTCTGACAGGTTAATTTCCCTTTGCCACGGTAGCCCCCCTGTACTAAAGTATATATATAGTATTGTAGATTGTAGGGCGTACGATAAGGAGAACAATTGTGTCTGTGTGTACTCCCATCTTTCAAAGATGACAGATAGACATGTTTGACCGTTTGGTAGTGTGTATCCAGCTTTACCCTTATAAATGTTTTCAATTGCCTTAAAATGTAGGTGTTTGAGGAAATTGCCCTTCACCTTTTTGCCATGCTGCTTTTCTTCTAGTAATGCTCGTGTGAGACAAATCTTCATTTGGCTCAAGCCCCATTGACTTAAATAAGGAATCAGTTTATCTGGGTGTGTGTTAATGTTAATGTTGCAGTGAATAAGCCTGCTCCAATCAGATTGGTTGTTTATAGTTTAAAATAGTGTACATAGTAATAGAGATTGAATTGACATACGTCTATCTAGTCCAACCTTTATACCCTACTCATTAACCCTACCTAACAGTTGATCCAGAGGAAGGCAAAAAAAAAAAACAGCAAAAGGGGGGGGGGGGGGGGGAAATCCTTCTTGGCTACAAATGGCAATAGGAAAGAATCCCTGGATCAAACAAAACTACAGTATATGTATTAATACCAGTAATTAACCAAAACTAATAAACCAGTGAAGTAATTTTTCATTCAGCACTCAGCTTTAGATGACACTATAGCCCTAATTTTTGTAGTGTAACCTGTTTATATTGTTAGGGGATATTTATATATAGTTACCAGATCACATAATGGGCCGTATTTATAGAGGCAAAGTATCGCCTTTATAAATACGTTCCTGTGATCATATATTTATGATTACAGAAGTATCACAGATGCTAGTGCCCATTGCAGGAAACATAAGCAGCTAAAAATGCTATTCAGTCTATCAGTAAAAGTTTACAAGCCATTCCATCAATCTGGGTTTGTCAACCAGCCTATAAAGCTGGGTACACACAGTAAAGATGTTTGCAAGATGACAGACAGCCTGTCATTTTTAAAAAATTGAGGTACTGACCTGAAAGATCTACGTACAGTCCCGACAGCATAGGGAGAATGCTCGGGATTCTGTGTTCCCTCGGCCATTGCCGACTCCCCTATAGGGAGTTTACTGAGGGAAAGGAAAAAGTAAGGTACAAACAGTACAGATAAAGCCCTGATACTGTTGGATCCGATGGTATCGGGCTTTATCGGTAGTGTGTGTGCCCAGCTTTAGTGGTATCGCCTGGGAATGAAGGGGATCCAGGAATAGCAAGCTAATGTAAGCAAGCTAATGATCTGCTGTTTGTTTTGCAGTGTCCACTGCCCCACTGCAGCCAGTCCATCAGTCTTATATTTTCAGATAGTCCATTAGTATTTTTTCTTGTGGAGCTAAGCTAGAAATCACAGACCCTTTCTCATACTGGTTAACATGTATCAGTGGGTAGGTACAGGAACAGAAATGCTGCGGCATGACAATGCCACCAATGCATTTACCTATAGAAAAATGATGGGCTGCATTAAGTGTGGGGGGCTACAAGCATTAACAAAGGCATCCAACATGCGAGTAAACAAGCTAGAGCGTTGTGAATCGGACGTGTGTACGGACCTTAAAAGGATAGCTTACCCAACAGTGAATATTTCCTGAACACCAGATAGCAATAGAGAAATCAATCAACTGTTTTTACCACCCAACCCCTCCCCCCGCGCCGGCCTAAGTTACGCCACTGCCTGGGAGGTAAGTCATCATTGCGGTCTTGAGATTTTCGGGGGAGCATTTCAACTTAGCTGCAAGTAAATTCAGCCAATTATGCTTTACTACATTTAGAATAGGCTATATATATGCTCTTATTATTTATTTAGTAAGACGTACAAAATGTTCTTATGTTCTTAATCTATAGAAACCAATCAGATATTATCACACGATTAACAACTACAGCAGACCAGTAAAAAGGTAACATATGATGGTTTGAAGCAAATTAACAGCTCAGACAAATTTTTGCCCCTCTTATTAAATAATAATAATGGATTCATTAATTCACTGACTGCAATTTATAATAACCACATTCATACATATTTCATGCATGAATCTGTAATAAACAGAAATCACTGTCAGTTAAAAAAAAAGTGTCTATTGGTATATCTGTTGCCAGTAGATCTAATTGATGGTCAAGGACTAATATTTTGGACCTTCTTTGTAGATTGTTGACAATGTTTGATTAAATTGTGAAAGCTGCCTAGTAATAAATACAGTGTTCTCCCTAGGGTCTTTTAGCCGGGCGGCCCACCCGGCTACTTTTTCATTCCACCCGGCTGAAAAAATTTTTTTTTTTTCCTTGTGAGAGATTAAACAGTGTTCTCCCTAGGGTCTTTTAGCCGGGCGGCCCACCCGGCTACTTTTTCATGCCACCCGGCTGGAAAAAATTTCTTAAGAGAACACTTGTGATTTAAAAAAAAATTAGATGTAGGTTTAATAGGTGTGCCAATATATCAGTAAAAACTCCTGCCAAAACTGCCCAGTCCAGACCCTTTGTTTACACTTGTAGGCTTATTTTAGCGTGTTAACTAGCTTTTCCAAGATCCCCAAGGCCACAAAAGGTTGGCACATGTATTTGTGCTGCCATTTTACATGGGTTACCTTCAGATGTTGTAGAACAACAATTCCCTGCAGATGTTGTAAAACTATATAATGAGCATGATGCAGTGCACATTTTTCCCCACCAACAAATTTCCTTGTCCCACCCCACCCGGCTACTTTTTCATGCCACCCGGCTTGTAAAAAATTCTGGGGAGAACACTGAAATATATAGTAATATTCTCCCTAATAAACTCTTAATAGTTCTTATACTTTGTACACAAATTACATCAAATTAATTTTACTATACTATGGGGCTGATGAAATAAAAAATGCAAAAGTCAAAAATGCTATTATAAACAGCAACCAATCAGATATTGTCTAAAGCTGGGTACACACCATCCGATAATTCAGCTGAGGTGATATATGTTTACAAGAGTTCACCCAATAAAAAAATTGACCCTTCATTAATCAATATTATAATTGTATTGAAGACAGGAGCTGTCTCCCATCTCCCCCCCTAAGCCCAGATCTCACTACTGACGCTGTTTTCTAATGGAATATTTTATTCCTTTTTCATTTACCGGTGGTAGGGGTTTTTCATAATACCAAATTTCAGTAGTAGAAATAAATAATATTATGTTGTCTAAAAATTAATAAATTCAAGTTTTCAGCTGATGCTCATATATACAGTAAGTGAGAAAATTCTCTGTGAAATTATATATTGAATATTTTTGCCATTTTTAGGATTATAAAACGTCAGCTGCTGGCTAAAACACATTAATTGTTTTGGGAGGGCACATGGTAAAATATATAAACCAAACGTTCCATTTGAACCATAAACCAAAGGCAAACTAAAAAAATCCCTCCGAAATCTGAGCTTTAAATTTATTGGTGATGCTGCCACCAGCTGGAAAATAGGGGGTATAACAGAATTGTTATTTTAAAAAAAATATATATATATAAAAGCACTCTTGCTGATTATTACAAAAAAACTTTTTGCTTTAAAAAATACATTGATCTTTATATCTGACCCCACAGCATATCAGTTTCTCTTTATGATTGTGGGGGAGGAAGCAAGCAAGCACAGGAAGAACTAAACTACTTGCAGATATGTCACACAACCTACCCAGGATTTAGCACCGCAGGGATTTTGACGATGTCTTTACTCTTGTTTGTAACATTTACATTTGCAATGTAAACTTAATAGTTGTACGTTAATTTTATTAAAGCTAGGTGCACATTTAAGGGGCTGATGAAATATGAGGTACGAAAGCTTGCCCATATTTTTAATTTGCAGCAACCGGCAAACATTTGCACTTTTTTTTATTATCATTAGACATTTGCACTTTTTACTGTAGTAGCTACTATAAATGTCCCTTGGAACAACTGTTAGCCAATCTTTCCAAAATCTATTTATTTAATGAGTGCAATAAAGAGGAGCTGTTTAGCAGTAGCCAATATCATTTAGTGATCCAGCAGGGCCTACAGGACTGTACACATGCTACATTCACTGCCCAATATGGTGGATAATTAGGCCCTTAGGAACAGGGCCTGGTGTGAATGTATGAAAAGTGCTGTTTATACAAAAAAAGTTTACCATATAAAAAAATAAATACAATAAAAAACGAGAAATATCTCCTTAGTAGGTGTTGTCATTCAACATATGGTGCCACATTATGTGGCATCTTAATGCATCAGATTAGCTTACAAATGCCACCAGGGAAAATGCATTTAAATAAACATTTAACTAAGAATAGTTACCGTTCCAGCTAATTTGTGTTTAAAGCCGGCATGTAAAAATATTTAAAAAAAACAATTCTTCTACTGACCTAAACAAGATCTAACTGTACCACACCTGTATGTCCAGGAGAGCTTATCTTAATTATAAACCATGCAAACACAATATACTTGGTAATTATGCCACTAGTAGGAAAAAGAGAAATAACTAGCATTCATTATCTGTTAGTTGTGTGTAAATATTAGCATTGTTTAAGTTACATACATTGCAATTTACAACCTGACTGTGTGGAATCTACATAACTAAACTAACCTTGGTTGAAGTTCACCTGTTTATGTTTCCTGCATTATCAGGTCACACCTCGTTATTTCTGCCACTGATCAACACTATGGAAGTTAAAAATTCAACTTTACACACATTCAGGGTTATTCAATAAACTTTCTTATCGTTAATGGTGCTAATTTTGCAACAACCAATCAGATGTTAGCTTTCAAATGTTAAATAAGATCTGATTGGTTGGGGCAAAGTTAGCACCATTTTTAACGATAAGAACCTTTATTGAATCTCCCGATAATGTACTAATCCTAATTTGAAATATACTCACAGTGTACAATTATTCCATGTGTATTCAATGAAAGAAAAGGGCAATTTGGTGTTAAAGTATGGACTATTTAGGCTTCCCAGGGTATGGTTTCTGAGGGGGAGGGTAAAAAACTGAGGAAAAAAACTGAATTGTCCAAACCTAGCGTGAGGCAAAGGATTCAGGTCCCTATAGTCTCTGACCTTGTGATGTGCTTTGTTCCACAGGGGCAGCTGCAGTTATTAACAGATGTTTTGGTAATAAATAATTGGTATCATCTCAGAAAAGGCTCATCTACCTGTGGAGAGAGGATAATGCTAGAAACACGGCTCTGCTATTATAGCCACATTAATCTCTCATCTACCCAGGTTTCTCAGGGTGCTTACTGCAGGTGCTCTTTCTTGGAGAATCAGGACTGTACTCTTTTAACTTAAGAGGCTTTGCTGGGGTCACGAAAGAGGTCACATTGTGCAATAAATTTTTGTCTAAGGTCACAAAAAAGCAGAAATAAAATGACAATACAGAATCTGTCTAATGTTGTGACACAGTTAGAAAAATGGAAAAGAGCGGCTAACTTCCAAGACATTTCCCACTAACATAGAATAAAAGACTCGGCTTTTATAGAATAACGGCCCAGTTTATAACCCTAAGTCGTACTCCAAAGTTAAGATGGAATCATTTATTAAAAAATGAGATGAAGAAAATAATTACTTGTATAAATTGTGGGCTGATGCTCTTACCACTTCAAAGGAAATTCAAACAATTCCATGAACAATCATTTATTTTATGGGAAAAGCAGAGATGATTTTAGCTAGATTTCTTTTAAAGGTCAATATATTGAAAGGTTAATAAACACATTATTCGGAATGAAATATTCTACAGCAACACATAATGGACATTTTAGATGACAGCTTATTAATTTCCATTAATTTTTACACTAAAGGTGCCGTTTAGACCATACACAGCACCGTTATCGGCCAAAACTGGTGTGCATACACATCATGCGTCGCGGGTCAGCCCCTGTGATCGCACATGTGTATGTGGCTTAAGTTTAGTAAGCTCAAAAAAAAAAAAAAGAAAATTAAGGCAATTGATGGCCAACTAGGATTACCTGCAATGCGACTAGAATGCTACTTGGAAACAGTGGTGCTGACCAGTTTCACTGACTGCAAACTAAAACTAAAGAATCTTTAGTACGTTTAAACTGACACATTCTGGGTGTGATGCCATTAAAGGTACAACCAATTGCTCATGCCTTCAATCTGCAGCAGCCAGTCAGTAATTGTCTATGTTATCTAACTGCAATAACCCAGTAAAAAGCTAACATGTAATTGATTGCTCCAAATTAAAAGCACAGGTAAACTTTTGAATCACTTATTGCATCAATTCCTTCTGTGTTTTATTACTGTTCAAGAAACCAGAATCAGTTTGAGGCAGGATACAAATGTTTCTGTTTTGTTTTTAATTCATTTTTATACTTTGTAACATTTTAAATTTGTGACACAAAATTACACAAGACACAACATTAATTTATAAACATACTAGAAGTCAGAAAGCACCATAAGCATGAAGATGATAAGTTTCCATTTGTAATACTGTGTGGCCTCTGCCACTTTCTATGTGATCAATTTTACACCAATTAATACTTACTAATTATGTCTGCATCTTGGGTCCCATTGTTTTAATCCCCTTTCAGACCGAAACCCCTTTTTCTTTTTAATCACCTTAATGTACCATAACTGCAGGTGTATAAAACAGCATCAAGGGGGATTTTGGGCACCTGTAATCCCTCCCTTAAATCACCCAATTCTACAATTATATTTTTTTGCATCAAATTAAAATAAAATACACATAAAAAACATGCTAACATACTACACTGCCACATGCATGGGAATGTTTTAAAATGTGGAATCCCCTTTCTTCATTAGGCATAACAGGAAGCAAGCCTTTGCTAATTTCCACCAGATAAAACTAATGGAGGGAATTTCATGTTCTGCCCTTGCTTTTCTGGACTTTTGAAAAGGCAGTTTCGGGGGAACAAGTGAAGTTAGGGCAATAGGTAAGAAATAACAGATTCCCTAACAGTTTTTTTTAAAATAAGAAATAAGGGGAAAGTGTTCTTATTTGGGGAAATATTTCCTTTGAGACATATAAAACTGAAGATGGCATAAGGCTTGCATCAGCACAGGAACATCTTATCTACAGTATTATATGGAAAATAGCTAATTTAAAGCAAATGGTTGGTAACATTCCATGTGTACAGTAAGTGTGCATCTCAAATTGTTGTGGAAACTATGACAAATTAGAGGAAACCTTAACTTCAAAATAAAATATGTTTCCCTTAAAATGATTTTGTCAAAAATCAAGCACTACTATTTTAAAATTCATAAAATATAATAATATACTTTTGAATAACTATTCTATAAATCCACAAGGGACAAGTGATTTAATTCATACCAGTAAGTCATGCAACCTTGGATTGATTATATCTTGCAGGTTTGTTTTGTCTTCTGGGCCCACAGCCTGTTTGTATTGCCACCTCTCTGGCACAAAGGGCCACTTCATTTCCTTTGCCTCTTGAATCAAAGTCTTCAGATCGTCCGGGATAGAGGCTAGAAAAAGGTCAGAGTGCATGTAAGGAAATCTCCAATGTATAATGAGATGGTTTAAGAAGTAGTGTTCTGTTGTGCACCTCATCATGAAAACCTTCTTTCCCACACACCTTTGTGCAGTCTCTAATCAATACTTGCTTTCACTAAAACATTCTTAATAAGAAAATGTCTGTCATTTGAAAAACTATTCTCTTTTGCCCTGCAGCAAAACTAGTGCAGTCAACTTTTAAAGAGTCTTTCTAAAGGAAGTTAAATATTTTGCTAGCTGTCAAAGAGTGAATATTTACATCAGGAAGTCAATACACTGGCTTTGTAATCGATAGCAAAAAAAGAAAATTAGTGTTACCTACTAATAAGGTTTCATTGCAAAGCACTTAAGAACATTGCTGCAGGCATAACAGATATGCATTTTGTCCCAATATTCATTATGTGTGTTTCTAATTCACAGCTATATTGCCATTGTAACCAACAAGATAAATCTGATGAATCTTATAAAGTGTTTTTAGTGTAAAAGACAAAATGTGACAAACATGAGGAAAGAACCACAATTATTCCCACAACCTAAGGTTTCCCTTGAAAACCATTGCTTTGAATTCGATGACATCATTACTGAAAAGTTCAAAGGGTCTTTAATACAAGTCTTTGTTTTCCCAATAGAAACAGGCAAATTGTTTCCTGATACTTCATAATTTCGTCTTCAAAAAGCTACTACTTGTTTTCCCTACAGCAATTTCTAATACAGCTCTCAGATGATATTTATAGCTGAAATGACCTGCCACATTTTTAGTATTACAAATAGAAAGGTCTAACAAATAGACCACCCAAAAAGTACATTGCAGGAAGTCTGACATTTGTGTAGGCAAACTAACACTGCCTACACAGCTATAGGACAAGTGGCTTATTAGTTGGGGGCTTTTACATATAAACATTTGTAAAGAGCAGAACAAACTGTTCAGTAAACAATTATTTAAAATAGATGTTTTAAAGGTAAACTGTAAGTAGAACTATGTACTGGTCAAAAAGGGATATTTAAAGAACCATTGTGCTATAAAATTGGAAATGTGTACCAGCAATGTGTAAATACAATTAGAAATCACCTGTTAAAGATGCTTGTGAACGTTATCATTCATCCAGGTCATGGTATATCTATTGTATTCAGTTAGATCAACTGGACTTGAAGTTTAGTTCTGACGTTTCACTAGTCATACGACTGACTGGCTTTCTCAATTTAGAATGACTTGTACAAGAATCTGTTGGCAATTATGTACCCTGGAAAGTCCCAATTAGCATATCACTGCCAGGTGTTAGGGGCCTTCTAAATGCAAAACGTCTTTTATAACTAAACTTTAAGTACAGTTGATCTAATTGAATACAACAATATACCATGACCTGGATGAATGAGAACCTTCACAAACATATTGCGAATCATTTTGGGGAGAAAACCCTCAAACTTGTACGACAATATGAAGAGATAGCAAGGAAGTCAAACAGATACTGCAAAATGCTCAAACACAGCTCCTAAATGAACAAATACGACAGACACATTTTACAGTTGATGCTTTTAGCACAACATCAGTCAACTACAACAGAGCCTAGCCTCACAGCTACCTGTGGCTATCTGGGAAAGAGTGATGGAGTTCACCAAACAAGCACAGCTTTCTCAGCACTGTAAGGGCAAGCAAAGGCAAGAGAACAAGTTCTCTATTCTGTCATCCCAGAACACCCCAAAAGGAGACAAACTGCCTTGGATACAAAAGGATGGAATTGTCACTTCATCAAATAAGTAGGAATGGGTAAGAAACTTGTCTAACAGGACCCTGACCCAGCCAGAAATGGAAGTCCTGGCTAAGACCTTGAACTTTGCCATCACTCCTAAAGCCATCCCTGTGGTGGATATTATAGCAGCCACAGAAGCCTCAATCCACAATAATAAGGTACCACAGAGTGAGGCAGAACAACTTTGCCTTAAGGTATCTGCAGCCTTAACCAGTGCTAAACCTCCTTCATCTAACCTGACTACAAAGGAAAGAAGAGCCTTAATATCTCTCAAGAAAGATTCCAGGATCACTATTCTTCCGGCAGACAAGGGAAGATGCACAGGGGTACTCAGCACCTACCATGCTAAGGTGACCACACTTCTGGCCGATAACAAAACATATGAGGCTTTAACAAGGGATCCCATCGGTCGTTACAAGAAAAAGGATATAGACTTACTACAACAGCTTCAAAAGAATAACGCCATTGATCAAGCAATGTATCATCACCTCTACCCTGGTGAGGCACATCCTCCATGTATACATTGACTCCCAAAGATACACAAGGAAGGGGCACCACTAAGACCTATAATCAGCAGCATCAACTCTGTAACATTCAAGATTGCAAAATACCTAGCAAAAATCTTAGGGCATTGGTGGGAAGTTCTAAGCATCACATCCAGAACTCCCAGGATTTCACCAACAAGATTGAAGGTATAATACAGAAGAAACTATGGTGTCATATGATGTGACATCTCTCTTCACCTGTATACCCACCAAGGAGGCTGTTGACATGGTGAGAAAACGGCTAGGCAAAGACAGCACCCTTACCAGCAGAACTGATCTTAACCCAGAACAGGTGTGTTCCTTGTTGGACTTGTGCCTGAATACCACCTATTTCAAATACAGGGATAAGTTCTATAAGCAAAAACATGGATGTGCTATAGGATCTCCAGTTTCACCAATTGTGGCCAACCTTTACATGGAGGAAGTGGAAAAACAGGTGCTTAATACCTTTAAGGGCATAGTACTAAGCCATTGGTTCATGTACATGGATGACACCTGGGTTAAAAGCCACCAGAAGGAAGTACACAGAATATATCAATGCTGTAGACCATAACTTCAAATTTACAAGGGAAAAGGGAACAAAACAACACACTGGCTTTCTTGGACTGTTTGGTAGAAGTCAGGGAGAAAGTTAAACTGGAAGTAGAGATTTACAGAAAACCAACACACACAGATCAGTATTTGATGTATGACTTCCATCACCATTTAGATCACAACCTGGGTGTCATCAGAACCCTGCAACACAACAATACCAACAATACCAACAGTGAAGGGTAAAAGCAAGACAGGAGAAAGAACATGGTCATCCCATATGTAGCAGGCGTCTCCGAGAAATTAAGAAGAACTTTCGAAAAACACTGTTTCCCTGTCAGCTTTAAACCAAACAACATACTGAGGCAGCAATTGGTACAACCAAAAGACCCAATACCGAAACACAAGAAAAGCGACATCATATACACAGTGCAGTGAAGAATGCTCTAATTTGTATGTGGGGGAGACCAAACAGCAACTGCATCAATGTATAGCCCAGCACAGAAGAGCCGATTCCTTCGGGTCAGGACTCAGCCGTGTACCTGCATCTTAAGGAAAAAGATTGAAGATTGTAATGTTAACATATTGGCAAAGTAACATGACTGGTTCAAGAGAGGTGTCAAGGAGGCCATTTATGTGTAAATAAAGAAACCAAGCCTGAATAGAGGTGGGGGGGTTCGACACCAACTGTCTGCCACGTATAACGCTGTTTTGACACCTTACCCTTTGCAGTTCCTAAAACACCTGCATTCAGAAGGTCCTTAACACCTGGCCGTGATATGCTAATTGGGACTTTCCAGGGTACATAATTGCCACAGATTCTGAAGTCATTCTGAAATCAGAAAGCCAGTCGGAATGACTAGCGAAAAGTCTTCAAGAACTAAACTTTAAGTCTAGTTGATCTAACTGAATACAAAAGATACACTTGTAATCTACCTGAAAGGAACTATTCCAAATCATAATGGTTAACAAATAGTATACAGTATATCACAAAATGCTCGTAGACTTTTAAGATATTTTAACAAATCCTTTGACCAACCAGGGAAAAACATACATAATAATCATGGAAAAATGAAAGCATATACTGTTAGCAAAGTTTTAAAATATACTATAAATAAATATAATTATCATTGAAAAATTAAAGCATATACTGAAAGCATAGGTAGCACTTTGGTGCCTTACTGAGTTCGATTCCACCCCTGGACACATCTGCAGGGAGTTTGTATATACTCCCCATGCTTGCGTGGTGTCCTTCAGCTTCCCCCACAATCATAAAGACATACTGATAGGTTGTATGTGTCAAATAAATGTGCTTAGATTGTAAACTTTTTGGGGCAGGGCCTGATGTGAATGTATCCATGTAATTGTAAAGCACTACGGAAGTTGTTGGCGCTATATAAAGCCTCAATAATAATAAATACAAATATTAATCATGGAAAAATATTTTTTAAATATTTGGTACTCCAGTCTGCATTACTGCTATGGTCACCTGTCCTCCCACTCCCACCTAAATCCCACTCCCACCTAAAATCCCCCAGAGTGCTGACCTGAATTAACCGAAAGTTGAACATAAAGCTGTGCTCAGCAGTACTGGTCCTTCCCTCTTCCTGAGTCCACACTCAGACAATATAAAGATGCACTACTTGCAAAGCCTGTCTTCCAATAGGACAGGCCCCAGGCATAGTAGAGTGACAATGTGCACTGTACTCGAATGGGTGAGGACCGAGCAGTTCCTCATCCTGGGTACTTCAATGGGAGAGAGGCAGATCAAATAAAATAAAAATTAAATAAATGTAAGACAGGAAATTCTAGAATAGCAATAAGCTTGGGATTAGGGTGGAAGGAGTCAGCATGATATGCATTCTGTTATGTTACAACGACAATTTAAGTGTCATTGTATTAAGTAAAAAAAGTACAGTTAAACGACAAAGCTGTTTCGACGTTGGAAAAGATGAATTTGCTCCTTCAATGCTTAAAAGGTGGCTGTACACCGAAAAGTTGACCAAGAGATCTCACAACATTAGAACGATCCTGCCGGAACCGCCTTTCCTGTTCTTCTTTGCGACCATCAAGCGGTTTTTGTGATCGCATGTCAGTCGGATATTATAATCGCCCGTAAGATTTTGGGCTAAGCGACTGTACAGAACATTGTGCGAATGTTTGCAGGTAAACGTTGGTACCTTTAGATCTACAGATGTAATTTGCCGGGAGACAGAAATCTGTTTTAGTAAGTAGTTTTATTTATAGTAACCTGTGATATAGATATATTATAATGTATATTGCTTTCCCACAGGAAGTGGTAATTTTAACTCCTTAGTTCCCCATAAATAAAAAATATTTGCTCCTGATTAGTCAACTTTTTAGTCTGCTGTCATGTTTATGGCAGCAATAACTGAACTGAAAATAGGTTTATTTATACATACTATAAATTCGCAAAAGATTTTTTTGACAGAAAAGTTGGTTATGACAATACGGTCAGTGTTTAATTAGTGATAGAAATAGTGGTGGGGTAATTAAGAGACAAAAGGCTTCCTCTATGTGACATACTAAGGCAACTGTGTCATGAGCGTGTGTGTATTCTGCTTTGTTCCATTAGCATCTTCTTACCGTTAGGCTAGCCTAACACCTGCCACTGAGGAATGAACTGTCTGCACTGCCTTAAATTAGAGTCCTGAAGCGGAACACCCAAACCAAGCTATTACTGGCTAGATCAGCCAACAGATATTACTACATTATATGCTGGATTATAAACATTGCATTACATGCCCCATTTTGTCTTAAACAGTAATACGTCTAAAGCTTTCAGAGGAATTGTTTAGGAATTAATCAAAAGCTATTCATTACTATAATGATCTAGTAATGAGATATCCTCACAATACCCTAGCTCTATTCTTACCACTCCCATTGCCTTATCAACAAACCTGTGATAATGTGCTGAATGGTCATGAAGCAGACCACTCAACCCTTTTTAAATGCCCATGGTGAACAACTAGATGCCTGAGGTGAAAAGCAGCTTTCTGTTTAAAATATACAAAATATTTAAAGGATGATTACCCTAAAAGACCTAACATGGCACTTAATTAGGCATTAAAGTCAATGATTCTCAGGTGCTACCAAGCACAGTCCTTTGTTCAAAAACCCTTTCCAGGGGTGTGTTTAGGGGGTGATTCCTGGTGCCTGGATTCCCCCCTTCCTATCTGCTCAGTGCAGTCTGTTGTTCTACTTCTCTGTTCTGGTGTCCATAGATTGATACATAGATTGTTACATTGTTAATTGAGTGAGAAGCAACATATTTTTATTTCAAAAATGTATCCAGTCTGCCCTGTGATTGACAGCAGCATAGATAACTGTATCAACATTAACCCTGCAGCTGCATAAACTAATTTCTGAGATTGGGTTTACATACATTACTTTTTATATCTACTGAACTGGGATGGAGCATAGTGAACAGGAAGAGGGTTGTTAAGAAATCCTAGAGGTGGTTGAATAGCAGACTATCAACATTGTATTATATATATTATATATACACAGAAGCGATGGTTCCATATATTCTTTATACAGAACAATCATTCAATGTGCCCATACATGGTCCAATGTTTATCGGCTCCCACTACTGAAGGGAACTGGTAATGGAAATTTTTCATCTTGCCCGATAGGTCCTGATGCCAACAATATTCAGCAAATTCTGTCAGATAAAACCATCAGTATCACAGCTCTGATTTTGAAAGAATATAATGCATTAACAGGTTATTCAATAAAAGTTCTTATCGTTTAAAATGGTGCTAATTTTGCCAGAACCAATCAGAACTTATGTAACATTTGAAAGCTAACATCTGATTGGTTGGGGAAAAATTAGCACCATTTTAAACAGTAAGAACTTTTATTGAATAACCCCCTAAGTGTGTATTTCTAAACAGAACATTTGTCCCAATCGTTCGTCAAAGAACTGTCGGTCTTGGCGAATGTCTCCCATGGACTGCACAATCAGCGGTGATTGTCAAATCACCCGTTTATCCAACCCAGGGCAAATCGGCGACCGACATTAGTCACTGCCGAAATCCCCTCAGATTTTTTGGCCCAGCAGGCCGATACATAGAAATATCTGTTGATTGGGTCAAAAAATCTGCTTGTGTGTACCCAGCTTTAATGAATATTCTTAATAACAAAACTGAAGGAGATATCTGTATTGGCTAAGTGTCATGATAATCTCTAGTAATCTCTAGTAGAGAGAATATATCTAACGTTATTATATGAAACATATACAATGGAATATTTGATGTATTTGGTCATGAACTTTCTTCTGGGCTTGTTCCGTGATAACCCATACAGGAATCCCCCCATTGAAAATCCCGCACTTGTCTCTACTTTCTAGACTTCAGAGATTCCCATTTTGTGAGACACTGATCAATTCCATCCCAAGGACATCAGGAGTTGGCTAAAAACTTTCCAAATGTTTATATTCCTATTACACTATCATTGATGTTTATACTAACATTATTTCTTATTTTAGAAACAGTGATACAATTTAAAGGGACACTATACTGAAAAAATGACTTTGCCTCATCTTAATCTATAATTGAATACATGTAAGTAGCGCTTACTCTGATTTGCCTGTGTTTCTGCATGCCTTCAATCCAGCACACATTTTGTTTCCATCCGACCTGACTTTTCCCCACAAACAAACTGTCAAGCCCGCACACAGCATACAGCATTCCAACTGTCAAAACCCTGTCACCATTCCAGTTACAGTAAAACCACTCACAGAAGAATAGTTTTTGAGATCAAGGAACTTGATTGACAGCTAAAATGTAAGAAGTTTTAGATTGGATATCTAGGGAAATAGGGGGCAGAGCAAAAAAAAAATTATACAGTGGTGGTTGGGAAGAATTATAGTTTCCAGTTATGGTCAATTTATAATAGCCTTTTTTCAGTATAGATGCCCTTTAAAGTGTATTCTAGTAATAAATGTTAGCAGGGAAACGCACTCTTTCAAATCTCAATCAGTTTATTTGTGACATGCTGGTTCACACAACGTTTCGGGGTCCTCCCCCTTCCTCAGGTGCCTTTTTGTACTTTTTGATGAACATGACTAATGCTTCCAAAGTGTCAGCTAGTGTGTGCTTTTAGAATGAAATACAGTATGCTATTTTTAAGCACAATCTTAGTGCCAAACGCCTTTTCCTTGTTTCAAACCCCCCCCCCCCCCATTAAGTACCCAAGAGGACCTCAACTGCTCATTCCTCATCCCTGCACACCTAGTTCAGCTAGCAAGGTTCGCACTCACAAATTTTCTGATTCCGGTCACATAGGCCAGTTTGCAATCCCAGGGGTATGGGCCGAGTATATATATGTTGGGAACAACTGCATCACATCAATTTGGTGTCATAGGAAAAGTGTATGAACACGCACTCATAGGGATCCCTAGTGGGGGGGCAGCCCCAGAGGGTATTTGCATGCTCTGTGCACCAATCTCCTTTGCAGCAGCATTGATTTAATAGCTTGTGCTTATCCCCCTTTTTGTATACTCTGTATTTTATAATGTACAGTGCTGTGTACCCAAGTGGCTCTATATAAATAAAATTATATAGTGGATAATGTACCCCCTACTGTAAATTATAAGGATATTAGAATTCACAGAGGAGTTCCGTGACCATATAAAAGCACGAGGCCGGAGGCCGAGTGTCTTTTATACAGGACACAGAACTCCGAGGTGCCTTCTAATATCCATATGAATTTACAGTAGGGGGTACATTATCCATAATAACCCACCCCTCCCTCATTTATAAACAAACCCATGGTTATTGTGCAGTCCACAGGCTGCTGTATAAGTTCACAGGCTAAAACACACACACACACACACACCTTCTTTCCTCTCCTGCCTCGTGTCAGTGTGTTGTTTCTGCACAGGCATTAGAGGGTCAGCTAACCCCTTCTCCTCCTGGCAGTCACGGGTCCTGATTATAGACCACCCACCTGCTTCCTTCAGTGCTCCGGACAGCTTAGACCGCACCTCTCCTGCTTCCTCCTGGATTCCCTCACACACACCCGGCTGAAGATGAAAGGGTAACGGCTTTGAGGTACTTCTGTGTTATTATCGGTGCGCTACTGCGTAGTAGCGCGCCGATTATAGGGATATTATTTACAGTTTATCCCCATAGGGATCCATGGAAGGGGTGGGTTATACATACATACATACAACATTCAGTTGAAATAAGGAAGCCACATGGTTGAGCAGTGAAATGTCTATTACTAAAACAAGTCTAGTTGAAATGACTTAACACTACAAGTTGTACAATGACCTAGATAATTGAAAACCTTCATAGACATAAATAAATCATTGTAGACCACGGATGAACTAAATGTCTCTCTTCTTCAAGCTTTGTAGAACAGTAAAATAGAGAAGACAAAAAACGTGTTTTGCTCCTTTTCCTTTTTCAAATAACTGCTAGCCCTGGGCTTCGTAGATGAAACATAATGTACATTACTACAAATTTGAGGTTAAAGTCATGCTAACTGATTTGCATTCTTTAAGACCTTAACCCCTATGTTGCAGGGCTGCGCTAGTATCACAAGAGACATTCGCACAGCCGCCACAGTCTATTAACCAAAGGCTGCGAGGCTTGTTTAGCGTAAGCAGCTGGTGTTAAATACTTACGCGGGTTGTGATTCCCCCAGAGATGTGCAACCTTTGGTGAATCTCTTCCCGGAGATATTCCCAGAGCACCTGTGGCTCTGGATGAATCTCCTTATATATCTCTTACATTTCATCAATTCATATATTAAATTCATATATTATAGGCTTTATCTCCACTGGTATAATCAAAATTTTGGTATTCAGTTTTATTGAAGAACGGGTGATAAATGAGCTGTGTCTTACCTCCCGTTCTTCAATAAAACCAGCACGAGTCAGGAGAGAAAGCCGAATCCTCTGACAGGTCTATGCGCATCGCAGTTGCACATGCGCATAGAAGACAGAGTCAGTTGGTACCTGTCAGAGGACGCGGCAAACAAGTGATTATGCTTTTTAGTGTGTGTAAAGCACAAGCAACAAATGAATTAAAATGAATTAAAAGTCTGATGGGGCACTGTTATTAAAGGGGCTCCACCCCCCCCCCAAAAAAAAAAATTGGTATTCTGTAGGGAAACCCCATAACCTAGACCTTGCTAGGTTTAAAATGCAAAAACTGCCCCCAAAAGATACTTATCAGCCTTTGTTCCCTCGGTTGTCTCTAATAATGTTCTTCCGCAGAGAACAGCATAAGGGGCCGGAACGGCAGGTGCATCTGTGATTGGCTGAGACTCAGCCAATCACATACGCAGCTGCCAGTCCGACCCCCTTTGCTGTTCAGTGCGGAAGAACAGCAGAAGTTAGCAGAGGGAACAAGGGTGTGTAAGTATCTTTTGGGGATGATTTTTTTCTATTTAAACATACCATGCAGGGAGGGAGGAGGCTGGGGGTAGAGCTCCACTGCGCATGCCAGACTCCTTTTAGAGGAGCAGGAAGAGGCAGACACCGAATACACACAGACAGGCTTCCTACTCTTCACTTTAAATTAGAAATTAGTAACAAATTCTTGTTGTTCTTATTTCACACTTATAAAAACCATGACTAACTTTAGTTGTACAATAAAGCCTTTTTTTAAAGAGTGAGAGACTGCCTTTCAACAATTGTTAACAGAACTATCTTATTATTAAACATACCTAGCCAATATTATTATAGAACAGTTATACTATTGCTTCCTAAATGGGTTTTTATTGAAGGTCAAAAGTGATCACACATTTAATTGATACTGTAATTCTGTTTATTTTTTATTCAGTTCTATTTATTTTTGTAATAGAAAGAAAAGCAAAAACCCATAGTTTTCTGTTTTCCTTGGAATCAATTGTGCAGAATTTATTTGCAAGCAAGCACATTTTATTGTGATATTTAACTCATCAAGAGCCAACACAATTTACATTTCAGGCAAAATGTATACAGGGCTTATTCTACTTTGTTACTAATATTGAAAAAGGACGTCACCTGCCATCAAACTTTTGCCTATTGTCTTGAATCCACAAATAAATGCTGCACTGCCCCTGTTTACTGAAGCTGAAAATGAGAAGTGACAGCAATTCATTTTAACAAAGTACTTTTCCATTTTTGCCTGCAGTCTACAGCCCATTCATGTCCAACAAACCCAACAGACTACCCAGTCCTCCCTGCCAAAAAAGAAGAAAAATAGAGCAGAATCAAGTACATGTGGCTGAATCGCACAGGCGGGGAGCAACCTGCTGGCAGTCCTATGCTCTCACATAAGGTCCTCACCTTCACACTGCTGGTAGTCATTCTTCTCCTTCTCAGACAGCTCTGACACCCCTGAAGCAAATGCACTGAGCATTTGCTTACACTCCTGAAGCAGAGTAACAACCTCTTGATTATTCATGGCGGCTGCTTCCCACTTGACTGTGAATCAAGTACCCCTGGGTGTGCTGTGATCAGTGACCTAGGAGAAGATAAATATTCTAAATAAAAAAAGAGTTTTCAGGGGTGAGATACCTGCCGAACAAAAGGGGGAAAGAGATGATTAACTAAAACATCATCAATTATTACTGAAGCCCAATCAATGGAAAGATAATGGGGGGAAATCTACATGGAAATAGACAACAGTTTCTGAAAGCTTTTTAACAGAAACGCGTGAAATTACATCAGGATGCCTGGCACATATTGGGATGTCAAGCATAACAAAAGAAAAAAGGATTATATAAAGAAATCTTGGTTTAGGTATGTACTTCCATAAAATGTCATGAGGTTTGCAAAGCGGAAATGGATTGGAGAACGCGGCAAAAACACAAAGGCCTAGCACAAAGGCCTAGCCCTAAAGCCATGTTTTTCTGTAAAACCTGCTATTATTGTAATTACTGTATTGATAACAATTCCAAAAAAACCAACTTCAAAAATACAGTTATCCTGAACAAATCAATTCCCACTTTTTTCTAGTTAACAACCAGTCTGAAAGAGCTACATGGGGTTTACCTTTCCTACCCAGGAAAGGAAGGATTTCAACATAAACACTTTCATATTACACTAGAAGGTACACATTATCCATTGTATAAAACACAAGTAACAGTAGAATATTTCATTGTTTTAGTAACTAAGCTTCAAAAGTGAGTGACATTGCAAAGTAAACAGACAATGCAGCCCCAAACATATAATAAATGAAGAACATACACATAAAAGTTAACCAACCTTCTTTAAAACCAAAATCACTTCCAAAGCTTTACGGCATAAACAGATAAGCAGAACAAAAAATAGAACAACTCAGGGCATGTGTGGAAGGAAGGAAACTGAAATTGTATAGCTTACATACCGGCTAGTCAGGTTTCCAATCTATAGCTGGAACATGTTTGCCAGCTGCACCCAAGTTTATTCCTTATTAACTGGTTAGATCCCAGTTAACAATGACTATTGTTGTTCATCTTTCCCTTTACCAGGACAAGTGTACATGGTAAAATCTCTTTGGGCAATGATATTTATATGGATTTATATGGATATACAAAGACTAAAAAAACTTTTTTTGTGTGTGTGTGATAGCCTTATATTACACTGTAATGGGTTTTTGTACTAGACCCTTCATTTCCTTTTCTTATGAATACTTAACATACATAGTAACATAGTAATTAAGGTTGAATAAAGACATTCGTCCATCAAGTCCAACCTATTCCCTTTTTTTTTTTTTTTTTTAACCCTACCTAACAGTTGATCCAGAGGAAGGCAAAAAACCCCAGCTAAAAAAGGGGGGAAAAAATTCCTTCCTGACTCCAAACGGCAATCGGAAAGTATCCCTGGATCAACCAGATCTATATGCATTAATACCAGTAATTCTCAATATTTTTTAGTTTTAGAAACTTATCCAGGCCTTTTTTAAAGTTATTCAATGAACTTGCCATTACCACCTCTGCTGGAAGACAGTTCCACAGTTTCACCGTTCTCACTGTAAAGAAACCTCTCCTAACTTGAAGATGAAACTTCTTTTCTTCCAACCTTAAAGGATGTCCATGAGTCCTCTGATATGACCTATTAGTGAACAATGCACCAGAGAGTTCACTGTATGGGCCATTAATATATTTGTATAAGGTTATCATGTCCCCACGCAACCGCCGCTTCTCCAATGTAAACAGCCCTAACTTGTCTAATCTGCCTGCATATTCAAGCCCCTCCATTCCCCTTATTAATTTAGTTGCCCTTCTCTGAACTGCCTCAATTTCCAAGATGTCCCTTTTGTATATGGGATTCCAAAACTGCACCGCATATTCCAAATGTGGCCTTACCAGTGCCTTGTAAAGAGGGAGAATAATATTTTTCTCTCTTGATTCCATTCCCCTCTTTATACAAGACAATATCTTGCTAGCTCTAGCTGTTGCTACCTGGCATTGTTTGCTACAGCTAAGTCTGTTATCTACCAGAACCCCCAAATCTTTTTCCATTTCAGATGCACTTAACACAGAGTTATTTATGGTGTAGGTGGCACAGGGATTATTAAATCCCAAATGCATCACCTTACATTTATCAACATTGAATCTCATCTGCCATTCTGCTGCCCATTTTGATAATCTATCTAGGTCTGCTTGCAGCACTTGCACATCATTGGAAGTTTCCAAAGCTCTGCATAATTTAGTGTCATCAGCAAACACAGAGACCTTGCTCTCAATGCCCCCTTCTAAGTCATTTATAAACAGATTAAACAGAAGCGGCCCCAGTACAGAACCCTGAGGAACTCCGCTTAGAACTTTAGCCCACATAGATGTAGCTCCATTAACCACCACTCTCTGTTTGCGGTCCAATAACCAGTTCTCTATCCATGAACAAATGTTTTCTTCAAGGCCAACAGTCCTCAGTTTATACATTAGTCGCCTATGTGGCACAGTATCAAAGGCTTTTGCAAAATCCAAATATACCACATCCACAGCTGTGCCTGAATCTAACTTCTTACTCACTTCTTCATAAAAACCAATTAAATTTGTCTGGCATGATCTATTTCTCATAAATCCATGCTGACTACTACTAATAAGATGATCTCTGGAGACAAAGTCAAGGATATGATCCCTTAACAAAGTTTCCATCACCTTCCCTACCACTGATGTTAGGCTTACAGGTCTATAGTTACCAGGCTGTGAACGACTACCTTTTTTGAATATTGGTATTACATTGGCTTTTTTCCAATCCAGCGGCACATCCCCAGACAAAAGCGAATCTGAAAAGATGAGACACAGTGGTCTTGCTAGAACTGAACTAAGCTCTTTTAAAATCCTAGGTTGCAATCCATCTGGTCCTGGCGCTTTATTGATATTAACTTTGTCTAATTGATTCCGTACCATATCCTCTGTTATCCAATGTGAAAACTCTTCATTTCCTCCCTGCACATTGTTACAATCCCTACTGTAAGGATTCTCAACAGTAAAAACCGATGTAAAAAAACGGTTTAGCAGATTAGCCTTTTCGGCATCCTCTACAACCACCTCAGCTCCATTATTTAATGGTCCCACATTCTCAGTCCTCATTTTTTTACCATTTATATACTTAAAAAACATCTTGGGGTTGGACTTGCTTTGTTCGGCAATCCGTATTTCATTTTCTATTTTAGCTAGTTTAATTGCTTTCTTGCACTCTTTATTACAACTTTTGAAGTCCCTGTAAGCCTGTTCTGTGCCTTCTGCTTTCAAAATTTTAAAAGCCCTTTTCTTTTTTTCCATTTGCCTTTTTACATGAGCATTAAGCCATGCAGGAGTGGACCTAATTTTTTTACACTTGTTTCCTAAAGGTACCGATTTGGAAATGTTATAGTTTAATATCCCTTTAAAAGTGGTCCACATCTGCCAGTCTATGAGCAGGAGCGATTCCTTTAAAAGCATAAAATTAGCTTTCCTAAAGTTAAAAGTTTTTGTTAAGCCAGTGCACTTTAGTTTTCTGCAACCTATATTAAATGACACTATATCATGGTCACTATTCCCTAAGCTTCCCATTACCTTCATCTCCAAAATGAGCTCTGGGTTATTAGATATCACCAGATCCAACAACGCATTCTTTCTAGTAGGAACTTCTACCATCTGTGAAAGAAAATGCTCATATAGGAAATTTAAGAACTTTATACCTTTTGAGGTGCTGGCAGTTCCATTACTCCAATCTATTTCAGGGTAGTTAAAATCCCCCATAACCAGAACATGCCCCATACCAGCAGCCTTCGCCAACTGCATATGGAGATTCATTTCCACCTCTTCCCCGGCATTTGGCAGCTTATAACACACTCCAACAATTAATTTACCTACCTTCTTGCTTCCTGTACACAGTTCCACCCATAATGTTTCTGCCGCATCGTTTGCTCCCCCATCTATTCCATCTTTTAAATTTGGCTTCAATTCCTGTTTAACATACATACATACTCCTCCTCCTTTCTTATTAACTCGGTCATGTCTAAATAAGGAGTACCCTTCAATATTTACTGTCCAGTCGTGTGAATCATTAAGCCATGATTCTGCTATACCAATTACATCATACCTTTCCTTTAACGCTATTAAAGGAGTAAGAGTAAAACCTTCTTTATTTGTGCATACTGTATTGGCTTCTGCTGATGTTTGAAAACTACAACTCCCAGCAATTAAAGCATGCTGGGAGTTGTAGTTTCCAAACAGACTGTAATCTGTAAACTCACTTAGAATTACCTTTGGTATTAAAGGACAATTATATTAAAGGACAATTATATTTCCCTCCCAAGTGCTCCTCTTCCTGGTCTGCTGCATAGTATCCAGGGTGAGTCCTCACCTCTGGGTTATTTTACATACCGTATATACTCGAGTATAAACTGAGGTACCTAGTTTTACCTAAAAAAGGAGAAAAAAAAGAGATTGACTCGAGTATAAACCGAGGGCAGAAAAAAAATCCCACATAGTAACCCCTACTAGTATTTGCCACTTAAGATGTTTGGAAACTACAACTCCCAGCATGCTTTAATTGCTGGGAGTTGTAGTTTTCAAACATCTGCAGAAGCCAATACTTGCAAATAGGGGTAAATCCTCCTTTATTTGTGCATACAGTATGCACAAATAAAGAAGGTTTTACTCTTACTTGTAAGTATTGTGTGCCCTGGTGTCCCTGTGGTATTCTCCTACCTTGTCCGGCGGCCCGCTCGCTCCTCGCTCCTCATCCTCTGCGCTTCAGGATGATGTCACTACTCGGCGCCGCATAGTGAGAGGCGTCGGGTAGTGACGTCATCCGGAAGTGCACTGAAGATGCGGATCGCGTGGCCGCCAGACAAGGTAGGAGAAAGAATGACTCGAGTATAAACCAAGGTAAGATTTTCAGGCTTTTTTTAAAGCCTGAAAACCTCGGTTTATACTCGAGTATATACGGTAAGTCCTGCAATACTTACTAGAAATCTCCCTTGGTGCTCTGGTCCGATCTTCCTCTTTGCCTTTCTGAATGACAATTCATGAGGCAGCCAATACAAAAACAAGCTCTGCAAGAAACCACTTTGTGGACCGTCAGTGACAGTGCCACATAAAGAACTACCTCTAGCCCTTGTGGCATAGAGGTAGAAAGATTTCATTTTAACAAGACAGTATAAAAGCTTGCAGGTTTGATTCCATATGCTTACTTTTATTTTTTACTGAAATGTTAACATTCTGTTTCTTACAAAGGAATTAATCATTGTTAGGGACAGGAGCATTTGTAATGTGTTTCCACAAAAAGTGCACGGAAATCTATGTTCTGTGTCAGAGGGGGGGATGATCTCTGAGCTGTAACATGATTGGCTGTCAGCTTCCAGGAAGAAAGGCTGCACATTCCTGTGTAGTGTACTGCGTACACTTACCCAGCCTCCACAGTAAAGGGAGAGATGAAAAAGCAGCTTTTGTATCTTTTTGAACATGCTCTTTCTAATGTTGTCTGGAGACTTTAGTTCCCCATTCAACTACTAGCTGGATCACCTTATAGTAACCAAAAGGCAGTGCATTTATGCATTAGTTCTGTTTTAAATTTACTTAAAACTTAATGCTGTATAATTTTCCAAAATCCTTGATTTTTAAACCACAATTGGTTATGGTTATGAGTAAGACTTAACCCCCAGAGAGAACATACAGTATATGGGGCTGTGGTTTCAGAAAATATAATCTTAGGCTAAGGCCATACTGCATTGCACAAAAAAACACGTTTGCATGTATTTATTTTGCTATATTTCTCCGCCCTACGTTGTATTTTTCATGCAATATTTTACTGTGTGTTTCTGTGCAGTTGCATTTCTCAATGGGAGTGTGGATAAAAATGCACCAACAAATGCATGTAAATTGTATCAACTTTTTCTGAGCAAAATTGGTGATTGCGCACATTTTAAAAGCAGGCTGTAATGCATTGGCTTACAGTAGTTTATGTATTATTTAAGTAATAATACACCCAAGATCATCCTTTTAGAAACAAAAGAAGAAATCCTGCACACACCTGCAATAAATCCCTGTAGTTAGTCCTGGGTGCCAAATGTCTGACTGGGGCAAAAAACAGTCAATATTTCAGAAGAAAATGCCATGCACACCAGACTTGCAGTCCTGTGTATTTTATTACATTATACATAAGAACATCAAAGTGACGTTTCGGTACAACAGTGTACCTTCTACAGACAAAGTTTTAATAATAAAAGAAACAAAGTAGCACCTTTTATAGACCCAGGAAAAACCTCTCCAGTGACACCTAGAGGACAAAAAGTGTAATCACACACCAACAGATAAAAGTGTAACAATACACAAGGTAAAAGTTTCTTTGTTTCTTTTATTATTAAAATTTGGTCTAAAGAAGGTACACTGTTGTACCAAAACATGACTTTGATGTTCTTGTGTATAATGTAATAAAATAGACAGGACTGCAAGTCTGGTGCTCATGGCATTTTCTTCATCTTCCAAGATCATCCGTTTGGTGGGTTGTTCTCCTTTAAGGGCATTTCCATCCTTAAAACAGAAAACAAAAAAAAGTATTTTTACCAGTTTATTACATGCATTTGTAACATTTTTAATGATGTCTATTCTTTTCTGACAAAAGTACCCGTAAACAAGTACCCTTAAACATATGGTTAGTAATGCATGTAATAAGTGCTGAATATATCAGTTGTGGGCATGGTAATGGACAATTGACAATTTATTTGTTTAAAAGGGCATGTGCAGACAAAAAAATAACCTTTTTACCATGTGTTCCCTACCCCTTTCTAACTACAATCCCAGCATTTAAACTTAAAAAACTGATCTCGTTGTGATGTCACAAATGATGCGCCTGATCACATGCGTTATAACATGCGTTATAACATGACCGTTATAACATATACCTGTTTTTAAAATTGTAAACCAAATGTCAGTAGATCCAAGATGCAGCCACCAACAAAAAATTCCAGCTCCGTTCTGAGCAGATTACTGTATGTATGGTCTGTGGAGGAGTTCTTTTGAAATTCACAAAAATTGAGCTTTCTGACTGGTTGCCGATATAAGCCACCTGACTGGTCTGAAATGTAAGTTCCTGATTGGCTGAAAGTTTTAAGCCTGAGGTCAAGGCAGGGATCTGCCGCTCCTGGAAGGGAGGTGGGAGAGCTTCTCATCTGTAACGAGCACGCACAGTTTTGAAAACAGAGCACGCAGTTTCGAAAAAGAGGAGGAGGGGAATGTGCTTGTGGTGACGTCATTCCCTTCCTAGTCAGTGAAAAAGAGGAACTACACAGCAATGGAATGGCAGTTATAAAGAGATTATAGAAGAGAATTACAGTAAACTTATTTTTAAAGGACCTTTCATTTAAAACTATGTTTTTTAGAGACTGGACATGACCTTTAAGGTGGACATTTAAACTGTTAGACATACTAAAAGTGATGGTCCTATACCATACCATACAAATCCCAGCCATCTACTCAAATCACTGTGGAGACCAAACAACTGCCACCAAATAAGTGAAATTTGGAAGGGATTAGAGTAGTGTTTCTCAACAATTTTATTTTTGCCAAACCCTTAAAGGAGAACTATAGTGGGTAAGGTTTTTCAAAAACAGTTAAAATGAAAAGCACCTGGGGCATGGAGGTAGAATTGATAATTTTTACCTCCCAATATCATTTCTATGAGGAGCATCAGCACAAAGAAAACTGCTACCTCGCTGCCCTTTGTACTTTCCATTTTTAAAAGTCTAATTTTATAGTTGTCCTTTAAAACTATTTTCGTGTTTCCGTAACCACTATATAAAAACGATCATTATATACTTTTATTTATCTCTTTCTTTCTCAATCATCAGTTCATCAAAAAACACAATTTATACAAATATAATAGATTGATAATATTTCTGTATTTTATAAAAAAAAACTGGAAAAACGCCAGATTGGGGGAATGATAGGGAAAAAAGCCACTAATATTTTGACGTGACTGAATTGACAGGTTGAAATATTGGCATGTATGCATATTGCCTTATTCTGCCTAATATGATGAGCATTTGATGACAATTATTCCTATTACTTTCTTGCATTTAGTAAATTCCAGATGTGCTACCACATTGTTCTGTTTTAGCTCTTGATGTAGCTGGTTATCAGGGAGATTCAATAAAATTTCTTATCGTTTAAAATGTTGCTAATTTTGCAGCAACCAATCAAATGTTAGCTTTCAAATGTTAAAAAACATCCGATTGGTTGAGTCAAAATTAGCACCATTTTTAACGATAAGCAGGGAGATTCAATAAAAGTTCTTATCGTTAAAAATGGTGCTAATTTTGCCAGAACCAATCAGACATTATTTAACATTTGAAAGCTAACATCTGATTGGTTGGGGCAAAATTAGCACCATTTTTAATGCTAAGAACTTTTATTGAATAACCCTGAAGAACTTTTATTGAATCTCCCAGTATGTATGTTAATGATACCTGGGTGCTACTGACATAGATTCACAAATGATATACACAAAGTAAAACCAGCGCACACCAGTATTTTTGTGTGTATTTATTATTTTATGTGGTATTTTAATTGCACTTCCAGTGTAAAATGTTTTGATCCATGACTTAATATAATATATATAATATAAAAGTGTGCTCGTTGGTGCCCAGTGGAAATTAAGTGTGTATGTTTTGCTATGTGTAAATACAGTGCCTATAAGATCTATATACAGGGATATTTTAAACTGTTATTGAAACAGTCATCAGCTTCCAGGGGAACCCAGGCATCCCACCTCTCCCTGAAGTTTAGGGAGTCTCCCTGATTTTAATGGCAGATCCCCGACTCCCTGAAATAATTTACAATCTCCCTCAAATGTGTTGTTGTGAATTAGAGTGAGGGAGCACAATGAATGTCAGAGTCTTTTAGCGGTTAACAAGTGACAAACACACTTAATAGTGACATGACGTGTTGGATGCATGTGCGTCTGACTGTTTTCATGAGTGTATGTCTGCTGAGATGCATGTTTTTTTGTGCAAAAGTGTCTGACTGTATACATGTGTTTGTCTGTATGCATGGAATATGCATTAATTTTGTGGTGGGGCTTAAGAGGGTGGGTATCCTCCCTGAAATGTGTGGGTACCCTCCCTGAAATGAGTTTTGGCAGGGTGTGATGTCTGGGAACCAAGAATAGACCCAGGCAATCCTGCCACAATGTGCAGTTCAACCTAAACAGCACCATTTTTATTTATTATTTTTATTGAAAGCTAGGGTCATGCTTTCTGTGATGCCAACACGAAGTGAACAAACATGAAAGTGGTTTGTGCACTCTCCCTTATGCCTATAGCTGTTAAGGTGTAGGGCTAGAGAGAAGGTACTTAGATCCCTTTAGCCAGTAGGCATCAGGAACCATTCCAAACTTGCTCTCCCTTACCACTCCCAGCAAGCATCCAGGGGGAGGCTCAAATGGGATAAGCCCGAATGTTCTAAAAAGGACCCAGGCAATCCCACCACATTGAATGAACAAACACACACACATACCCCCCCCCCCCCTTTCCACCTGCCAGCTAGAACCTAAAGGGGGTTTATTTATAATAAACCTGTAGTTCTGAGAACAGACCCCTGCGATGGTAATGTGTGCTGCTGCCGCTCAATCGCTGTGCTAATCCTCCATTGTGCTCACCTCATTGGCTCTGCCTCTGCTGCACACTTGACCTGAACCGAGCCCTGTAAGGTGAACCTGGAAGACCAAAAGGGAGGGAGGGAGGGCGGACTCTAAAAGTAAAATTGGGCTTTGCTTTGGAGAGTTTGGTTGACCGGATTGTGTACAGGCTTTTTGTCAGTGGTTTCCTCATACCTCCTGGCTGCCTGAGAGTGAGACTGTCCTAAAGGTATAGGCTGTTGTCTACCTGTCATCTTCCTGCTTCTGACAGGTAAAAAATTTCACAATATTTTTTCAGGGAAAATAATAATAATACCAAGTACCAAGCAGGGTTGGGACTTGGGAATTCACACAAGATGTCCAAAAATATATATACCAGGTGTTTGATGGGATGTTCTTTTTTTTCATTTGTCATTGAATTTGTGCAGAGGCTTTGCAGATTGCAATGACTTTGGCCATGTATCTGTATCTATAGATAGATAGATGATAGATAGATACAGCCAGAGCCCTGATAGATAGATAATATAGATAGATAGCGACAGTGGTTGTGTCAGGGGGAGGAGGGAGTTGTGGCTGGGTGGCGTGCGGGGCCCCCATCCAAAATTTTGCTGGGGGGCCCAATGATTTCTAGTTACGCCCCTGCAGGCAATCCTGCCACAATGTGCAGTTCAAACTAAACACCACCATTGCGTAACCTGAGACCCTATACAGGATCCAGATAAACATGCTATGTTCATACTTATTAGTATATACCACAGCAAGTTCCACATTTCTGGTTGCTATGGGGTTAGGACAGCCCAGGATACTGATTGGCTATATAGATTAGGGAGAAGTGGGGTTAAAGGAGCTTAAAGCTCCCCACAGAGGATAAAATTAAATAGAGCCTTCTTATAACAGAAGATACCTCACAGCCTATGTTATTATAATAGTATTGCCCTAACATTGCTCTAACATATAAAACCATTTTTCTCATGCCCAGAGAAATGGGTGGGGATATGCAAAGTATCTCATTAATAGCCTGTAGCTAAGGGCATGTGTCTAAATGTAATTCATCCTAAAGGTATAGAGCAGGGGTGTTGAACTTTCACATGTCTGAAAACAAAAAATCCCAGCATTCTCTGTGTGTAGTAAGTTTCTTCTTTATGTCTATTGGCTAATGAACGTATTAAGATGCAACACAGTGTAATGATATAGAGCATGGGTGTTGAACCTTTCACATGTTTAAAAAATACAACTCCCAGCATTCCCTGGCTGCACAGAATGCTAATTTATAAACATTAAAAGCCCACAGTCCTCCTTTAGCAATTCCTACCCAAAGGTTTGAACATGCAAGTGATTAATCTGCCCTTACATCCCTAGCTATTATACACCTTACCCTATATTAATCATACACCTTACCAAACTTGCCCTCCTTTCCATATTCCACCTTCCTGACAGCTAGGATCCATGGAGTGTAAGTGGAATAAACCGGCAGATCTGAGAACAGACCTAGGAAATCCTGCCACAATGCACAGTTCATTATAAAAAGCACCATTGGACAATCAGCAGTTAAAGTAACCAAGTGCTTCCATATAAATATAACACATTCACAATGATATAAATAAACACTGTCAACGTGTTCTCCAGCCCCGCCAAACCCCACTTTTGCATTAGAAATTATTTCCAAATATGCCCCTGAAGGGACTTACCTGACCTGGTCCCTCCCCTCCTTGGTGCTGCCCCAGCTCCTGTTGCAAGTTCGTTTGAACAAACACAGGAGCAGAAAGCTTCTGCTCTGACAGACACTCTTCTTCCAAGTTGCAGCTGTCAGGGGACTGGGTGTGACGTCACATTGTGTCTTTACGGACAGCCACAACCAGGAAGTGGATCGTCTGTCAGCCGCAGAGCAGAGTGGCGAGGGGCCGGGTCGGTAAGGAACTTCAGTCGTACGGCCCAGTGGCGTAACTAGGAATTACAGGGCCCCCCCTGCTTCGTTTACAGAGGCTTTCTGAGAGGAGGCTGTATCTGTCAAAGAGAAAATAAGAAGATGGGGACACGTACATCGTTAAATGATTGACCCAAATAGAAATTCCCCTACTTCCGATTTCCCTACTGCCAAGCAACCTGTTGAGTTCTACAAATCTGGGAGGTAACCAGGAGACCTCCTGCCCCACAATAGAACAAATGGTTGTCACTCCCCAACACCATTTAGCAATTTGGCACTAAATAAAGTCATGGGAACATGGGAACACTTTTACACTTTTGACAGCTATATTGGCTGACAATTATTTAACATTTCTATAAGTTTTAAAGGGGAAGTTCAGTGCAAATACATATGCTTTTCAGAAAAAAGAGCAGTATTTTTCAATCCTAATGACCTTAATCTGCCAATTCAGCATTTTGTCTGTGTATAAATAAATGCAACTGAAATACTGACTTCCTGTTTGCAGGACCCCTTAGTAGAGACTGTTATGGTCTTGCCCTTGACCCAGCGCCTGGGTTGATTCAGTTTCTCAGTAGAGATCTGAGCATGTTTGACCATTCAACAGCCAATCAGTAGAAATTACAGTTAGGAACATTCCAAGGATGTGGTGCATCCTGGGAAGACGAAGAACTGTTAGAATCTGAAATGTCAGCTCACTAATGTCAACAGCAGGGAAAAACAAAGTGTACGAAATCAACCGATTTTTCAAAATGGGGAAAAAATATGTAGAATAACTATGCATTACACAATAAACTAACAATTGATTAAATATTGATAATTTCCACTGAACTGTCCTTTTAAGTGATTTGCCTTTTGAATCTGTTGTGGCTACAGGTAAGAGTTAAAGGACCACTCCTCCCTTATAATACATTTTTTTTAGAAAGAATGGCCTCTTTAAAATATGTTAATATATCATAGTTTGTCCTATGAATTTATTACTGTATACCTGCTATGCTTCTGGATGCCTCATAGAAACTGAGCAATTTAGAAACCTGTACTGAGCCTGGGCATGCTCAGAAGAGGCAGACAGGGGATTAACATTCAGTCATTGGCTGTGATGTCAACTGTCAAATCCATAACTGACAGTTGCTAACTGGAAGAACCAGGAAGCAGAAACAGGACATTGTGCAGGATTTCAGGTTAGACTTATATATTTCAGGTTTCAAACTATTACCGTTTAGGGTTTGGGGAGGTAATTTGCCAGTATGTAAGTTTTCATTTTGGGGCTGGACTTGCCCTTTAAGGGCAAGACCATTAAGGGCAGATGCTATTAGGGGTCCTGCAACCGGGAAGTACTTTGGAAGCATTTATCTTTGCAAAGAGAAATACTCATTTTATTCTTGAAAGCATTTATTCCATTTTAACTTATTGTTTCCTGGAAGTATAATTTTTGTAGACTTCTGAATTTTAGATTTCTTTAACTTTTTTTTTTTTAATTCTAGCAGTTTATAGGGCTACTTTATTCTAACTGTTATTTATTTACTACATCTTGTTTTTTCTTTTATCTAAAAATATTAACCATAGATTACATGCACATGCATATGATAGAAAGGTAAACTTTTTATGTATTTTTGTCTCAAAGCAGCCACTGATTACCTGAAGGCAAGCATCTATCTTTGAAAATATGTTGTAAAAATGTATGATGCACACATAAATGTGTTTATGTCAAAAAAGTGAAACAGTTAAATTATAATAATAGTGCATTCAGGGAAAAATATTATGTGAATGACCGATCTCTGCTTCTTTTTCTGTTCTCATACAGGCTTAGAAGTGCAGGCTGCATTAATATAATGAGAGATCTCAATCAAAAAGACTTTCTTAAGGATGGCTTCTCTTGTTAATATGCATGGACATGAAAGGCACTTTTTTCTTCCTATACAACTTTAGTGTGTGTAATTTGCAGGGGGCTCACTGGCATAAATCTCTGCAGCGACTTCTGGAGGTCAACTGGATTTACATTAGTTTCTGACAAGAATTAAATGAAGGCCTTGTGGATATATGAACAGTTTTCTAGACTGCAACAGATGGGCATGAATGTGCTCTCTAGGCAAACCATCAGTGACATCTGTGTCCTCTGAATTCTGGTGGTCTTAGCCAATTAAACAACAAAAAGACGAATGAATAAGCAGGGAGGCTGGCCAGCACAAGCAAGAAACTCTTGTATTAAGTATACCACTGTGAGCATCCCAAAGCTGAGAACTTGTTATAATGATAATAGAACATTTGATAAAATATATATTATTTTCCATCAAGAGTAAACATAGAATGGGATCCTTTGGACAAAAGGTATCATACAAAATCAGATTACAGTTTGACAACTAATCAATCTTTAGAATTAGGATATTTTTCTAACCAGATAGAATTAGGATATTTTAAATTCAGCACAGATATATATATATATATATATATATATATATATATATATATATATATATATATATATATACACGTGTCTCAGTATTTGATGAGCAAAAAAGGTGAGGTGTCTAGTTCATCTTAGTAATAATTAACACAAGCATTTAGATATGGAAGGCACACTTATCTTCAGATTTGAATGTTTATTATATCAAACAAACGGACAACGTTGCGAAAGCACTATGTCTCCTTCATCAGGTATATGTATACCTGATGAAGGAGGACATAGTGCTCTCCGAAACGTTGTTCGTTTGTGTGATATAATAAACAGTCAAATCTGAAGATAAGTGTGCGCTTCCATATCTAAATGCTTGTGCTATAGCTGGGAGTCCTACAGGTAGAGGACGAACAGGAGCTGCACCTTCAAACATCGGTGGCACGTTGCCAACAAGGAGTGCCTAGGCCCAATCTTTTGGTATAATAATTAATACAACATACCGTATATTTGAATTTATACATATGCAATAGCAATGTGATTGACATTTTGTAGGCAGGGACAGTTTGAAGTCAGGAGGGGGTTGCAAAACATGGTGTACAGGGCTTCAAATACCTCTGAATGGGACTGAAATCAATCATAGGCACAGGACATTTTTTTTAAAAATGTAGGGTATCTGTGCATGGTAGGTTACTATGCCATCTGGGCATATATCAACAATTGTATGCATGTTGGAGAAGCAGCAGCAATCCCATCTCTTTGGCAAATTATTATACAAAGCACAAAACGCATACAAGCAAATGCATCAAGTTTGAAAGTGTTTCCAGACAGAAATGTGCATTTTCAAAATGGAGCATGAGTGTGAACGTTAATATGCAAATACATATATTTTGCCCTCATACATAGGTGGGCGCAGCAGTGAAAAAAGGAGTCACGCTAACCAATTCAATAATATTTAGCGCAACTTTAACACCTTGCTTGTGGCGGCTGTACAGGAATAGGAAAAAGACAACCACGCATCCACTGCAAAGCTATTAAATAGCAGTTTTAGCGCGACTATTTAAAATTGTGCCAGGGTTACATCCCTTTCGTGTTTTAGCGCGACTATTTAAAATTGTGCCAGGGTTACATCCCTTTCGTGATTTAGCCACAAGCGTAAAGACGGAATTGAATATCAGAAGGGAGATCTACTCAGAGCAATTGTAGCTCTGGCTAAATATCACTGTTTGTGTTTTAAAGAAGCGTGCATTCACAAAACTGCATAGAACTGCACAGAAATGCAGGACCAAGTGATTACCATTTATCCCACTATTCTTTAAACAACAGAAGCTCAGATATACAGTTATTACTGATGCCTCACAGAGAATAATATTTTTACACTCCATTCCACTTACAAACAAAAGATTCTAAATGTTGTATTTGGTGATGCCCTCTGGTAAATAATGTGATCACTGGTGATCAGGGCCGTCTTGCTAATGAGCCACATTGAGGCAAAGTAGCAGAGCGGCACTTTGTCTCTGTGGCTCAAAAGCGGCATCTCAAAGTTTAATTAAAAAAAAAAAGTTACCTGCGCCGGGGGGAGAGGAGGAAGTGCCGTATGTGGAGGCGGAACTTCCTTAAGGACCCTTCACTGTGGACCCTTCAAACAGTTCATCTCTGCAAGGCCCGGCCTGACGCACTGGTCCGGACTGCCTCTGCGACTGCCTGGTTATTTAAATTGTTTGAGGTCCTCAGACAATTTAAATAACCAGGCAGTCACAGAGGCAGTCCGGACCAGTGCGTGCAGGCCGGGCACTTACAGGACTGAAGATCCACTCATTAAAGTCCCGAGACCCCTGGAAGAACAAGGAACCGAACTGTGAACCCTCCAGTTCCCACAGCAGCACTGAGCAACAGGCAGGAAAGGGGCAGAGACTGGCCGGTTATTCACACTGCTTCAGACTTTAATTAACTAAATTGCCATTGGCAGAAAAAAAAGTAGAAAATGAAAAGAGGTTATAACTTCCAGCTCATCATATTGCTGGTCCCTTTCCCCAGCAAACACTGACTGTGTTAGATAGATAGATGATAGACAGATAGATAGATAGATAGATAGATAGATAGATAGATAGATAGATAGATAGATAATACATACTGTATAAGATAGATAGATGATAGATATATAGATAGATATATAGATAGATAGATATATAGATAGATAGATAGATGATAGATATGTAGATAGATAGATGATAGATAGATAGATAATAGATAGCAGAGATAGATAGATGATAGATAGATAGATGATAGATATATAGATAGATAGATGATAGATATGTAGATAGATGATAGATAGATAGATAATAGATAGATAGATAGATAATAGATAGATAGATAGCAGAGATAGATAGATAGCAGAGATAGATAGATAGATGACAGATATATAGATAGATGATAGATAGATGATAGATAGATGATAGATATATAGATAGATGATAGATAGATAGCAGAGATAGATAGATGACAGATATATAGATAGATAATAGATAGATGATAGATAGATGATAGATAGATAGTTAGGCTAGGCTAGGTTAGACTAGTTAGGTAAGTTAGGGCCCTATTAAAAGGAACCTTGACATGGTGGCAGGTTATTTTGGGCAAAATTGTTTATTCTTCTGTTATTATGGTGTTGATTATTGTCTATTTAAAGAAAATGTACAAATAAATGGTGCCAAGTTCAAAATGACAAAATGGCTAGCCGCACTCCCACCGACAAAGCCACACCCACACACAAGCCATGTCCACTTGGCTTGTGTGTGATGAGCGCGCCGCATATAGGCTGCAATCAGGGTTTGGCTCAGGTGGCAAAATCCCTAGAGACACCCCTGCTGGTGATGGTATACATTATCAGATTAGCTAGGCAGGCAGAAATGTGGCTTCATTTTGACAAATCCATTGTGTAACACCAGGTGGAGTATTCTTGCAGTGTGTCCAGGAAAGGGGAAACATACCAAAAGGATAAATAAGAGTGTGAGTGCAAAACATTATCAGGGAGATTCAATGTTCTTATTGTTTAAAATGGTGCTAATTTTGCCCCAACCAATCAGATCTTATTTAACATTTGAAAGCTAATATCTGATTGGTTGGGGGCAAAATTAGCACCATTAAAAACTTTTATAGAATAACCCTGTATCTTTCTTCAGACACGTTTACGAAAATATTTATTTTTAAATACAAAGCAAAGTGAAAAGATGGTTTAATGTTTATGATCTGTACTCCAATTAAACGTTTCATAATCATAGTTCAAAAACTGGTCTTTACTAACCTTTTCAGTACTCCTTACACAGGGATACAGCCAGTTCATGTCAGAAATATCTTTCACTACTGCAAACCTTTCAGACAATTCCTCATTGACTGTTTTTCACCTAGTGGGTGCAGCCCAATGAACCTCTTCCTTCAGTCTGATTCTGAAACATTTTAGAGGTTCTGATAGTCTGTTATACAAAGGCAAACAAGCTGCAAGTCCTGTGGCCATACAGGCTGATTTCAGAAATACCTACAAAATGCAAACAAGTTGTATTACATGGCAGAAGTTATAAGAATAGGCATGACCCCAAAATAGCTTTCAAGAGCCAAACTGCAATAATCTCAAGACATTTCTCTGTGAGTTCACCTGGGGCAAACACAGTATGTCCCATGGTATTACATGGGCTTTCACAAAGTGACAGAGACTAAATTCATAATCTAGGGGCAATACTGCCACTTCGGACAACAAAGGTTCTCCCCTTTAACAAATGTTTATCTGCTTTTATTAAAAAAAAATATTTTGGAATATCATTTCAGTTTGTTCCCCCACAGAAAGGATAGTTTAGTGATTAATGCACCATTGCAAACAGGTGGCTGTTTATTTACACAGAACATCATTTACTATATTGAGTATCATTTTAAAATATTTAGACATGTTGTGCCATTGTTGAATGTGGACCAAAGACTTTCATACTTCTATTCATTTGTATGGACTTGAACTGGCAGTCATGTGTGGGGACCCCATCAGTACCAGCGGGGCCTTTATAAGTAATGTAATCATTTTTAGGTAGAGTGGTAGGTTTGGTAATAAAATTATTTATTACTTTTCCCTTTTCTTCTTCATCTTCTTCCCTTTTATTCTTCCGCTTTTTGCACTGTATCTCCTCCCACAGTTTTGAAGCTAAAGACACATGCAGGAGAGCTTCCCAGCACATGCCAGAGTCCTCAAGAAAGACAGGGAATAGGCAGATACCTGATTACACACAGAGAGGCTCCTACTTAAAATTTGTGGTTTAAAGGGCATGTCCACCCCCAAAACTATAATCCCCCCAACTACTGGCCCCACATGTAGTGTAGTTTAATCCTACCTAACATCCCAGCCATAGGGTTCCTGTAGTCCCCCCCAAAGTCCCAAAAACTGCCCACCAGGAGGCTAGCAGAGTCCATATAGGACTCTGCCTCCTACCTGGCCTCAGGTAGATTTTTGCCATGCGTACTGCAGCCCTTCTCCCCTCCCTCTCCCTCCCTCTCCCGATTCCCTCCCCCTAGCCTTTAACCCTTTTAGTATAGGTTCCCACTGGGCCCCAGCCCCAACCGATCATTTTTATTTTAAGAAAGTCCCCAAACTCTTACTTACCTCTCCTCTTTCCTCCGCTGAAGTGAGCTGCCGGCAGCCGCGTCCGTGATTGGCTGCAGCTCAGCCAATCACAGACGCGGCTGCCGGTCCCGCCCCTCTGCTTGCATTTCTCGCAAGCAGAGGGCCGGGAGCGCGGCGGAGGAAAGAGGGGAGGTAAGTAAGAGTTTGGGGAGCTTTCTTAAAATAAAAATAATGCGGTTGGGGCTGGGGGACCAGGGGGAAGCCTATATTAAAAGTATGATTTAAGGGTGGACATACCCTTTAAGGTGCTCATACACTACTTAAGGCTCACTACTTAATGCCGACCCGTGACACAATTTGTATGAGCCTGTTTTGGCCAATTATCATGCCATGTATGGGTACTTTGTCGGCTGAAACAGGCGTTCTGCCTGGCAAAAGACATAATATAGATCTCTCTAATCTATCTATTGTCTGTCTAATGTATGACCAGCTTTAAGTTTAGATGGTCATATATACGAACAGAAAATTGTCAGTCGGTATCGGCTCCCTTTACGTGAAGTAGATCAGATTGTGCGGTGTATGGCAGCACGGCCGACCTAACGGCCGGGTACTACGTATGGGGATCAGTTGGGTCCGTGTATGCTGTTCCCACAGCATGTGTGCCGACAGATACCACTGTGATCTGTCAGCAAACATGCTGTGGAATCGCATGTGCATGGCCACCTTTAGTAAAGTTAGACCTGGACAACACATTTTCTTTGAAATTGCATAGCTTCTATCTAAAGGCAATAAAATCAATGAGTATCAAGAAAATACAATTTACTATGTGTATATAGCAAAACTGAAAAGCATTTTTATAACAGGTTTAATTTATATATAATAAACTAGCAAAAGTGTGCCCGTTGGTGCACAGTGGGAAATATGTGGGTGTATGATTAGCTATATGTGGATACTAGCTAAAACTGCTATCAATCTAATATAAAGCACACCATTGGATACAACACTAAAAGTTAAGTGATAAATATGTTCCCTTGTAAGCTTCCATTGCCTCCCTGTAAAACTTCCTGGGGTGTGGCTTAACACCCCATTTTGAAGATTCCATTACAAAACAGGAGTGGGGACTATGCAAGTACTTTTATTTATTTATACATTTTGCCTTATTTACATTTCTATATACTTTAATGTCATTACTACAGGTTTGTAAAATATAACTATTTATTTAGTGCTTAAAGGACAACTCCACCCTCATAAGAACATCTTTTAGAAAGAATGGCCTCTTTAAAATATGCTGATATATCATACTTTGTCCTATGATTTCATTACTGTATGCCTGCTATGCTTCTGGATGCCTCATGCAAACTGAGCAATTTAGAAACCTGTACTGAGCATTTACTGAGCCTGGGCATGCTCAGAAGAGGCAGACAGGGGATTAACATTCAGTCATTGGCTGTAATGTCAACTGTCAAATCCATAACTGACAGTTACTAACTGGAAGAACCAGGAAGCAGAAACTGGGGCAACAGGACATTGCGCAGGATTTCAGGTTAGACTTATGCATTTCAGATTTCAAACTCTTACCGTTTAGGGTTTTGGGGGGTGATTTACCTGTATGTAAATTTTCATTTTAGGGCTGGACTTGCCCTTTAAACAACACATAAACACTGTCCCTATGTATATTACTTTTACCCACCCCCACCAACATAGTAAATCCGAAAAACCCAATGTATTCCCCATGAAATTATACATTTATTTATATGGGATGATAACACAAATATATTACATCTGAAAACATATGTAAGTCTATATTGGAGTTCCCCCTAGTAAGACACCAGGCACAAACAGCATTCCGATAGAAATGTTGTCTATTGAAAAAGTGATAACATTTAAGGCTGTGTACACACCATGCAATTTTAAGGGCCAATTGAATGATAGTTCAGGGTAGCGGGCAATCGGCTGGTCACAACTGTTTATACGAATTGGACAAATGTGCAATCGGGCATGTCGGAAAACCACATGCAATCATGCAACTCTCTATGGTCCGCACGCTCGGTTGCGGCTTTTTTTGCAGACCAATCCATTGGAACTGTAGAATGGTTGGTCGGGATGAAGCAACTAATGGTGTCTACCCAGCATAACAATATTTAGTAGTCTTATCTGTGTTTTTTCTGGGTAAACAATGTAGTTTATCCATCTGGTAAGCTTTCTTTATATTAGAAACTGGAATGAGGAACTAGTCTGTGTTTCTATATTTACATGTATCAAGATAAGGAAGGGGACACCAAACAGTACTTCAGACTGCAAACTGTGATCTTTTTATTGCCAAATGTTTCAGCTTGCTATGAGTCCTTTTTCAAGCAATGGTCGGAGCAGTTGGAAGGGCTTACCTTACATCCCTGGATAGAGGTGTGCAGCATAACTTGTGTTTAGTGTTTCTATATTTCTTTATTTTTTTCCCCTCAATTTCCATAAGAGGTCAGGTTTTCTATTTTTTTTTAAAAATATTATAAACAAAGCAAATGAAGAGCATGAAACAACTGAGAATTGAGTTATTTTAATTAAAGGGTAAAAAAAATGTTTGGGCATTTAGTGTTATTGAAGAACCTGTCACACTACGTGGCGGAGGAGCCAGCGATCAGATAAGTACCTACCTAGCTCCTGCAGGTTTTATTGAAGAATGGGAGGTGGTAAGAAAAAGCTTCTTTACCTCCCGTTCTTCAATAGAACTAAATGGCAACTTTTTTTCCCAATGGAGATAGCCTTTAAATAAGATGCATATTTTTATTGTTCATAAAAATGCAATGAGGAAACTGTGATTTCGAACCTTGGCACTCCACAACTCCCAGCATTCCTTGGTTGCATTCTGCCCGCCATAACTGATAATATTCATACAAAGAACCATGGAATGGCACAACAATTAATGATGCTGATGCTGAAGGGCAAAAGACATATGTATATTGAGCGTATTACTCATAATATACACACAGCTTAGCTTTAACAAACATAAATTGGTAAAATGTCCATATATATGGCTCACTAAATAAGAATTTTGGAATTGGGGAAGATTAAAAAAGCTTGTCAGGGAGAGGTCATGGGGACATTGCTGTTGTTAGTTATGTTTGTGTAAATATTTAGCAGTAAGTTCTAGATTTATCTAATTAAACCTACAGCAAGTCAGTTCAACTTAAAGGGAATGTCCATCCCCAAAACTTAAATTCAACCCACTACTGGCCTCACTGTGTAGTGTTAAAAAAACCTTACCTTACAACTCTGCTCCAAATAGTGCTCCTGCAGTGCCTATCCAAAGTCCCATTAAGTAAAGAGAAGGAGTTGTCAGTGATCCATCCGGTCCCTGCTGCCTTCTTGTCCTCTGAGGGGTTTCTGGCATGAGCAGGGGATCCCTCCCTCTCCCTCCATCCCTCTGGATCCATCTTTGATGCCTGGTGCTCTACCTATAAAACCTTTTTCTGTAGTGTAAGGCACCCTAGCCCACCCCAACTGCCAAGTTTGTTTGGTAAAAAAAGCAGCAGAAATGTACTTACATTGCTTCACTCACCCAGCGCTCTGCATTGCCTCTCATCCATTCACATACATGGCTGCCAGTCCGGTCCCCTGCTTGCAACTTCTGGCAAGCAAAGGGGTTGAGATCAAAACACTGAGGGAACGAAGGAATGTAAATACATTTCTGCTAATTTATTTTACCAAATGTACTTGGCGGCTGGGGATGGGCTAGGGTGCCTTACAGTATATAAAAAGGTTTTATTCTGGGTGGAGATTTCATTTCCTTCTTAAATATCGGTATTACAAATTCACATACTAATAGTTATGGACAAAGTCTATGCAAAATAACACAAGTTTTTAAACTATTTACCCTGACACTGTAACTCAGCAACTAATAAATAGGCACTGCATAAATCCCTGTTTACCCCTATAGTAAAACATGCCCTGCCAATAAACTTTTGACACAAACTGATAGAGTGATAAAAACAATTAAAGCAAACATGTGGGTGTCTGTTGTGGATAACAGTAGCATGGTTAGGGATAAACAGGCTCTAGTGCTGTACTGTTATAAATGTATTCAACTATGTAAAACACATAAACCTTTTTTACATTTCCTGATCTTTAAACATATTTAATTTCAATCTATTCTCATATGCGTAACATTTCTATACAAATATACAATATACCTACACTAATACTCATACCCATTGTTTTGTTTATATTACTCATGCACAAAGTTTACAATTCAATTTTACAAAATTATGGTATTTAAAATAATTCTTTCTATATATCAAAACAGTTAACCTGTTAATGCTTTACTTTCTTGACTTGAAAAAGCAGAAGCTGCTGCATGATTTAGCAACTCATGTAAAACGTGATGTAAAGAAGTCCAAGTATTAAACCAATAACAAGAAGTTACATCATTTATAAAAAAAAAAAAGCAATAAAAAAATAGGAAGCCTAAAAAGAAAGCAGTTTAATCACATGTCACTGAGACGTTTCCAAGAACAACTCTTCATTATGTTAGGGTATTCTTTAACTAGATGAAAAAAAGCCGCATTGAAATATTGGTGGTACCATGCCAGTTTCCATCAAGCAAACTATTGATTGTGTATATCATGCCAGCGTGTGTGCGCCGCCATAGATGGGAAAGGAGCTTTAAAGGGCAACTTTTATTGGTTGTTGAATTTCTTTGGAGTGTGACCCTCGATCTTTGCTTTTCATCTGTATCTATAATCCACTAAGGGTTGGACACTGAGGAGTAAGCACCCACACTTGGATAAAGTGCAAAAGGACTGTTTGTTATACAATATTCTTTAACCAGGGTTTCATTGCCCTTTAAAGCTCCTTTCCCATCTATGGCGGCGCACACACGCAGGCATGATATACACAATCAATAGTTTGCTTGATGGAAACTGGCATGGTACCACCAATATTTCAGTGCGGCTTAAGCTGGGTACACACATTACCAATAAAGGACCAATCCCGACGGTACCAACGGGATTGGGCCTTTTTCGGTTACAACTGTTTATGATACCGACAAACATTCAGCGGCAGCATCACAATCAGTTCCTATAAAGAGAAAGTTTCCACAGCCGCAGTTGCCAGCGATCATTAGGTGTATGGCAGTTGCCAGCGGTCTCCCTTTCCTTTATATGATATGTGCTTAGCCATATCTTTCAAAAATGATTCTGTCTATCATCTTTGAATGATTGGTACTGTGTGTCCCCAGCTTAATAGGGTTGTCTATTAATCAACAAAAATTTTCAATGGTGTTTGCCGACAATAATGTTGCCCAATGGCATAACTGTTTTTAAAGTGTAGCTCCACTCTTGAACAAACTTTTCCTGTAGTGTAGGGCCCCCTATCCCACCTCCAACCGCCAGGTTCGATTGTCTAAAAAATGATCAGAACAGTACTTACAATGCTTCATTCCCCGAAGCTCAGATCTCGGCCCTCTGCTTGCCGGAACTGCAAGCAGGGGGCCGGACCGTCAGCAGCATCTGTGATTGGCAGAGAGGCAGCCAATCACGGATGCGACTTATGGCTTTGCTGAACACGGGGGTAATGAAGGATTGTAAGTGCCAATCTGATCCTTTTTTAGACAATCGAACCTGTCCGTTGTGGGTGGGATAGGGGGCCCTACAGTACAGAAAAAAAGTTTAAAGCTAGGGCACCATTTCAGAAAGTTAGCTCGGGCAGGAGGGAGGGAGGGGCAGTGCTCCTCTGCGCATGTCACGTACCTTGTTGAGGTAGGGAAAAAGCAGGGACTGGATGACTCAGACTGGCTCCTACACTACAATTTGCTGGACTTTAAACAAGCACAGCAATATAACCATTTGGAGCAGAGATGTAAGTTAAAGATTTTTAAACACTACACAGTGGGGCCAGTGGTGGGTTAAATTTTAGTTTTGGGGGTAGACATGCCCTTTAAACAACTGATCACGTGTATAAAGGGGGGGTCTGGTTACGCCCCTGGTGTTGCCCAATATTTCAGCTGAAATATTGGCTGCAGAGGTCGATCAAATAATGAATGAAGTGTGTCTATGCTCTTAGACTATTTATTACTAGACTATTGTTCCCTGACAGCACCGCACTACAGTGCCTTGCTATACTACTATATGAGTGGTGCATACAGAACCATTAATTATTGAATTGAAGTTCTCAGCAAAATTAATGGAAATTGTGTGTCCCCTTGATTCTTGTGAAAATTATGTTTACAGACCAGTGTGCCCGTTACAGTGTTCTATGATATTATATCACAGTACTTTTTTTTCCTTCCAAAAAATGAACTATCTACATTTAGTCAATAAAATAATCATAAAATGTATAGTAAACGAGTTTCTACATATTTAATATGAAATCATGACATTAGTATCAAGACTGAGATATCATATCTTTATTTTGTTTACAACAATTGCTTTACAATTACCTTTATTATATGTCATTGAAACTAATCAAGTTGTGAATCATAGCTATTGCACAATGGCCATAAACTTAAGATAATCATTAAATCGTAATCCATAAAAATTCAGCCTCTTATTCTTTTTAACTTTATCAGTTAACAGAACTTTTTCAGTAAACACTTTCTGATGTTTCCTGTTGGGCTATACATTTAAAGGGAAAGTCCCCTCAAATAAAAAATTATATATAGGTAGACCCCCAACCCTCAACCCCCCCCCCCATCCTGTAGAAACTACTTAACATAAACTTTCTGTGCTGTGGTTAACTTATTGTAACATGGTTGGAAGGCTTTTTTTCATTGATGCTAAACATGAAACTAAATCTAGGTAACATAATTGTTCTTTGCAGGTATTATTAAACAATTGTTTAAGCTATCATACCCAAAATAATTACTACACAGACATGCTGCTCAGCAGTTATATGTCCACAGTATTTTAGGGCTGGTAGAGTAGATGTCAGCCTCAGCCTAGTCATATACGGATTGATTTTTTGGGTGTAATTCAATAATATGATGACATATGTTATTGTCTGTAAATTATCTGTTGAAATCCTCTAAGGTCGTTCGCTCGGAGATCCGCCAGGTCGGTCGGGCAACGATCCCCATCCGAACGTTTGTTTCGGCCGATAAAGTGCCTACACAAGGGCCAATTATCGGCCTAAATGTTATCGCACGTGTGTACAAACCTTTAGTGTGAGGCCATACTACATGCAATGCAGTTGCATGCGTTAATGCAGGTGATTGGGTGCGCGTTTCCGGCGTGATGCTGTGAGTTGTCTCGTGTTTGCGCTGCAAATGCCTAATGTTGCGCTATGGGCGCAAGCGATTGTGAAAAAAAAAAAAGTGATCTCATGCACCCCCAAAAGCATATTGCATCACAGCTAGTGTGGCCAGACCTGTTGCCCAACACTAGTGTGCACTTTTTAAGGCACAATCGCGATCAGACCATGCATTAAAGCGCAGTAATGTGGCCTAGCCCATAGTCTTCAGGCCAGTTTACCTGTTTTTTACTTTTTAGTATCTTTTAGGGCTATCAGACAAGTCCCATCTACCAATATGGTATGAAACTGAAACAAAAGTTGTGTGTAAATTATTCCACAAATAAATAGCAGGAGTGTCAGGAAGGATCCTTTGATGATACAATGCATTGTCCCTTTGAAATGGTGAACATCCAGTTAGGAAGGGAATTTCCAATTTGAAAAGATAATGATGTGTTCATGAATACAGTTTCTGACAAAAGTCTTGTCGCTTGTGTACAAATAGACCTGAAGTGCCGCTTAACAATAATTCTAATGCAGATTTTGTTTCAAGAAATTGTTCATTTTACCCCAAACAGCGTTTGTAATGTTTCAATGTAAAACGAAACTAACAAAAAGTATTCTAATATTCACAGCTTGGTAAAGCCCATTGAGTCAAAGACATAGTGTTGTCGCCCTGTCATATGGGCTTCACCTGTGACTAATAATGGAACAATTAGGTGTCAGGTGTGTATTAAAAAAAAACCAGTACACTAGACCTTCACATCAACTGCAAATAGACCTCTGCAAACATGCCTAAGATTCACCCTGAGACTAAAGTGTTGATTACCAAGAGGCTGAAGACCAAATCCACTGCTGATGTGGTGCACACCTTCAATGTCTCTCGGCGTTAAGTTCAGAGGATAAAGTTAAGATTTGAAGAGTCTGGAGAAGTTTTTGAAAAGCCCAGGTCAGGCAGACCCCGCAAAACAACTGCTTGACAGGACCGTTTCTTGGCTCGAAGATCCAAGGCAAGCCCATTTTCAACTGCAGCAGAGCTCCAGGAGACCTGGTCACATGAAATCCCTGCATCAACCAGAACAGTTTGTCAGGTTTCTGTCTCGAAATGGCCTCCATGGTCGAATCAGTGCCCATAAGCCAGCACTAAACAAAAGACAATTGAAAATCCGTGTGGCATTTGCCAAGTCCCACAGCCTGCTAAAAGGATGGACGCTGGAAAAGTGGCAAAAGGTGGATTTTTCAGATGAATCTTCTGTTGAATTACACCACAGTCGGCGAAAATATTGCAGGAGACCTACTGGAAACCGCATGGAGCCGAGATTTACCCAGAAAACAGTGAAGTTTGGTGGAGGCATAATCATGGTCTGGGGTAACATCCAGTATGGGGGTGTGTGAGGGATCTGTAGGGTGTAAGGCGACATCAATAGTGTAAAATACCAAGAAATCTTAGCTACCTCATATATTCCCAACCATAAAAAAGGCCAAATTCTGCAGCAGGATGGCACTCCATTGCATACTTCCATCTCCACATCAAAGTTCCTTAAGGCGAAGAAGATCAAGATGCTCCAGGATTGGCCAGCCCAGTCACCTGACATGAACATCATTGAGCATACGTGGAGTAGGATGAAAGAGGAAGCATGGAAGACGAAACCAAACAATATTGATGAACTCTGGGAGGCATGCAAGACTGTTTTCTTGGCTATTCTTGATGATTTCATCAATAAATTGTATGAATCCTTGCCAAACCGCATGGATGCTGTCCTTCAAGCTCATGGAAGTCATACAAGATATTAAATTTGGATCTCACAGCACCACTACTTAATTGGCTGACATATTTGGATTGGCTGTAAAGTAGATAATTTTCTGTATAGGCGACTACACTTTTGTCTTGCAACATTTTGACCTTTTTGTCTTAATTAAATGATGAATCTTTTTTCAGTGAAACTATTTTTTACCAGTACATTTAATATTATTTGGGCTTTAGCTTTTCATATGAGCTATTTCTAACACCAATTGATCAAATAAAAATCAGGTTAATAGCAGGAGTTACTGCAAAATACACAGACGACAAGACTTTTGTCTTTGTATAACACACTTCAGTGAATTGCATCATACAGTAAATGTATAGCAGTCTAAAAAGAACTGAAATCTACACTGAGCACTTTCATTATCTCTATACAACACAGCTTTTATGCCTGTTAAAATTTAGCTCTTTGCCAAATTAGGATAAATTGCTTTGTTTTCCCCATTTGGTATGGATAAATATATCCTTGAGGAATTGTATAAATACCACCGTGCTGTGAGATTTAAAAAGGCCAAACGTTTAACTACGCCCATTCCTGAAAGGCACGCACACCTAAGCCTGCTTGCGGTGGCGCACTTCATGCTACCTAGTGGTACATAGGGGCGGCATTCAAAAGTTTGGCTCAACTAGTAAACTAGAGATGCCCCTGAGAAAAGTTACAATTACACCATTTAACCTCTTTATGTGAATATGGTGAAACTGAAACCTTTTCTTTAGTTTCCTAGAATCCCAGCAATTCTAGTTTTTGCATGAGGAAGGATGATTCGTAATTTTGTGTGTACACATCATACAGGAAAGTGAAAACGCAGCACTTGCCCTGATTGTCAAAGACGGAAATGCACGAGCCACAAGTCAGATAAATCTGCTGCCCAGCATAATTTGTTATATTTAAGCTTAGATTGCCATTTTTCTGGTGATGCTTTAAGACACCTTGAATGTTTCACCTCTTCCCTGGATACATATAAAATATGAATACTGAAAAGCTGTTCTGTTACTTTAGAAGCATGAGGCAGGCTTCACTGGTTTCAGCCAAGTAGCATGGATATAAGTGCTAGACCACACTCGTACATTCGTACTAGTTGCACTTCTGCAAATTGGGCTGCAATACGATTTTCAGATTGCAAATTGTTTCTGCTTATCGCATGCATTATGATAGTGCCCCATAGCGTGGATCACATCGCAAACATACGGTAACGTGTGCGAATCGCATTGGGGTACCGTCCGCTTTTGTGTGGCCCCACCCTAATGAATTGACATTAAGACTGAGGCCCCACTACAACATCCAAAGTTGCGTTGTCGTGCGTTGTTCCGTGTTTGTGCATGCAATTTTTCTATTTTGAATTATAGAAACAAATGCGTATTAATTTTTGCAATCCTGTGATTTCCATTCTAACCAAAATCGCATGCGCAATCGTAAGCGAAAACACGTGAAAAACGGGTTAGTGTTTAACTAGCCACATTTAACACGTGAAAAGCACATTAGTGTGGCCTAGCCCTAAACATAAGCACAGGAGCGCAATTTTGCACACAACTGGTGAAAAACAATACCCAACTCAGCTGCCATACAAGTATGATTATCGTATGTTGCCGGTCATGTGAAAAACATCATGGCTGTCCCAGCCTTTGGCCTTGCAGCAAGTAGATTTATAATGCTATAGGGCTGTGAAGGGAAGAGGTGACATTGTATCATTTAGCATATTAATGGTGCTAATTAGCCTGAGTCTGGGTCTGGCCATTGACAGAAACAGAGATGGTTTCTTTATGACATGAGACTGCCCTTTAACTCCAGTCAGGTGCCCCCAGTTAATCCAACACCCTCTGTCTTTATTTTTAACTTGGTTTCAATGTACCATTTGGCAGCGAGCAAAGCGTTTGTTTACATTCCACCCCCCCTCCCCCCATACATGACGTAACTGGGAAATTCCAATGACAAGCTTCAAAATCCAGTAATTAGCTTGTGAGGGGTGCACATGCTCAGTAACTATGAACTGGAGCTGGTAAACATTGACATAATATTAGGAAGACTGTACCAAAGCGATTTACAAGATGTATTAAAAGTTTACCTGATACTTGAGAGAATGAAACTAACTTCCTGTTACCCATAACAAGCTCATAGCTGAAGGGAACAAGTGAACCCGGGACAGCAGGATGTGTAGGAAGAAACGTGGGAGGAGCGAGGGAAAATAAGATACTCCCACCCCATAGCCACCCCCATACAGCAGAAGTGGTTGGGGCAGAACTTCTTCCAAAGATAAGGAGACAGATTGTCTGAGTAAATACAGCCGGGGGTCATCTGACTGGGAGTAATAACCTTTTGATTACCAGGTAAGGCTGATATTTTGTATATTACCGATTTATCTGTACAGTAGAGAGGGGGTTACTGATATATCTGTACAGTAGAGAGAGGGGGTTACTGATATATCTTTACAGTAGAGATATCTTTACAGTAGAGAGGGGGTTACTGATATACCTGTACAATAGAGAGAGGGTTACTGATATATTTGTACAGTAGGGAGAGGGTTACTTATATATTTGTACGGTAGAAAGAGGGTTACTGATATATCTGTACAGTAGAGAGAGGGTTACTGATATATCTGTACAGTAGAGAGGGGGTTACTGATATATCTGTACAGTAGAGAGGGGGTTACTGATATATCTATACAGTAGAGAGAGGGTTACTGATATATCTGTACAATAGAGAGAGGGTTAATGATATATTTGTACAGTAGGGAGAGGGTTACTGATATATCTGTTTAGTAGAGAGAGGGGGATACTGATATATCTGTACAGTAGAGAGAGGGGGTTACTGATATATCTGTACAGTAGAGAGAGGGTTACTGATATATCTATATAGTAGAGAGAGGGGGATACTGATATATCTGTACAGTAGAGAGAGGTGGTTACTGATATATCTGTACAGTAGAGAGAGGGTTACTGATATATCTATATAGTAGAGAGAGGGGGATACTGATATATCTGTACAGTAGAGAGAGGGGGTTACTGATATATCTGTACAGTAGAGAGAGGGGGTTACTGATATACCTGTACAGTAGAAAGAGGGTTACTGATATATCTGTACAGTAGAGAGGGGGTTACTGATATATCTATACAGTAGAGAGAGGGTTACTGATATATCTGTACAATAGAGAGAGGGTTACTGATATATTTGTACAGTAGAGAGAGGGTTACTGATATATCTGTACAGTAGAGAGAGGGTGACTGATATATCTATACAGTAGAGAGAGGGTTACTGATATATCTGTACAATAGAGAGAGGGTAACTGATATATTTGTACAGTAGAGAGAGGGGGTTACTGATATATCTTTACAGTAGAGAGGGGGTTACTGATATACCTGTACAATAGAGAGAGGCATACTGATATATTTGTACAGTAGGGAGAGGGTTAATGATATATCTTTACAGTAGAGAGGGGGTTACTTATATATTTGTACGGTAGAAAGAGGGTTACTGATATATCTGTACAGCAGAGAGAGGGTTTCTGATATATCTGTACAGTAGAGAGGGGGTTACTGATATATCTATACAGTAGAGAGGGGGTTACAGATATATCTACAGTAGAGAGAGGGTTACTGATATATCTGTACAATAGAGAGAGGGTTACTGATATATTTGTACAGTAAAGAGAGGGGGTTACTGATATATCTTTACAGTAGAGAGGGGGTTACTGATATACCTGTACAATAGAGAAAGGGTGACTGATATATTTGTACAGTAGGGAGAGGGTTAATGATATATCTGCACAGTAGAGAGGAGGTTACTTATATATTTGTACGGTAGAGAGAGGGTAACTGATATATCTGTACAGTAGAGAAAGGGTTTCTGATATATCTGTACAGTAGAGAAAGGGTTACTGATATATCTATACAGTAGAGAGAGGGTTACTGATATATCTGTACAGTAGAGCGAGGGTTTCTGATATATCTGGACAGTAGAGAAAGGGTTATTGATATATCTATACAGTAGAGAGGGGGTTACTGATATATCTACAGTAGAGAGAGGGTTACTGATATATCTGTACAATAGAGAGAGGGTTACTGATATATTTGTACAGTAGGGAGAGGGTTACTGATATATCTGTATAGTAGAGAGAGGGGGATACTGACTACACAATCATGTTTGATAGAATTGTGCACAGATCGCTTCATACAACAATTCTCTAAAGTATCTATGGCAGGGGCATGTTGGGGGGGGGGTTAAGATACTCGAATCCCCATTTTCTGCTTATACAAAGTTTTCTTGTTTGGCACTTCAAATATTGATATGCAAACTATCTTCACACTCTGCCCTAATTCTCCCAGGTAGCGCTTGTTGTCTAGGTGAGCTATTGACGAAGATGTGCAGGGGTATCAGGTCAGGGTTAAGGGAACTGTTAATGTGTAACAGGTGTGAAATTGGCCCACATAGACAGTAAGGCTGAGGTCACATTACAACACACCCAAAAAGTGCTGTGCATTTCTGCTTTTGCCATGCGCTTGTGTCCACCTGTATCTCTTTTTACGCGCGTTTGCATTTCACAGGGGATTATTGGGCAAAAAGAAATCCACATTTCATATTGATTGCGCTCCGCTTCTGTCCATTGCAGATTCTGTCTGTCATCTTTTAAAGATTGTTATAGTGTGTACCCAGCTTTACTCTTGAGTTAGGGTATTTTACACTTAGGGTTTTGGTAAATACATCACATCATGGGAACTTCCTCTCTCCTCTTACTCTCCCTAAGGATGCTTACCTTTAACAAACAGGGTGAGATAAAGTTGCTTGCCTGTGCAGGTAATTTCCAGCAACCAATCAAATTATAAACAAATGTGTGCAGGAGAGAGAGCTAGAAAAACATTTGATAACATCTAATTGATTGCTCCAGCTGTGTACACACAATGCATATTTCGTCAACCAATAGTTCAGTGTATCGGGCGATTCAGGCCAATATAATTGCATGGGGTTTTGCCAGCGACCGAACTGTCGCCCACAGACTACTTTTTCAGGGACAGACAGTCCTTCATCCTGGCCTACCAGTCGGAAGTGCCGAACAGTTGGCCAGGACGAGGGATCTCATTATGTGTACCCAGCTTAACAGTAGAGTCACAATTTTGAATCTCATATAAGCCCCTAGCATTTTAGGTACTGTAGGGAAAGGTGATACCCTTTCATTATGGACTACCAGTTCATTCCTCTTTAAAAGGAGGACTTCCACTTTTGCTCTGTTATTACCTCTCTACTCCCAAGTAGTAAATGGTTTGAATGAACTGATTTATAACCTTATTTTTGCTGTTGTAAAGGGCAAGTTCACTTGCTCCCTTCAGCTATGAGCTTGTTATGGGTAACAGGAAGTTAGTTTCATTCTCTCAAGTATCAGGTAAACTTTTAATACTTCTTGTAAATCGCTTTGGTACAGTCTTCCTACTATTATGTCAATGTTTACCAGCTCCAGTTCATAGTTACTGCACATGTGTACCCCCATGTGCACAAGCTAATTACTGGATTTTGAGGCTTGTCACTGGAATTTCCCAGGTACGTCATGTATGGGGGGAGGGGGGATGGAATGTAAACAAACACTCTGCTCACTGCCAAATGGTACATTGAAACCACGTTCAAAATAAAGAAGATGGTGTGTGGATTAATGGGGCCCCCTGACTGGAGTTGAAGGGCAGTCTCATGTCTAAAGAAACCATCTCTGTTCCTGTCAATGGCGACCCCAGACTGAGGCTAATTAGCACCATTAATATTTAAATGATACAATGTCACCCTCTTTTCTTTCACAGCCTATAGCATTATAAATCTACTTGCTGGTACAGCCATGATGTTTTGCACATGACCGGCACAACTAGGATAATCATACTTGTATGGCAGTCGTGCACACCAGTTGTGACCAATTTTGCACACCAGTTGTGTGCAAAATTGCGCTCCTGTACTATGTTTAGGGCTAGGCCACACTAATGTGCTTTTCACGTGTTAAACGTGGCTAGTTAAACACTAATGCGTTTTTCACGCGTTTTTGCTCGCGATTGGGCATGCGATTTTGGTTAGAATGTAAATCGCAGGAATGCAAAAATTCATACGCATTTGTTTCTTAATTCAAAATAGAAAAATTGCATGCGCAAACACAGAACAACACGCACCAACACAACTTTGGTATATGTGTAGTGGGGCCTCAGCCTTAATGTCAATTCATTAGGGTGGGGCCACACTAAAGCGGGCGGTACCCCAATGCGATTCACACACGTTACCGTATGTTTGCTGTGATCCATACTATGGAGCACAACGTAATGCCATGCGATAAGCAAAAACAATTTGTACTCTGAAAATCATATTGCAGCCCAATGGACAGAAGTGCAAATAGTGGGGCAATTGAGATCAGATTAAAATGTACGAGTGTGGTCTAGCATTATATCCATGCTACTTGGCTGAAACCGATGCAGTCTGCCTATGCTTCTAAAGTAACTACTGAACAGCTTTTCAGTATGCGGATTTTATAGTATTCAAGGGAAGAGGTTAAACATCAAGGCGCCTTAAAGCATCACCAAAAAATGGCAATCCAAGCTAAAATATAACAAATTGTGCTGGCAGCAGAATTATCTGAGTGGCTCATTTTCCCTTTCCTGTACGATGTGTACACACAAAACGAATCATCCTTCCTCATTTTAATGCAAAAACTAGAATGCTGGGATTCTAGAAAACTAAGAAAAGGTTTCAGTTACACCATATTCACATAAAGAGGTTGAATTGGTGTAATTGTAACTTTTCTCAGGGGCATCTTAGTTTACCAGTGAGCCAACTTTTGAATGCAGCCCTATGTACCACATAACTAAACAAAAACTTATAGGCAGCAGCACACACTCAACGGTTCTTAATCATAGGCTACCCTATGTACCACTAGGTAGCATGAAGGCGTCACCGCAAGCAGCTTAGGTGTGCGTGCCTTTCAGGAATGGGCGTAGTTAAACGTTTGGCCATTTTAAACCTCACAGTTCCTCAAGAACACATTTATCCACACCAAATGGGAAAACAAAGCAATTTATCCTAATTTGGCAAAGAGCTAATTTTAACAGGCATAAAAGCTCTGTTGAATAGAGAAAATGAAAGTGCTCAGTGTAGATTTCAGCTCTTTTTAGACTGCTATACATTTATTGTATGATGCAATTCACTGAAGTGTGTATATTCATGAACACATCATTATCTTTTCAGACTTGGAAATTCCCTTCTAACTGGATGGACAGTGCATTGTATCATCATAAGATCCTCACTGACAATCGTGATATTTATTTGTGGAATAGTTTACACACAACTTTAGTTTCAGATATATCACAGTAACCTCTCTCTACTTTACAGATATATCCGTAACCCTCTCTCTACTGTACAGATATATCAGTAACCCCATCTCTACTGTACAGAATATCAGTAACCTCTATCTACTGTACAGATACGGTTATCAGTAACCCCGTCTCTACTGTACAGATACGGTATATCAGTACCACTCTCTACTGTACAGATATATCAGTAACCCCCTCTCTACTGTACAGAATAATCAGTAACCCTGTCTCTAGTACAGATATATCAGTAACCCCCCCTCTATCTACGTACAGATATTCAGTAACCCTCTCTCTACCGTAACAGATATATCAGTAACCCCCTCTCTCTTACTGTACAGATATATCAGTAACCCTTCTCTATACCTAACAGATATATCAGTAACCCTCTCTACCGCTACAGATATTCAGCAACCTCTCTCTACTGTACAAATATATCAGTAACCCTGTCTCTACTGTACAGATATATCAGTAACCTCTCTCTCTACTGTGCAGATATATCAGTAACCCCCTCTCTACTGTAAAGATAATCAGTAACCACCTCTCTCTACTTACAGATATATCAGTAAACCCCTCTCTCTACTGTACAGATATCCCAGTAACCCCCTCTCTACTGTACAGATATACCAGTAACCCCCCTCTTCTACTGTACAGATATATCAGTAACCCCCCCTCTCTACTGTAGATATATGGTAACCCCCCTCTCTACTGTACAGATATATCAGTAACCCTCTCTACTGTACAGATATATCGGTACTCCCTCTCTTACTGTACAGATATATATCGGTAACCCCTCTCTACTGTACAGATATATAGTAACCTCTCTTTACTGTACAGATATATCGGTAAACCCCCTCTCTTACTGTACAGATATACGGTAACCCCCTCCTCTCTACTGTACAGATATATCGGTAACCTCTCTCTACTGTACAGATATATCGCGTAACCCCCTCTCTACTGTACAGATATATCGTAACCCTCTCTCTACTGTACAGATATATCAGTAACCCCCTCTCTACGTACAGATATATATAACCCTCTCTAATGTACAGAATATTGGTAATCCCCTCTCTCTACTGTACAGATATATATCGGTAACCCCCTCTCTACTGTAAAGATATATTAGTAACCCTCTCTTTATGTACAGATATATCGGTAACCCCTCTCTTTACTGTACAGATATATCAGAACCCCCTCTCTTACTGTACAGATATATCGGAACCCCCTCTCTCTACTGTACAGATATATCGGTAACCCCCTCTCTACTGTACAGATATATCCGTAACCCTCTCTCTACTGTACAGATATATCAGTAACCCCCTCTCTTTACTGTACAGATATACAGTAACCCCTCTCTACTGTACAGATATATGGTAATACATCTCTCTAGTACAGATATATATCGGTAACCCCCTCTCTACTGTAAAGATATATTAGTAACCCTCTCTTTACTGTACAGATATATCGGTAACCCCCTCTCTTACTGTACAGATATATCAGTAACCCCCTCTACTGTACAGATATATCAGTAACCCCCTCTCTCTACTGTACAGATATATCGGTAACTCCCTCTCTTTACTGTACAGATATATCAGTAACCCCTCTCTACTGTACAAATATATCAGTAAACCCCTCTCTCTACTGTACAGATATATCGGTAACCCCCTCTCTACTGTACAGATATATCGGTAACCCCCTCTCTACTGTACAAATATATGTAACCCTTTCTCTACTGTACAAATATATATGTAACCCTTTCTCTACTGTACAGATATATCAGTAACCCCCTCTCTCTACTGTACAGATATATCGGTAACCCTCTCTCTACTGTACAGATATATCAGTAACCCCTCTCTACTACAGATATATCAGTAAACCCTTCTACTGTACAGATATATCAGTAACCGCCTTCTCTACTGTACAGATATATCAGTAACCCCCTTTCTCTACTGTACAGATATATCAGTAACCCCCACTCTCTACTGTACAGATATATCAGTTACCCCACTCTCTACTGTACAGATATATCAGTAACCCCCACTCTCTACTGTACAGATATGTCAGGAACCCCCAACTCTCTACTGTACAGATATATCAGTAACCCCCTCTCTACTGTACAGATATATCAGTAACCCCCTCTACTGTACAGATTTATCAGTAACCCCCTCTCTCTACTGTACAGATATATCAGTAACCCCCCTCTTACTGTACAGAATTATAGTAACCCCCTCTCTACTATACAGATTGTACAGATATATCAGTAACCCTCTCTCTACTGTATAGATATATCAGTAACCCCCTCTCTCTACTGTACAGATAAATCAGTAACCCCCTCTCTCTACTGTACAGATATATCAGTAACCCCCTCTCTCTCTACTATACAATATATCAGTAGCCCTCCTCTACTGTACAGATATATCAGTAACCCCCTCTCTCTACTGTACAGATATTAGTAACCCCTCTCTAGTACAGATTGTACAGATATATCAGTAACCTCTCTCTACTGTACAGATATATCAGTAACCCCTCTCTAATGTACAGTTATATCAGTAACCCTCTCTCTTACTTACGATATATCGGTAACTTCCTCTCTTTACTGTACAGATATATCAGTAACCCCTCTCTACTGTACAATATATCAGTAACCCCTCTCTCTACTGTACAGATATATCGGAACCCCCCTCTCTACTGTACAAATATATAGTAACCCTTTCTCTACTGTACAGATATATCAGAACCCCCCTCTCTACTGTACAGTATATCAGTAACCCTCTCTAAACTATACAGATATATCAGTAACCCTCTCTCTACTGTACAGATATATCAGTAACCCCTCTCTATGTAGATATATCAGTAACTCTCTCTACTGTACAGATATATCAGTAACCCCCTCTCTCACTGTAACAGTAATATCAGTAACCCTCTTCTCTACGTACAGATATATCAGTAACCCTCTATGTAGAGATATATCAGTAACCCCTCTCTACTGTACAGAATATCGGAACTCCCTCTCTCTACTGTACAGATTTATCCATAACCCTCTCTCTACTGTACAGATATATCATAGTAACCCCCTCTCTCTACGTACAGATATATCAGTAACCCTCTCTACTGTACAGATATATGGTAATCCCTCTCTCTACTGTACAGATATATATCGGTAACCCCCCTCTCTACTGTAAAGATATATTAGTAACCCTCTTACGTACAGATATCGGTAACCCCCTCCTTACGTACAGATATATCAGTAACCCCTCTTACTGTACAGATATATCGGTAACCCCCTCTCTCTACTGTACAGATATATCGGTAACCCCCTCTCTACTGTACAGAGATATCAGTAACCCCTCTCACTGTAAAGATATATTAGTAACCCTCTCTTTACTGTACAGATATATCGGTAACCCCCTCTCTTTAGTACAGATATATCAGTAACCCCCTCTGTACTGTACAGATAACAGTAACCCCCTCTCTCTACTGTACAGATATATCGGTTAACTCCCTCTCTTTACGTACAGATATATCAGTAACCCCCTCTCTACTGTAAAATATATCAGTAAACCCTCTCTCTACTGTACAGATATTCGGTAACCCCCTCTCTACTGTACAGATATATCGGTAAACCCCTCTCTCTACTGTACAAATATATATGTAACCCTTCTCTACTGTACAAATATATGTAACCCTTTCTTACTGTACAGATAATCAGTAACCCCCCTCTCTCTAGTACAGATATATCGGTAACCCTCTCTCTACTGTACAGAAATCAGTAACCCTCTCTACTGTACAGATATATCAGTAACCTCTCTACTGTACAGATATATCAGTAACCCTCTCTACTGTACAGATATATCAGTAACCCCCTCTCTTACTGTACAGATATATCAGTAACCCCCTCTCTACTGTACAATATATCAGTACCCCCTCTCTACTGTACAGATATATCAGTAACCCCCACTCTCTACTGTACAGATATGTCAAGGAACCCCACTCTCTACTGTACAGATATACAGTAACCCTCTACTGTACAGATATATCAGTAACCCCCTCTCTACGTTACAGATTTATCCGTAACACCCCTCTCTCTACTGTACAGATATATCAGTAACCCCCTCTTTACTGTACAGATATTAGTAACCCCCTCTCTACTATACAGATTGTACAGATATATCAGTAACCCTCTCTCTACTGTATAGATATATCAGTAACCCCCTCTCTCACGTACAGAGAATCATAGTAACCCCCCTCTCTACTGTACAGATATATCAGTAACCCTCTCTAAACTAAAGATATATCAGCAACCCTCTTTCTACTGTACAGATATATCAGTAACCCTCTCTCTACTGTACAGATATATCAGTAACCCCCCTCTACTGTACAGATATATCAGTAACCCCCCTCTCTACTGTACAGATATATCAGTAACCCCCTCTCTCTAATGTACAGATATATTAGTAAACCCCTCTCTACTGTGCAGATATATCGTAACCTTCTCTCTACTGTGATAGAATATCAGTAACCCCCTCTCTCTACTGTACAGATATATCAGTAACCACCTCCTACGTACAGATATATCAGTAACCCCCCTCTCTCTATGTACAGATATACGGTTAACTTCCTCTCTTTACTGTACAGATATATCAGTAACCCCCTCTCTACTGTACAGATATATCAGTAACCCCTTCTCTCTACTGTACAGTTATATCAGTAACCCACTCTCTACTGTACAGATATATCAGTAACCCCCCTCTCTACTGTACAGATATATCAGTAACCCCCACTCTCTACTGATCAGATATGTCAGTAACCCCCACTCTCTACTGTACAGATATATCAGTAACCCCCTCTTACTGTACAGATATATCAGAACCTCCTCTCTCTACTGTAACGATTTATCCGTAACCCCTCTCTCTCTGTAGAGATATATCCGTAAACCCCTCTCTCTACTGTACAGATATTAGTACCCCCTCTCTACTATACAGATATTCAGTAACCTCCTCTCTCTACTGTACGAGTTATCCGTAACCCCCTTCTCTACTGTACAGATTATCAGTAACCCCCTCTCTCTTACTGTACAGATATTAGTAACCCCCTCTCTACTACACAGATTGTACAGATATATCAGTAACCCCTCTCTACTGATAGATATATCAGTAACCCCTCTCTCTTACGTACAGATAAATCAGTAACCCCCTCTCTCTACTGTACAGATATATCAGTAACCCCCTCTCTCTACTATACAGATATATCAGTAACCCTTTTCTACTGTTAGATAATCAACCCTCTCTACTGTACAGATATAATCATAACCCCCTCTCTCTACTGTACAGAATATATCAGTAACCCCCCTCTCTACTGTACAGATATATTGTAAACCCCCTCTCTTTTGTACAGATTGTACTGATATATCAGTAACCCTCTCTCTACTGTACAGATATATCAGTAACCCGCTCTCTCTACTGTACAGATAAATCATTAACCCCCTCTCTCTAGTGTACAGATATATCAGTACCCCCCTCTCTCTACTATACAGATATATCAGTAACCCTCTCCCTAGTACAAATATATAGTAACCCTCTCTCTATTGTACAGATATATCAGTAACACTCTCTCTTCTGTACAGATATATCAGTAACCCCCTCTCTGCTGTACAGATATAAGTAACCCTCTCTCTACTGTACAGATATACAGTAGCCCTCTCTCTACTGTACAGATATATCATAAACCCTCTCTTACTGTACAGATATATCAGTAACCCCCTCTGTACTGTACAGATATATCAGAAATCCCTCTCTATTGTACAGATATCAGTAACCCCCTCTCTCTACTGTACAGATAAATCAGTAAGCCCCTCTCTAATGTACAGAGATATCAGTAACCCTCTCTCCACTGTACAGATATATCAGTAACCCCACTCTACTGTACAGATATATCAGTAACCCCTCTCTACTGTACAATATATCAGTAACCCTCTCTCTATGTACAGATATATCAGTAACCCCTCTCTACTGTACAGATATATCAGTAACCTCTCTCTCTCCTGTACAGATTTATTCGTAACCCCCTCTCTCTCCTGTACAGATATATCAGTAACCCCCTCTCTTACTGTACAGATATTAGTAACCCCCCTTTCTACTGTACAGATATATCAGTAACCCTCTCTCTACTGTATAGATATATCAGAACCCCCCTCTCTACTGTATAGATAATCAGTAACCCCTCTCTCTACTGTACAGTAATCAGTACCCCCCCTCTCTACTATACAGATATATCAGTAACCCTCTTTTACTGTACAGATATATCAGTAACCCCCTTCTCACTGTACAGATATATCAGTAACCTCCTCTCTCTACTGTACATATATCAGTATCCCCTCTCTCTACTATAAGATATCAGTAACCTCTCTCTAATGTACAGATATATCAGTAACCCCCTCTCTCTACTGTACAGATATATCAGTGGAGAGAGGGTACTGATATCTCTGTACATTAGAGAGGGGCTTACTGATTTATCTGTACAGTAGAGAGAGGGGGTTACTGATATCTGTACAATAGAGAGGGATTTCTGATATATCTGTACATAAGAGGGGGTTACTGATATATCTGTACAGTAGAGAGAGGGTTTATGATATATCTGTACAGTAGAGAGAGGGCTACTGATATATCTGTACAGTAGAGAGAGGGTTACTTATATCTGTACAGCAGAGAGGGGGTTACTGATATATCTGTACAGAAGAGAGAGTGTTACTGATATATCTGTACAATAGAGAGAGGGTTACTAATATATTTGTACTTAGGGAGAGGGTTACTGAATATTCTGTATAGTAAGAGAGGGGGTACTGATATATCTGTACACTAGAGAGGGGGGGTTAATGATTTATCTGTACAGTAGAGAGAGCGGGTTACTGATATATCTTGTACAGTAGAGAGAGGGTTACTATATATCAGTACAATCTGTACAAAAGAGAGGGGGTTTACAATATATCTGTACAGTAGAGAGGGGGGTTACTGATGATATATCTGTACAGTAAGAGAGGGGGTTATGATTATATCTGTACAGTAGAGAGGGTTGATTATCTAACAGTAGAAAGAGGGTTACTGATATATCTGTATAGTAGAGAGAGGGGGTTACTGATATATCTGTACAGTAGAGAGAGGGGGTTACTGATTTATCTGTACAGTAAGAGAGAGGGGTTACTGATATATCTATCAGTAGAGAGGGGTTACTGATATATCTGTACAATCTGTGTAGTAGAGAGGGGGTTACTAATATCTGTACAGTAAGAAGAGGGGGTTACTGATAATCTGTACAGTAGAGAGAGGGGGTTACGGATAATCGTACAGTAGAGAGAGGAGGTTACTGAATATCTGTATAGTAGAGAGGGGGTAACTAATATCTGTACAGTAGAGAGAGGGGTTTACTGATATATCTCTACTAAGAGAGAGGGGTTACGGATAAATCGTTACAGTAGAGAGAGGAGGTTCTGATATATCTGTACAGTAAGAGGGGGTTACTGATATATCTGTACAGTAGAGAGTGGGGGTTACTGACATATCTGATCAGTAGAGAGTGGGGGTTACTGATATATCTGTACAGTAGAGAGGGGGGTTACTGATATATCTGTACAGTAGAGAGTGGGTTACTGATATAACTGTACAGTAGAGAGAAGGGGTTACTGATATATCTGTACAGTAGAGAGGGGGTTACTGATATATCTGTACAGTAAAGAGAGGAAGTTAACCGATATATCTGTACATAAGAGAGGGGGGTTACTGATATATCTGTACGTAGGAGGTGGTTACTGATATATCTGTACAGTAGAGAGAGGGGGTTACTGATATTCTATCACGTAGAGAGAAGGTTACGATATATCTGCACAGTAGAGAGGGGTTTACTAATATATCTGTACATTAGAGAGAGGGGGTTACTATATATCTGTACAGTAGAGAGGGGGGTTACTGATATATCTGTACAGTAGAGAGGGGGTTACTGATATATCTGTACAGTAGAGAGAGGGTTACTGATATATCTGTACAGTAGAAAGAGGGTTGCTGATATATCTTTAGTTTAGAGAGGGTTACTGATATATCTGTACAGTAGAGAGGGGGGTTACTATATTTTGTACGTGAGAGAGGGGGTTACTGATATATCTATACAGTAGAGAGAGGGTTACTGATATATCTGTACAATCTGTATAGTAGAGAGGGGGTTACTAATATCTGTACAGTAAAGAAGGGGGTTACTGATATATCTGTACAGTAGAGAGAGGGGTGTTACGGATAAATCTGTAACGTAGAGAGGGGGTTACTGATATATCTGTACAGTAGAGGGTTACTGTATATCTGTACAGTAGAGAGTGGGGTTCTGACATATCTGTACAGTAGAGAGTGGGGGGTTACTGATATATCTGTACAGTAGAGAGGGGGTAACTGATATATTGTACAGTAGAGAGGGGGTTACTGATATATCTGTACAGTAAGAGAAGGGGGTTACTGATATATCTGTACAGTAGAGAGGGTTACTGATATATCTGTACAGTAAGGGTTACTGATATATCTGTACAGTAGAGAGGGTTACTGATTTCTGTACAGTAGAGAGAGGGTTACCGATATATCTGTACAAGAGAGGGGGGTTACTGATTATCTGTACAGTAAGAAAGGGTTACATATATTTGTACAGTAGAGAAGGGTTACATATATATTTGTACAGTAGAGAGGGGGTTACCGATATATCTGTACAGTAGAGAGGGGGTTACCGATATATCTGTACAGTAGAGAGAGGGGTTTACTGATATATTTGTACAGTAGAGAGGGGGTTACTGATATATCTGTACAGTAAAGAGAGGGAGTTAACCGATATATCTGTACAGTAGAGAGAGGGGGTTACTGATATATCTGTACAGTACAGAGGGGGTTACTGATATATCTGTACTGTAAAGAGAGGGGGTTACCGATATATCTGTACAGTAAAGAGAGGGTTACTAATATATCTTTACAGTAGAGAGGGGGTTACTGATATCTCTGTACAGTAGAGAGGGGGTTACCGATATATCTGTACAGTAGAGAGAGGGGGTTACCGATATATCTGTACAGTAAGAGGGGTTACTGATATATCTGTACGTAAGGAGGGGGTTACCGTATATCTGTACGTAAGAGGGTTACTAATATATCTTTACAGTAGAGAGGGGGTTACCGATATATATCTGTACAGTAGAGAGAGGGGATTACCATATATCTGTACAGTAGAGAGGGTTACTGATATATCTGTACGTAGAGAGAGGGGGTTACTGATATATCTGTACAGTAGAGAGAGGGTTATGGATAAATCTGTACAGTAGAGAGAGGGAGTTCCCGATATTCTGTACAGTAGAGAGGGGTTACTGATATATCTGTACATAGAGGGTTACTGATATATCTGTACGTAGAGAAAGGGGTTACTGATTTACCTGTACAGTGAGAGAGGGGGTTACTGATATATCTGTACAGTAGAGAGAGTTACTGATATATCTTACATAGAGAGAGGGTTACTGATATATCTGTACAGTAGAGAGAGGGTTACTGATATATCTGTATAGTTTAGAGAGGGTTACTGATATCTGTACGTAGAGAGGGGGGTTCTGATATATCTGTACAGTAGAGAAAGGGTTACTATATATTTGTACAGTAGAGAGGGGGTTCCGATATATCTGTACAGTAGAGAGAGGGGTTACTGATATATTGTACAGTAGAGAGGGGTTACTGATATATCTGTACAGTAAAGAGAGGAAGTTACCGATATATCGTAATGTAAGAGAGAGGGTTACTGATATAACTGTACATTAGAGAGGGGTTACTGATATATCTGTACAGTAGAGAGGGTTACTGATATATCTGTACAATCTGTACTTAGAGAGGGGTTACTAATATCTGTACAGTAGAGAGAGGGGGTTACTGATATATCTGTACAGTAGAGAGAGGGCTACTGATATATTGTATAGTAGAGAGAGGGGGGTTACTGATATATCTGTACAGTAGAGAGAGGGGGTTACTGATTTATCTGTACAGTAGAGAGAGGGGGTTACTGATATATCTATACAGTAGAGAGAGGGTTACTGATATATCTGTACAATCTGTATAGTAGAGAGGGGGTTACTATATTCTGTACAGTAAGAGGGGGGTTACTGATATATCTGTACAGTAGAGAGAGGGGGTTACGATAAATCTGTACAGTAGAGGGGGTTACTGATATATCTGTACAGTAGAGAGGGGGTTACTGATATATCTGTACAGTAGAGAGTTGGGGTTCCTGACATATCTGTACAGTAGAGTGGGGGGGTTACTGATATATCTGTACAGTAGAAGAGTGGGGTAACTGATATATCTGTACAGTAGAAGGTGGGGGTTACTGATATATCTGTACAGTAGAGAAAGGGGGTTACTGATATATCTGTACAGTAGAGAAGGCGGTTACTGATATATCTGTACAGTAGAAGGGTTTACTGATATATCTGTAAGTAGAGAGGGGTTACTGATATATCTGTACGTAGAGAGAGGGTTACCGATATATCTGTACAGTAGAGAGAGGGGGTTACTGATATATCTGTACAGTAGAGAAAGGGTTACATATGTATTTGTACAGTAGAGAAAGGGTTACATATATATTTGTACAGTAGAGAGGGGGTTACCGATATATCTGTACAGTAGAGAGGGGGTTACCGATATATCTGTACAGTAGAGAGAGGGGTTTACTGATATATTTGTACAGTAGAGAGGGGGTTACTGATATATCTGTACAGTAAAGAGAGGGAGTTACCCGATATATCTGTACAGTAGAGAGAGGGGGTTACTGATATATCTGTACAGTACAGAGGGGGTTACTGATATATCTGTACAGTAAAGAGAGGGGGTTACCGATATATCTGTACAGTAAAGAGAGGGTTACTAATATATCTTTACAGTAGAGAGGGGGTTACCGATATATATCTGTACTAGAGAGAGTATTACCATATATCTGTACAGTAAGAGGGGTTACTGATATATCTGTACAGTAAAGAGAGGGGGTTACTGATATATCTGTACAGTAGAGAGAGGGTTACGGATATATCTGTACAGTAGAGAGGGGGTTACCGATATATCTGTACAGTAGAGAGAGGGGGTTACCGATATATCTGTACAGTAGAGAGGGGGTTACTGATATATCTGTACAGTAAAGAGAGGGGGTTACCGATATATCTGTACAGTAAAGAGAGGGTTACTAATATATCTTTACAGTAGAGAGGGGGTTACCGATATATATCTGTACAGTAGAGAGAGGGGATTACCAATATTCTGTACATTAGAGAGGGTTATATATATCTGTACGTAGAGAGGGGGTTACTGATATATCTGTACAGTAGAGAGAGGGTTACGATATATCTGTACAGTAGAGAGGGGGTTACCGATATATCTGTACAGTAGAGAGAGGTTACCGATATATCTGTACAGTAGAGAGGAGGGGGTTACCGTATATCTGTACAGTAAGAGAGGGGGTTACCGATATATCTGTACAGTAAAGAGAGGTTACTATATATCTGTACAGTAGAGAGGGGTTACCGATATATATCTGTACAGTAAGAGAGGGAGTAACCGATATATTCTGTACAGTAGAGAGGGTTACTGATATATCTGTACAGTAGAGAGGAGGGGTTACCATATATCTACAGTAAGAGAGGGAGGGGTTACTGATATATCTGTACAGTAGAAGAGGGGGGTTACTGGTATATCTGTACAGTAGAGAGGGGGTTACTGGGATATCTGTACAGTAGAGAGAGGGGTTTACTGATATATCTGTAAGTAGAGAGAGGTGGTTACTGATATATCTTTACAGTAGAGAGGGGGTTACTGATATATCTGCACAGTAAGAGAGAGGGTTACTGATATATCTGTACAGTAGAGACAGGGTTACTGATATATTTGTACAGTAGAGAGAGGTTGCTGAATATCTGTACGGTAGAGAGGGTTACTGATATATCTTGTAGGTATAGAGAGAGGGTTACTGATATATCTGTACAGTAAGAGAGAGGGGGTTACTGATATATCTGTTACGGTAGAGAGAGGGTTACTGAATATCTGTACGTAGATAGAGGGGGGGTTACTGATATATCTGTACTAGAGACAGGGTTACGATATTCTGTACAGTAGAGAGGGGGTTACTGATATATCTGTACAGTAGAGAGTGGTTACTGATATACCGTATCTGTACAGTAGAGACGGGGTTACTGATAACCGTATCTGTACAGTAGATAGAGGTTACTGATATTCTGTACAGTAGAGATGGGGTTACTGATATATCTGTACAGTAGAGAGAGGGTTACGGATATATCTGTAAAGTAGAGAGAGGTTACTGTGATATATCTGAAACTAAAGTTGTGTGTAAACTATTCCACAAATAAATATCACGATTGTCAGTGAGGATCTTATGATGATACAATGCACTGTCCATCCAGTTAGAAGGGAATTTCCAAGTCTGAAAAGATAATGATGTGTTCATGAATATACACACTTCAGTGAATTGCATCATACAATAAATGTATAGCAGTCTAAAAAGAGCTGAAATCTACACTGAGCACTTTCATTTTCTCTATTCAACAGAGCTTTTATGCCTGTTAAAATTAGCTCTTTGCCAAATTAGGATAAATTGCTTTGTTTTCCCATTTGGTGTGGATAAATGTGTTCTTGAGGAACTGTGAGGTTTAAAATGGCCAAACGTTAACTACGCCCATTCCTGAAAGGCACGCACACCTAAGCCTGCTTGCGGTGACGCCTTCATGCTACCTAGTGGTACATAGGGTAGCCTATGATTAAGAACCGTTGAGTGTGTGCTGCTGCCTTAAGTTTTTGTATTGTGTATGTAGGTACTAGGGCTGCATTCAAAAGTTGGGCTCACTGGTAAACTAAGATGCCCCTGAGAAAAGTTACAATTACACCATTCAACCTCTTTATGTGAATATGGTGTAACTGAAACCTTTTCTTAGTTTTCTAGAATCCCAGCAATTCTAGTTTTTGCTTAAAATGAGGAAGGATGATTCGTTTTGTGTGTACACATCGTACAGGAAAGGGAAAATGAGCCACATCAGATAATTCTGCTGCCAGCACAATTTGTTATATTTTAGCTTGGATTGCCATTTTTTTGGTGATGCTTTAAGGCGCCTTGATGTTTAACCTCTTCCCTAGTGAATACTATAAAATCCGCATACTGAAAAGCTGTTCAGTAGTTCTTTAGAAGCATAGGCAGACTGCATCGGTTTCAGCCAAGTAGCATGGATATAATGCTAGACCACACTCGTACATTTTAATCTGATCTCAATTGCCCCACTATTTGCACTTCTGTCCATTGGGCTGCAATATGATTTTCAGAGTACAAATTGTTTTTGCTTATCGCATGCATTACGTTGTGCTCCATGTATGGATCACAGGCAAACATACGGTAACTGTGTGAATCGCATTGGGGTACCGCCCGCTTTAGTGTGGCCCCACCCTAATGAATTGACATTAAGGCTGAGGCCCCACTACACATAATACCAAAGTTGTGTTGGTGCGTGTTGTTCTGTGTTTGCGCATGCAATTTTTCTATTTTGAATTATAGAAACAAATGCGTATGAATTTTTGCATTCCTGCGATTTACATTCTAACCAAAATCGCATGCCCAATCGCGAGCAAAAACGCGTGAAAAACGCATTAGTGTTTAACTAGCCACGTTTAACACGTGAAAAGCACATTAGTGTGGCCTAGCCCTAAACATAGTACAGGAGCGCAATTTTGCACACAACTGGTGTGCAAAATTGGTCACAACTGGTGTGCACGACTGCCATACAAGTATGATTATCCTGTTGTGCCGGTCATGTGCAAAACATCATGGCTGTACCAGCAAGTAGATTTATAATGCTATAGGCTGTGAAAGAAAAGAGGGTGACATTGTATCATTTAAATTTAATGGTGCTAATTAGCCTCATGTCTGGCGGTCCCATTGACAGGAACAGAGATGGTTTCTTTTAGACATGAGACTGCCCTTCAACTCCAGTCAGGGGGCCCCATTTAATCCACACACCATCTTCTTTATTTTGAACGTGGTTTCAATGTACCATTTGGCAGTGAGCAGAGTGTTTGTTTACATTCCATCCCCCCTCCCCCCATACATGACGTACCTGGGAAATTCCAGTGACAAGCCTCAAAATCCAGTAATTAGCTTGTGCACATGGGGGTACACATGTGCAGTAACTATGAACTGGAGCTGGTAAACATTGACATAATGTAGGAAGACTGTACCAAGCGATTTACAAGAAGTATTAAAAGTTTACCTGATACTTGAGAGAATGAAACTAACTTCCTGTTACCCATAACAAGCTCATAGCTGAAGGGAGCAAGTGAACTTGCCCTTTTAAACAGCAAAAATAAGGTTATAAATCAGTTCATTCAAACCATTTACTACTTGGGAGTAGAGAGGTAATAACAGAGCAAAAGTGGAAGTCCTCCTTTTAAAGAGGAATGAACTGGTAGTCCATAATGAAAGGGTATCACCTTTCCCTACAGTACCTAAAATGCTAGGGGCTTATATGAGATTCAAAATTGTGACTCTACTGTTAAGCTGGGTACACATAATGAGATCCCTCGTCCTGGCCAACTGTTCGGCACTTCCGACTGGTAGGCCAGATGAAGGACTGTCTGTCCCTGAAAAAGTAGTCTGTGGGCGACAGTTCGGTCGCTGGCAAAACCCCATGCATTATATTGGCCTGAATCGCCCGATACACTGAACTATTGGTTGACGAAATATGCATTGTGTGTACACAGCTGGAGCAATCAATTAGATGTTATCAAATGTTTTTCTAGCTCTCTCTCCTTGCACACATTTGTTTATAATTTGATTGGTTGCTGGAAATTACCTGCACAGGCAACATTTATCTCACCCTGTTTGTTAAAGGTAAGCATCCTTAGGGAGAGTAAGAGGAGAGAGGAAGTTCCCATGATGTGATGTATTTACCAAAACCCTAAGTGTAAAATACCCTAACTCAAGAGTAAAGCTGGGTACACACTATAACAATCTTTAAAAGATGACAGACAGAATCTGCAATGGACAGAAGCGGACGCAATCAATATGAAATGTGGATTTCTTTTTGCCCAATAATCCCCTGTGAAATGCAAACGCGCGTAAAAAGAGATACAGGTGGACACAAGCGCATGGCAAAAGCAGAAATGCACAGCACTTTTTGGGTGTGTTGTAATGTGACCTCAGCCTTACTGTCTATGTGGGCCAATTTCACACCTGTTACACATTAACAGTTCCCTTAACCCTGACCTGATACCCCTGCACATCTTCTCACATGCTACCTGCAACAAGCGCTACCTGGGAGAATTAGGGCAGAGTGTGAAGATAGTTTGCATATCAATATTTGAAGTGCCAAACAAGAAAACTTTGTATAAGCAGAAAATGGGGATTCGGTATCTTTAACCCCCCCCCCAACATGCCCCTGCCATAGATACTTTAGAGAATTGTTGTATGAAGCGATCTGTGCACAATTCTATCAAACATGATTGTGTAGCTACTGTATAGATATATCAGTAACCCCCTCTCTCTACTGTACAGATATATCAGTAACCCCCCTCTCTACTGTACAGATATATCAGTAACCCTCTCTAAACTATACAGATATATCAGCAACCCTCTTTCTACTGTACAGATATATCAGTAACCCTCTCTCTACTGTACAGATATATCAGTAACCCCCTCTCTACTGTACAGAATGTGGAAAAAAAGAAAAGACATTGGTGACTATACCAAGGGAACTATCCAATCTAAGCACATTTATTTTTGACACATACACCCTATCAGTATGTCTTAATGATGTGGGGTAAACCGGAATGCCCAGAGGAAACCCACGCAAACACAGGGAGAACAGACAACTCCCTGTATTGGCTAACTGTCATGATAAATATGTCAAATAGAGAATATATATAATATTATTATAGATCCTATATATAATAATATATGGATGTATATGGTCATATAGTGGTAACCCATTCAGGAATCCCCTCCTAAAAATCCCCTGCAGATAATTTGTCAATGTGGGCTATTGGGTACCATTGGTCTGGTCATTTGCTGTGTTTGTGCCTGTCCTCTTCATTTAGACAACCCTATAGAATACTCAATAAAAGTATTGGAAAATTCCCTATAGGCAATTATTGTGTGAGTCAAACAAATGTGCCAGAAGCAAAGTGCCAAAAAACTACAAAAGGAGTTAACAGCAAACAATTTCTGTCTGTGAATCTGAGCGATTTTCTGGCCAGTCGCATTGCACATGCTTTTGCCTTGTATATTTCCTAATGTGCTCCTGTGCTATTCATCTGAAGCAACCAATCAGATGTTAGCTTTTTATTGGTCTACTGCAATCCGATTGGTTGCTGCATATGAAACTGCATAGCAAAGTATGTACATCATATTATATAAGCCCATAATCCTGCATTTATTCTGTGAAGTTTTATTTGACTGACGGAGGATTACCATAACTATTAGGGCTGTGTACGAAGTGCAGTTTTTTGCTCTCTATCCCCCCCCTACAATGCACTGAGCCGATAGCGGATCTATGTGCTTGTGAATGGGGTTTAGCCATTCCGAATCTTTTACGATAGCTATCTGAGGACATTAAAGCCTCCGCTATTGGCTCGGTACCTTGGTTGTGGTGGTTGTATGATCAAGGGATGTATTTTGTAAACACGCGTATTGCAATTTAGCAATACCATGCATTATCAATAATGTCCAACCATGCCCGTAAATATAAGGCTGCCTGTCATACATTTACACCAACGTTAATAAAGAACGAACATTCGGTCGTCCAAGGGGATCCTAAAATACGATTGCGATATCACTCTACGGTAATTTTACACTCGTTAGAATTAATTTATGATAACGATCGTAAATGAATGATCGTTAAACAGATTGAAAATTAACAGTCGGTTTACTGAGGCATTAACAGGCACGTATCGCTTCAAAGAAATCAAATAATAAATCAGAGCACCGCCCAAATAGTCGTTATTCGTGTCTTAAAGGCTGGTGTACCAGGTTAAAGGGTATCTCCACTTATAATATCGACTTTTGGAAATCCAGTTCTATTGAAGAACGGGAGGTAAAGGGGCTGTGCCTTACCTCCCGTTCTTCATAGAATAAACAGGAGCCAGGAGAGAAGGTAAGAACCTTACCCCACTCGCTTTTGCTCCCGGCGCGTAGTCTGACGGTCCCGACGGACTCTGTCTTCTATGCGCCTGGCCGTTTGTTCTATTGAATCGGGAGTAGGCACAGCTCCTTTACCCCCCTTTTTTCAATAGAACTGGATTCCCAAACTCGTTATTATGAGTGGAGATTACCCTTTAACAATGTCTTTTTTGTCACAAACAAAACAAAAACTTTATAGCATACAGAGGTGGTCAAATACAAAGGATGCCATGGAGTATTTTCTAAAAAAAAACTTCAGTATTAGAGAATTGAACCATGTTAACCATTTAGGCTTCTTCTGCACTACATTGATTTGAATATAATATACACTGTAAAGTGCATGTAACATGGTAATTAGAAGTCCAACATTAAGAACACAGGTGTGCCTAGAGAAAACATTGGCATTGCCAAGCGCACCGGAAAAACAAATTTGTTTCTGTGAATTGCGGCAGTTTTTTGCCATTTTACTACCTTACAACCAATTCCCCAATGTGCCGAAATACTGCCATAGTCAGACTGTTAAGGGTGTAGAGGGGAAGGGTAAATGGTATGAGCAATAGTCAGACTGTGAGGGGAACATTACATTTTAGAAGCCATGCATTTTTCATTAAATTTATAATTATTAATTTGGCTTGAAAAAGCCAATTCCTGTTCTTTCTATTTTCTCTCTTCTTTTTCCCGCTTTTTGGACTGTATCCTCCTTTTTGAGCTAGAGACATGACAGACATGACAGACGTGCGGGGAATATAGGAGAAGTGTGCTACTTCTAGCTAAGGAATCCGCGGAAGCATTACGGCGTTTTCGGCGATATTTCCAGACATTTTTTTCCCATAACTATAATGGTAACAATATTCAAAGTGGATATTTTAAAACAGTTTTGTTTTAATGGTTTATAAATACAAATGGTGATCCCCCCCACACGGACACGGGTACACCCACCTACTGGACCTACCTTTTTCATCATCCCCATGGAAGCCATATTAACATGTAACTAAAGTAAAAAAAATTATTACATTTATCCTCAATAAAAGATGTTTTATGGTTGTAAACCCAAAAAGACATACCCCCTCAAGCAGACCCAGGTACACACACACACCTACTAATCTACTTATCCATTACTGTGGCAGCCCACTTAAAGGGTACTAAAGTCAAAAAACTAATTTAGATTTTCCTCAATAAAGATAGCTTATGGTTGTTAAACACAAAAGAATACCCCCTCAGCAGACCAGGTACACACACACACCTACTAATCTACTTATCCATTACTGTGGTCAGAGCCACACTTAAAGGGTAACTAAAGTCAAAAAACTAATTTAGATTGTATCCTCATAAAGATATTTTTATGGTTGTAAACACAAAAAAGACATACCCCTCACCCTCAACCAGACCCAGTAAACACACCTACTGATCTACTTATCCATTACTATGACAGCCATACTTAAAGGGTACTAAAGTAAAAAAAAATAGATTTATCCTCAATAAAACTAGTTTTTGGTTGTAAACACAAAAAAGCACACCCACTCAACCACCCAGATACACCACCTACTAATCTACTAATTCTTTTATGGTGGTAGCAATACTTAAAGGTAACTAAAGTCAAAAACTATTTAGATTTATCCTCAATAAAAGATAGTTTTATGGTTGTAAACCACAAAAAAGACATACCCCTCAACCAAACCAGGTAACACACACCTACTTGATCTACTTATCCATTACTGTGGCAAGCCATACTTAAGGGTAACTAAAGTAAAAAATAGATTTATCCTCATATAAAGATAGTTTTATGGTTGTAACACAAAAAAAGAACATACCACCTTAACCAGACCCCGGTACACACACAACTGATCTACTTATTCATTACAGTGGCACCCTACTTAAAGGGTAACTAAAGTCAAAAAAGCAATTTTGATCAATAATCAAAAGGTTTGTTTTTTTAACCCCAATGTGATACAGGTTATCACACCACTGACCTACCCCTCCATTACTGTTGCACCATACTTAAAGGGTAACTAAAGTAAAAAAATGATTGTGACCAATCATCAAAAAGTTAGTTTTTTTTTAACCCGTAAATCCGACACAGGTACCACACCCTACTGATCTACTTATCCATTACTATGGCAGCTATACGTAAAGGTAACTAAAGTAAAAAAAAACTAATTTTGATCAATAATAGAAGTTTTGTCCTTGTCTACTGCCAACCCAATGTATCCTGACCTTTAATTGTACAATAAATATATATTTTTCATATGTACAATTGTATTTTAATAATTTTATCTTTTATTTTTTAGCCTCCAGCTGATGACTCTGTCTGTGAGCACTGTGAAGGAGTAAGTAAAAATCAAGTTCACATTATGCCTGTATATCTGAAATCCAATTGACTTTCCTATTAGTGTTTAATAAGTGAAACCAGGAAGCGAGCAGCCATTTTCCTATTTCCTATTGTTTTAACCTCTTAGTAGAGTAGAGACGCTGCAGCTCTCTGTGAATGAGCCTGTCATTATTTTATATCTACAGTAGACATTAATTATTTTCCTTCTTTACACAGAGTGAAGAATGACTGACATCCTGGAGGCAGGATTGGAAGGTAATGTAATTCATAACAGTATTGGTTTACTTGTGATCCTCAACCTGGTATTTGGCTGTTACTTACCTATTTATGCTTCTAGAGATAGTAGGGATGGGCCAGTTAGAAATAGGGATTCTTCATAAATACGAACTGATCCTAAAATAGCCGAATCTCAATTTACCTTCCAAATAATTACTATAGTAAACATTTAATATTATGTGCTTTTTTACAAAACGTATCAATTTTCAATGTTAGTATATAATCAGGTAGGAGAAATAGATGGTTAATATACCCTTTGTTACACATATATATTGTTATACACACACCTGCTACAGAAACTGTATAAATATACACTATTAACACGGCAAATTAAATGGCAAATTCTGACAATAATAACCCTTTAATATAGTTTGGTCCCGACTCCATATTACTATACTTTAGCTTGTGTTGCAATCCAGTTTTTTTTGTAATTGTTTATTCTAATCTAACTCTGTTATCTCAGGGCAGGGGGATCCATCTCACATTTACTATCAACCTATAAACTCACTATAAACTCGATTCTACTACTTGACTAAATGGTTTGGTAAGTTGATATTAACTGTTTTCCTTTTTCATCAGTCATGCAGCTAAAAGAACAGAAAAAAATAGAATGAAAGAGGAGAAAAAAGCAATGAGGAAAAAAGGAAGGAAGAATCCAGAAAAAAAGGCACTGAGATGGAACGGACAAAGGGAAGAAGGAGGAATCCAGAAAAAAAAGAGACTGAGAAAGAGTCAGCCCAAGGAAAGAAAGAAAAAGATCCAGAAAAAAAGATTTGAGATGGAGCAGGACCAAGGGAAGAAGGAAAGTCCAGAATAAAAAGGGACTTGAGATGGAGCTGGACAAAGGGAAGATGAAGAAGTCACAAAAAAAAAAAGACTTGAGATAGAGCAGGACCAAGGGAAGAAGGAACAAGTCCAGAACAAACCAATGGGGGGGCAGACAAAAGGAGAAAAAACACAGAGGGAGGGCAGGACCTGAGAGGGAAAGGCCATGAAGGGGGGCAGACCTTGAGGAGCGCAGGACTGAAGGTGGGGCAGGACTGAAGGGGGGGCAGGACCAAATGGGGGCAGGCCAATAACGAGGGAGACAACCAGGTAAACAGGATGAATGATAGAAGTAGAAGAGAGGAGGGAAAAGCAGAAGAGAAAGGAAGGAAGAGGGAAGAAGAAAAAAAGGGCTGGAGGTAGAGGAGAACCAAAGGGGGGACAAGGACCAGATGGGGGGGGGAAAGTCCTAAGTGTGACTGACTGAAGGATGGGTAGGACCAAAGGGGGGGCAAGAACCATGTGAGGGAAGACCGGCAGGGTATCAGGACGGAAGGATGGAAAAGAAATGCTGGAAAAAGGGAAAGGATGTGAGTTGGGGAGACATAGATTGGGGCAGACTTACGTACAGAAAGAATCAGTTGGGGGCGGAACCTAAAGAAGGAACAGACTGGAGTAGGGCCAAACCAATGGGGGAAAGACCCAAAGGGGAGCAAGAGACCAATGGGGACAGGACCAGAGGGGGGAATGCCCGAAATGGGCTAAGACCATTAATTGGGAAGTCATAAGGGGTAACATGACTGAGGGAGGGGTGTGACCAAAGGGGGGGCAGAACATGTTGAAGGGAAGACCGCAGGGTATCAGGACAAAGATGGAAAAGAAACGCTGGAAAAAAGGGAAGGATGTGAGTTTGGGAGACAATTTTGGGATTAAGGGTGGCTGGGCTGGAGATAGGGCAGGACTAAAGAGGAGCTGGTACTGGAGTGGGGCAGACCTGAGGCATACAGGAGTAAGGGAGGCAAGACAGGAGGAGGATAGAATAGAGGGAGGGCAAGGCCAAGAGGGACATACCCATAGTAGAAAAAAAGTTATATTTCATCCTCTAGCTTTCTAAGTGCCCTATTGGTTGGCCTAGGTTGCTTATGACTAAAACACGCCAGGTTGCAGACCAGATTGGGCAGCAGGCTGAAAGGTGGACAGGTCCAGAGGGAACAGGCCCGTAGGGTGGGGGCAGTACTAAGAGGGGGCAGACCTGAATGTGACCAGGAGCAGAGTAGAGCAAACACAAGTTAGGAGCAAGACCATATAGTATAAAGCCTTTTTATAAAGCCTTTAGCCTCAAGTTAATCCAGGGTATAATCCGATCGCCAATTGGGGTCAGGAAGGAATTTTTCCCCCTCTGAAGCATATTTCTTTAGGTTTGTTTTTTTGCCTTCCTCTGGATTAAACTGTTAAATAGGTAGAAGTAGAAATATAAATTAAATTAATTAAATAAATTCATTTAAAACTATTTGGTGTCTGCCTTTCTCTATTTCTCCAACTTTTCCTTTGTTTACATTAAATATGGGAATTGTTACCTTTTTAATACAAATAACCACAAGTATGGAGTGGGCTGCCACATCATAAACTTAAAATCGATCTTTTACGCAGCTAAACATTAAAAACACACACACGCTACACCACACAGCTGCAGAGCTATTCAGCATGGGAAGGAAAGGAAGGTTCCTGATGCGTTACATGACGTCAGGTCACTTCATATGAAGACAGCAACCCTGCCCATATCCCATACCATATAGAGAATATGAGGATGGGATATATATCTATACAAACGTAATCATTAATTAAAAAGCAACATCATATTATTGGAAAAAACTATTATTAAAGCATTCTATTCCTCCATATAGCATCTTGTTTGGTCAACGGATTCTTACTTCCACTCCTTGGGCATGAAACGGCATACTGGCTCCTATCCTAAGTGTGCATCCTCTATGCTTGGGCTATAACTGAGATAGCACCTTTAATAAATAGGCAAATTGCCAAGGAGTGTGCCTGGGCCTAAAACCTTACTTTCTGTACTATTCATTTACATGGGAGGGTGGTAAATCCAAATTATAATGAAATGGGAACTATTTATTGTACATGGGGGTAGAAAATCCAAATTATAATGAAATGGGAATATTTCATTGTACATGGGGGTAGAAATCCAAATTATAAACCGAAATGGGAACTTTTCTAATACATGGGGTAAAATCCAAATTATAAATGAAATGGAACTTTTATTGTACATGGGGGTAGAAATCCAAATTATAATGAAATGGGAACTATTTATTATACATGGGTAGAAATCCAAATTATATGAAATGGGAACTATTTATTGTACCATGGGGGGTAGAAATCCAAATTATAATGAATGGGAAACTATTTATTATCCATGGGGGTAGAAATCCAAATTAATGAAATGGCGAACTATTTATTGTACATGGGGGGTAGAAATCCAAATTTAATGAAGTGGAACTATTTATTGTACATGGGGTAGAAATCCAAATTATAGATGGACTATTTATTGTACATGGGTAGATCCAATTTAATGAAATGGGAACTATTTATTGTACATGGGGGTAGAAAATCCAAATTTATAATGAAATGGGAACTATTTATTGTACATGGGGGTAGAAATCCAAATTATAATGAAATGGAACTATTTATTGTACATGGGGTAGAAATCCAAATTTATAATGAAATGGGAACTATTTATTGTACATGGGGTAGAAATCCAAATTATAATGAAATGGGAACTATTTATTGTACATGGGGTAGAAATCCAATTATAATGAAATGGGAACTATTATTGTCATGGGTAGAAATCCCAAATTATAATGAAATGGGAACTATTTATTGTAGCATGGGGAATGTTAGGTAAATCCAATTATAATGAATGGGAACTATTTATGTTACATGGGGTAGAAATCCAAATTATAATGCAAATGTAACTATTTATTGTACATGGGGTAAAAATCCAATTATAATGAAAATGGGAACTATTTATTGTACTTGGGTAGAAATCCAAATTATAATGGAAATGGGAACTATTTATTGTACCTGGGGTATAATCCACATTATAATGAATGGGAACTTTATTTGTACATGGGGTAGAATCCAATTATAATGAAATGGGAACTATTTATATGTACATGGGGTAGAAATCCAATTATAATGAAATGGGAACTTTTTTATTTGTACATGGGGTGAATCCAATTATAATGAAATGGGAACTATTTATTGTACATGGGGTAGAAATCCAAATTATAATGAAATGGGAACTATTTATTGGTATCAAGGGGGTAGAAATCCAAATTATAATGAAATGGGAACTATTTATTGTACATGGGGGGTAGAAATCCAAATTATAATGAAGGGGAACTATTCATTGTACATGGGGTAGAAATCCAAATTATAATGAAATGGAACATTCATTGTACATGGGGTAGAAATCCAAATTATAATGTAATGGGAACTATTCATTGTACATGGGGTAGAAATCCAAATTATAATGAAATGGGACTATCATTGTACATGGGGTAGAAATCCAAATTATAATGAATGGGAATATTCATTGTACATGGGGTAAAATCCCAATTAATAATGAAATGGAATATTCATTGTACATGGGGTAGAAATCCAAATTATAATGTAAATGGAACTATTCATGTATGGGTGTAGAAAATCCAAATATAATGATAATGGGAACTATTCATTGTACATGGGGGTAGAAATCCAAATTATAATGACAATGGAGAACTATCTTGTACAGGGGTAGAACCAAATTTGTAATGGGAACTCATGTAAATGGGGGATCCAAATTATAATGAACTGAGCTATATGTCTGGGTGACCATTAACTGTTCCCAGCCGAACACCTCGCTAGGGGCGAATGGTCAGCCGAATAAAAAATGTTTTAGATGTGTGTACTAGGGTGGCCGACTATATAAAGTTCGGATCTGTTTTCGAACTTTTAAACTTCAGAGAAAGTTCGTCGAAAGTTTGAATTCGGACCCATTCAAGTTCAAAAAGTCCGAGTGATTTACCTACAGCTAATACAGTGGATACTTTACTGTAATGCTATGGCAACCTGGAAATGGTCTGGGGAACATGTCACTGACACTAAAACTGCTAACAATGCTTCCTGAAGTACGGCGGGCAAATGTCGGGATATGCGCAAGCTACATTCAACGATACATTTGAGGATTATCGAACGAACAAACGATGCTTCCTGTGTTAGCGAATGGTACATTCGAGGATTATCGAACAAACAAACGATGCTTCCTGTGTTAGCGAATGGTACATTCGAGGATTATCGAACAAACAAACGATCCTTCCTGGGTTAGGGAACGGTACATTTGAGGGTTAGTTCAGCTCTAACTATATAGTTATTATATGGGTATTATATTACTGGATTATTTTATGACCAGGTTATTATATGGTTTTTATATTACTAGGTTATTATATGGTTATTATACTACTAGGGTTAGCGAACGGTACATTCGAAGGCTTGCGAAAACGAACAAACAAACGAACGATCCTTCCTGGGTTAGCAAACGGTACATTCGAGGGTTAGAGAAAACGAACGATCCTTCCTGGGTTAGCGAACAGTACATTCGAGGGTTAGCGAAAACGAATGGTACATTCATAAATTCGATAATTATCGAAAATACAGCCGCGAGTCTGAAAAACTAACTAGTTCGAGCCCGAACTATTTTGAATAGTTCGTTTTTTTCCAAACTCATAAAGTTCGTCTCGAACTCAGGCTCGGGTTGGAGTTCTAGTCCATCCCTAATCACAGCTAAATATTTACATTCAAACAGTAAAAACTGCAGAACAAATCCCATCATCCCCTGACAGCCCTTGTGCCTAAAACAAAATGCTACAACAATGCTAAATGCAACAACAGCAGCAGCAAAGCACCAGGTTCTACAAATTTGATATGGTAAACTACATAATGGGAATGATGAGTTTGTAGTGAACGCTTGTTTGGGATAAAAAAAAGAAAGAAAAAGTCCAGAAAAAAAAGATTTGAGATGGAGCAGGACCAAGGGAAGAAGGAAGAAGTCCAGAATAAAAAGGGACTTGAGATGGAGCGGGACAAAGGGAAGATGGAAGAAGTCCACAAAAAAAAAAAGAGACTTGAGATAGAGCAGGACCAAGGGAAGAAGGAACAAGTCCAGAACAAACCAATGGGGGGGCAAGACAAAAAGGAGAAAAAACACGAGGGAGGGCAGGACCTGAAGAGGGAAAGGCATAAGGGGGGCAGACCTTGAGGAGCGCAGGACTGAAGGTGGGGCAGGACTGAAGGGGGGGCAGACCAAATGGGGGCAGGCCAATAACGAGGGAGACAACCAGGTAAACAGGATGAATGGTAGAAGTAGAAGAGAGGAGGGAGAAAGCAGAAGAGAAAGGAAGGAAGAGGGAAGAAGAAAAAAAGGGCTGGAGGTGAGGAGAACCAAAGGGGGGACAGGACCAGATGGGGGGGGGAAAGTCCTAAGTGGTGACATGACTGAAGGATGGGTAGGACCAAAGGGGGGGCAAAACCATGTGAGGGAAGACCGGCAGGGTATCAGGACGAAGGATGGAAAAGAAATGCTGGAAAAAGGGAAAGGATGTGAGTTGGGGAGACATGATTGGGGCAAGACTTACGTACAGAAAGAATCAGATTGGGGGCGGAACCTAAAGAAGGAAAGACTGGAGTAGGGCCAAACCAAATGGGGGAAAGACCCAAAGGGAGCAAGAACCAAGGGGACAGGACCAGAGGGGGAATGCCGAAATGGGGCTAAGACCATTAATTGGGAAGTCATAAGGGGTAACATGACTGAGGGAGGGGTGTGACCAAAGGGGGGGCAGAACCATGTGAAGGGAAGACCGGCAGGGTATCAGGACAAAGATGGAAAAGAAACGCTGGAAAAAGGGAAAGGATGTGAGTTGGGAGACATAGTTTTGGGATTAAGGGTGGCTGGGCTGGAGATAGGGCAGGACTAAAGAGGAGCTGGACTGGAGTGGGGCAGACCTGAAGGCATACAGGAGTAAGGGAGGCAAGACAGGAGGAGGGATAGAATAGAGGGAGGGCAAGGCCACAGAGGGACATACCCATAGTAGAAAAAAAGTTATATTTCATCCTCTAGCTTCTAAGTGCCCTATTGGTTGGCCTAGGTTGCTTATGACTAAAACAGCCATGGTTGCAGGACCAGATGGCAGCAGGCTGAAAGGTGGACAGGTCCAAGGGAACAGGCCCTTAGGGTGGCAGTACTAAGAGGGGCAGACCTGAAGTGACCAGGAGCAGAGTAGAGCAAAACAGTTAGGAGCAAGACCATATAGTATAAGCCTTTTTATAAAGCCTTTAGCTCAAGTTAATCCGGGTATAATCCATCGCCAATTGGGGTCAGGAAGGAATTTTTCCCCTCTGAAGCATATTTCTTTAGGTTTTTTTTTGCCTTCCTCTGGATTAACGTTTAATAGGTAGAAGTAGAAATATAATTAAATTAATTAAATAAATTCATTTTAAAATATTTGGTGTCTGCCTTTCTCTATTTCTCCAACTTTTCCTTTGTTTACATTAAATATGGAGAATGTTTACCTTTTTAATACAAATAACCACAAGTATGGAGTGGGCTGCCACATCATAAACTTAAAATCGATCTTTTACGCCAGCTAAACATTAAAAACACATCACACTCACACCCACACCCGCTGCAGAGCTATTCAGCATGGGAAGGAAAGGAAGGTTCCTGATGCGTTACATGACGTCAGGTCACTTCATATGAAGACAGCAACCCTGCCATATCCCATCCATATAGAGAATATGAGGAGTGGGATATATATATATACAAACGTAATACATGTAATTAAAAAGCAACATCATATTATTGGAAAAAACTATTATTAAAGCATTCTATTCCTCCATATAGCATCTTGTTTGGTCAAGGATTACTTCTCCACTCCTTGGCATGAAACGGCATACTGGCTCCTATCCTAAAGTGGATCTCTCTATGCTTGGGCTATAACTGAGATAGCACCTTTAATAAATAGGCAAATTGCCAAGGAGTGTGCCTGGGCCTAAAACCTTACATTCTGTACTATTCATTGTACATGGGAGGGTGGTAAATCCAAATTATAATGAAATGGGAACTATTTATTGTACATGGGGGTAGAAAATCCAAATTATAATGAAATGGGAATATTTTTGTACATGGGGGTAGAAATCCAAATTATAACGAAATGGGAACTTTTTAATACATGGGGTAAAATCCAAATTATAATGAAATGGAACTATTTATTGTACATGGGGGTAGAAATCCAAATTATAATGAAATGGGAACTATTTATTATACATGGGGTAGAAATCCAAATTATATGAAATGGGAACTATTTATTGTACATGGGGGGTAGAATCCAAATTATAATGAATGGGAACTATTTATTATCATGGGGGTAGAAATCCAATTAATGAAATGGAACTATTTATTGTCATGGGGGTAGAAATCCAAATTTAATGAAGTGGGAACTATTTATTGTACTAGGGGTAGAAATCCAAATATAATGATGGAACTATTTATTGTACATGGGGTAGAAATCCAAATTATAATGAAATGGGAACTATTTTGTACATGGGGTAGAAAATCCAAATTATAATGAAATGGGAACTATTTATGTACATGGGGGTAGAAATCCAAATTATAATGAAATGGGAACTATTTATTGTACTGGGGGTAGAAATCCAAATTTATATGAAATGGGAACTATTTATTGTACATGGGGTAAAATCCAAATTATAATGAAATGGGAACTATTATTGTACATGGGGTAGAAATCCAAATTATAATGAAATGGGAACTATTATTGTACATGGGTAGAAATCCAATTATAATGAAATGGGAACTATTTATTGTACATGGGGGTAGAAATCCAATTATAATGAAATGGGAACTATTTATGTACATGGGGTAGAATCAAATTATAATGAATGAACTATTTATTGTACATGGGGTAAAAATCCAATTATAATGAAATGGGAACTATTTATTGTACTTGGTAGAAATCCAAATTATAATGAATGGGAACTATTTATTGTACATGGGGGTAAATCCAATTATAATGAATGGGAAACTTTATTTTACATGGGGGTAGAAATCCAATTATATGAAATGGGAACTATTTATGTACATGGGGTAGAAATCCAATTATAATGAAATGGGAACTTTTTTATTGTACATGGGGTGAATCCAAATTATAATGAAATGGGAACTATTTATTGTACATGGGGTAAAATCCAAATTATAATGAAATGGGAACTATTTATTGTATCATGGGTTAGAAATCCAAATTATAATGAAATGGGAACTATTAATTGTACATGGGGGGTAGAAATCCAAATTATAATGAAGGGGAACTATTCTATTGTACATGGGGTAGAAATCCAAATTTATAATGAAATGGGAACTATTCATTGTACATGGGGGTAGAAATCCAAATTATAATGTAATGGGAACTATTCATTGTACATGGGGTAGAAATCCAAATTATAATGAAATGGGACTATCATTGTACATGGGGTAGAAATCCAAATTATAATGAATGGGAACTATTCATTGTACATGGGGGTAAAATCCAATTATAATGAAATGGAAATATTCATTGTACATGGGGTAGAAATCCAAATTATAATGTAATGGAACTATTCATGTATGGGGTAGAAATCCAAATTATAATGAAATGGGAACTATTCAATTGTACATGGGGGTAGAAATCCAAATTATAATGAATGGGAACTATCTTGTACATGGGGTAGAAATCCAAATTAATGTAATGGGAACATTCTTGGTACATGGGGGAGAATCCAAATTATAATGAATGAGAACTATTATTGTACTGGGGGGTGAAACCCAATTATAAACTGACGTGTCCCAGCCGAACACCTCGCTAGGGGCGAATGGTCAGCCGGAATAAAAAATGTTTAAATAGTGTGTACTAGAGGTGGCCGACTATATAAAGTTCGGTCTGTTTTCGAACTTTTTAAACTTCAGAGAAAGTTCGAAGTTTGAATTCGGACCCATTCAAGTTCAAAAAGTCCGAGTGATTTACAAGCTAATAACAGTGGATACTTACTGTAAATGGCTATGGCACCTGGAAATGGTCTGGGGAACATGTCACTGACACTAAAACTTGCTAAATGCTTCCTGAAGTAGGCGGGCAAATGTCGGGATATGCGCAAGCTACATTCGACTATCATTTGAGGATTATCGAACGAACAAACGATCCTTCCTGTGTTAGCGAATGGTACATTCGAGGATTATCGAACAAACGAACGATCCTTCCTGTTAGCGAACGGTACATTCGAGGATTATCGAACAAATGAACGATCCTTCCTAGGTTAGGCGAACGGTACATTTGAGGGTTAGTTCACTCTAACTATATAGTTATTATATGGGTATTATATTACTGGATTATTTTATGACCAGGTTATTATATGGTTTTTATATTACTAGGTTATTAATGGTTATTATACTACTAGGGTTAGCGAACGGTACATTCGAAGGTTGCGAAAACGAACAACAACGACGATCTTCCTGGGTTAGCAAACGGTACATTCGAGGGTTAGAAAAACGAACGATCCTTCCTGGGTTAGCGAACAGTACATTCGAGGGTTGCGAACAATGGTACATTCATAATTCGATAATTATCGAAAATACAGCCGCGAGTCTGAAAACTAACTAGTTCGAGCCCGAACTATTTTGAATAGTTCGTTTTTTTTTCCAAACTCTAAAGTTCGTCTCGAACTCAGGCTCGGGTTGGAGTTCTAGTCCATCCCTAATCACAGCTAAATATTTACATTCAAACAGTAAAAACTGCAGAACAAATCCCATCATCCCCTGACAGCCCTGTCCCTAAACACAATGCTACAACATGCTAAATGCAACAACAGCAGCAGCAAAGCACCAGGTTCTACAAATGATATGTTAAACTACATAATGGGAATGATGAGTTTGTATGTGAACGCTTGTTTGGGATAAAAAAAACTTGTGTGTACCCAGCCCAAAGAGGTGCTAATTTTGATCCAATCAATCGAAAGCTAACATCGGATTGGTTAGGGCAAAATTAGCACCATTTTCAATGATAAGAACTTTTATTGAATCTCTCTGTATCTTTTTGATGATTGGTCAAAACAATTTTTTGACTTTAGTTACCCTTAAGTATGGCTACCACAGTATGGATAAGTAATCATTAGGTGTGTGTGTCCTGGGTCTGGTTGAGGGGGTATGTCTTTTTTTGTGTTTACAACCATAAAACTATCTTTTATTGGATAAATCTAATAGTTTTTTTTGACTTTAGTTACCCTTTTAAATATGGCTTCCATGGAATGGAAAGGTAGGTCAGTAGGTGGGTGTACCTGGTTTCTGTGGGGGGGTTGGGGGTATCACCATTTGTATTTATGACTCATGAAAAAAACTGTTTTGAAATATCCACATTGAGGATTGTTACCATTATACGATTGTTTACCTATAACGCGTAACTTATAACGTAAGAATTCTCATGTCTCTAGCTCCAAACTGTGGGAATATGGTCCAAAAGTAACGAATAAAACGGAAGAAAGAAGAAAAAATAAATAGAAAGAACAGTAATTTGGCTTTTTCAAGCCAAATTAATAACACTAATAAAGTATAGTCTACTCCCCTACCTTTGAATTACAAAACAATGATAAGCATTTTATAAGTAAACTTATTTTACTGACACAACCCCTAAGTTTTTTTTGTTTCCAATATTTTTATTGAAGATATTCAAAAGTTATAGATCTGTGCATATTCAATTTATAATTATAAACTGCATAACAAATATATACCCACATATATTTCAACAGTGATATCTCTTTCCGTTTTTTTTTTCTTTTTCTCTTCTTTCCCTAAACAAATAAAGTGTGCATAAATTCAAATTAGAAGTTTAGGGTTTGAGAACTGAGCTGTGTCCTTTCCCTCTACTACTTCTCTTTTGGTCAATCCCTTTATTAAATTCCTCTATCATAAAGTACGTATTCAATACAAAAGGTATATATAAACGAACATAGTACAGATTGCAATTTCGATATATCAACTGGTACAGAAATAGGAATAAATAAAACAGAATCTTAAACTTTTGCTCTGTCTTTTGTTTTATAAGAGAGAATTACAAATTTTCCCTTTCTCCTCCTCCCTTTTCCTACTCCCTTACATCGGTATACTTCTGTGTATATTTTCCGAGCATCTATACAGAGATTTGGTAACCTGTCATTTATTTTAGACCAGTATATAGCTAGATATTTTTATTACCACCATAGTTCAGGTCAAGCTCCCTTTCTCTGCGGCCCGAATCCAAGACTGTCACTTAGTAGCATCTATTATATCTTTGTCGGTTTATATGTAGACACTGTCCTGTGTAATTTATATTTCCTTACCCTCCCCTCATTCGTTACCTCTCACCTTATAGTTTGAAGTCGGTTCCGGCCTCCGCTCCCGTTGTAACCAATCTTGTTCCTGTTTTTCGTGTTGTTTTTCATTGTGGCCGCTAATATATCATTTGGCGCATCAACCAAATTTTTGCCAAATTATTCGTTCTGGTTGGTACACTGGTTTCCATGATGCTGCAATCAGACATCTGGCTACTGTGCATATAGACCCAATTAGTAGTTTGTTGCATTGTTTTACATTTTTTGTGGCAATAAACAGTCTGTATATGGGAGAGAGTGAATGATATGTTGAGTGTTTCTGAGATAGTAGATTCACATTTATGCCAAAAATCTCGCACATAGGGACACAACCACCAACAGTGCAATTGATCTGCCGTTTCACCACACTCCTCTGAACATAAAGGGAAATGATTGGATTGATTTTGTACAGTAGGCGGGAGTCGTGTACCAGTCCTAGAGTAATCTGAATGATTTTTCTACTGCTATTGTGTTTGATGACATCTGTGGGAATTATGGTATTTTTTTGCCACTCTTCGTCTTGTATTCCTGACCCATCTGGTCTTCTCATATTGAGTGATTGTTTACTTTTATCTTGGAAGGTGTGTTTTGATATATAAACTTGTGTTTTTGGATAGTAAGCCTTTGGACAACCCCAATCCAGAATGATCTTTTCAAATGTGTTATTTGTGCATCTTTATTTTTTTGTTTATACTGAGGCATATTTGTATATCTCGTGTAGGTGTTCCAGTGTTCCTGTGATAGCTCCCACCTTGTTTGTGCTTCGGCTCACAGGATGGATAGGGGTATATCTGTGTAAATTGCGTGGAGAAATAAGGAGTATAAAAAACGGGTGTTTGTTTGAAAATTTGTGTAAAAGGTTTTTGATCTATTATTTTAATCCCATATAGTCATGATTCTTTGATAGCTGGGTTGTAGTTTTGAATAGACTCTGTCTTTGTTCTCAGTCCATGAGATTGATGTTGGTGTTGTGGTAGCATATTCCTTCTCTTTCTATATCCACCCAATCTTGGCTATTATCTTCCCGCTAACCCACCTGTGTGGTCTGTGCGATTCTAGCTGCTATATAGTAATTATATAAATTCGGTAGTCCGAATCCTCCTTTCGATTTTTTGTCGGATAGATACTTTAGTTGGTTCTGGGTCTTTTTTGTTGTCCAGAAAAATTTCTGACGCTGCTGGGTGGGTTGGAGGTCTTTTTTGCTAATTTTAGTGGGGATGGTTCTGAATAGTATAGTAGCCTCGGGAACAATGTCCATTTGGTTACGTTGATTCTGACAAATAGTGAGAGGATATCGCATCCATTGTTTCATTTGTTTTTTCAAAGATTTAAAACATTTGGGGTGTAGTTTTTGTTCGAATAAAATTTTGGTAAGTGGCTTATATGGACACCTAATATTTGAGGGTCTTGTTTGCCCATTTAAAAGAAAAGATCTTGCAGGTCCCTTTTAAAAGAGTCCATCCAGGTTCATGGCAGTGCCTTTGATTTGGAAGGTTGGACTGCAAATCCTGCACTTCTCCGAAATCTCTTAGAGTGGAGAATATTAATCGTAACAGATTGGATCGGTTTTGTGATATATAGCAATGTGTCATCTGCATATGGGAGAGATTTTGGACCTCTATCCTACCTGTAGGTTTTCCTGTTATTCCTGTTATTCTTGGGTCCGTCACTGATCTTGGCCGCCAGTGGCTCTATACATAGTGCAAAGATTAGAGGTGACAGCGGGCATCCCTGTCTGGTACCGTTCTTATGTCGAGATACCCAAAGGGTATCCATTTTTTTAACTCTCGCCTTGGGTTTGTTGTATAGGTTCATTAGGGCTGTTTGTATTCCATAGGAACTTATACCTCATCAATCTCTGCTCATATAAAGCCAAATCAACCCTATCAAAGCCTTCTCTATATCGAGGGAGAGAGCCATCATCTCTATTTTTGAAGATTTTGCATGTTGAAGTAAAGTGATCGTTTTCCTGATATATCGGAGTCTGGCGGCCTAGATAAATACGTTTGATTCGGGTGGACCAGATCTGGGAGTATGTATTTAATTCTGTCTGCTAAACTGTTTGCTATTATTTTGACTCTATGTTAATTAATTGAATGGCCTGTAGTTTTCAGTTGGTGGAGTCTCTCTCGGGCTTAGGGATGACTATTATATTAGCTTCTAGCATTTCGGGGGGGTAGCTTAGGGTCATCTCCAGATAATTCATTTATTAACTTAACCGAGGGGCTAATTTTTTGGTGAACTTCTTATAGTATAGTGAGGTAAAGCCGTCTGGCCCTGGGGCTTTCCTAGTTTGGAAGCTTTTGATCCCGTCCGTTACTTCCTTAACGTGACTGGTGATTGAAGGGATTTTTGTTGTTCTCTGGTTAGTTGTTGGTAGTTTGAGCTGTTGAGGAAACAGTCGATATTTGTGTTGTGTTTGAATCTTTGTTGTGGTGTGGCCGTTATAAGTTTTTGATAAAAATGCTGCAATTTGTTAGAAATATAATTAGGGTCATATGTAATCTGCATGTGTTGTCCCTTAAAGGGAGATATCTGGTTTTGTGTCATTTTGTGTTTTAGCTTATTTCGCAAGCAGGGTGTCTGCTTTATTGTATTTGGCATAGAATTTTGGTTGAGGAATCGTAGTGCCATTTCCGCTTTGGAGTTGATAATGGTAGCTAATTCCTCTTCTGTGCTTCTAATCTAGATCGTATTTCTGGATTGGGGTTCTTACTTACTGTGTGTTCTTTCTAGGTCTTTTATTGTTTTGAGTAGCTTAGTAACTTTGTGTTGATTTTGTTTCCTCTCTTGTTGAGGCCAGCTGGATAAATTTCCTCCTTGATTACAGCTTTGTGGCTAGACAGAGTGTTGGTGTTTTGATTTCAGGGGAATTGTTTCTCTGCAAAATAATATTCTCTCTCTGCTCTGGTAGTGTCTGTTATTTTTTTCTTTAGATAATGTGTCTCATTTAGTTTCCATGAGAATGAGGTCTAGATCTTCAAATGTCGCCAAATTGGTTGACACGTAGGCATGATCAGACCAGGATATTTCTGACATATGGGGGTTTTGTAGTTTGAGCAATGAATTGATGCGATACAAATGCGTAGTCTAGCCTGGTATAGATGTCATGACTGGTGAGTAGAAAGAGTATTCTTTATCATGTAGGTAATATTCTCCACGCATCAAAGATTAAGGCTATAATGGCAACTAAAGCCCCAGAACAACTCTTAACCAGAAGGCAGAACATCTTGATATAAAACCAGTATCTGTGTCTTAACCTCTCATTTTGTGAAATGGGCACTGGGAATTTACTACCTAACATAGGTTTGGGTCTTTCCTTTTCAGCATTCTATATCATGACAGTTTGGTCAACGCCATTATGTTCTGCACATGCTCAGTCCTACTATGCCCACAACGTTGTTTACAGTTGGTCACAGGACCCCCATAATAATCTCATAGCCAATCCTTTTACAGGACAGATAAAGCAAGGAAGCATGTGAACTGAGTCAGGAGGTGTGGTCTGACCACTGCACATACACACAGATACTTCATCCAGTTCATAACAGGCTTATGATGCATAGCTTGAGTTTATGGGGACAATTTTGACTTGTCTATTTTAGGATTCATGTTCATTGAGTCGCCCATCATAATAATAGGCCCGGTCGCAAATGTGTTGATCTTGTTGTGCAACTCCTGGAAAAAGGATTTTTGATTTTCTGTTGGGGGCGTATACCGATATCAGGTTAATTTGTATTGCTGGATGGATCCATTTAGATCAGATAGTGACCCTTAGGATCTCTAAATTTAGACTCCTACCTCCGGGGATATTTTTATGTATCAGTACAACAACCCCCGCCTTACCCTAGTAGTAGAGGGCATAATATTGGGTGTTTGTTTATTATTTCCAATACCTTGGTTTTCTATCTTTTTTTAAAGTGTGATTCTTGAATCGAGGATATCTGGCTTTTATAGTATTGGCAGGGCTTTCTTGCTCTTGGAGTAAGCCCCTTTACATTGTGGCGAGATAATGTTATAATATGGTGTTTGGGTTATATGGATGCATAGTTTGTCTGATAGTGAGTCTGTAGATTCCGAGGTTTGTGTCACTGTTTATCTTGTTGTGTTGGTTGATTCAGATCTCGTGAAAATGGAGGTAGTGGGAGCCAAGGAACGGAGACCGAGATCCAACAGTAATATTCTTAGACCCTGACCTCGATCCAAGGAGCCCGAGCCTGAACCTGAGAACCGTGATAAAGAGATAGAAAACAATATAATTAAATATTTAATAATAAACGGAGATAAAAAAAAAAAAAAAAAAAGGAAAAAACAAGCGAGAAGAAAAAACTATGGATTATTCTCTGGAGTGCTGGTTTAATTTTTCCATATTATGGATTAACTAACCCATGCTATTAGATATGGGTGAGTGTACACCGTAACTCACTTCAGTTATTAATACAGGTGACAACCTGCTTAACTAGGGGTAGTCTCAGCTGATTGTTTTTCTTACTGTTACTTAACCGAAGTTTATCGTGGTAGTGGCTCCACAGCTTAAGGTCTCATGTACATTTAACTTCAATTATTGGCTATAATATAATAGACCTGAGGAAACACGTTCTTTTTCCCTCCCGGCATTAAAACCAGGAAAAATATTGGTAGCGCAGAAAGGCCTCCGAGGGAATCAGAGTGGTTTTATCTGATAAAGGGTAGGATCCCCTTATAAATCCATATCATCAGTTTCTCCCATAATATGGCTCATTGCCTCCCCTGCTTTAAACAGTTTTCAAAATATGGGAGTAGTAGGGAAAAAAAAAAGAAAAAAACCCACAACAATCTGTTGTTACTCTTAGCCCTTGTCTCTGCGTCTACTCCTAAATATTAGTCCGGATGTTTGCATAGGACCTTTCTAGTTTAAGTAACATATTTACATTGTAAACACTTAGGGTTTTTAATGTGCTTCCTTTATATCACAGTTTAAAAACTTTATAACAGATCAGTATTTGGATTTGATGACTCCCACCATCCTTTAGTATCACAACTGGGGCAGCAGAACCCTGCAACCAGAGCCGAGAACTCCCCACAGCACGAGGCGAAGGCTAAAGAATGAAACATCTCAGAGGAAGCCCTTAAAACTGTGATATCCAGTACTGTGGCCTTTGTCAAAAGAAGAGAAGGAAGAAAGAACCACGAATACCAACAGTGAAGGGAAAAGCAAGACAGGAGAAAAACATGGTCTCCCATCTGTAGCAGGGGTCTTCCGAGAAATTAAAGAGAATTTTTCCAAAAAACATCGCTATCCCTGTCTGCTTTAACCGAACAACACACTGAGGCAGCAATTGGTACAAATCCGAAAGACCCAAATAACCCAAACACAAGAAAGTCGACATCATATATGAGTGCAGTAGTGCAAGATGCCCTCTGATTTGTATGTGGGGGAGACCAAACAGCAACTGCATCAACTATGGCCCATCACAGAAGAGCCCATTCCTCGGGTCAGGACTCAGCCGTGTATCTGCATCTTAAGGATAAAGGACATACCTTGAAGATAATGTTAACATACCGCGAAGGAACGTGACCTGGTTCAAGAGAGGTGTTAATGAGGCCTCCCATTTATGAAAATAAGAGAACAGCCTAAATAGAGGTGGGGGTTCGCACCCAACTGTCGCCATGTACAATGCGGTTTTAACAACAACCTTACTCTGGGTTCCTATAACACACCTCTTAGCCACTAATCCCTATCACACACCCTTACCCCCTGGCTGTGATATGCTATTGGGAATTTCCAGGGTACATAATGCCCAGTATTTCTTGTACAAGTCATTCTGAATTGAAGAAAGCCCTCGGATGAACTAGCCGAACGTCTCAAGACTAATTTCAAGTCCCAGTTGATCTAATTGAATACAACAGATATACCATTGACCTGGATGAATGAGAACCTTCACAATGCATATTTAAACGTTATTACTTCATATCTGTGTTGTTATAAGTAGTGGGAGCTTGCTTCCTGATCTTTGTTCTGCTATCCATATTTCGTACGTTAACAACGTGGTTATCTTGTCCCCCCCATCCCTCGTACAGTGATATACTTGTACATTAGAGAGAGGGTTATGGATAAATCTGTACAGTAAGAGAGGGAGTTACCGTATATCTGTACAGTAGAGAGGGGGTTACTTATATCTGTACAGTAGAGAGGGGGTTACTGATATATCTGAACGGAGAGGAAGGGTTACTGATATACCTGTACAGTAGAGAGAGGGGGTTACTGATATATCTGTACATAGAAGAGGGTTTACTGATATATCTGTCAGTAGAGAGAGGGTTACTGATATATCTGTACATGAGAGAGGGTTACTGATATATCTGTATAGTTTTAGAGAGGGTTACTGAATATCTGTACGTAGAGAGGGGTTACTGATATATCTGTACAGTAGAGAAAGGGTTACATAATATTTGTACAGTGAGAGGGGTTACCGATATATCTGTACAGTAGAGAGAGGGGGTTACTGATATATTTGTACAGTAGAGAGGGTTACTGATATTTCTGTACAGTAAAGAGAGGAAGTTAACCGATATATCTGTATAGTAGAGAGAGGGTTACTGATAATGTACAGTAGAGAGTGGTTACTGATATATCTGTACAGTAGAGAGAGGGTTACTGATATATCTGTACAATTGTACAGTAGAGAGGGGTTACTAATATATCTGTACAGTAGAGAGAGGGGTTCTCGATATATCTGTACAGTAAGAGAGGGCTACTGATATATCTGTATAGTGAGAGGGGGGGTTACTGATAATCTGTACAGTGAGAGAGGGGTACTGATTTCTGTACATAGAGAGAGGGGGTTACTGATATACTATACAGTAGAGAGAGGGTTACTGATATATCTGTACAATCTGTATAGTAGAGAGGGGGTACTAATATCTGTACAGTAGAGAGAGGGGGTTACTGATATTCTGTACAGTAAGAGAGAGGGGGTTACGGATAAATCTGTACAGTGAAGGGGGTTACTGATATATCTGTCAGTAGAGAGGGGGTTACTGATATACCTGTACAGTAGAGAGTTGGGGTTCCTGACATACTGTACAGTAGAGAGTGGGGGGTTACTGATATATCTGTACAGTAGAGAGTGGGGTAACTGATATATCTGTACAGTAGAGAGTGGGGGTTACTGATATATCTGTACAGTAGAGAAAGGGGGTTACTGATATATCTGTACAGTAGAGAGAGGCGGTTACTGATATATCTGTACAGTAGAGAGGGTTACTGATATATCTGTACAGTAGAGAGGGTTACTGATATATCTGTACAGTAGAGAGAGGGTTACCGATATATCTGTACAGTAGAGAGAGGGGGTTACTGATATATCTGTACAGTAGAGAAAGGGTTACATATGTATTTGTACAGTAGAGAAAGGGTTACATATATATTTGTACAGTAGAGAGGGGGTTACCGATATATCTGTACAGTAGAGAGGGGGTTACCGATATATCTGTACAGTAGAGAGAGGGGTTTACTGATATATTTGTACAGTAGAGAGGGGGTTACTGATATATCTGTACAGTAAAGAGAGGGAGTTAACCGATATATCTGTACAGTAGAGAGAGGGGGTTCTGATATATCTGTACAGTACAGAGGGGTTACTGATATTCTGTACAGTAAAGAGAGGGGGTTACCGATATATCTTACAGTAAAGAGAGGGTTACTATATATCTTTACAGTAGAGAGGGGGTTACCGATATATATCTGTACAGTAGAGAGAGTGGATTACCAATATATCTGTACAGTAGAGAGGGTTACTGATATATCTGTACAGTAAAGAGAGGGGGTTACTGATATATCTGTACAGTAGAGAGAGGGTTACGGATAATCTGTACGTAGAGAGGGGGTTACCGATATATCTGTACAGTAAGAGAGGGGGTTACCGATATATCTGTACAGTAAGAGGGTTTGATATATCTGTACATAAAGAGAGGGTTACCGATATATCTGTACGTAAGAGAGGGTTACTAATATATCTTTACAGTAGAGAGGGGGTACCTATTATATCTGTACAGTAGAGAGAGGGGATTACCAATATATCTGTACAGTAGAGAGGGTTAATGTATTCTGTACAGTAGAGAGAGGGGGTTACTGATATTCTGTACAGTAGAGAGAGGGTACGGATATATCTGTACAGTAGAGAGGGGGTTACCGATATATCTGTACAGTAGAGAGAGGGGGTTACCGATATATCTGTACAGTAGAGAGGGGGTTACCGATATATCTGTACAGTAAAGAGAGGGGGTTACCGATATATCTGTACAGTAAAGAGAGGGTTACTAATATATCTGTACAGTAGAGAGGGGGTTACCGATATATATCTGTACAGTAGAGAGAGGGGATTACCGATATATCTGTACAGTAGAGAGGGTTACTGATATATCTGTACAGTAGAGAGAGGGGGTTACCAATATATCTACAGTAGAGAGAGGGGGTTACTGATATATCTGTACAGTAGAGAGAGGGGGTTACTGGTATATCTGTACAGTAGAGAGGGGGTTACTGGGATATCTGTACAGTAGAGAGAGGGGGTTACTGATATATCTGTATAGTAGAGAGGTGGTTACTGATATATCTTTACAGTAGAGAGGGGGTTACTGATATATCTGCACAGTAGAGAGAGGGTTACTGATATATCTGTACAGTAGAGACAGGGTTACTGATATATTTGTACAGTAGAGAGAGGTTGCTGATATATCTGTACGGTAGAGAGAGGGTTACTGATATATCTGTATGGTAGAGAGAGGGTTACTGATATATCTGTACAGTAGAGAGAGGGGGTTACTGATATATCTGTACGGTAGAGAGAGGGTTACTGATATATCTGTACAGTAGAGAGAGGGGGTTACTGATATATCTGTACAGTAGAGACAGGGTTACTGATATATCTGTACAGTAGAGAGGGGGTTACTGATATATCTGTACAGTAGAGAGTGGATTACTGATATACCGTATCTGTACAGTAGAGACGGGGTTACTGATATACCGTATCTGTACAGTAGATAGAGGTTACTGATATATCTGTACAGTAGAGATGGGGTTACTGATATATCTGTACAGTAGAGAGAGGGTTACGGATATATCTGTAAAGTAGAGAGAGGGTTACTGTGATATATCTGAAACTAAAGTTGTGTGTAAACTATTCCACAAATAAATATCACGATTGTCAGTGAGGATCTTATGATGATACAATGCACTGTCCATCCAGTTAGAAAGGGAATTTCCAAGTCTGAAAAGATAATGATGTGTTCATGAATATAACACACTTCAGTGAATTGCATCATACAATAAATGTATAGCAGTCTAAAAAGAGCTGAAATCTACACTGAGCACTTTCATTTTCTCTATTCAACAGAGCTTTTATGCCTGTTAAAATTTAGCTCTTTGCCAAATTAGGATAAATTGCTTTGTTTTCCCCATTTGGTGTGGATAAATGTGTTCTTGAGGAACTGTGAGGTTTAAAATGGCCAAACGTTTAACTACGCCCATTCCTGAAAGGCACGCACACCTAAGCCTGCTTGCGGTGACGCCCTTCATGCTACCTAGTGGTACATAGGGTAGCCTATGATTAAGAACCGTTGAGTGTGTGCTGCTGCCTATAAGTTTTTGGTATTAGTGGTACATAGGGGCTGCATTCAAAAGTTTGGCTCAACTGGTAAACTATAGATGCCCCTGAGAAAAGTTACAATTACACCATTCAACCTCTTTATGTGAATATGGTGTAACTGAAACCTTTTCTTTAGTTTTCTAGAATCCCAGCAATTCTAGTTTTTGCATTAAAATGAGGAAGGATGATTCGTAATTTTGTGTGTACACATCGTACAGGAAAGGGAAAATGAGCCACAAGTCAGATAAATCTGCTGCCCAGCACAATTTGTTATATTTTAGCTTGGATTGCCATTTTTTGTGGTGATGCTTTAAGGCGCCTTGAATGTTTAACCTCTTCCCTGAATACATATAAAATCCGCATACTGAAAAGCTGTTCAGTAGTTACTTTAGAAGCATGAGGCAGACTGCATCGGTTTCAGCCAAGTAGCATGGATATAAATGCTAGACCACACTCGTACATTTTAATCTGATCTCAATTGCCCCACTATTTGCACTTCTGTCCATTGGGCTGCAATATGATTTTCAGAGTACAAATTGTTTTTGCTTATCGCATGCATTACGATTGTGCTCCATAGTATGGATCACATGGCAAACATACGGTAACGTGTGTGAATCGCATTGGGGTACCGCCCGCTTTAGTGTGGCCCCACCCTAATGAATTGACATTAAGGCTGAGGCCCCACTACAACATACCAAAGTTGTGTTGGTGCGTGTTGTTCTGTGTTTGCGCATGCAATTTTTCTATTTTGAATTATAGAAACAAATGCGTATGAATTTTTGCATTCCTGCGATTTACATTCTAACCAAAATCGCATGCCCAATCGCGAGCAAAAACGCGTGAAAAACGCATTAGTGTTTAACTAGCCACGTTTAACACGTGAAAAGCACATTAGTGTGGCCTAGCCCTAAACATAAGTACAGGAGCGCAATTTTGCACACAACTGGTGTGCAAAATTGGTGCACAACTGGTGTGCACGACTGCCATACAAGTATGATTATCCTATGTTGCCGGTCATGTGCAAAACATCATGGCTGTACCAGCAAGTAGATTTATAATGCTATAGGGCTGTGAAGAAAAGAGGTGACATTGTATCATTTAAAATATTAATGGTGCTAATTAGCCTCAGTCTGGGTCTGGCCATTGACAGGAACAGAGATGGTTTCTTTATGACATGAGACTGCCCTTCAACTCCAGTCAGGGGGCCCCAGTTAATCCAACACCATCTGTCTTTATTTTGAACGTGGTTTCAATGTACCATTTGGCAGTGAGCAGAGTGTTTGTTTACATTCCATCCCCCCTCCCCCCATACATGACGTACCTGGGAAATTCCAGTGACAAGCCTCAAAATCCAGTAATTAGCTTGTGCACATGGGGGTACACATGTGCAGTAACTATGAACTGGAGCTGGTAAACATTGACATAATAGTAGGAAGACTGTACCAAAGCGATTTACAAGAAGTATTAAAAGTTTACCTGATACTTGAGAGAATGAAACTAACTTCCTGTTACCCATAACAAGCTCATAGCTGAAGGGAGCAAGTGAACTTGCCCTTTTACAACAGCAAAAATAAGGTTATAAATCAGTTCATTCAAACCATTTACTACTTGGGAGTAGAGAGGTAATAACAAGAGCAAAAGTGGAAGTCCTCCTTTTAAAGAGGAATGAACTGGTAGTCCATAATGAAAGGGTATCACCTTTCCCTACAGTACCTAAAATGCTAGGGGCTTATATGAGATTCAAAATTGTGACTCTACTGTTAAGCTGGGTACACATAATGAGATCCCTCGTCCTGGCCAACTGTTCGGCACTTCCGACTGGTAGGCCAGGATGAAGGACTGTCTGTCCCTGAAAAAGTAGCTGTGGGCGACAGTTCGGTCGCTGGCAAAACCCCATGCAATTATATTGGCCTGATCGCCCGATACACTGAACTATTGGTTGACGAAATATTGCATTGTGTGTACACAGCTGGAGCAATCAATTAGATGTTATCAAATGTTTTTCTAGCTCTGCTCCTTGCACACATTTGTTTATAATTTGATTGGTTGCTGGAAATTACCTGCACAGGCAAACTTTATCTCACCCTGTTTGTTAAAGGTAAGCATCCTTAGGGAGAGAGTATAGGGAGAGAGGAAGTTCCCATGATGTGATTTACCAAAACCCTAAGTGTAAAATACCCTAACTCAAGAGTAAAGCTGGGTACACACTATAACAATCTTTAAAAGATGACAGACAGAATCTGCAAGTGGACAGAAGCGGACGCAATCAATATGAAATGTGGATTTCTTTTTGCCCAATAATCCCCTGTGAAATGCAAACGCGCGTAAAAAGAGATACAGGTGGACACAAGCGCATGGCAAAAGCAGAAATGCACAGCACTTTTTGGTGTGTTGTAATGTGACCTCAGCCTTACTGTCTATGTGGCCAATTTCACACCTGTTACACTATTAACAGTTCCCCTTAACCCTGACCTGATACCCCCTGCACCTTCTAATGACCTCAACAAGCTGCTACCTGGGAGAATTAGGGCAGAGTGTGAAGATAGTTTGCATATCAATATTTGAAGTGCCAGAACAGCAGAAAACTTTGTATAAGCAGAAAATGGGGATTCTAGGTATCTGTAACCCCCCCCCCAACATGCCCCTGCCATAGATACTTTAGAGAATTGTTGTATGAAGCGATCTGTGCACAATTCTATCAAACATGATTGTGAGCCCCCCTCCCCTACAGCAAAGGTTTTTCAAAGCTGGACGCTGTCCACCCCCAAAACAAATTCTCCCCCACTGCTGGCCCCACAGTGTGTAAAAATCCTTACCTTACCTCTCTGCTCCAAATAGTTCTCCTGTATTGTCTGCGCTAGAGGTGGCCTGGCGAATCAGCGAACGACCCCCGACCGAACACATACACACGGAGGATTCTCAGCCAAAATGGACATTCGTTGCGTGTAGCGCTTGGCCGTTGGGGGTCGTTCCTCGCTCAGAAATTGAGCGTGTGTACGAATCTTTAGTTTAAAAGGGAGTAGGTAGAAATTGTAGGTGGGGTGTGGTATACCATCCCTGTAAGATGTATATAATATGTAAGTGGCCTGCTTTTCAGTGGGAGCAACAGTGGAATATATCCTTATTAAAATCACTCAATTACGTAGTTTTTTATAAGAATATATACCACTGCTGCTCCCCATTCATTTTCATCTTCCTTCCCCTTTAAGCAGCACTTTCCCTATACGCTGACATGGCCACTCTGCTTAACTTTACCCGCACGGCTGACATGATTTAAAAGGGACTGGATGAGAGGAGGAATTCACATTAATGGCTGAGAGAAGCACTAATGGTCCATTGGTTTTATCATCTTTTTTTACTGCAGGGTTTAAGAGGGAAAGGGACTAGACGCAAACATTTTTTTTTTAAACTTATATATTAAAAGAAATAATACGCCCCTTGCAGTGTAATATAAGGTATATAAAGTCTACTCAGAGTTTATTTTGGGAGAGGGCTCCCAACACACAGGGGTAAAAAATTTCAGTCACGATGGCCACTCAGGCCAAAATATTGTAACGTGCATACAGCCTTAGTAGTGCATGGCTGCACTGAACATTAGATGAATGTCAAATTAAAATGTCTAGTGCAGCAGCAGTTTTACCTGCCGAGTTTCCCTGGACAGATTAAGTTTGCAATCATAATTACAAACGATATAAAGATCGCAAAATTACCTGGCCAGATGGTTGTTGGAACATCACTGAAATGTTGAGAGGTTTGTAATTCATGGCCAGCTTTACACTTTACAGGTTTCCATATTAATAACTTTATCTCCCTCTGAGCCACACAATAAATAGTACAATCAATGAATAATAACATTTTATTTACTCAGCAGCTTTCACTACTGATAATCCAGTCAATTAGATAGTTATAAACCTTTACAAGCTTGTTTGAGAATGAAACCGTAAGCCTCATACATATGTGCAATCGTGTGGGGGGTTGTTGGGGTCCTGAGATGTGTATGAACGTCTGAACGGCCATTTGAACATCAAACACCCAGCAGATCTTTAACGAAGCTCGACCGAATGCCCTTTACAGCCAACAAAGAGCCCATACATGTTATGATTGTCGGACGTTGTAGGTTTTCCCCCACATTTGCACGTTTGTATGAACCTTGCAATTTTTCCGTCCCGGGCGTCCATTCGCCACTAACAATTGTGTGATCCATAGGTAAGGTACACATGAGCTGATATTTCGACCCATTCAACCAATTGCAGCATTTGACTGGTCGACATGGTCATAATATCGTCGGTCATGGTGAAAATAGCTGCCAAAATTCTGATCCGACCGATCTTACAGCCTTTAGAAGACCTCACAATCAGCTGAAATTTACCAACATGTCCAATTTGGACAAAAATTTGACCGACATCAGTTGGTTGTGGGGGGATTGGCAACCTGCAATGTGTATTATGCTGACAGATTGTAACATTGATCGGAATTATGATAGTGAAATTATGTTCGAAGTGTAAGTTCAGATGTAAATATTAATGTAACCTCACAATAGACGACATTATGTATGGTAGATCTACATACAATTAACATTGTACATGTGTCTATCAAAGTATCGGTTTACGATCACAATATCCTTATATAGTGGATGGCCACCGTTAGGCTGAGTACACCCTAAAAAAAATTTTGTTTCATTCGATTTGGACGAAGATTGACTGGCATTGTTGGGTTTCAGGTGAAAATGTTATATTTCAAAAACGTGTGTACACAGCTTAACTATTTTTGTGCTGCAGATCTTATGCCATATGATCTACATATAAAAGGACCAAAGTGACACAGATCCTACCATAAAAGGCTATGTTTGGAAGTTATTGGACGGCACAGTACAAGTGCTTCTTTTCCCTCTTAAAGGGGAACTGTGGTCTCCAAACAAGTTAAATTTATTTAATGAAAGGCCAGTTTCCTACCTTTAAAACGAGCCATCAACCACCTCTCTACGTGCTCCACAGACCAAGATATAAAGAAATGACTGACCAGAAAGTTAATGGGTGGGAGGCTGACATGTGACATTCCTAAGGCTTCTCCTGCACAGTGCCGCTGTCGAGCACAGCCTCAGACTCCCTCAGTGTGTGAGGGGGACAGGAAGTCCCTCCTCCTCTCTGCTGTGTGAAGGACCTGCAGCTGCAGAGAAGGTAAGGGAATCTACAGCCCTTCTGTGTCACTATGTGAAAACAGCCTTTTTAAGGCAGTTTTCACTGCCTGAAAAGGCTGCTTCCACTGAGTTTTCGGGGGGGTGTCAGAGTGGCCCACAGCACCTGTGTGCGGGTGGGGCTTAGGCACCCGCGAGTGGGCAGGGCTTAGACAACCGTGAGTGGGCGGGGCCACGACACCCGTGGGTGGGTGGAGCTTAGGCACCTGTGGGTGGGCGGGGCAACATGGGGCTGTAAGGGAATGGGCCAATGGGGGCCTGCAACTGGAGGGACCACGGGGTCCATGAGTGGGAGGGACCAGGGAGCTGCAAAGGGGAGGAGACACAGGTCAGATTGACTGACAGGTTTCAGAGCAGGAAACAGCAAGTGCAGGGGACCTGGTGATGCTGCTGCTATATCACACACAAAAATGTAAATATCTTCAAAACTATGCAAAATAAACAATGGAAATAAGTTGCAAAAACTCTCAGGAGAGCAATTCCTATCAATTTACCTAAAGTCATTTTTGAACCACAGCCTTAATTCCCATGGGTTTTATTTGTTTTTAACCCCCCAAAGTATCCAGTGACTACTTGCAATGTCAGAGAGCCTCTTCTGATGGTTGAGGAAGACCCTCAAGCCCCCCGAGCTTTGTAATTGGTGGATCAGTGCTATCGGGATTTGCCCTAAATCTCCAAGATGTATGGAGTAAAAACGATCCTCCATGATGCCGATAAACTAATATCGTTTTACATCCTTGATGAGTCCAGATGGAAATTTCTCAACAAACAGCATCAGCCTCCTTTACTTCAAGTAGAGGTTTCTGTTATGGTAGAGTGGTCACCTGGCTAATCTTCCCCATTAAGAACACTTATTGTGTGACGTGATCATATCCCCGCACAATCACTGTTTTACAATTTAAACAGCCCTAACTTGTTTAATCTGCCTGCATAGTCAATCCCCTTCATTCCCCTTATTATTTTCCCCCGAACTCCTTTAATTTCCAAGCTGTCCCATTTGTAAATGGGATTCCAAAACTGCACTGAAAATTCCAAATGAGGCCTTAGCTCATTTGGTATATGCAGTATTAGGGAAATCCCGGTTCCACAATGGGATTTACCTAATATTGCAAACGTGTAAGGGCCAAATCCGACAGTTTGTCAGCAAAGAGAGTCGATACCGTCGGCCTGTGTATGGCGCACGGCTGACGATCCCCATAGCGCGTGTGCGGTTCCCTTCGCAATGTGCCAAAAGCTAATCTGTTGGCACATTGAGATGAAAATCGCATGTGTATGGTCACCTTTAGTTTAACTTCAATGGTGGGGATGATACTGGAAAGTTTGATACAGGAACATACTCTAGATTATGTTTCAAAGACTGACCTTATAAGTAGTAATCAGAATGGATTTATGATTAACATCTTGTCAAACAACCCCACTTAGCTTTTATGAGGAAGTGAGTAGGAATTCGGACTCCGGCATAGCAGTAGTATACTTTGATTTTGCTAAGGCTTTTGATACTGTCCCCCATAAGCTACTTATAAAAGAGCTGAGGTCTGTTGGGCTTGGGTGGCACATTTGTACATTGAAAATTGGTTGATGGATCGGATGCAGAGAGTAGTTGTTAATAGTGTTTTGGCAATGTGTTGAGGCCCCTTCTATTTAATGTTTATTAATTATTTGGAAGTAGGTGTTGTCAGCAAGGTCTCTGTATTTGCAAGGGACATACAACTTTGCTGACCAGCTAGAGCCAGCAAGATATTGTATAAAGAAGGGTATGGAAGATGCGGTGCAGTTTTTGTATCCTATGTACAAAAAGGACATCTTGGAAATGGAAAGGCTTCAGAGAAAGGGAAACTAAATCAATAAGGGTACTACGAAATATGAAGACAGATTGGATAAGTTACAATTATGCACACCAGAAAAAAGGTGCTAGCGTGGGGATATGATCACTGTGTATAAATACAATAAGCCAGGGCTGGACAAATCATCTAAAGAGCCAGCTCAAAAAACATTAGGAGCCAGCAACTTCCTACCTCCCAATGTCATATGACTGACAGGTGATACAATGTATTCCTAAGGATCTTTACAAGTTGTAGTTTCATAGTGTCCATTTGTCTACTTTTTTAGGAAAGGTGGGTTGTTCATACATTGTATAATTGTTTAAAAATGAAGTCAACTTACATTTTTTGTACTTCTTGTATTCAATTTAAGGTTTATAAGTTTGGTTAAAACCTTCACAAATAATAATTTCTAGTTGGCGCATATTTCAGCCCATCCCGATAACAAAACCGATGCCAATAATATCTATGGTCTTATATACTGGGTAAATTCATAATTCCTTAAGGCAGAAGGAAATGTAAAACCTAAAAATGCAAAAAAGATGTAATAACACACTTTTATTTTTTCCAAACAAAAGAATACTATTCTGAGTTAATTATCAGACAGGGTGTTTCTGGGATTTCTATTATGTTCAGGTTGTTTCTGTGTCAATTATACATCTGTCAATTATAATTGACACTTATTTTTAAAAGAAGCATTTTGAGCATCAAATTGTTCATTAAATTAATTAGTAAAGTTTGCCATCTTGTGCTCTAAAGTAGAAGTGTGCTCTGCAAATTCTGATACAGTTTTGTGTAAAACTGTGAAAATCAACTCCAGTTATGTTGCAATATTATGTATTTCTCAACTTTCCAGTGGTAATAGAAGGGGCATGAGTGGGGATTATTTTTAGCTTCATCCCAGACACGCTCTCTCCCCATCCTCTCAAACAACTGCATAAGTGTGGATTGTTCCGGTAGAACGTTCCTGATTAATGATAAAGTAAAGCATCGCATTAAATGATATGTTTAGTTAATATTCACGTCTTTTTGCACCAAATTATGTTTTCCAGAATCGTTGTGGGTATCTACTAAAGTGACTTTTGTCTTGTCCTGAAGCAGGTGCGTTGTCTTGTCCTGAAGCAGGTACGTTTTTTGCGTGCAATATACTCCACCTTTAAAGGAAGCAGGGAGAGCAAATTGGACCCTTTATAGTTTCTTAGGCTGTCTGGCAACGTTTCAACCACCCTACCCATTATTTGCCCTACTTCAGACAATATGCTTGAAAGTGTCTGGTTGCTTGCAGGAATGATAACTAGACATTAGACTGTAAATAGATATCTCCAGTTAGGGTAAAATAAATTCACACTGGTAACTATTAATGTGTATTTCTTTGTTTTACAGTAAGCTGTAGGCATGGCAGCAAATGATATGGAAACTGAGCAAACATTACCATGCTTAAATCTGAAAATCTACCATCCAGATCATCACGACAGAAAACTCTTCAGCAGAATCAAATTAAACCAAAAAGAAGAAGTCAAGGCAGATGTAGTAGTTACATTTGGCCGTGATTACAGCGTTTGCCTCTATCCTTTGATAAACACTAGAGTGTCCCGGATTCAGTTTTCCTTACAATTCTTTAAACCATTCAATTGCTCCACAGCTGCCTTTGAAATAAAAAACTTAAGCAAGAAAACCAAACTTCATGTGGAAAATCTGGAACTGGATTATCTCAACAAATTTGAGCTTCCGAGAAAGTGTTTAATTCAGTTTGGGGAATTTCAGATTCTAGCAGAGACTGAAGAAGGGGACTGTGATGACAAATTTGAAATAAGCTGTGAAAAGTCCCATGTTCCCCTTGTTCAGGACAGTTTTGTGCCAACAATGTATCCTATACCAGAAAATGGGACATTACTTGCAGTTGAAATTGATGAAAACGAGCTATAAAGGCTAACTAAAATGAATGCATTATGGTAGCTTTAACAGGGGAAACATTTTATTACATTAGATGATTGACTTTGACAGCTAGTGGAGGGAAAAATAGACTTAAAAGGAAGTTCCTGTTACTATTAATAACAATGTATTAAACAGCCCTTACACCTTAGGTTGGCTGCAAATTGATGCATTCAGTCCCACCATGCTGCAGCTATCTTGAGCAGAATTTCGCCTTGCAATCCACTTAAGATAATGCAGCTGCTGATAAAGTTGTTGAAAATGTACCTGTCCAGAGCAATTGGCTTTTGTTCAATAGACTGCCCGATATAGCCAGGCAGTCTAACAACGGGGCAGCCACAAACTGTTTTATTCAGCAGCTGGAAAAAGCAAAACTAACGGCTGAAACTGATGTGCTTTTAAGCGCAATGCAATTGCGATCTGATCGCACTTTTTAAAATGCACACTAGTGTGGCCCAGTTGATGTGGCCACACTAGTGCACTGTTGAGCTCTGCGTGTGCAATCCATTAAATCAGAGCACATGCCGATGCATTTTTTTTTGCGCAATCGCATGCAAATCATTGGGCAATCACAATTGCGATCGCACATCAACATCATGTACACTGCCATGTACAGTCCAAAGAAAATGGAAAACCTTTTCTACCTTATTTAATTTTTCAATGTAGAAGAACTGTAAAAATAAAATGTGACTTTTGTACATACAATATTGCAATATATTAAGTATTCCAGTTGGAAAAGAATATCATCTTGTTATACCTAAAGTTCACAGGAAAATTAATTGAAATAACAATAATAAAAAGGGTTCTTGGAGCAGGTTTCATCTTATATACTGAAATGCAAAGAAGCTTCATCTTCTATGTGAACATGTGAATTATAAGGCTCTAAACTGCCTCTACAGTCACACCTTTAACATATATACTGCATATAACTATATACTATACAAGTGTGGGCATGATCTGATCTTTATCTTTCCTTGGATGTTTCATGTGAGCTTACCATCTCAGAGAAGAGACTAATTAGAGGTTTCAGAAAGAGAGACAGTGTGTGTGTGTGTGTGTGCACACGCACTACACACACACAATGCTAGACATGCAAGGAAAGGGGTCTTGTTAATGCCTATGCAACATGAGAGGTGCAATTACAAAGGCAGTCTGGGAATTAAAAAATGTGGCAGGTTTACAGGGCAGACCCTTATTATATATGTAGAAGTAGACCTTTTTTTAAGTGAATGCGGCTCCTTGTGCTTTCTGTATCTGAGAAAATCTTGCATTGCGAAATACTGACCAGGTTGCATAGTACCTATATTCCAGTATTTCCCAGTGGGAAATAGAAGTATTTTAAGTATTGCAATATATGACTGCTGACTAATTTGGTCAGCAATAAGCTGCAAATATATCCATTATATAAATAAATTTATATTTTTACAGAGATTGCATTGAGTTCTTAGGAGCAACTAATTAGGTGGGGGTGTATAACACTATTACACATAGTTAAGGTCTATATGTATAATTATCACCAGCTAGAAAGGGAAAGTTTAAGTATAAACTTTGAATTTGGCTTGAAGGGCTGCATTTTGGAAGGAAATATGTGTGTTTGCTGCAGATTTTAAAACTTAATAATGGGAATGATGAGTTTGTTGTGAATGCTTGTTTGGGACAAAAAAAACTTTTGTGTGTACCCAGCCCAAAGTGGTGCTAATTTTGATCCAATCAATCAAAAAGCTAACATCGGATTGGTTAGGGCAAAATTAGCACCATTTTTAATGATAAGAACTTTTATTGAATCTCTCTGTATCTTTTTGATGATTGGTCAAATTTTTTTTTTTTTACTTTAGTTACCCTTTAAGCATGGCTGCCACAGTAATGGATAAGTAGATCAGTAGGTGTGTGTAACATGTGTCCGATTGGGGGTTCAAAAACAAACTTTTTTGATGATTGTTCAAAATTAGTTTTTTTGACTTTTAGTTACCCTTTACGTATGGCTGCAACAGTAATGGAGGGGTAGGTCAGTAGGTGTATGTAACTGCCACATGGGGGTTAAAATAAAACAAACCTTTTTTATTATTAATCAAAATACATTTTTTTGACTTTAGTTACCCTTTAAGTATGGCTGCCACAGTAATGGATATGTAAACCAGTAGGTGTGTGTACCTGGGTCTGGTTGAGGGGGTATGTCTTTTTTGTGTTTACAACCATAAAACTATCTTTTATTGAGAATAAATCTAAATTATTTTTTTTTTACTTTAGTTACCCTTTAAGTATGGCTGCCACAGTAATGGATAAGTAGATTAGTTGGTGTGTGTACCTGGGTCTGGTTGAGGGGGTATGTCTTTTTTGTGTTTACAACCATAAAACTATCTTTTATTGAGGATAAATCTAAATTAGTTTTTTTTACTTTAGTTACCCTTTAAGTATGGCTACCACCATAATGAATTAGTAGATTAGTAGGTGTGTGTATCTGGGTCTGGTTGAGGGGGTATGTCTTTTTTGTGTTTACAACCATAAAACTATGTTTTATTGAGGATAAATCTAAATTTGTTTTTTTGACTTTAGTTATCCTTTAAATATGTCTGCCACCGTAATGGATAAGTAGATCAGTAGGTGTGTGTACCTGGTTCTGGTTGAGGGGGTATGTCTTTTTTGTGTTTATAACCATAAAACTATCTTTTATTGAGGATAAATCTAAATTAGTTTTTTTGACTTTAGTTACCCTTTAAATATGGCTTCCATGGGAATGGAAAGGTAGGTCAGTAGGTGGGTGTACCTGGGTCTGTGTGGGGGGCTGGGGGTATCACCATTTGTATTTATGACCATGAAAAAAACTGTTTTGAAATATCCACATTTGAGGATTGTTAACATTATAGTCTATGGGAAAAAATGTCCGGAAATTCGCAGATAACGCCGTAACGCTTATGCGGATTCCTTAGCTAGAACATAGCACACTTCTCCTATATGCCCCGCATGTCTGTACCGTGCCTCTAGCTCAAAAACTGTGGGAGGAGATACGGTCCAAAAAAGCGGAATAATAAAACGGAAGAAGAAGAAATAGAAAGAACAGTAATTTGGCTTTTTCAAGCCAAATTAATGAAATGGATACTATTTATTGTACATGGGGTAGAAATAAAAATTATAATAAAATGGGAACTATTTATTATACATGGGGGGTGGAAATCCAAATTATAATGAAATGGGAACTATTTATTGTACATGGGGTAGAAATCCAAATTATAATGAAATGGGAACTATTTATTGTACATGGAGTGTGGAAATCCAAACTATAATGACATGGGAACTATTTATTGTACATGGGGGATGGAAATCCAAATTATAATGAAATGGGAACTATTTATTGTACATGTGGTAGAAATACAAACTATATTGAAATGGGAACTATTTATTGTACATGGGGTAGAAATCCAAATTATAATGAAATGGGAACTATTTATTGTACATGGGGGATAGAAATCCAAATTATAATGTAATGGGATCTATTTATTGTATATGTGGTAGAAATACAAACTATTGAAATGGGATCTATTTATTGTACATGGGGTAGAAATCCAAATTATAATGAAATGGGAACTATTTATTGTACATGGGGTAGAAATCCAAATTATAATGAAATGGGAACTATTTATTGTACATGGGGTAGAAATCCAAATTATAATGAAATGGGAACTATTTATTGTACATGGGGTAGAAATCCAAATTATAATGAAATGGGAACTATTTATTGTACATGGGGTAGAACATAGTAACATAGTAATTGAGGTTGAATAAAGACATCAAGTCCAACCTATTCACCCTTTTTTTTTTTTTTTTTTTAACTCTACCTAACAGTTGATCTAGAGGAAGGCAAAATAAGAAAACAGCAAAAAAGAGGGGAAAACTCCTTCCTGACTCCAAATGGCAATTGGAAAGTATCCCCGGATCAATCAGATCTATATGTTATAATACCAGTAATTCTCAATATTTTTTAATTTTAGAAACTTATTCAGGGCTTTTTTAAAGCTATTTAATGAACTTGCCATTACCACATCTGCTGGAAGATAATTTCACCGTTCTCACTGTAAAGAAACCTTTCCTAATCTGAAGATGAAACTTTTCTTCCAACCTTAAAGGATGTCCACGAGTCCTCTGATATGACCTATTGGTGAACAATGCACCAAAGATTTAATTGTACGGCCCATTAATATATTTGTATACGGTTTAATATCCCCACGCAAACGTCGCTTCTTCAGTGTAAACAACCCTAATTTATCTAATCTTCTTACATTTAGTTGCCCTTCTCTGAACTGCTTCCATTTCCAAGATGTCCCTTTTGTATATGGGATTCCTAAACTGCACTGCATATTCCAAATGAGGCCTTACCAGTGCCTTGTAAAGAGGGAGAATAATATCTTTCTCTCTTGGATCTATTCCCCTCTTTACACAAGACAATATCTTGCTAGCTCTAGCCGTTGCTACCTGGCATTGTTTCCTACAGCGAAGTCTGTTATCTACCAGAACCCCCAAATCTTTTTCCATTACAGATGCACTTAACACAGAGTTATTTATGGTGTAGGTGGCACAGGGATTATTAAATCCCAAATGCACTTTGGGATACATTTATTAATATAGAATCTTATCTACCATTCTGCTGCCCATTTTGATAATCTATCTAGGTCTGCTTGCAACACTTGCACATCATTTGAAGTTTCCAAAGTTCTGCATATTTTAGTGTCATCAGCAAACACAGAGATCTTGCTCTCAATGCCCCCTTCAAAGTCATTTATAAACAGATTAAACAGAATCGGCCCCAGTACAGAACCCTGAGGCACTCCGATTATAACTTTATCCCACATAGATGTAGCTCCATTTGCCACCACTCTCTGTTTGCAGTCCAATAACCAATTCTCTATCCATGCACAAATGTTTTCTTCAAGGCCAACATTCCTCAGTTTATACATGAGTCGCCTATGTGGCACAGTATCAAAAGCTTTCGCAAAATCCAAGTATACCACATCCACTGCTGTGCCTGAATCCAAATTTCGCTTCTTCATAAAAACCAATTAAATTTGTCTGGCATGATCTATTTCTCATAAATCCATGCTGACTATTACTAATAAGATGAGCTCTGGAGACAAAGTCAAGGATATGATCCCGTAACAAAGTTTCCATCACCTTCCCTACCACTGATGTTAGGATTACAGGTCTATAGTTACCAGGCTATGAAATGGGAACTATTTATTGTACAAGGGGGTGAGGGAAATCCAAATTATAATGAAATGGGAACTATTTATTGTACAAGGGGTTGAAATCCAAATTATAATGAAATGGGAACTATTTATTATACATGGGGTTGAAATCCAAATTATAATGAAATGGGAACTATTTATTGTACATGGGGTAGAAATCCAAATTATAATGAAATGGGAACTATTTATTATACATGGGGTTGAAATCCAAATTATAATGAAATGGGAAACTATTTATTATACATGGGGTTGAAATCCAAATTATAATGAAATGGGAACTATTTATTGTACAGGGTAGAAATCCAAATTATAATGAAATGGGAACTATTTATTATACATGGGGTTGAAATCCAAATTATAATGAAATGGGAACCCGAACTTCCACAACCGAAACGTAAGTTTGGGTCTGCTGATTACGCATATGTTTCATTCATACACACGATAAGCTGGATGTGGAGAGGTTAGGGGGTGGGTCAGCGGCCTGGCATCCAATCTCCTGGTGCAGTTATGCCCCTGGTCTGTTAACTGCACCAACCCCAAAAGATATATTCAGCACATTATTAGATGTATTATTAACTATATTATTATTATGAGATGGCTCCTCGCTCCATGCGGTCAATCAAGGCTATGACTGCTGTTTCCCCTGCTGCCTCCTTTGCACATGCTTAAGCTAATAAAAATCTCACTGAGCAGAGGGAGGAGGCAGATACCTTTGCCAAAATGGAAAAGAACTTATTATTAAATATGGTTAAAATGCATGTAATAAACTGGTAAAAATAGCAGTTGTGTTTGCAGGCAGATAATGGACAAGTCACCATTTTTTGGTGCGCGCCACATGCTCCGATCATTGTACCCTGCAGACTGTACAAAATGCAGAAAACCCAATCCAGAATTAATGGAGGGTTCTATAAAATTTAGCCCCATACTGTGCACAGATAAACATTTTCATGATCCTTTATGCTTGATAGGAAATTCACAACTGTGCAGTGTACCTTGCCACAGAGCTGCCTGTCACTCCCGTGTTCTAGTGTGTTACTGACCCCTAAAAGTTGAACTTCATTTTGCGATAATTGAAATAAAATGTATTGTATGTAAGTATTGGTTAAGATATGTGTGCATATCTTAACCAAACCTTCCTAGACAGGAACTTTACATTCTTTCTCTATGTATAAATAACACTTTTAATATTACTGAATTAAATCAAAAGCTTTTTTTTTAACTTTAAAGGGGAACTACATTTTCAGAGAGGGCTGTACTGAGGACTTTCCCAATAGAATTTGTATGCGCACTCCTGGAATGAAATTGCAGAATTTTTTTGCATAATTATCTAAGCACGCAGATCAGTGGCGTGTTTTGGGGGGATTCCTGGTGCCTGCAATCCCCCCTTTCTGCCTTCTCAGTGCAGTCTGCTGTTCTACTTCTCCTTGTACCCATATAGACTGTTACATAGATTGTTAGGTAGATTGTTACTTGGAGCTGGAGTGAGAAGCAGCATTTTGTATGTTTCAAAAATGTATCCAGTCTGCCCTGTGATTGACAGCAGCATAGAGATCTGTATCAACATTAACCCTGCAGCTGCCTGAGGTAAATGCCGAGACTGGGTTTAGATATACTACTTACTGTATGTACTACACTGTGATGGAGCTTAGTGAGCACTGAGCAGGAATAGGGGACATTAGGAAATCCTGGAGGATGTATCGCTGACTGATAACATTGTTTTATATTATATATACACAGGAGCAATGGTTACGTATATTCTTTTTTTTTTTCAACAATTTTTATTGAATATCATCATATGATACAACCATCAAAAATATTTGCAGACTTGTTAACAATTCTATTTTAAGATCTCTTATTACTGCAGCTTTTAGATATTCACATTTTTTTTATAGTTTTCAATATCATAATATTAATTTAACCTTATAATTCCAGAATAATAGGAAAAGAAAGAATAGAGGGGGAAAAGGGTCACAGAAAAAAGAGGAAAAAAACATAAGAATAAGTAAAAGAGAAAGTGGTATTACTAACGATAGTATATACTTGGGAAAGTGGTGTTTCTGTCTCTTATTTAATAGGGTTGGTATTGTCGCAAGTCTTTCTAATAGAACCCCTTAGGGGTTGTGAGATAATCCGGTGTTGCATTAATTAGGGCCTATATATGTGTCATCCGACATGGAGTAAATCCAAGGACCCCAAATCGAATCAAATTGTTTGAGTGACCCAGAACCTTATCATTTTCACACATCCACCATATTTTATTTATAAGATGGATGATAGGGGGGGCTTGTTGTTTCCATGATTGGGCGATCAGAGATCTAGCTGATACATATCTAGGGTGATAGGGGGGGCTTGTTGTTTCCATGATTGGGCGATCAGAGATCTAGCTGATACAGATCTAACAGATACCAATCAGAAGTTTGTTTTCTGGCTGGGAAAGAGAGGTGGTTGGTCGAAAAGTGCTGTCCAGGGTGTAAGGGCGATCTGTAAGTGAGTTATCCTCATGATTAGAGATTCACAGTAGGCCCATATTTTCTTTGTTTCTGCACATTCCCACCAGCAATGCTTGAGATCTGCTTGCATTTGGCATCCTCTGTAGCAAATTGGAGATGTTCCTGGGAAAAATTTTGCTGTGCGAGTCGGGGCAAGGTACCATTGATGAAGAATTTTAAAATTTTTCTCTTGTATTATAATGTTAGGAGAGCATTTCCTTAGAGAGTTGCATATCTCCATCCATTGAGTATCATCTAATGGTTCGTCTAGCCATTCCTTCCATTTCTTCATAGAAGGGAGTTTCTGGGGAATGTCTTGTGTTATTTAGTATGGTGTAGATGGCTGAGATCTTCCTTGTACCTAGTTGTTCTTTGTAGCAGATTTTTTCAAAGTCTGAGAGACCTTTCGGTTCTTGGTGTGTTAGGATACTGTCGGCATAATGCTGGGCTTGGGAGAATCTAAACCATTCTGAGTTTGGTAGCTTGAATTGTGTCTGGGCGATTTCCCATGTCAACACTTTTACTCCTGAGATTAGTTGTGCAACATTGTGTAATTTTCTTTCAGACCAAGCAGCCCATGAGGTATATTGCAGTTCTGGGGGGAAATCTGGATTGTTATGCAATGGTGACATTAATGATGGTTTATTATTTAGTTTATTTTATAATTATAGTATTTTTTGCGTTATACCAAGTTCTTATTGTATGGATAAGATAAGGGTTGTTTTTGCAGTTTGGGATAATATTTGTGTGGGAGGATAGCCATAGCAGGTCAACTTTTCTTGGGTTATTCAAGAGTTCGGATTCTAACTCGACCCATCTACTTGTGTTGTTATCATCGTAAGGTCTGTGCTAGTCTTGCCGCTGTATAGTATAGTTTAATGGATGGCAGGGCTGCCCCTCCCATTCTCCTGGAACGTTGTAACATTTTGAGGCTTATTCTGGGCCTTTTGTTATTCCATATGAACTCCGTGATTTTAGAGTCCAATTTGCATATGTCTCCTGGTTGTAAGTCTATTGGTAAAGAGCGGAACAGATATAAAATTTGTGGAAGTGTGTTCATCTTAATACAGTTTATGCGGCCGAAGAGGGAAATATCATAGGTTGTCCATAGTTTCAGCTGCTTGAGTAATTTTTGGATTAGTGGGTTATAGTTGAGTTTGTATAGTTGGGATAGGTCATCAGTAATCTGTATACCCAGATAAGGAAAAGAGGTTTTTTTCCATTTGAGGTCGAAGTTCAGCTGTAATAGTTTGCACACGTTTGGTGAGAGGTTGGTTGGGTATATTGTGGATTTGGAGTAATTGATACGGAACCCCGATAGATCGCCATATTTTGTTAAATGGTCGCACAAAAATGTGGACTGCTGAGGGTGAATAACATATCATCCGCGAATAGTGAAATTTTATATTCCTGAGAGCCTATCTTTATCCCGCTTATTCTTGTGTCCCTTCTCACATGGCAGGCCATTGGTTCCGTACAGAGTGCGAACAGAAGGGGGGAAAAAGGGCAGCCCTGTCTAGTGCCATTCCTGATGGGGGAAGGATTCGGATAGAAACCCGATATTTGAGACTTTGGCTGAAGATGAAGAGTAAAGACATCTAATAAAAGAGTCATTGAAACCAAAATATTGTAGGGTCAACTCCATATATCTCCAATCAACCCTGTCAAAGGCCTTCTCTGCATCAATGGATAAAGCCAGTGAAGGGATATTGTTTGTTCTAGAGTAATTTAGTACTTGTAGTGTCCGTCTCACATTGTCTGTAGTCTGTCTACCTGGAATAAATCCTGTCTGGTCAGGGTGTACTAGGGAAGGGAGTATTGTAGTCAATCTCATAGCTAATATTTTAGTAAAAAGTTTCATGTCTGAGTTTATTAATGAGATCGGTCTGTAATTGCTACAGTTTGTCGTGTCCTTGCCTTCTTTTGGGATAACCACTATATGTTCATTGAGTAGGTCTGTATGAATAGGGTCTAGTCCTGTGAGAATGTCGTTGAAAAGTGTCAGTAAATGTCCTAGTAGGGGATCTTGCAGTTTTTTTATAATAGGCGATGGTGAAGCCGTCTGGGCCTGGGGCTTTACTAGTTTAATGGCCGTTTTCAATTCCCGTGCTGATATGGGGGAGTTCAGGGTGTGTTTGTTTTGGGGTGTTAATTGTGGTGAGCTTCCTTCAAATATTGGTGTATTGATTCATTTTTTATTCTGTTTTTATTTACCATGTCTCCTTTATACAGGGACTTATAGTAGTTAGAGAATGTGGCTAAAATCTCAATTGGGTTGTGCATTATTGTTCCTTGGGGGTCTGTCAATGGTAGTAGTCGGTTTTGCGTCATGTGATTGTTCAGCTTGTGTGCCAGCATAGTGTCGGTTTAGTTTTTACGTATAAAATAATGTTGTTTGGTAAGGCGAATTGCTTTTTCCGATTTGGCTGAGATTAGCAAATTAATTTCGCCCCTAAGATTTGTTATATCTTTTTCTAGCTTTGTGTTGTGTTGCTTGCTGTGTTCTTCTAATGAGGATAATTTGTCAAGTTTGTCTGTTAGTAATTTTTGTTCTTGCTTTTTGCAGTTAGAAGCTATACTAATTAATTGGCCTCTTATGACTGCCTTGTGGGCGGCCCAGATAATATGATGTTATTTTTGAAATAATTTTTAATATGTGTTGTTAGGTTTTTAACGGTAGCGTCGTCTGTCAATATGGTTTCGTTCAGTCTCCAGGTATAGGTGGGTTTGGCAGTGAGTAGTCCTAATATCATGGTATAGTGACTTGTGCGTGGTCTGACCACGTTATTGGCACTATTTCTGAGTCCTTAAGTAGGGGGATTAGTTGAGATGATAAAAATATATAGTCTATTCTCGTGTAGACTGTATGTGGGTGTGAGTAAAACGTGTATTTTCATTTGATTGGGTGTTTAATACGCCAAGTCCCATAGATTGAATAGTTTCATGAAGGAGATTAGGGGCTTAGAAGATAGGGTGGGAGATGTAGTTGAGGGGGGTTTTGACCTATCTATTTGAGTATTGATACTAGTGTTAAAATCTCCTAGTGCTATTAGTTTACCCAAGTCCAGGTTTAATAGTTGATTTTCTATTTTGGAAAAGAAAGCTTTAATATTAGTAGTAGGTGCATAAATGTTTACTAGCATAATTTTTGTTGTGTGGATTTGGCCTTTTATAATTAAATAGTCCCCTTTAGGTCCTCTTGTGCAGTTTTGTAGTATAAAGGGAATAGATTTGTGGATGAGGATTGCAACTCCTCCTCTTTTTGTAGAGTCAGAGGCGAAAAAGTGTAAAGAGTATTGTTTGCCCCAGTACCTTGGTTCCTTGCCTTTGATAAAATGGGTCTCCTGTCGGCCTACCATATGAGCCCCTCCCGCTTGCACTGTTGCAGGGCCATTCTTCTTTTAGTTGGGCTGTTTAACCCCCTCACATTGTGAGTCACAATCTTCAGTTCTATGGGTGCCTTATTCGAATTGTCAGTTATCACAGTGGGTGCCATAAAGTATTAGATTCTGCATGTATTAAAATAAGCAACCCGAGATTGTGGTTAGAACACTTGTTACAATTTAAGTTATAAGAGACAGAAAACCGTAGGACATTAGTCCAGAGAATATTACCGAAACCTTGTGTAATACCTAAAACAATATTAATAACTAAAAAATTAAATAAACAAAAACTGGGAGAGCACTTCTCGTGCTTCTCAATATATATTTCAAGTGACTAATTTGCCACAAAACTGGGGGGATGAGTCCGCGGCAATGTTGTTGCGGTTACATGTTCTAGTGGTAGTACCACTGAGGAGAGCCCACAGAGGCCCTACTGTAGACTGATATAACCTTTTTCTTATAGGAGTTATGGAAATAAGAGGAACAGCGGAGAGAAAAACATAAGATATACAGTATTTCCTGGGGTCAACTACGATATATATCTACTATACAAATTTGTCCTTCTATATTTATCAATTTATCCAGCTGCTTCCTGAGTAGTTTTTCTAATACACTGTCCCTAGGACCGGCTGCCGGTGTCTCAAGTTGGTATCGATTCTCAGTGATTCCCTTTTTTGAAGTTTTGGTGTGCATTAATTGTGTTAACCCATTTGTTACTGAGTCAACCCCGCTCCAGAGTCGAGTTTGTTTTCCTATGTTGTCGGGGGAAGGGCCGTTGCTTCAACCTTTCCCTTTCTCAACCTCCTGTAGTTTAAGATTGTTGGAGAGTTGTAAGGGTCAAATTAGGTTTGCCTCATTTTCTATAAATTATTTGCTCCTGACGGGGCGTATATATTTAGCTGAAATACTAAATTTAGTGTAGTAATATAGGAGAGGTTGTATTACCTCGCCTCAGGAGAAATACCTCCCAGCAGCATTGCCAATCATTTATACAAAATAAATGTAATATTATGTTGTATATAATGTCATTAACTTCTATAACATTAATAAATGCCTGATTCCTCTGCTGTAAGAGAACATATAACAGTTTTTATAAATTCAGTAATCAGACCCTCTTAAATCAAACATTGTAGGGGGTCTGGTTGTCTTCCCCTAGGGGGAAACCATAGAAAAAATAGGGGGTGCTGAGCAAAGCAATAGTTTTTATACTAAAATGTGACATCACCCTTGAATTTTAAATTATTGAACTACTATCTACTGTATTTAAACTTCTATATAGTACAGTGTTTAAAGTTCTAGTAATATATTATAATTTTTTAAAACAGGTTTCCCTTAATTTTGTAGACCTTGATATAATCCCTTATGAATATTTGGAAGTCTCCATTACAGATACTCGAGTTTCACTTGTGGATTATATCCTATTTTCCCCTTTATGGGGCGGCAATGGGGTCTTCTCTGAGTGAAGCAGTCTATCAGTGTCGTGTTGGATCCCCCGGTAATAATTAGTGCTGCCCCTAAACGGGTTCTAAAATAAATTGGGTTCCATTTTCTCCTTTTCCTGGTTTTGTGGATATGGTCCCAGGGGCCCATAGTTCTCAAGGTGAGTAGAGAGCAGAAAAGGGGTTGTCAACTGATCATGGGAAAACATTTAGTTTCATCTATTCAGAGATTCTGGATCCATCGTTCCCACTCCTTCCTGCATTTAAGGTATATCAGAGTTACCCGCAGTGACCCTGGGTCCTATTTGTTATAAGATTTGATATACCTGGATCAGTTTACCGGGGAAGTTGGTTTTTAACAAAAGTCTCAAGCCACCCCGGTGTGGGGCTGGTAGTGGTTGGTCGGTCATGCCGATTGAGTCTACTGTCATTGTCATTGTCTACTGTCATTGTGTTAGGGCCCAATAATAAAGATTATGGTTGTCTTACCCTGACTCCGAGACATTGTGGGAGAGTGGTACCTGGATCCAGGTGTCCTTTGGAGGGTCCTTTCTAGTCCTAGAAGTCTCACTAATACACCATCTGTAGCGAATATTTCTTTTTTGTAGTAATTCCGTTATTTCGTCTTTCGCACCAAGGTTCTGGGAACGAGGTCCTGGAAAAAACATAAAGAGTGACGTTCATATTCCACTGAGGCCTTATTGCGCACAGCTTTTAGTATGGCTTCTTTTGTGGAGTAATAGTGAAGGCAGACTATGACATCTCGAGGTTGCTGGCCTGGGTTAGACGGAGGGCGGAGGGCCCTGTGTGCCCGATCCATTCTTAGCTCACTATGTGTTAGGCTCGGGACCAACATGTGGAATAAGGCCTCAAGGTATGGTATGAGATCCCTTGCTTCCTCTGGGATGCACCTTATTCGGACATTGCATCTCCTCGGTCGGTTCTCCGAGTCTTCTTGCGCCTCTTGTAATGCTTGCAGCTGGGCCCGGAGTTCGGTGACGTCCGTTTTGGTTTGCCTGCAGTATTTCACCACGTGGCTTTGTGAGTGTTTCAGTTCTGCCATGCGCTCGCCCAATGCCGCCACCTCCTTTCTGACTTCCAGCACGGTGTTCGAATGTGCAGTTTTGATAACTGCTTCCAGGTCCTTATATAGGGTAGTGATATCCTCTTTGGTCACCGGGTTTTGTTGGGGGTTTGGACCGGCCCATGTTTCTTGCCATGAGTGGCCTGTTGCTCATCCGGTGAGGTGTCCGACTTAGAGAAGTAATTTGACAGTTCTCCTTTGTTCTCCGTTTGTTTTTTTGGAGGAGCCATGTTAAGGTAGATGGTTCTACCTTTCTGTTGTTTAAAGTCTCCTTTTTGCAGTATATTATAGCTGATTTGGGTCTCCGTGTCACAGAGCTCTCCTAGCACACGCCCGCCATGCTGCTCAGTCAGGCTCCGCCCATGGTTACGTATATTCTTAACACCGAACAATCATTCGATCTGCCCATACATGCACCAATGTTATTGGCTCCCTCTACTGTAGTAAAGGGAACTGTTCATCGAAATTTTTCATCTTGCCTGATAGGTCATGAAAACGACAAAATTCTGTCAGATCTGCCATCAGTGTCACAGCTCTGATTTTGTTCCTGACCATTGGCCCGCAAACGTCTCTTATGGTTCGCACGATCGGCAGTGATTTGCCGACATGTCCAATCATCCGTTTATACTATCCAATCTAAGCACATTTATTTGACACATACACCCTATCAGTATGTCTTAATGATTGTGGGGTAAACCGGAATGCCCAGAGGAAACCCACGCAAACACAGGGAGAACAGACAAACTCCCTGTATTGGCTAACTGTCATGATAAATATGTCAAATAGAGAATATATATAATATTATTATATGATCCATATATAATAGAATATATGGATGTATATGGTCATATAGTGGTAACCCATTCAGGAATCCCCTCCTTAAAAATCCCTGCAGATAATTTGTCAATGTTGGGCTATTGGGTACATTGGTCTGGTCATTTGCTGTGTTTGTGCCTGTCCTCTTCATTTAGACAACCCTATAGAAGTACTCAATAAAAGTATTGAGAAAATATCCCTAAGGCAATTTATTGTGTGAGCAAACAAATGTGCCAGAAGCAAAGTGCCAAAAAAACTACAAAAAGGAGTTAACAGCAAACAATTTCTGTCTGTGAATCTGAGCGATATTTCTGGCCAGTCGCATTGCACATGCTTTTGCCTTGTATATTTCCTAATGTGCTCCTGTGCTATTCATCTGAAGCAACCAATCAGATGTTAGCTTTTTATTGGTCTACTGCAATCCGATTGGTTGCTGCATATGAACTGCATAGCAAAGTATGTACATCATATTATATAAGCCCCATAATCCTGCATTTATTCTGTGAAGTTTATATTGACTGACGGAAGGATTACCATAACAGTATTAGGGCTGTGTACGAAGTGCAGTTTTTGCTCTCTATATCCCCCCCTGCAATGCACTGAGCCGATAGCGGATCTATGTGCATTGTGAATGGGGTTTAGCCATTCCGAATCTTTTACGATAGCTATATGAGGACATTAAAGATTCCGCTATTGGCTCGGTACATTGGTTGTGGTGGTTGTATGATCAAGGGATGTATTTGTAAACACATGGTATTGCAATTTAGCAATACCATGCATTATCAATAATGTCCAACCATGCCCGTAAATGTAAGGCTGCGGTCATACATTTACACCAAACGTTAATAAACGAACATTCGGTCGGTCCAATGGGGATCCTAAATATATGATTGCGATATCACTTTCGGTAATTTACACTCGTTAGAATTAATTTATGATAACGATCGTAAATGAATGATCGTTAAACAGATTGAAAATTAACAGTCGGTTTACTGAGCATTAAAGGCACGGTATCGCTTCAAAGAAATACAAATTACAAATAGAGCACCGCCCAAACAGTCGTTATTCGTGTCTTAAAGGCTGGTATACCAAGGGTTAAAGGGTATCTCCACTTATATCGACTTTTGGAAATCCAGTTCTATTGAAGAACGGGAGGTAAAGGAGCTGTGCCTTACCTCCCGTTCTTCAATAGAACAAACAGGAGCCAGGAGAGAAGGTAAGAACCTTACCCACTCGCTTGCTCCCCCGGCGCGTAGTCTGACAGGTCCCGACGGACTCTGTCTTCTATGCGCCTGGCCCGTTTGTTCTATTGAATAACGGGAGGTAAGGCACAGCTCCTTTACCCCCCTTTTTCAATAGAACTGGATTCCCAAAAGTCGTTATTATGAGTGGAGATACCCTTTAACGTGTCTTTTTGTCACAAGACAAAACAAAAACTTTATAGCATACAGAGGTGGTCAAATACAAAGGATGCCATGGAGTATTTTCTAAAAAAAACTTCAGTATTAGAGAATTGTACCATGTTAACCATTTAGGCTTCTTCTGCACTACATTGATTTGAATATAATATACACTGTAAAGTGCATGTAACATGGGTAATTAGAAGTCCAACATTAAGAACACAGGTGTGCCTAGAGAAAACATTGCGTTGCCAAGCGCACCGGAAAAAAATTGTTTCTGTGAAATTGCGGCAGTTTTTTGCCATTTTACTACTTACACCAAATTCCCCAATGTGCCGAAATACTGCCATAGTCAGACTGTTAAGGGTGTAGAGGGGAAGGGTAAAATGGTATGAGCAATAGTCAGACTGTGGAGGGGAACAGTTACATTTTAGAAGCCATGCATTTTCATTAAATTTATAATTATTAATTTGGCTTGAAAAAGCCAAATTCCTGTTCTTTCTATTTCTTCTTCTTTTTCCGCTTTTTTGGACTGTATCTCCTTTTTGAGCTAGAGACATGACAGACATGACAGACGTGCGGGGAATATAGGAGAAGTGTGCTATCTTCTAGCTAAGGAATCCGCGGAAGCATTACGGCGTTTTCGGCGATATTTCCAGACATTTTTTTCCCATAGACTATAATGGTAACAATATTCAAAAGTGGATATTTTAAAACAGTTTGTTTTATGGTTTATAAATACAAATGGTGATACCCCCCACACGGACACGGGTACACCCACCTACTGACCTACCTTTTTCATCCCCATGGAAGCCATATTTAACATGTAACTAAAGTTAAAAAAAATTATTACATTTATCCTCAATAAAAGATAGTTTTATGGTTGTAAACACAAAAAAGACATACCCCCTCAAGCAGACCCAGGTACACACACACACCTACTAATCTACTTATCCATTACTGTGGCAGCCACACTTAAAGGGTAACTAAAGTCAAAAAACTAATTTAGATTTATCCTCAATAAAAGATAGCTTATGGTTGTAAACACAAAAAAGACATACCCCCTCAAGCAGACCCAGGTACACACACACACCTACTAATCTACTTATCCATTACTGTGGCAGCCACACTTAAAGGGTAACTAAAGTTAAAAAACTAATTTAGATTTATCCTCAATAAAAGATAGTTTTATGGTTGTAAACACAAAAAAGACATACCCCTCAACCAGACCCAGGTAAACACACCTACTGATCTACTTATCCATTACTATGACAGCCATACTTAAAGGGTAACTAAAGTAAAAAAAAATAGATTTATCCTCAATAAAACATAGTTTTATGGTTGTAAACACAAAAAAGACACACCCACTCAACCAGACCCAGATACACACACCTACTAATCTACTAATTCTTTATGGTGGTAGCAATACTTAAAGGGTAACTAAAGTCAAAAAAACTAATTTAGATTTATCCTCAATAAAAGATAGTTTTATGGTTGTAAACACAAAAAAGACATACCCCTCAACCAGACCCAGGTACACACACCTACTGATCTACTTATCCATTACTGTGGCAGCCATACTTAAAGGGTAACTAAAGTAAAAAAAATAGATTTATCCTCAATAAAAGATAGTTTTATGGTTGTAAACACAAAAAAGACATACCCCCTTAACCAGACCCAGGTACACACACCAACTGATCTACTTATTCATTACAGTGGCAACCATACTTAAAGGGTAACTAAAGTCAAAAAAGCAAATTTTGATCAATAATCAAAAAGGTTTGTTTTTTAACCCCCAATGTGATACAGGTATACACACCAACTGACCTACCCCTCCATTACTGTTGCAGCCATACTTAAAGGGTAACTAAAGTTAAAAAAATGATTTTGACCAATCATCAAAAAAGTTAGTTTTTTTTAACCCGTAATCCGACACAGGTACACACACCTACTGATCTACTTATCCATTACTATGGCAGCTATACGTAAAGGGTAACTAAAGTAAAAAAAAACTAATTTTGATCAATAATAGAAGTTTTGTCCTTGTCTACTGCCAACCCAATGTAATCCTGACCTTTAATTGTACAATAAATATATATTTTCATATGTACAATTGTATTTTTAATAATTTTATCTTTTATTTTTTAGCCTCCAGCTGATGACTCTGTCTGTGAGCAAGCTGTGAAGGAAGTAAGTAAAAATCAAGTTCACATTATGCTGTAATATCTGAAATCCAATTGACTTTCCTATTAGTGTTTAAATAAAGTGAAACCAGGAAGCGAGCAGCCATTTTCCTATTTCCTATTGTTTAACCTCTTAGTAGAGTAGAGACGCTGCAGCTCTCTGTGAATGAGCCTGTATATTTTATATCTACAGTAGACATTAATTATTTCCTTCTTTACACAGAGTGAAGAAATGACTGACATCCTGGAGGCAGGATTGGAAGGTAATGTAATTCATACAGTATTGGTTTACTTGTGATCCTCAACCTGGTATTGGCTGTTACTTCCTATTTATGCTTCTAGAGATAGTAGGGATGTGCAGTTAGAAATAGGGATTCTCATTAAATACGAACTGATACCTAAAATAGCCGAATCTCAATTTACCTTCCAAATAATTATAACGTAAACATTAATATTATGTGCTTTTTAGCAAAACGTATAATTTTCAATGTTAGTAATATAATCAGGTAGGGAGAAATAGATGGTTAATATACCCTTTGTTACACATATATATATTGTTATACACACACACTGCTACAGAAACTGTATAAATATACACTATTAAACGGCAAATTAAATGGCAAAATTCGACAATAATAACCCTTTATATATAGTTTGGTCCCGACTCCATATTATATATACTTTAGCTTGTGTTGCAATCCAGTTTTATTTGTAATTGTTTCATTCTAATCTAACTCCTGTTATCTCAGGGCAGGGGGATCCATCTCACATTTACTATCAACCTATAAACTCAACTATAAACTCGATTCTACTACTTGACTAAATGGTTTTGTAATGTTGATATTAACTGTTTTCTTTTTCAATGCAGTCATGCAGCTAAAAGAACAGAAAAAAATAGAATGAAAGAGGAGAAAAAAGCAAATGAGGAAAAAAAGGAAGGAAGAAGTCCAGAAAAAAAAAGGCACTTGAGATGGAACAGGACAAAGGGAAGAAGGAGGAAGTCCAGAAAAAAAAGAGACTTGAGAAAGAGCAGGACCAAGGAAAGAAAGAAAAAGTCCAGAAAAAAAAGATTTGAGATGGAGCAGGACCGAGGGATGGGGGGGACAAGATACCACGTTGTGTAACGTATCGAAATATGGATAGCAGAACAAATATCAGGAAGCAAGCTCCCACACTTATAACAACAGATATGGAAATGTAATAAAGTTTAAATATGCTCTGGAAGGTTCTCATTCATCAGGTAAATGGTATATTGTTGTATTCAATTAGATCACTGACTTGAAATGTAGTTCTTGAGACGTTCGGCCTAGTTCATCCGACGGCTTTCTTCATTCAGAATGACTTGTACAAGAAATATGTGGACATATGTACCCTGTGAAATTCCCAATTAGCATATCACAGCCAAGGTGTTAAGGGTGGTGTGATAGGGATTAGTGGCTAAGAGGTGTTATAGGAACGCCAGAGTAAGGTGTTTTAAAACCGCATTGTTACATGGCCGACAGTTGGTGTGCGAACCCCCACCTCTATTTAGGCTGTTTCTTATTTTCAACATAAATGGGGGCTCATTAACACCTCTCTTGAACCAGGTCCGTTCATTCGCGGTATGTTAACATTATCTTCAAAGGTATGTCCTTTATCCTTAAGATGCAGATACACGGCTGAGTCCTGACCCGAGGAAATTGGGCTCTTCTGTGAGTGGGCCATAGGTTGATGCAGTTGCTGTTTGGTCTCCCCCACATACAAAATCAGAGGCATCTCACTGACTGCCACTGCATATATGATGTCGATCTTTCTTTGTTTGGGTATTTGGGTCTTTCGGATTGTACCAATTGCGGCCTCAGGTGTTGTCGGTTAAAGCAGACAGGGATAGCGATGTTTTTGAAAAATTTCTTTAATTTCTCGGAGACCCCTGCACTACATATGGGAGACCATGGTTTTCTCCTGTCTTGCTTTTCCCTTCACTGTTGGTATTCGTGGTTCTTTTCTTCCTTCTCTTCTTTTGACAAAGGCCACATGTCTGGATATCACAAGTTTTAAGGGCTCCTCTGAGATGTTTCAGTTTCTTTAGCCTTCGCCTCGTGCTGTGGGGATGTTCTCGGCTCTGCTGTTGCAGGGTTCTGATGCCCCCAGCTTGTGATCTAACGGTGGTGGGAGTCATCAAATCCAAATACTGATCTGTTATAAAGTTTTTTTTAAACTGGTGATATAAAGTGAAGAATAAAAACCCTAAGTGTTTACACATGTAAATATGTTACTTAAACTAGAAAGGTCCTATGCAAACATCCGGACTAATATTTAGGAGTAGACGCAGAGACAAGGGCTAAGAGTAACAACAGATTGTTGTGGGTTTTTTTCTTTTTTTTTTCCCTACTACTCCCATATTTTGAAAACTGTTTAAAGCAGGGGAGGCAATGAGCCATATTATGGGAGAAACTGATGATATGGATTTATGAAGGGGATCCTACCCTTTATCAGATAAAACCACTCTGATTCCCTCGGAGGCCTTTCTGCGCTACCAATATTTTTCCTGGTTTTAATGCCGGGAGGGAAAAAGAACGTGTTTCCTCAGGTCTATTATATTATAGCCAATAATTGAAGTTAAATGTACATGAACCTTATAGCGTGTGGAGCCACTACCACGATAAACTTCGGTTAATAACAGTAAGAAAAACAATCAGCTGAGACTACCCCTAGTTAAGCAGGTTGTCACCTGTATTAATAACTGAAGTGAGTTACGGTGTACACTCACCCATATCTAATAGCATGGGTTAGTTAATCCATAATATGGAAAAATTAAACCAGCACTCCAGAGAATAATCCATAGTTTTTTCTTCTCGCTTGTTTTTTCCTTTTTTTTTTTTTTTTTTTATCTCCGTTTATTATTAAATATTTAATTATATTGTTTTCTATCTCTTTATCACGGTTCTCAGGTTCAGGCTCGGGCTCCTTGGATCGAGGTCAGGGTCTAAGAATATTACTGTTGGATCTCGGTCTCCGTTCCTTGGCTCCCACTACCTCCATTTTCACGAGATCTGAATCAACCAACACAACAAGATAAACAGTGACACAAACCTCGGAATCTACAGACTCACTATCAGACAAACTATGCATCCATATAACCCAAACACCATATTATAACATTATCTCGCCACAATGTAAAGGGGCTTACTCCAAGAGCAAGAAAGCCCTGCCAATACTATAAAAGCCAGATATCCTCGATTCAAGAATCACACTTTAAAAAAAGATAGAAAACCAAGGTATTGGAAATAATAAACAAACACCCAATATTATGCCCTCTACTACTAGGGTAAGGCGGGGGTTGTTGTACTGATACATAAAAATATCCCCAGGAGGTAGGAGTCTAAATTTAGAGATCCTAAGGGTCACTATCTGATCTAAATGGATCCATCCAGCAATACAAATTAACCTGATATCGGTATACGCCCCCAACAGAAAATCAAAAATCCTTTTTCCAGGAGTTGCACAACAAGATCAACACATTTGCGACCGGGCCTATTATTATGATGGGCGACTCAATGAAACATTGAATCCTAAAATAGACAAGTCAAAATTGTCCCCATAAACTCAAGCTATGCATCATAAGCCTGTTATGAACTGGATGAAGTATCTGTGTGTATGTGCAGTGGTCAGACCACACCTCCTGACTCAGTTCACATGCTTCCTTGCTTTATCTGTCCTGTAAAAGGATTGGCTATGAGATTATTCATGGGGGTCCTGTGACCAACTGTAAACAACGTTGTGGGCATAGTAGGATCTGAGCATGTGCAGAACATAATGGCGTTGACCAAACTGTCTGATATAGAATGCTGAAAAGGAAAGACCCAAACCATATGTTAGGTAGTAAATTCCCAGTGCCCATTTCACAAAATGAGAGGTTAAGACACAGATACTGGTTTTATATCAAGATGTTCTGCCTTCTGGTTAAGAGTTGTTCTGGGGCTTTAGTTGCCATTATAGCCTTAATCTTTGATGCGTGGAGAATATTACCTACATGATAAAGAATACTCTTTCTACTCACCAGTCATGATATCTATACCAGGCTAGACTACGCATTTGTATCGCATCAATTCATTGCTCAAACTACAAAACCCCCAGATGTCAGAAATATCCTGGTCTGATCATGCCACGTGTCAACCAATTTGGCGACATTTGAAGATCTAGACCTCATTCTCATGGAAACTAAATGAGACACATTATCTAAAGAAAAAAATAACAGACACTACCAGAGCAGAGAGAGAATATTATTTTGCAGAGAAACAATTCCCCTGAAATCAAAACACCAACACTCTGTCTAGCCACAAAGCTGTAATCAAGGAGGAAATTTATCCAGCTAGGCCTCAACAAGAGAGGAAACAAAATCAACACAAAGTTACTAAGCTACTCAAAACAATAAAAGACCTAGAAAGAACACACAGTAAGTAAGAACCCCAATCCAGAAATACGATCTAGATTAGAAGCACAGAAGAGGAATTAGCTACCATTATCAACTCCAAAGCGGAAATGGCACTACGATTCCTCAACCAAAATTCTATGCCAAATACAATAAAGCAGACACCCTGCTTGCGAAATAAGCTAAAACACAAAATGACACAAAACCAGATATCTCCCTTTAAGGGACAACACATGCAGATTACATATGACCCTAATTATATTTCTAACAAATTGCAGCATTTTTATCAAAAACTTATAACGGCCACACCACAACAAAGATTCAAACACAACACAAATATCGACTGTTTCCTCAACAGCTCAAACTACCAACAACTAACCAGAGAACAACAAAAATCCCTTCAATCACCAGTCACGTTAAGGAAGTAACGGACGGGATCAAAAGCTTCCAAACTAGGAAAGCCCCAGGGCCAGACGGCTTTACCTCACTATACTATAAGAAGTTCACCAAAAAATTAGCCCCTCGGTTAAGTTAATAAATGAATTATCTGGAGATGACCCTAAGCTACCCCCCCGAAATGCTAGAAGCTAATATAATAGTCATCCCTAAGCCCGAGAGAGACTCCACCAACTGAAACTACAGGCCATTCAATTAATTAACATAGACGTCAAAATAATAGCAAACATTTTAGCAGACAGAATTAAATACATACTCCCAGATCTGGTCCACCCGAATCAAACGTATTTATCTAGGCCGCCAGACTCCGATATATCAGGAAAACGATCACTTTACTTCAACATGCAAAATCTTCAAAAATAGAGATGATGGCTCTCTCCCTCGATATAGAGAAGGCTTTGATAGGGTTGATTTGGCTTTATATGAGCAGAGTTGATGAGGTATAAGTTCCTATGGAATACAAACAGCCCTAATGAACCTATACAACAAACCCAAGGCGAGAGTTAAAAAAATGGATACCCTTTGGGTATCTCGACATAAGAACGGTACCAGACAGGGTGCCCGCTGTCACCTCTAATCTTTGCACTATGTATAGAGCCACTGGCGGCCAAGATCAGTGACGGACCCAAGAATAACAGGAATAACAGGAAAACCTACAGGTAGGATAGAGGTCCAAAATCTCTCCCATATGCAGATGACACATTGCTATATATCACAAAACCGATCCAATCTGTTACGATTAATATTCTCCACTCTAAGAGATTTCGGAGAAGTGCAGGATTTGCAGTCCAACCTTCCAAATCAAAGGCACTGCCATGAACCTGGATGGACTCTTTTAAAAGGGACCTGCAAGATCTTTTCTTTTAAATGGGCAAACAAGACCCTCAAATATTAGGTGTCCATATAAGCCACTTACCAAAATTTTATTCGAACAAAAACGACACCCCAAATGTTTTAAATCTTTGAAAAAACAAATGAAACAATGGATGCGATATCCTCTCACTATTTGTCAGAATCAACGTAACCAAATGGACATTGTTCCCGAGGCTACTATACTATTCAGAACCATCCCCACTAAAATTAGCAAAAAAGACCTCCAACCCACCCAGCAGCGTCAGAAATTTTTCTGGACAACAAAAAAGACCCAGAACCAACTAAAGTATCTATCCGACAAAAAATCGAAAGGAGGATTCGGACTACCGAATTTATATAATTACTATATAGCAGCTAGAATCGCACAGACCACACAGGTGGGTTAGCGGGAAGATAATAGCCAAGATTGGGTGGATATAGAAAGAGAAGGAATATGCTACCACAACACCAACATCAATTCATGGACTGAGAACAAAGACAGGTCTATTCAAAACTAAACCCAGCTATCAAAGAATCATGACTATATGGGATTAAAATAATAGATCAGAAAACCTTTTACACAAATTTTCAAACAAACACCCGTTTTTTATACTCCTTATTTCTCCACGCAATTTACACAGATATACCCCTATCCATCCTGTGAGCCGAAGCACAAACAAGGTGGGAGCTATCACAGGAACACTGGAACACCTACACGAGATATACAAATATGCCTCAGTATAAACAAAAAAATAAAGATGCACAAATAACACATTTGAAAAGATCATTCTGATTGGGGTTGTCCAAAGGCTTACTATCCAAAAACACAAGTTTATATATCAAAACACACCTTCCAAGATAAAAGTAAACAATCACTCAATATGAGAAGACCAGATGGGTCAGGAATACAAGACGAAGAGTGGCAAAAAAATACCATAATTCCCACAGATGTCATCAAACACAATAGCAGTAGAAAAATCATTCAGATTACTCTAGACTGGTACACGACTCCCGCCTACTGTACAAAATCAATCCAATCATTTCCCTTTATGTTCAGAGGAGTGTGGTGAAACGGCAGATCAATTGCACTGTTGGTGGTTGTGTCCCTATGTGCGAGATTTTTGGCATAAATGTGAATCTACTATCTCAGAAACACTCAACATATCATTCACTCTCTCCCATATACAGACTGTTTATTGCCACAAAAAATGTAAAACAATGCAACTAACTACTAATTGGGTCTATATGCACAGTAGCCAGATGTCTGATTGCAGCATCATGGAAACCATGTACCAACCAGAACGAATAATTTGGCAAAAATTTGGTTGATGCGCCAAATGATATATTAGCGGCCACAATGAAAAACAACACGAAAAACAGGAACAAGATTGGTTACAACGGGAGCGGAGGCCGGAACCGACTTCAAACTATAAGGTGAGAGGTAACGAATGAGGGGAGGGTAAGGAAATATAAATTACACAGGACAGTGTCTACATATAAACCGACAAAGATATAATAGATGCTACTAAGTGACAGTCTTGGATTCGGGCCGCAGAGAAAGGGAGCTTGACCTGAACTATGGTGGTAATAAAAATATCTAGCTATATACTGGTCTAAAATAAATGACAGGTTACCAAATCTCTGTATAGATGCTCGGAAAATATACACAGAAGTATACCGATGTAAGGGAGTAGGAAAAGGGAGGAGGAGAAAGGGAAAATTTGTAATTCTCTCTTATAAAACAAAAGACAGAGCAAAAGTTTAAGATTCTGTTTTATTTATTCCTATTTCTGTACCAGTTGATATATCGAAATTGCAATCTGTACTATGTTCGTTTATATATACCTTTTGTATTGAATACGTACTTTATGATAGAGGAATTTAATAAAGGGATTGACCAAAAGAGAAGTAGTAGAGGGAAAGGACACAGCTCAGTTCTCAAACCCTAAACTTCTAATTTGAATTTATGCACACTTTATTTGTTTAGGGAAAGAAGAGAAAAAGAAAAAAAAAACGGAAAGAGATATCACTGTTGAAATATATGTGGGTATATATTTGTTATGCAGTTTATAATTATAAATTGAATATGCACAGATCTATAACTTTTGAATATCTTCAATAAAAATATTGGAAACAAAAAAAACTTAGGGGTTGTGTCAGTAAAATAAGTTTACTTATAAAATGCTTATCATTGTTTTGTAATTCAAAGGTAGGAGGAGTAGACTATACTTTATTAGTGTTATTAATTTGGCTTGAAAAAGCCAAATTACTGTTCTTTCTATTTATTTTTTCTTCTTTCTTCCGTTTTATTCGTACTTTTGGACCATATTCCCACAGTTTGGAGCTAAGACATGAGAATTCTTACGTTATAAGTTACGCGTTATAGGGTCATACATCATATAATGGTAACAATCCTCAATGTGGATATTTCAAAACAGTTTTTTTATGGTCATAAATACAAATGGTGATACCCCCAACCCCCCCACAGGACCAGGTACACCCACCTACTGACCTACCTTTCCATTCCCATGGAAGCCATATTTAAAAGGGTAACTAAAGTCAAAAAAAACATTAGATTTATCCAATAAAAGATAGTTTTATGGTTGTAAACACAAAAAAAGACATACCCCCTCAACCAGACCCAGGTACACACACACCTAATGAATACTTATCCATACTTGTGGTAGCCATACTTAAGGGTAACTAAAGTCAAAAAATTGTTTTGACCAATCATCAAAAAGATACAGAGAGATTCAATAAAAGTTCTTATCATTGAAAATGGTGCTAATTTTGCCCTAACCAATCCGATGTTAGCTTTCGATTGATTGGATCAAAATTAGCACCTCTTTGGGCTGGGTACACACAAGTTTTTTTTATCCCAAACAAGCGTTCACATACAAACTCATCATTCCCATTATGTAGTTTAACATATCATTTGTAGAACCTGGTGCTTTGCTGCTGCTGTTGTTGCATTTAGCATGTTGTAGCATTGTGTTTAGGGACAGGGCTGTCAGGGGATGATGGGATTTGTTCTGCAGTTTTTACTGTTTGAATGTAAATATTTAGCTGTGATTAGGGATGGACTAGAACTCCAACCCGAGCCTGAGTTCGAGACGAACTTTATGAGTTTGGAAAAAAAAACGAACTATTCAAAATAGTTCGGGCTCGAACTAGTTAGTTTTCAGACTCGCGGCTGTATTTTCGATAATTATCGAATTATGAATGTACCATTGTTCGCAACCCTCGAATGTACTGTTCGCTAACCCAGGAAGGATCGTTCGTTTTTCTAACCCTCGAATGTACCGTTTGCTAACCCAGGAAGATCGTCGTTGTTGTTCGTTTTCGCAACCTTCGAATGTACCGTTCGCTAACCCTAGTAGTATAATAACCATTAATAACCTAGTAATATAAAAACCATATAATAACCTGGTCATAAAATAATCCAGTAATATAATACCCATATAATAACTATATAGTTAGAGCTGAACTAACCCTCAAATGTACCGTTCGCTAACCTAGGAAGGATCGTTCATTTGTTCGATAATCCTCGAATGTACCGTTCGCTAACAGGAAGGATCGTTCGTTTGTTCGATAATCCTCGAATGTACCATTCGCTAACACAGGAAGGATCGTTTGTTCGTTCGATAATCCTCAAATGATGTCGAATGTAGCTTGCGCATATCCCGACATTTGCCCGCCTACTTCAGGAAGCATTTAGCAAGTTTTAGTGTCAGTGACATGTTTCCCCAGACCATTTCCAGGTGCCATAGCCATTTACAGTAAGTATCCACTGTTATTAGCTTGTAAATCACTCGGACTTTTTGAACTTGAATGGGTCCGAATTCAAACTTTGAACTTTCTCTGAAGTTTAAAAAGTTCGAAAACAGACCGAACTTTATATAGTCGGCCACCTCTAGTACACACTATTTAAACATTTTTTATTCCGGCTGACCATTCGCCCCTAGCGAGGTGTTCGGCTGGGACACGTCAGTTTATAATTGGGTTTCACCCCCCAGTACAATAATAGTTCTCATTCATTATAATTTGGATTCTCCCCCATGTACAAGAATGTTCCCATTACATTAATTTGGATTTCTACCCCATGTACAAGGATAGTTCCCATTCATTATAATTTGGATTTCTACCCCATGTACAATTAATAGTTCCCATTTCATTATAATTTGGATTTCTACCCCATTACAATGAATAGTTCCCATTACATTATAATTTGGATTTCTACCCCATGTACAATGAATATTTCCATTTCATTATAATTGGATTTCTACCCCCATGTACAATGAATATTTCCCATTTCATTATAATTTGGATTTCTACCCCATGTACAATGATAGTTCCCATTTCATTATAATTTGGATTTCTACCCCATGTACAATGAATAGTTCCCATTACATTATAATTTGGATTTCTACCCCCATGTACAATGAATAGTTCCCATTTCATTATAATTTGGATTTCTACCCCATGTACAATAGAATAGTTCCCCTTCATTATAATTTGGATTTCTACCCCCCATGTACAATTAAATAGTTCCCATTTCATTATAATTTGGATTTCTACCCCATGATACAATAAATAGTTCCCATTTCATTATAATTTGGATTTACCCCATGTACAATAAATAGTTCCCATTTCATTATAATTTGGATTTCACCCCATGTACAATAAAAAAGTTCCCATTTCATTATAATTGGATTTCTACCCCATGTACATAAATAGTTCCCATTTCATATAATTGGATTTCTACCCCCATGTAAAATAAAGTTCCCATTCATTATAATTGGATTTACCCCATGTACAATAAATAGTTCCCATTCATTATAATTTGGATTTCTACCAAGTACAATAAATAGTTCCCATTTCATTATAATTGGATTTTTACCCCATGTACAATAAATAGTTCATTCATTATAATTTATTCTACCCCATGTACATAAATAGTTCCCATTTCATTATAATTGGATTTCTACCCGAATGTACAATAAATAGTTCCCATTTCATTATAATTGGATTTCTACTCCATGTACAATAATAGTTCCCATTTCATTAGAATTTGGATTTCTACCCAAATGTACAATAAATAGTTCCCATTTCATTAGAATTTGGATTTTACCCCATGTACAATAAATAGTTCCCATTTCATATAATTTGGATTTCTACCCCCAGTACAATAAATAGTTCCCATTTCATTATAATTTGGATTTCTACCCCCATGTACATAAATAGTTCCCATTTCATTATAATTTGGATTTTCTACCCCATGTACAAAATAGTTCCCATTTCATTATAATTTGGATTTCTACCCCATGTACAATAAATAGTTCCATCATTATATTTGGATTTCTACCCCTAGTACAATAAATAGTTCCCACTTCATTAAATTTGGATTTCTACCCCCATGTACAATAAATAGTTCCATTTCATTAATTGGATTTCTACCCCCATGATAATAAATAGTTTCCCATTCATTATAATTTGGATTCTACCCCCCATGTACAATAAATAGTTCCCATTTCATATAATTTGGATTTCTACCCATGTATAATAAATAGTTCCCATTTCATTATAATTTGGATTTCTACCCCCATGTACAATAAATAGTTCCATTTCATTATAATTTGGATTTTACCCCATGTATTAAAAAGTTCCCATTTCGTTATAATTTGGATTTCTACCCCCATGTACAAAAATATTCCCATTTCATTATAATTTGGATTTTCTACCCCCATGTACAATAAATATTCCCATTTCATTATAATTTGGATTTACCACCCTCCCATGTACAATGAATAGTACAGAAATGTAAGGTTTTAGGCCCAGGCACACTCCTTGGCAATTTGCCTATTTATTAAAGGTGCTATCTCAGTTATAGCCCAAGCATAGAGAGATCACTTTAGGATAGGAGCCAGTATGCCGTTTCATGCCAAGGAGTGAAGAAGTAATCCTTGACCAAACAAGATGCTATATGGAGGAATAGAATGCTTTAATAATAGTTTTTCCAATAATATGATGTTGCTTTTTAATTACATGTATTACGTTTGTATATATATATATCCCACTCCTCATATTCTCTATATGGATGGGATATGGCAGGGTTGCTGTCTTCATATGAAGTGACCTGACGTCATGTAACGCATCAGGAACTTCCTTTCCTTCCCATGCTGAATAGCTCTGCAGGCGGGGGTGTGTGTGAGTTGTGATGTGTTTTTAATGTTTAGCTGGCGTAAAAGATCGATTTTAAGTTTATGATGTGGCAGCCCACTCCATACTTGTGGTTATTTGTATTAAAAAGGTAACAATTCTCCATATTTAATGTAAACAAAGGAAAAGTTGGAGAAATAGAGAAAGGCAGACACCAAATATTTTAAAATGAATTTATTTTAATTAATTTAATTATTATTTCTACTTCTACCTATTAACGTATAATCCAGAGGAAGGCAAAAAAAAACCTAAAGAAATATGCTTCAGAGGGGAAAAATTCCTTCCTGACCCCAATTGGCGATGGATTATACCCGGATTAACTTGAGCTAAAGGCTTTATAAAAAGGCTTATACTATATGGTCTTGCTCCTAACTTTTGCTTACTCTGCTCCTGGTCACTTCAGGTCTGCCCCTCTTAGTACTGCCACCCTACGGGCCTGTTCCCTTGGACCTGTCCACCTTTCAGCCTGCTGCCATCTGGTCTGCAACCATGGCTGTTTTAGTCATAAGCAACCTAGGCCAACCAATAGGGCACTTAGAAGCTAGAGGATGAAATATAACTTTTTTCTACTATGGGTATGTCCCTCTGTGGCCTTGCCCTCCCTCTATTCTATCCCTCCTCCTGTCTTGCCTCCCTTACTCCTGTATGCCTCAGGTCTGCCCCACTCCAGTCCAGCTCCTCTTTAGTCCTGCCCTATCTCCAGCCCAGCCACCTTAATCCCAATATGTCTCCCAACTCACATCCTTTCCTTTTCCAGCGTTTCTTTTCCATCTTTGTCTGATACCCTGCGGTCTTCCCTTCACATGGTTCTGCCCCCCCTTTGGTCACACCCTCCCTCAGTCATGTTACCCCTTATGACTTCCCAATTAATGGTCTTAGCCCCATTTCGGCATTCCCTCTGGTCCTGTCCCCTTGGTTCTTGCTCCCTTTGGGTCTTTCCCCCATTTGGTTTGGCCCTACCTCCAGTCTTTCCTTCTTTAGGTTCCGCCCCCAATCTGATTCTTTCTGTACGTAAGTCTTGCCCCAATCTATGTCTCCCCAACTCACATCCTTTCCCTTTTTCCAGCATTTCTTTTCCATCCTTTCGTCCTGATACCCTGCCGGTCTTCCCTCCACATGGTTCTGCCCCCCCTTTGGTCCTACACCTCCTTCAGTCATGTCACCACTTAGGACTTTCCCCCCCATTGAGTCCTGTTCCCCCTTTGGTTCTCCTCGACCTCCGCCCTTTTTTTCTTCTTCCCTCTTCCTTCCTTTCTCTTTGCTTTTCTCCCTCCTCTCTTCTACTTCTACATTCATCTGTTTACCTGGTTGTCTCCCTCGTTATTGGCCTGCCCCCTTTGGTCTCCCCCCCTTCAGTCCTGCCCCCCTTCAGTCCTGCGCTCCTCAGGTCTTGCCCCCCTTCATGCCTTTCCCTCTCAGGTCCTGCCCTCCCTCTGGTTTTTTCTCCTTTTGTCTTGCCCCCCCATTGGTTTGTTCTGGACTTGTTCCTTCTTCCCTGGTCTGCTCTATCTCAAGTCTTTTTTTTTTTGTGGACTTCTTCCATCTTCCCTTTGTCCGCTCCCATCTCAAGTCCCTTTTTATTCTGGACTTCTTCTTCTTCCCTTGTGTATATGGTGAGAGAGTGAATGATATGTTGAGTGTTTCTGAGATAGTAGATTCACATTTATGCCAAAAATCTCGCACATAGGGACACAACCACCAACAGTGCAATTGATCTGCCGTTTCACCACATCCTCTGAAACATAAAGGGAAATGATTTGGATTGATTTTGTACAGGTAGGCGGGAGTCGTGTACCAGTCGTAGAGTATCTTGAATGATTTTTCTACTGCTATTGTGTTTGATGAACATCTGTGGGAATTATGGTATTTTTTTGCCAATCTTCGTCCTTGTATTCCTGACCCAGTCTGGTCTTCCATTTGAGTGATTGTTTACTTTTATCTTGAAGGTGTGTTTGATATAATAAAACTTGTGTTTTGGATAGTAAGCCTTTGGACAAACCCCAATCTAGAATGATCTTTTCAAATTGTGTTATTTGTGCATCTTTATTTTTTTGTTTTATACTGAGGGCATATTTGTATAATCTCGTGTAGGTGTTCCAGTGTTCCTGTGATAGCTCCCACCTTGTTTGTGCTTCGGCTCACAGGATGTGATAGGGGTATATCTGTGTAAATTGCGTGGAGAAATAAGGAGTATAAAAAAACGGGGTTGTGTTTGAAAATTTGTGTAAAAGGTTTTCTGATCTATTAATTTTATCCCATATAGTCAGTGAGTCTTTGATAGTCTGGGTTATTAGTTTTGAATAGAAACTCTGTCTTTGTTCTCAGTCCATAGAATTGATGTTGGGTGTTGTGGTAGCATAATTTCTCTTTCTATATCCACCCAATCTTGGCTATTATCTCCCGCTACCCACTGTGTGGTCTGTGCGATTCTAGCTGCTATATAGTAATTATATAAATTCGGTAGTCCGAATCCTCCTTTCGATTTTTGTCTGGATAGATAATTTAGTTGGATTCTGGGTCTTTTGTTGTTCCAGACAAAATTTCTGACTGCTGCCTGGGTGGGTTGGAGGTCTTTTTTGCTAATTTTAGTGGGGATGGTTCTGAATAGGTATAGTAGCCTCGGGAACAGTGTCATTTTGGTTACGTTGATTCTGACAAATATATGGCATCCATTGTTTCATTTGTTTTTTCAAAGATGTAAACATTTGGGTGTAGTTTTGTTCGAATAAAATTTTGGTAGAGTGGCTTATATGGACACCTAGATATTTGAGGGTCTTGTTTGTCCATTTAAAAGAAAAGGATCTTTGCAGGTCCGCTTTTAAAGAGTCATCCAGGTTCATGGCCAGTGCCTTTGATTTGGAATGGTTGACTGCAAATCCTGACACTTCTCCGAAATCTCTTAGAGTGGAGAATATTATCGGTAAAGATTGGATCGGTTTTGTGATATATAGCAATGTGTCATCTGCATATAGAGAGATTTTGGACTCTATCCTACCTGTAGGTTTCCTGTTATTCCTGTTATTCTTGGGTCGTCACTGATCTTGGCCGCCAGTGGCTCTATACATAGTGCAAAGAGTAGAGGTGACAGCGGGCAGCCCTGTCTGGTACCGTTCTTTATGTCGAGATACCCAGAAGGGTATCCCATGTTTTTAACTCTCGCCTTGGGTTTGTTGTATAGGTTCATTAGGGCTGTTATGTATTCCATAGGGAACTTATACCTCATCAATACTCTGCTCATATAAAGCCAAATCAACCCTATCAAAAGCCTTCTCTATATCGAGGGAGAGAGCCATCATCTCTATTTTATGAAGATTTGCATGTTGAAGTAAAGTGATCGTTTTCCTGATATTATCGGAGGTCTGGCGGCCTAGAATAAATACGGTTTGATTCGGGTGGACCAGATCTGGGAGTATGTATTTAATTCTGTCTGCTAAAATGTTTGCTATTATTTTGACGTCTATGTTAATTAATGAGATAGGCCTGTAGTTTTCAGGTTGGGTGGAGTCTCTCTCGGGCTTAGGGATGACTATTATATTAGCTTCTAGCATTTCGGGGGGTAGCTTAGGGTCATCTCCAGATAATTCATTTATTAACTTACCGAGGGGCTAATTTTTTGGTGAACTTCTTATAGTATAGTGAGGTAAAGCCGTCTGGCCCTGGGGCTTTCCTAGTTTGGAAGCTTTTGATCCCGTCCGTTACTTCCTTAACTGTGACTGGTGATTGAAGGGATTTTTGTTGTTCTCTGGTTAGTGTTGGTAGTTTGAGGCTGTTGAGGAAACAGTCGATATTTTGTGTTGTGTTTGAATCTTTATTTGTGGTGTGGCCGTTATAGAGTTTTTGATAAAAATGCTGCAAATTTGTTAGAAATATAATTAGGGTCATATTGTAATCTGCATGTGTTGTCCCTTAAAGGGAGATATCTGTTTTGTGTCATTTTGTGTTTTAGCTTATTCGCAAGCAGGGTGTCTGCTTTATTGTATTTGGCATAGAATTTTTGGTTGAGGAATCGTAGTGCCATTTCCGCTTTGGAGTTCATAATGGTAGCTAATTCCTCTTTCTGTGATTCTAATCTAGATCGTATTTCTGGATTGGGGTTCTTACTGTGTGTTCTTTCTAGGTCTTTTATTGTTTTGAGTAGCTTAGTAACTTTGTGTTGATTTTGTTTCCTCTCTTGTGAGGCCAGCTGGATAAATTTACCTCTGATTACAGCTTTGTGGGCTAGACAGAGTGTTGGTGTTTTGATTTCAGGGGAAGTGTTCTCTGCAAAATAATATTCTCTCTCTGCTCTGGTAGTGTCTGTTATTTTTTCTTTAGATAATAGTGTCTCATTTAGTTTCCATGAGAATGAGGGTCTAGATTTCAGAATGTCGCCAAATTGAATTGACACGTAGGCATGATCAGACCAGGATATTTCTGACATATGGGGGTTTTGTAGTTGAGCAATGAATTGATGCGATACAAATGCGTAGTCTAGCCTGGTATAGATATCATGTACTGGTGAGTAGAAAGAGTATTCTTTATCATGTAGGTATTCTCCACGCATCAAATAGATTAAGGGCTTTAAAGGGCAACTAAAGCCACAGAACAACACTTAACCAGAAGGCAGAACATCTTGATATAAAACCAGTAATCTGTGTCTTACCTCTCATTTTGAAATGGGCACTGGGAAATTTACCTAAATAACATATGGTTTGTGCTTTACTTTTCAGCATTCTAATATCAGACAGTTTGGTCAACGACCATTATGTTCTGCACATGCTCAGTCCTTAGCTATGCCACAAAGTTGTTACAGTTGGTCACACCCATTAATAATCTCTAGCCAATCCTTTTACAGGACAGATAAAGGAAGCATGTGACTGAGGTCAGGAGGTGTGGTCTGACACTGCACATACACACAGATACTTCATCCAGTTCTTAACAGGCATATGATGCATAGCTTGATGTTTGTGGGGACAATTTTGACTTGTCTAGTTTAGGATTCAATGTTACATTGAAGTCGCCCATCATAATAATAGGCCCTGTCGCAAATGTGTTGATCTTGTTGTGCAACTCCTGGAAAAAGGATTTTTGATTTCTGTTGGGGGCGTATACCGATATCAGGGTTAATTTGTATTGCTGGATGGATCCATTTAGTATCAGATAGTGACCCTTAGGATCTCTAAATTTAGACTCCTACCTCCAGGGGATATTTTTATGTATCAGTACCACAACCCCCGCCTTACCCGTAGTAGTAGAGGCATAATATTGGGTGTTGTAGTTATTATTCCAATACCTTGGTTCTCTATCTTTTTTAAAGTGTGATTCTTGAATCATGAGGATATCTGGCTTTTATAGTATTGCAGGGCTTTCTTGCGCTTGAGTTAAGCCCCTTTACATTGTGCGAGATAATTTTAAGTGGTGTTGGGTTATATGGATGCATAGTTATCTGATAGTGAGTCTGTAGATTCCGAGGTTTGTGTCACTGTTATCTTGTTGTGTTGGTTGATTCAGATCTCGTGAAAATGGAGGTAGTGGGAGACCAAGGAACGGAGACCGGAGATCCAACAGTAATATTCTTAGACCCTGACCTCGATCCAAAGGAGCCCGAGCCTGAACCTGAGAACCGTGATAAAGAGATAGAAAACAATAATAATTAAATATTTAATAATAAACGGAGATAATAAAAAAAAGGAAAAAAACAAGCGAGAAGAAAAAACTATGGATTATTCTCTGGAGTGCTGGTTGAATTTTTCCGTATTATGGATTAACCCAATTGCTATTAGATTATGGGTGAGTGTACACCGTAACTCACTTCAGTTATTAAATACAGGTGACAACCTGCTTAACTAGGGGGTAGTCTCAGCTGATTGTTTTTCTTACTGTTAATTAACCGAAGTTATTCGTGGTAGTGGCTCCAGCAGCTCTAAGGTATCATGTACATTATACTTCAAATTATTGGCTATATATAATAGACCCTGAGGAAACACGTTCTTTTTCCCTCCCTGCATTAAAACCAGGGAAAAAATATTGGTAGCGCAGAAAGGCCTCCGAGGGAATCAGAGTGGTTTTATCTGATAAAGGGTAGGATCCCCTCTGATAAATCCATTATCATTCAGTTTCACCGTAATATGGCCTCATTGCCCCCTGCTTTAAACAGTTTCAAATATGGGAGAGTAGTAGGGAAAAAAAAAGAAAAACCCACAACAATCTGTTGTTACTCTTAGCCTTTGTCTCTGCGTCTACTCTAAATATTTAGTCCGGATGTTTGCATAGGGACCTTTCTAGTTTAAGGAACATATTACAGTGTAAACACTAGGGGTTTTTAGGTCTTCCTTATATTCACAGTTTAAACTTATACAGATCAGTTTTGATGTTTGACTCACCACCCTTGATCACAAGTGGGTCATCAGAACCCTGCAACACAGAGCCGAGAACATCCCCACTAGCAAAGAGCGAAGGCTAAAGAAATGAAAATCTCAGAGGAGCCCTTAAAAATTGTGGATATCCAGACTGGGCCTTTGTCAAAAGAAGTAGAAGGAAAGAAAAGAACACGAATACCAACAGGGAAGGGGAAAAGCAAGACAGGAGAAAGAACATGGTCATCCCATATGTAGCAGGGTCTGAGAAATTAAGAAGAATTTTCAAAAACATCGTATCCCTGTCTGCTTTAAACCGAACAACACACTGAGGCAGAATGGTACATCCGAAAGACCCAATACCAAAACACAAGAAAGCGACATCATATATGCAGTGCAGTGCAGTGAAGTGCTCTGATTTGTATGTGGGGGAGACCAAACAGCAACTGCATCAAACTATGGCCCAGCACAGAAGAGCCAATTCCTCGGGTCAGGACTCAGCCTGTATCTGCATCTTAAGGATAAGGACATACTTTGAAGAGTAATGTTAACATACTGGCGAAGGGACGTGACTGGTTCAAGAGAGGTGTTAAGGAGGCCATTATGTGAAAATAAAGAAACCAAGCCTAAATAGAGGTGGGGGGGTTCGACACCAACTGTCTGCCATGTACAATGCGTTTTAACACCTTACTCTGGGGCGTTCCTATAACACCTCTTAGCCACTATCCTATCACACACCTAAACACCTGGCTGTGATATGCTAATTGGGAATTTCCAGGGTACATAGTGCCACAGATTCTTGTACAAGTCATTCTGAATTGAGAAAGCCAGTCGGATGACTAGCGAAACGTCTTCAAGAACTACATTTCAAGTCCAGTTGATCTAATTGAATACAACAGATATACCATGACTGGTGAATGAGAACTTCACAAGCATATTTAAACTTTATACATTCATATCTTGTTGTTATAGTAGTGGGAGCTTGCTTCCTGATATTTGTTCTGCTATCCATATTTCGAACGTTAACAACGTGGTGATCTGTCCCCCCCATCCTCTCAGCACCGCCGTCCCATTTTCTTACATTCTTAAATTTCACAACAACTCCTATATTTCATTTCTGAATATCTCTGTAGGCCCTCCTGTTTGTTTTTTTTGAGAAGGGACTCCTTAATAGTAGCTTATATTACCTTCTTAACCTTAAACAAGACCACACTTTTGTACATTACACAGTCTTCTGTTTATGGACTTTCAGCCCTGATCACTGTATTGTTCCTCTTTTCCTTTCTTTTCCCTTTCCAGTGTCCTTCATAACCCTGATAATTCCAGTATCTCTTTTTTGTACATTAGGGGCACCACATTCTGTAGTAAACTCCCCCCCCCCCCCCCCCCGGCCCACACGGCCCCCAGACCCCTCAGCTGTGCTCCAGGATAGGGATCAGACTCGAGAGCGGAGCCGGGGGGGGGGGGGAGGACCACGGGCATCGGTAGAGTGGCGCAGGGACTTTTCTGTGTTGTCTTAATTTAGAAAGTTCTGGCGGCTTTTGAGTAGTTTAGTGTGTAGTCAGTACAAGTTTTTGAGTCCTGGTATAGTCAGTTAAAGTAGGAAGGCACCGTGTGGGAATGGCGGCAGTGTTTGCCCGATAGTCTAAGTCTCGGTGTTTGCTTAGACACCCCTAAGTTTGAATGAAAACTCAAAATGGTAGGTTTAGCCACACCTCTAGGATTTCTACGTGGGTCTCCATGTAGACACTAAAAGGAAGTGGAATTTTACCAACATCCAATTAGGTTCTGATCTTACACTGTTAGCAAATCAAAAAAATCTCTTAGGCATTGTATAGGACGAGAGAAAGTGTAAGGAATTTCCTGTATTATACCCAATTATGTGCGGTTTGTAAAACATGTGACAGTCTTAGCCAATTAGAAAATTCTTCAGACTCTTCAAACTACCCAGCATTCTTAGAGAAGTAGTTTTTCCCCAATATTAATAACATGAGACTGTGAAGTTCAATTTATAAGGAGGCGCGTGTATTAATTTTATACTCTGTGGGGAGCTTTTTTTGTTTCATATCATAAACACAAATGCCGATACCCCCCAACCAACACAAAGACACAGGTACACCCACCCCACTGACCTACCTTTCCATTCCATGGAAGCCATACTTAAAGGGTAACTATAGTCAAAAACGAATTTTGATCAATCAATAAAAGTTAGTTATACTGATGGTCAAACATGCAAAAACACATACCCCAACCTCACATGGGTACACACCTACTAACCTATCCTTGCATTCCTGTGGCAGCCATATTTAAAGGGTAAATAAAGTTAAAAAAACAATTTTGATATATCCTCAATAAAAGTTAGTTTCATGGTTGTAAACACAAAAAAGATATACCCCTCAACCAGAAAAAAGTTACACACACCTACTGACCTACCCTTCCATTTCCGTGGCAGCCATACTTAAAGGGTAACTATAGTCAAAAAACACATTTTGATCAATAATAAAAAAAAGTTTTTTTAACCCCCAACCTAACACAGGTACACACACCTCCTGACCTACTCCTCCATTACTGTTGCAGCCATACTTAAAGGGTAACTCAATTCAAAAAAACTATTTTGACCAATCATCAAAAAAATGTTGATTTTTTTAACCCCCAACCTGACACAGGAGAAAAAGATCCTGCACACTCATACTGAAATAATCACAGTCATTGGTGCTGGGTGCCACAGCGTGGTGGCAAACACGTAAACAATAAGAGTGAAAGCTGTGCACACCAGTCTTAATTGCAATGGGTGTTTATTACCACATCAGTGTAACACCATGTAACATTTCGGTGCTATTACTCACACCTTCATCAGACACATACCCAACCTGACACAGGTATACACACCTACTGATCTTTTTATCCATTTCTGTGGCAGCCATACTTAAAGTTAACAGCCATGTTCTGAATTTCAGTTTTTTTCTGTAATATGATTTAAAACATAACAGTACAAACACAAAAGGTAAAACACCATGAGAGGGGAGAGGGGCTCTAGCCTAAATATATTTTCCCTGACGCCTGCCCCGAAACTGCTGATAAAAAAAACAGCACTTTACATTCAACCAGCAAGCCCCTTGGCGCGCTCCGCCTTGATGCTCCCCAAATCCCCCCAGGCGGCAGTTAGGTGATAACATATGACTGATCGGATGGTCCTGGCGTCCGTGCACATTTACATCTGTGGTTTGATACATAGGATTCATAACCAGTACCACAAAAAACAATAAATTGTATTCACTACAAGTCCTGCAGTTCAATGTGAACACCTTCCATTAGCACACGGAGATACTAAGTAGCTGAGAGAATTCTTCCCACGTTTTCTGGTTGAATCATTGTGCTACAATGGACACTAACTGCAATATATTTTGTTAGGAATCATTTAGAAGGATGAGATACATTGTTTTAAATCACCAATGTCTAGACCAGGGTTTCTTATCCTTTTTATCTGTGGGGAACCCTTAAAACAATTTTCTGTCTCGGGGAACCCCTACATAAAATAATGATTATATATTAATTTTTCTTTACTTTCTCGGCCATCAAATTACATCATATATACAAATATAAAATGATAGATTTAGAAATATATCTCATTTAAAAAAAATGCACTCGAATTCCCCGCTGGGAATCTCAACCTTTTTATCCTTATAGAACCTTGTAAATGTAAATATCTCAGGAAACCCTTCCAAAAACATTACTTATTTTTATTTATCTCTCAGACATCAATACACCAAACACATAATTCATACAAATATTGAACATTCATAAATATATAGTAAAATATATATCTGTATTTTTCACAATGGCGGATCCATACAGTTTCTGTCAATCTCCCATGCAACCTCTCTGGACCCCTGGTTGAGAAACGCTGGTCAAAGAAATGTGTTTTTTAGGTTGAATAATTTACACTATAAAACACAATAAAAGATAACTAATTAGAAAGTCCTCACACAATATTCTTTAAAAAAAAACAAACAAAACAAAGCATGTTTTTTTTAACAGTAATTGATTTATTTAGTATTATGGCAACTGGATATTTGCCGCAATTACACTGTGCAAATGTCAGCATATTATGTTTGCAGGTTTTTAGTTCTCAGCACTTTGTGTGTATTGCAAAAGAAGGTACAGTTAGGTGGAAAAAAGGAACTTTTTTTTTTCTCTCTCGAAGAATGTTTGTACAAAACACTGCAAGCCTTTTCTTAGGTCCTGTTTAAATATCTAACTGTCCAGCAGCATAGTTCCTTAGACAATTTTAATCACAACAGGAGTGAACATTTCTGTTATAGACAAAGACACCAATAATAATGGCTGTAAAATTTTAAAAAGGAATGTAACAAAAACATACACCTAGCTATTGAGCACATATTAGCTTCTGTAATCATAATATTCTATAAGGGCAAAATCTGTGGTCTTACAGCTATACAGTTGGTCTATTTGTTTTATTGTATAAAGCCTTCACTTAAAGTCTCATCCCAGAAAACATTTTCAGAAATCTCACACTTTATAATCAATGACCTGGAACCCATTTATTCTAAGTACTTCAATAAAGTGTTTTATTTGTTATATGCAGCATATTACACCCTCACTATTGCCTTAATGTTACTGTGAAATCTGAGCTCTATTTAACAGCAGGATTAAATAAATATGAATCCTGGGTCACTAAAGCAGCCCACACGGTCATACTCCACAGGGTCTATAAACTCAGATTTTATAACTAAGGAAAAACAGTTAAAGGGCATTTCCACCTTAAAAATAACCTTTTCTCATCGTTTAGGCATCCCCCTGCCAAACTAACCGCATGGTTTAAATTCCCAAAAAGTTGCATTTAGCTTATTTACCAGCCTTCGTTCCCGTGGCCACGGCTTTCAATGATACTTCCGGTAACCACGTTTGTGATTGGCTGAGAGGCTGCTGGCTATTGAAACACCCACAGGAAAAAATGTAAACCATGAAGTTAGGGTTGGGAGGGGGTGCCTACAAAACAAAAAGGAGTTTATTTTTACACAATGCAATGAAGAGATGAAAATCCGCAGGGTGGGAGGTAGCGGGGGAAAGGGGCTCCCCTGCGCATGCCAGATTCTTCTAGGAGGACAGGGAATGGCCAGATGCCTTTTCGAACACAGGAAGGCTCCTACACTTCCGTTTCCTGTACTTTGGACAGACACTGCAGGACAACCATTTGGAGCAGAGGTGTAAGGTAAGGAATTTTTTTTAACACTGCACAGTGGGGCCAGCAGTAAGGAAAATGTTAGTTTGGGAGTGGACATGCCCTTTAAAAGAGAAATTCAGGTGAAAATTTTTTTCCTGACATATCTCAGAAACAGGTTTCACCACAGCAATCCATGTATTTTTTTTTATTACCCTTGGCAAAAAAAAGTAAGCTCATTACAGTCCTACTGAAAAGAAAATACAAGGGGTAAGAGAGTAGTGAAAGAGCTTGCATTACAAGTGTATATGTAGTTAAAAAAAAAAAATAAAACAATACATATATATATATAATATATAATATATTTTAATATATATATATATATATATATATATATATATAGTATATATATATATATACTGCTATTACAAGCCAACTGAAATGTTGCCACCACCCCTCCCCCCAATGTATAATTTAGGAAATTCTTTCTGATAAATTGTAATTTTCCTCTTTCAGCTGACACAGAGGCACTACAAGTAGAATCTACTGCAAGCCTTCAGTTTTTTATTCATCCCACTCAACCGGTATTTACAGGCAAAACCAGTGTGCTTTATTTAAAGTAAGGAGTTCTTTAACAAAATACTCCTTCTACTGTGATGAGGGTAAAGAGGTTGTAAAATGTAAATGGGCCGCCTACTTTACTCTTTGTGTACAAGTGAGCTGAAATTTCAGGTCAATTAAATGGGGAAGTTTTAGTATTAGGTGCTCTTTTTTACATGGGGGTTTCCTTTAAAGCTGTTTTTGGAGCAGCCATATTTAAAGAATATTTTATTATTATTGAAGGGCATGTCCACCCTAAAAAATTTAGTTTGGCAATAAGGTAGACTTTAAACAGGCACTGCAGTATAACCATAAGGAGCAGAGATATAAGTTAAGGATTTATTTAAACTACAGTGGGGCCAGTATGGGGTTGAATTTTAGCTGACAAGCCCTTTAAAAAAATATTAACCAGACCACAAAGATAGTTTTGTTTACACCAGTTACTGCAATGTTACAAGATCACAATGCCAACTAATGTATGACAGGTTTAACAGTTCCCTACTTTAATCCACACTTTGATACATCTAAGAAAAACTGGGGTGGGGGAGAAACTATTAAATGAAACCTAAACCCTAAATACAATACTAATTACAGAGAGAAATTAGCCTATTCTTCATGTAATCTCATCAGGAGACACATGCAATGAAATGTCTGTTTATAAACCAGCTCTGTCAATCTTCTATTGACTATCAAAATTAAAGGGCAGTCTAAAAACATCAGGAACAACCCCTTCTCACCATGCATTTTTGCATGTTATAGAATGAACCACATTTTATAGAGAGGTGGGAGCGCGGTCTATTTCTTGGGCAGCGGTACACACAAAGTCTGGTTGAGCCCAACAGCTGCCTGTTAAGTGAGTATTAGTGTATGCAAGTTACCTTGCTATTCACCACAACAGTAGTAGAGTTCCGTCACACAACTGAAACACAGTGAACGGTCTGCAATATATTCTTCTGCACTGGCTGTTCACAACAGTGTGCATTAACTCATGGGACAATGTTGTGTATTGAAATAAATTTCCCTGTGGGCGAATCTTTGTACATGTAGCAACAACCCACAAAGCTTATAGTAAACTGTACATTACTAAAAATCAGCCCGAGAGCATACACTGTGAGGAAAAAGATTACACACAATTAATATAACGCTGTTATATTAATTGTTGATGTGTTCCTATTGTAGTATTTCAACAGGGCCATTACATTAAAACAGACTCTAGTAGAAAGATTAAAAGGGAACTGTGGTCTACCTGCCTTCTTTGGATCTTCTCTCCTTCACCTCCTCCCCATAGAACAAAACAGGCTGCTAAGCAGATGCCAAAAAGCCTGTCTGTATAGCCATGTTTGGGCAACCAAAATTTGCCATCTGTACATAACTTTACAGGTAACATTGAACAAGCAAATAAATACATTTTAAAACAATCAATCCAAAATATCAGAGCCAACACATCCTGATAACACAGGATGTATTCACTTGAGAGGAAAAACCCAAAGTGCAAACAATCCAACAAAATATAAATCTTAATAAGTGCAGAGAATTTTTTTGTTAACCTAGATATGTCAGTAAACACTAACTAGATGGTTCCAGCTGATTAAAAAGAGGAAGATAACCAGAATGCTCTTCCAGCTATGATGTTTACCAATTCTCTTTTCACTGATAAAAAAAATGTAGGCTCCATGAAAACTGTACATTCATTGTTATCCTTAAGGAAGAATAATAATCTTCATGTGTTTGGTCATTAAAATATAACTGAACATCTTTTATCTCTTCTGATTCTCTGCAGAAAGTTCAGTGACTGGATTTACAAACCCAGCATACTCAGAGTTCCCATTATCATCCAGTTCTGCACTGACAAAATCATTCTCCCACTCCAGCCCATTTGAATCATCAGAGACAGAAGCTGTATGACTTCCAGACTTCTTGCCACTGTATTTAAAGGCTGCATGTAGGATGTCTTCTTCTGTTTTTGATCGCTCTCTCATAGGGATCATCCTATTCATTCCTTTAAAAAACAGATTATTGTTATTATAAAGGTTATATTTTTTTAAACAGCATGCTCCAAGCCCCCTGAATTTTTGTTATATTACTTTATTGCTCAGGATAAAAATGACAATAACAAAGTATTCTTAAGAACGTGCTTGTGAAGGTTCTCATTCATCCAGGTCATGGTATATCTGTTGTATTCAATTAGATCAACTGGACTTGAAATGTAGTTCTTGAAGACGTTTCGCTAGTCATCCGACTGGCTTTCTCAATTCAGAATGACTTGTACAAGAATCTGTGGCAATTATGTACCCTGGAAAATCCCAATTAGCATATCACAGCCAGGTGTTAAGGGTGTGATTAGATAGTGGCTAAGAGGTGTTATAGGAACGCCCAGAGTAAGGTGTTAAAACAGCATTGTACATGGCAGACAGTTGGTGTCGAACCCCCCCACCTCTATTTAGGCTTGGTTTCTTTATTTTCACATAAATGGCCTCCTTAACACCTCTCTTGAACCAGTCACGTTCCTTCGCCAGTATGTTAACATTACAATCTTCAAAGGTATGTCCTTTATCCTTAAGATGCAGATACACGGCTGAGTCCTGACCCGAGGAATTGGCTCTTCTGTGCTGGGCCATACGTTGATGCAGTTGCTGTTTGGTCTCCCCCACATACAAATCAGAGCATTCTTCACTGCACTGCACTGCATATATGATGTCGCTTTTCTTGTGTTTTGGTATTGGGTCTTTCGGATGTACCAATTGCTGCCTCAGTGTGTTGTTCGGTTTAAAGCAGACAGGGATACGATGTTTTTTGAAAATTCTTCTTAATTTCTCGGAGACCCCTGCTACATATGGGATGACCATGTTCTTTCTCCTGTCTTGCTTTTCCCCTTCACTGTTGGTATTCGTGTTCTTTTCTTTCCTTCTACTTCTTTTGACAAAGGCCCAGTCTGGATATCCACAAGTTTTAAGGGCTCCTCTGAGATGTTTCATTTCTTTAGCCTTCGTCTCTGTGCTAGTGGGGATGTTCTCGGCTCTGTGTTGCAGGGTTCTGATGACCCCCAGCTTGTGATCTAAAGGGTGGTGGGAGTCAAACATCAAATACTGATCTGTATAAAGTTTAAACTGTGAATATAAAGGAAGACCTAAAAACCCCTAAGTGTTTACACTGTAAATATGTTACTTAAACTAGAAAGGTCCCTATGCTAGTCCGATGTTTGCATGCGACCCCTTTTCTAGTTTAATAACATATTTACATTGTAAACACTTAGGGTGTTTAGGTCTTCCTTTATATTCACAGTTTAAAACTTTATACAGATCAGTATTTGATGTTTGACTCCCACCCCCTTTAGATCACAACTGGGGGTCATCAGAACCCTGCAACACAGAGCCGAGAACATCCCCCTAGCACAGAGGCGAAGGCTAAAGAAATGAAACATCTCAGACCCTTAAAAACTTGTGGATATCCAGACTGGGCCTTTGTCAAAGAAGTAAAAGGAAAGAAAGAACACGAATACCAACAGTGAAGGGAAAAGCAAGACAGGAGAAAGAACATGGTCATCCCATATGTAGCAGGGTCTCCTGAGAAATTAGAAAATTTTCAAAAAACATCGTATCCCTGTCTGCTTTAAACCGAACAACACACTGAGCAGCAATTGGTACATCCGAAGACCCAATACCAAAACACAAGAAACGACATCATATATGCATGGCAGTGCAGTGAAGAATGCTCTGATTTGTATGTGGGGGAGACCAAACAGCCACTGCATCAAATATGGCCCAGCACAGAGAGCCAATTCCTCGGGTCAGGACTCGCCTGTATCTGCATCTTAAGGATAAAGGACATAACCTTTGAAGATAATGTTAACATACTGGCGAAGGAACGTGACTGGTTCAAGAGAGGTGTTAAGGAGGTCCATTTATGTAAAATAAAGAAACGCCTAATAAGGTGGGGGGTTCGACCCAACTGTCTGCCATGTACAATGCTGTTTAAAACACCTTACTCTGGGCGTCTTCCTATAACACCTCTTAGCCACTATCCTATCACACACCCTTAACAACCTAACACTGGCTGTGATATGCTAATTGGGAATTTCCAGGGTACATAGTGCCACAGATTCTTGTAGCAAGTCATTCTGAATTGGAGAACCAGTCGGATGACTAGCGAAACGTCTTCAAGAACTACATTTCAAGTCCAGTTGATCTAATTGAATACAACAGATATACCATGACCTGGATGAATGAGAACCTCACAACATATTTAACTTTATACATTTCATATCTTGTTGTTATAGTTGGGAGCTTGCTCCCTGATATTTGTTCGCTATCCATATTTCCGAACGTTAACAACGTGTGATCTGTCCCCCCCTCCTCTCATCACCGCCCCTCCCATTTTCTTACATTCTTATTTCACAACAATCTCCTAATATTTTCATTTCTGAATATCTCTGTAGCCCTCCCTGTTTTGTTTTTTGAGAAGGGACTCCTTAATAGTAGCTTTATATTACTTCTTTAACTTTAAACAAGACAACACTTTGTACATTACCGTCTTCTGTTTATGGACTTTCAGCCCCTGATCACTGTATTTTTCCTCTTTTCCTTTCTCTTTTCCCCTTTCCAGTGTACCTTCATAACCCTGATAATTCCAGTAATCCTCTTTTTTGTACATTTAGGGGCACCACATTCTGTTATAGACTCCCCCCCCCCCCCCCCCCCGGCCCACCACGGCCCCCAGACCCCTCAGCTGTGCTCCAGGATAGGGATCAAACTCGAGAGCGGAGCGGGGGGCCGGGGGGGGGAGCGGACCCACGGGGCATCTGGAACTTTTTCTGTGTTGTCTTAATTTAGAAAGTTCTGGCGGCTTTTGAGTATTTTAGTGTGTAGTCATTACAATTTTTTGAGTTCCTGGTATAGTCAGTTAAAGTAGAAGGCACCGTGTGGGAATGGCGGCAGTGTTTGCCCGATAGTCTAAAGATCTCGGTGTTTGCTTAGACACCCCTAAGTTTGAATGGAAAACTCAAAATGGTAGGTTTAGCCACACCTCTAGGATTTCTACGTGGGTCTCCATGTAGACACTAAAGGAAGTGGAATTTTACCAACATCCAATTAGGTTCTGATCTTACACTGTTAGCATCAAAAAAATCTCTTAGGCATTGTATAGGACAGAGAAAGTGTAAGGAATTTCCTGTTTATACCCAATTATGTGCGGTTTGTAAACAGTGACAGTCTTAGGCCAATTAGAAAATTCTCAGACTCTTCAAACTACCCAGCATTCTTAGAGAAGTAGTTTTTTTTCCCCAATATTAATAACATGAGACTGTGAAGTTCAATTTAAAAGGAGGCTGTATTTAATTTTATACTCTGTGGGGAGCTTTTTTTTGTTTCATGATCATAACACAAATGCCGATACCCCCCAACCAACCACAAAGACACAGGTACACCCACCCTACTGACCCACCTTTCCATTCCCATGGAAGCCATACTTAAAGGGTAACTATAGTCAAAAAACGAATTTTGATCAATCAATAAAAGTTAGTTATACTGATGGTCAAACATGCAAAAACACATACCCCCAACCTCACATGGTACACACCTACTAACCTACCCTTGCATTCCTGTGGCAGCCATATTAAAGGGTAAATAAAGTTAAAAAAACAATTTTGATATATCCTCAATAAAAGTTAGTTTCATGTTGTAAAACACAAAAAGATATACCCCCTCACCCAGACCAAGTTACACACAACCTACTGACCCTACCCTTCCATTTCCGTGGCAGCCATACTTAAAGGGTAACTATAGTCAAAAAACACATTTGATCAATAATAAAAAAAGTTTTTTTTAACCCCACCTAACACAGGTACACACACCCTCCTGACCTACTCCTCCATTACTGTTGCAGCCATACTTAAAGGGTAACGTCAATTCAAAAAAACTATTTTGACCAATCATCAAAAAAATGTTGATTTTTTTAACAACCCCAAACCTGACACAGGAGAAAAGATCCTGCACACTCATACTGAAATAACACAGTCATTGTGCTGGGTGCCACAGCGGGTGGCAAACACGTAACACATAAGAGTGAAAGCTGTGCACACCAGTCCTTAATTGCAATGGGTGTTTTTTATTACCACCTCAGTGTAACACCATGTAACATTTCGGTGCTATTACTCACACACTTCATCAGACACATACCCAACCTGACACAGGTATACACACCTACTGATCTTTTTATCCCATTTCTGTGGCAGCCATACTTAAAGTTAACAGCCATGTTCTGAATTTCAGTTTTTTTCTGTAATATGATTTAAAACATAACAGTACAAACACAAAGGTAAAACACCATGAGAGAGGAGGGGCTCTAGCCTAAATATATTTTCCTCCCTGACGCCTGCCCCGAAACTGCTGATAAAAAAAACAGCACTTTACATTCACCAGCAAGCCCCTTGGCGCGCTCCGCCTTGATGCTCCCCAAATCCCCCCAGGCGGCAGTTAGGTGATAACATATGACTGATCGGATGGTCCTGGCGTCCGTGCACATTTACATCTGTGGTTTGATACATGATTCATAACCAGTACCACAAAAAACAAAAACAATAAATTGTCTTCACTACAAGTCCTGCAGTTCAATGTGAACACCTTCCATATCACACGGAGATACTAAGTAGCTGAGAGAATTCTTCCCACGTTTTCTGGTTGAATCATTGTTCTACAATGGACACTAACTGCAATATATTTTGGTTAGGAATCATTTAGAAGGATGAGATACATTGTTTTAAATCAACCAATGTCTAGACCAGGGTTTCTTATCCTTTTTTATCTGTGGGGAACCCTTAAAACAATTTTCTGTCTCGGGAACCCCTACATAAATAATGATTATATATTAATTTTTCTTACTTTCTCGCCATCAAATTACATCATATATACAAATATAAAATGTAGATTTAGAAATATATCTCATTTAAAAAAAATGCCCTCGAATTCCCCGCTGGGAATCTCAACCTTTTTATCCTTATGAGAACCTTGTAAATGTAAATATCTCAGGAAACCCTTCCAAAAACATTACTTATTTTTATTTATCTTCCTCAGACATCAATACACCAAACACATATTCTATACAAATATTGAACTTCATAAAATATAGTAAAATATATATCTGTATTTTTCACAATGGCGGATCCATACAGTTTCTGTCAATCTCCCATGCAACCTCTCTGGACCCCTGGTTGAGAAACGCTGGTCAAAGAAATGTGTTTTTTAGGTTGAATAATTTACACTATAAAACACAATAAAAGATAACTAATTAGAAAGTCCTCACACAATATTCTTTAAAAAAAACAAACAAAACAAGCATTTTTTTTTTAACATAATTGATTTATTTAGTATTATGGCAATGGTATTTGCCGAATTTACACTGTGCAAATGTCAGCATATTATGTTGGCGGTTTATAGTTCTCAGCACTTTGTGGTGTATTGCAAAGAAGGTACAGTTAGGTGGAAAAAAGAACTTTTTTTTTTTCTCTCTCAAAGAATTTTTGTACAAAACACTGCAAGCCTTTTCTTAGGTCCTGTTTAAATATCTAACTGTCCAGCAGCATAGTTCCTTAGACAATTTTAATCACACAGGAGTGAACATTCTGTTATAGACAAAGACACCAATAATAATGGCGTGTAAATTTTAAAAAAGGAATGTAACAAAACATACACCTAGCTATTGAGCACATATTAGCTTCTGTAATCATAATATTCTATAAGGCGCAAAATCTGTGGTCTTACAGCTATACAGTTGGTCTATTTTTTTTATTGTATAAAGCCTTCACTTAAAGTCTCATCCCAGAAAACATTTTCAGAATCTCACACTTATAATCAATGACCTGGAACCCATTTATTCTAATTACTTCAATAAATGTTTTATTTGTTATATGCAGCATATTACACACCTCACTATTGCCTTAATGTTACTGTGAAACTGAGCTCTATTTAACAGCAGATTAAATAAATATGAATCCTGGGTCACTAAAGCAGCCCACACGGTCATACTCCACAGGTCTATAAACTCAATTTTATAACTAGGAAAAAACAGTTAAAGGGCATTTCCACCTTAAAAATAACTTTTCTCATCGTTAGAGGCATCCCCCTGCCAAACTAACCGCATGGTTTAAATTCCCAAAAAGTTGCATTTAGCTATTTACCAGCCTTCGTTCCCGTGCCACGGCTTTCAATGATACTTCCGGTAACCCACGTTTGTGATTGGCTGAGAGGCTCTGGCTATTGAACACACCCACAGGAAAAAATGTAAACCATGAAGTTAGGGTTGGGAGGGGGTGCCTACAACAAAAAGGAGTTTATTTTTACACATGCATGAAGAATGAAATCCGCAGGTGGGAGGTAGACGGGGGAAAGGGGCCTCCCCTGCGCATGCCAGATTCTTCTAGGAGGACAGGGAATGGCCAGATGCCTTTTTCGAACACAGGAAGGCTCCTACACTTCCGTTTCCTGTACTTTGGACAGACACTGCAGGACAACCATTTGGAGCAGTGTGAAGGTAGGAATTTTTTTTTTACAACCTGCACAGTGGGGCCAGCAGTAAGGAAATGTAGTTTGGGAGTGGACATGCCCTTTAAAAAGAAGAATTCAGGTAAATTTTTCCTGACATATCTCAAAACAGGTTTCACCACAGCAATCCATGTATTTTTTTTTTTATTACCCTTGGCAAAAAAGTAGCTCATTACAGTCCTACTGAAAAGAAAATACAAGGGGTAAGGAGTAGTGAAAGAGCTTGCATTTACAAGTGTATATGTAGTTTAAAAAAAAAAAATAAACAATACATATATATATATATATATATATATATATATATATATATATATAACTGCCTATTACATAGCCAACTGAAATGTTGCCACCACCCCTCCCCCAATGTATAATTTAGGAAATTCTTTCTGATAAATTGTAATTTTCCTCTTTCCAGCTGACACAGAGGCACTTACAAGTAGAATCTACTGCCAGACCTTCAGTTTTTTATTCATATCCCACTCAACCGGTATTTACAGGCAAAACCAGTGTGCTTTATTTAAAGTAAGGAGTTCTTTAACAAAATACTCCTTCTACTGTGATGAGGGTAAAGAGGTTGTAAAATGTAAATGGGCCGCCTACTTTACTCTTTGTGTACAAGTGAGCTGAAATTTCAGGTCAATTAAATGGGAAGTTTAATATTAGGTGCTCTTTTTTACATGGGGTTTTCTTTAAAGCTGTTTTTGGAGCAGCCATATTTAAAGAATATTTTATTATTATTGAAGGGCATGTCCACCTAAAAAATTTATGTTGGCAATAAGGTAGACTTTAAACAGGCACTGCAGTATAACCAAAGGAGCAGAGATATAAGTTAAGGATTTATTTAAACTACAGTGGGCCAGTATGGGGTTGAATTTTAGCTGACAAGCCCTTTAAAAAAATATAACCAGACCACAAAGATAGTTTTGTTACAAACCAGTTACTGCAATGTTACAAGTCACAATGCCAACTAATGTATGACAGGTTTAACATTCCCTACTTTAATCCACACTTTGATACATCTAAGAAAACTGGGTGGGGAGAAACTATTAAATGAAACCTAAACCCTAAATACAATACTAATTACAGAGAGAAATTAGCCTATTCTTCATGTAAATCTCATCAGGAGACACATGCAATGAAATGTCTGTTTATAACCAGCTCTGTCATCTTCTATTGACTATCAAAATTAAAGGGCAGTCAAAAACATCAGGAACAACCCCTACTCACCATGCATTTTGCATGTTATAGAATGAACCACATTTTATAGAGAGGTGGGAGCGCGGTCTATTCTTGGGCAGCGGTACCACACAAGTCTGGTTGAGCCCAACAGCTTGCCTGTTAAGTGAGTATTAGTGTAGCAAGTTACCTTGCTATTCACCACAACAGTAGTAGAGTTCCGTCACACAACTGAAACACGTGAACGTCTGCAATTATTCTTCTGCACTGGCTGTTCACAACAGTGTGCATTAACTCATGGGACATATGTTTGTGTATTGAATAAATTTCCCTGTGGGTGAATCTTTGTACATGTAGCAACAACCCACAAAGCTTATAGTAAACTGTACATTACTAAAAATCACCCGAGAGCATACACTGTGAGGAAAAGATTACACACATTTAATATAACGCTGTTATATTAATTGTTGATGTGTTCCTATTGTAGTATTTCAACAGGGCCATTACTTTAAAACAGACTCTAGTAAGAAAGATTAAAAGGGAACTGTGGTCTACCTGCCTTCTTTGGATCTTCTCTCCTTCACCTCCTCCCCATAGAACAAAACAGGCTGCTAAGCAGATGCCAAAAAGCCTGTCTGTATAGCCATGTTTGGGCAACCAAATTTGCCATCTGTACATAACTTTACAGGTAACATTGAACAAGCAAATAAATACATTTTAAAAAATCAATCCAAATATCAGAGCCAACACATCCTGATAACACAGGATGTATTCACTTGAGAGGAAAAACCCAAAGTGCAAACAATCCAACAAATATAAATCTTAATAAGTCAGAGAATTTTTTTGTTACCTAGATATGTCAGTAAACACTAACTAGATGTTCCAGCGGATTAAAAAGAGGAAGATAACCAGAATGCTCTTCCAGCTATGATGTTTACCAATTCCTCTTTTCACATGATAAAAAAATGTAGGCTCCATGAAAACTGTACATTCATTGTTATCCTTAAGGAAGATAATAATCTTCATGTGTTTGGTCATTAATATAACTGAACATCTTTTATCTCTCTGATTCTCTGCAGAAAGTTCAGTGACTGGATTTACAAACCCAGCATACTCAGAGTTCCCATTATCATCCAGTTCTGCACTGACAAAATCATTCTCCCACTCAGCCCCATTTGAATCATCAGAGACGAAGCTGTATGACTTCCAGACTTCTGCCACTTGTTTTAAAGGCTGCATGTAGGATGTCTTCTTCTGTTTTGATCGCTCTCTCATAGGGTCATCCTATTCATCCTTTAAAAACAGATTATTGTTATATAAAGGTTATATTTTTTTAAACAGCATGCTCCAAGCCCCCTGAATTTTTTGTTTATTACTTTATTGCTCAGATAAAATGACAATAACAAAGTATTCTTAGAACTTTGCGTAAGGTTCTCATTCATCCAGGTCATGGTATATTCTTTGTATTCAATTAGATCAACTGGACTTGAAATGTAGTTCTTGAAGACGTTTCGCTAGTCATCCGACTGGCTTCTCATTCAGAATGACTTGTACAAATAATCGTGGCAATTATGTACCCTGGAAATCCCAATAGCATATCACAGCCAGGTGTAAGGGTGTTATTAGATAGTGGCTAAGAGGTGTTTAGGTAACGCCAGAGTAAGGTGTTAAAACAGCATTGTACATGGCAGATAAAGGAAGATGCACAGTGGGTACTCAACACCTCAGACTAACCATGATAAGGGACCATGCTCCTGGCCGATAACACACATATGAGGCTTTAACAAGGGATCCCACCAGCCGTTACAAGAAAAGAGTCATTAGACTTACTACAACAGCTTCAAAAAGATAAAGCCACTTGAGACCCGAGCAAGTATCATCGCCTCTACCTGGTGAGGACGCATCCATGCATATATGGACTCCCAAAGATACATAAGAAGAGAAGGCCCCATAAGACCTATAGGTCAGCAGCATCAACCTCGTAACATACAACGGTGGCAAAATATCTGCTAACTCTTAGGACCTTTGGTGGGAAGTTCTAAGCATCACCTCCAGAACTCTCAGGATTTCACCAACAAGATTGAAGAATAGTACTCGGTGTAGAAGAAGAAACTATGGTGTCCTATGATGTGACATCTCTCTTCACTTTTTATACCCACCAAGGAGGATGTTGACTGGTGAGAAAGACGGCTGGCCAAACAGCACTTACCAGCAGAACTGATCTCCACCCCAACAGGTGTGTTCCTTGTTGGACTTGTGCCTGAATCCACCTATTTCAAATACAGGGATAAGTTCTTATAAGCAAAAACTGGATGTGCTATGGGATCTCCAGTTTTACCTATTGTGGCCAACCTTTACATGGAGGAGCGATAGAACACAGGCGCTTATACCTTTAAAGGGCATACGCACCTAGCCACTGGTTCAGATATGTTGAATGACACCTGGTTTAAAATCCACCAGAAGGAAGTCAAGCTTTCACAGAACACATTAATGCGGTGGACCAAAACCATTAAATTCACAAGGTAGAGATGTACAAAACAACAAACTGGCTTCTGTGACTTGCTTAGGTAGAAGTTAAAGTAAAATGGTAAATTGGAAAGTAGAGGTTTACAGAAAACAACACACACAGATCGTATTTGTTTGACTCCCACCACCCTTTAGATCCGAAGCTGGGGTCATCAGAACCCTGCAACACAGAGCGTAACTCCCCACTAGCACAGAGCGAAGGCTAAAAAATGAAACATCTCAGAGAGCCCTTAAAAACAAAAGAGTAGAAGGAAAGAAAAGACACGAATACCAACAGTGAAGGGGAAAAGCAGACAGGAGGAAGAACATGGTCATCCCATATGTAGCAGGGGTCTCCGAGAAATTAAGAAGAATTTTCAAAAAAACATCGTATCCCTGTCTGCTTTAAACCGAAGCAAACACACTGAGGCAGCAATTGTACTCCGAAAGACCCAATATACAAAAAACAAGACAACGACATCATATATGCAGTGCAGTGCAGTGAAGAATGCTCTGATTTGTATGTGGGGGAGACCAAACAGCAAACGCATCAACGTTATGGCCCAGCCACAGAAGAGCCAATTCCTCGGGTCAGCACTCAGCGTGTATCTGCATCTTAAGGATAAAGGACATACCTTGAAGATGTAAGTAACATACTGGCGAAGGAACGTGACTGGTTCAAGAGAGTGTTTAAGGAGGCCATTTATGTGAAAATAAAGAAGAAACCAAGCCTAAATAAGAGGTGGGGGTTCGACACCAACTGTCTCCATGTACAATGCTGTTTTAACACCTTACTCTGGGCGTTCCTTAAACACTCTTAGCCACTATCTAATCACACCCTTAACACCCTGCTGGATATGCTAATTGGGATTTTCCAGGATACATAATTGCCAAACAGATTCTTGTACAAGTCATTCTGAATTGAGAAAGCCAGTCGATGACTAGCGAAACGTCTTCAAGAACTACATTTCAAGTCCAGTTGATCTAATTGAATACACCACAGATATCTTAAGAACCTTCCCCACCATATGACACACCCACCAAGAGAAGTTTTCTCCACCCATAAATACTTAAGCAGGGTTTCACCATTTCAGCTCCCTGTCACTGCTACCTGGCCACGCTCCTGCAATAATCACTTCTGTGGCAAGTATTTACAGGGAGATTCATAAGGTGTAAGTTTCATGCTACAAACTACTCAAACCTTACTGCATTCCAAACATTTGGAATTGGTGCGGGTTCCGTAAAATATTAGTAGAGAGCAAACCCACCCATCACTATTATCTGTGTGACCCACTCGGTATGCTGAGAGTGTACCAGTTTCGTATTCACACCTGGAGTACAGTAATGTTAGAGGACTGTGCACAGCTACTCCTAAACTCCATGTTAAACATTTACATCTAGTTGCATTGATTTTACACCCATTTACCCAATATTGTGGTGTCCTTTGCATGCACCAACAGTTAAGAATTATCTGATAAATCTAATTAACATTCATTTAAACACATTAGTAAGATGTACCTTCTCATCCTCCCATTCGAGATCAAGAGATGTATTGTCATCATTCCCACTGTTGACTTTGTTTTGGTAGTTAAATCACAGCTGCTTTCTGTGTTTGGTGTTAAATGTTAGCTTCAGAAGACAATCCTGCAGGAAAAGCCCAGTAAATAATTAATAGATTATAACAAATAAGGACAATTATACTCACCCCCCCCCACTACTCTCCTTTAATAACCAATAGTACCCAGGGTGAACAATTATTATAGATACTTGTAAAGTACCCAATACCTGAAATTTATGTCATTACCCTGGGTACTCTTCAAGTGTGATCGAAGGTAAGGGGATAGGATTGCCTTTAATTCAAGTAGTTTGATTTTCACAGTTTAACATTTACCAGCTTTGAGGAAAAAAAATTGTAAAATATATCTAACTTACTTCTTTCCTGACAGCTCCATATTGCGACTTCATATTCTGCAAGTAGGTTTCAAATCCTCTAATACAGAACTGTACAAGAAAATTATATCAAGGAAATAACCTTAAAGACTGAAAGAGCTTGTTAAGCAGTTAGCAAAAACCTATGCAACATATACAACTGTATTCATATTTCATGATTTAAAGGCTATGTCCACCCACAAACATATTTTCTAATTAGTTTCCCCAAGGGCTCCCAGCCCCAACCGCTATACTTGTATCTTCAGAAAGCCCCCCAAACTCTACTTACCTCCCCTCTTTCCATCCTCCGCCGCGCCCCGCCTCTGCTTGCGGAGAAAATGCAAGCAGAGGGGCGGGCCGGCAGCAGCGTCTGTGATTGGCTGAGGGCAGCCATCACGACGCGGCTGCCGGCAGCTCACTGCACCTTCCCGGGAAGAAAGGAGAGGTAAGCAAAGTTTGGGGAGCTTTCTGAAGATACAAATATTGCGGTTGGGGCTGGGAGCCCTGGGGAATCTTATATATTAAGACATTACGCTAGGGGGAGGGAATCGGGAGAGGGAGGGGGCGGAGAAGGGCTGCAGTACGCATGCACAACTCTCCCGGAGGCCAGGTAGGAGGCAGAGTCCTATATGGACTCTGCTAGCCTCCTGGTGGGCAGTTTTTGGACTTGGGGGGGGACTACAGGAGAACCCTATGGACTGGGATTTGATAGGATTAGACTACACTAACATGTGGGCCAGTAGTGGGGGGGATTATAGATTGGGGGTGGACAGTCCTTTAATCCATAACCAGGATCTATAGATAGGTTGTGTGTGTAAGTACAAAAGCTAATTTTAGTCTGATATTTCACCTGACAGATTTATAGAAACGATGGGCCACTATTTACCTGCATGAACTTTCATTCAGTATGACATTTCTTTTATTAAAAAATTGGTTGTCTTTGCTGCTAACAAAGTCAACTCACCTGATCTGACCAAAGCAACAGTAAAACATCCGGATAAATTATTTAGGAGTAGACGCAGAGACAAAGGCTAAGAGTAACAACAGATTGTTGTGGGTTTTCTTTTTTTTTTCCCTACTACTCCATATTTGAAACTGTTTAAAGCAGGGGAGGCAATGAGGCCATATTAGGGAAACTGATGAATAATGGATTTATCAGAGGGGATCCTACCCTTATCAGATAAAACCACTCTGATTCCCTCGGAGGCCTTCTGCGCTACCAATATTTTTTCCCTGGTTTTAATGCAGGGGGAAAAGAACGTGTTTCCTCAGGGTCTATTATATATAGCCATAATTTGAGATAATGATGATACCTTAGAGCGCTGGAGCCACTACCACGAAAACTTCGGTTAATTAACAGTAAGAAAAACAATCAGCTGAGACTACCCCCTAGGAAGCAGGTTGTCACTCGTATTTAATAACTGAAGTGAGTTACGGTGTACACTCACCATAATCTAATGCAATTGGGTTAATCCATAATAGGAAAAATTAAACCAGCACTCCAGAGAAAATCCATAGTTTTTTCTTCTCGCTTGTTTTTTTTCCTTTTTTTTTTTTTTTTTTATCCCGTTTATTATTAAAATTTAATTATTTTGTTTTCTATCTCTTTATCACGGTTCTCAGGTTCAGGCTCGGGCTCCTTTGGATCGAGGTCAGGTCTAAGAATATTACTGTTGGATCTCGGTCTCCGTTCCTTGGTCTCCCACCACCCATTTTCACGAGATCTGAATCAACCAACACACAGATAACAGTGACACAAACCTCGGAATCTACAGACTCACATCAGAAACTATGCATCCATATAACCCAACACCAATAAATTATCTCGCACAATGTAAAGGGGCTTAACTCAAGAGCAAGAAAGCCCTGCATACTATAAAAGCCAGATATCCTCATGATTCAAGAATCAACTTTAAAAAGATAGAGAACCAGGTATTGGAATAATAACTACAACACCCAATATTATGCCTCTAACTACTACGGGAAGGCGGGGGTTGTGGTACTGATACCAAAAATATCCCCTGGAGGTAGGAGTCTAAATTTAGAGATCCTAAGGGTCACTATCTGATACTAAATGGATCCATCCAGCAATACAAATTAACCCTGATATCGTATACGCCCCCAAACAGAAATCAAAAATCCTTTTTCCAGGAGTTGCACAACAAGATCAACACATTTGCGACAGGGCCTATATTATGATGGGCGACTTCAATGTAACATGAATCCTAAACTAGACAAGTCAAATTGTCCCCATAACATCAAGCTATGGCATCATAAGCTGTTATGAACTGGATGAAGTATCTGTGGTGTATGTGCAGTGTCGACCACACCTCCTGACCTCAGTCCACATGCTTCCTTGCTTTATCTGTCCTGTAAAGGATTGGCTAGAGATTATTAATGGGTGTGACCAACTGTAACAAACTTTGTGGCAAGCTAAGGACTGAGCATGTGCAGAACATAATGGTCGTTGACCAAACTGTTGATATTAGAATGCTGAAAGTAAAGCAACAACCATGTTTATTTAGGTAAATTCCAGTGCCCATTTCAAATGAGAGGTAAGACACAGATTACTGGTTTTATATCAAGATGTTCTGCTTCTGGTGTTAAGGTTGTTCTGTGGCTTAGTTGCCCTTTATAGACCCTAATCTATTTGATGCGTGGAGAATACCTAACATGATAAGAGATACTCTTTTCTACTCACCAGTACATGATATCTATACCAGGCTAGACTAGCATTTGTATCGCATCATTCATTGCTCAACTACAAAACCCCCATAGTCAGAAAATATCCTGGTCTGATACATGCCTACGTGTCAATCCAATTGGCGACATTCTGAAATCTAGACCCTCATTTCATGGAAACTAAATGAGACACTATTATCTAAAGAAAAATAACAGACACTACCCAGAGCAGTAGAGAGAATATTATTTTGCAGAGAACACTTCCCTGAAATCCAAACACCAACACGCTGTCTAGCCCACAAAGCTGTAATCAGAGGTAAATTGTATGACATTTCTTTTATTAAAAAATTGGGCATTGATCCGGGCTGAAATATTAGCCTGGGTATATTTGTCCCTAAATTGTATGGTATTTAATACTTGACTTTTAGGCTGGGTACACACCAGACGATATTTTAGGCCGACCAACCGATTCACGGCACTTTCGGCCGAAAATATCGGCTGGTGTGGGGTGGCCGGCCGGCCGCGACCTCGATCGTTTGGATCGGACGAACGAATGATCGGACAAATCGGAAGGTTCCCTATGGGAACCCTCGATCGATCGTTCGCATTTTCGGTTGCAGACGAATTTGCCATGACTGGCGGACGTAGCGAGCGTTCGGTCGGGACAAATAGTCCCTCAGTGTGTACCCAGCCTTCCAGGTAAACCATTGCAAAGTTTTGCATAATTTGACCAAGGTAATACAAGAAAATGAATACAATACCTGTCATTTACAAAATTTTACAGTTTTAACACAAGTTTTAACATTTGCCAAATCATTTTCGAGCAATACCTACAACCTATTACCTTGTGTTTTCTTCATTCTTAGCTGCCAGTGCTCGTTGTTTTATCCATTGCAACCTGTGTTGCTAAAATAAAAAAAAGTTTTATTCTGTGGTAATCATTGTTAAAATGGTTTTGAACAGTTTTGTAAGATTATACAAGGTATAATAGTATGTAAATTCAAAAACAATTACTATAATATAATTTGAGCAGGGTTAAAGGGAAACCCGGTCACTGTCTTTCCTCTAATGATATTCCCTATGTCAGGAATATTTGAACTTTCCTTTTAAAAAATGAGTAACACCAACCCAAGACACCAAGAAGAAATGCTTCTTGTGAATAAATACGCAAAAGAACGTCCTTTTGGTTGTCTTGGGGATGATGCAATAAAAGGTGTCCATGCTATTAAAATGCAGGAACCAATAAGAGGTTAGATTTTTGCTGTTTTTGTTTACCGCAGTTAGATAACAAAATTAGTTGCTGCAGATTACTATCATTGGAAAACTTTTACACAAACTACTATTTTTACCAGATTACATGCATTTGTAACCAGATATTAAATCATATGTTTTTTTTCTTGTTTTTTTCCCCTCCTGTTGTGATGTCAGCAGTCACAGCCTTGATTGTCTGCATGGAGGGAGGAGCAAGCTTACTCTGCCAGAATTAAGGAAATAATTTTACTTATAGGGGAGCTGTGGTCTCCAAACATGTTTATCTTAAATGAAAGGCCAGGTTCCTACCTTTAAAACGAGACACCAACCACCTCTCTTCGTGCTGCACAGCCCAAAATATGAAGAAATCACTGATCAAAAAGTTAGGGGGTGGGAAATTCTGAATCTGTGGTCAGAAATACTACTTCCTCCTCTAATCTGCAGTTGGCACATGCTCAGTGCATGACTGAAGGGTAGGAGGGGGATGGGGAAAACAGCACAGCCCTGCTTTTTTTAATGCCTCCCACTTGCTGGCCCTTCTCACTCACGGGCTATGTCCCCTCCCCTTGCAGACCCAACCTGGCCCCTTCCCTTGCAGTCCCCTGTGACCCATCCCACTCATGGACTGTGCCCCGTGTACTTGCAGGTCCTGTGGCCCCTCTGCCATTTGAACCTCAGACCAATACCCTCCTACCCCCTACAGAAGACTGTGTAATAGCAGAAAGAATCATACAAAGTTTAAATTATTATTATTTCTCTGCTAAAAAGGCTGCTTTTACAGTTTTCTGTAAGGGGGTGGGGGGGTATAGGTCTGAGGTGCAAGTGGGGGAGGGGAAATTGGGAGCCCACAAGGGGGAGGGGTCATTAGGGCCCGGGAGTGGGAGGGGCCACAAGTGGCTGAAAGGGAAAGGCCCAAGGGGGCTGCAAGGAAAGGAGCCAGGATGGGTCTGCAAGGGGAGGGGCCACCGGACCCGCGAATGGATGGGGTCACAGAGCCGATGAGTAGGAGGGGTCTTGGGGCCCGCAAGTGGGAGGGGTCACAAGGCCCACAAGTGGGAGGGGCCACAGGAGGCTGCAAGGGAAAGGCCCAAGGGGGCTGCAAGGGGAGGGGCCCATGGGCCTGTGAGTGGTAGGGGCCACAGAAGGCTGCAAGGGAAAGGCTCAAGGGGGCTGCAAGGGAAGGAGCCACGTGGCCCACAAGTGGGAGGGACCACATGACCCATGAGTGGGCAGGACCACAGAGCACATGAGTGGGAGGGGCCAGAGGAGGCTGCAAGGGAAAGGCCCAAGGGGGCTGCAAGGGAAGGGGCCATGGGGGCCAACGACTAGGAGGAGACACACGGAAGAGGGACTGTCGCATGGTTTCAGAGCAGGAAGCAAGAAGTTATGCTGCTACATTATAACACAGAAAAAAATGTAAATACCTTCAAAACTATGTAAAATAAATAATGAAAGTAAACTGCAAAAATCCTCAGGAAAGAAATTCCTGTTAATTTTTGAAACACAGTTACCTTTTAAATGTCTGGTTAATAATAAATCTAATAATGTTCTGAATATAGCAGTTGGGGGAAGGTTACAGACACATGACCAGTTATTTGTTTTAAGGGTGGACATGCCTGGGTACACATGCCTGGGTACACATGCCTGGGTACACATGAGCCAATATTTTCGCCAAACCCACAGATATTTTTGTATTTATATGTATACATCGGTTGGTGGGGCCAGAAAAATCGGCGATCAATATCAATTTCAAAATCGGATCTGATGATCAGTCGTGTCCGCACAAATAGTCGCGGCAAATGATTGGTCGGGAGGAAAAATTTGCCCATGTGTACCCAGCCTAAAAGAGAAAAATAGTTAATATGAGTTTACATTTAAGTTTTGTTTTATTTTGTAAATTCAGCAGCACTGTGGAGCAGACTGACTGTACTTTTGAATGTTATGTATAGTTCTGTATCTCCTCTTCCTTGTTTTAGCACAGTTCAGCCAGGACATGAAAAGGTCAGCCAATACTGACTTTACAGCTCTAGCTAAGGTTGGGAAGAGAGAGATCGTAATGTGCATGCGTGAAATGTGTATCTTATGAGTAAAATGGAATAGAGGAGGCTGTGGGTCCTCATATGTTCCATGTATAACAAAACAGTGCTGGAAAAAGAAAAGAAACTGCGCATGCAATTTCCCCCAAAAATGCACCAGCAGGCCATCATAATTTATAGTATTTAAATATGTATTTCACAGCCAAAGTTTAAAATATTATTAGCCTAATCATGTTTAATAGATTACCTCTTCATACTTCTGTTTGTGCTGTCAATTTTAAAGGTAAACATTGATACATTAGCAAAAATTTCATATTTCAATGGATGCATGCAATATAATCCATCAGTTAAAAGGACCTGTTCAGTCTCTTCCCCCCCCCCCAAGAACTTTTAGATATAGAATAAGCACCCAACCCCTCCCGCCCTCCCCCACTTTTTCCTTAATACTTAGATTTCTCCTTGGGGATCCTGTTTTCAGATATCTTACCATGAACTCGTCCTGTTGTTGCTCTCTGCCGCCTCCTTTGTGACTCTGTGAGCTCTATGTGAACTTGCTCAACCCTCGAAGGTCATTAGCTGTGACACCAACATCACTGCCTTGACTGATGACTGCAATACGGAAATGCGTCAGAGAGCAGCAAGGGAGCAGAAGAGATGATATCTGGATTTAGGAGCGCTAGGGAGAAAGTAAGCATTGGTAACCTTTATATAACCATGTATTATTGTATTATAATTTAAATCTATATCTATTCAAAACTGCCCATGGCTGCCAAAAATGCCAGTGTCTACACTCATGTGCCTGGTAAGCATCAAAAGATACATGGTACCAATACAGAAAGGTAAACTAAGTTCCAATAGAATTCCCCAATCCCTCACCTCCAAAACCTTTTTCTTGGCTGCCCTCGCTGCTTCTCGTTGTGCAGCATATAAAGCCTCCTCTTCTAGCTTTAACTTCTCCTCCTGTAAGGCTAACTGTATGCAAACAAAACAATAATGATTAACATAAATCATAAACCTATCTAGCTGCTCTGGTTAATGGTTAAAAAAAAATAATTAAATGAAACATGCAAATAAACAAAATATAAAAGAAAACAAGAAACCATCTCTTTAAGGAGAACTCAAACATTAATGAAAATTGAAATGCTGTGGTATATTACATATTATTTTTCATCTCTACAAGTGAGATACTAAAGGGGAATTAAAGAAAAAAAAAATTTCTTTCCCCCTTTCTTAAGCTGTATCCAGGTTGGGGACTTAAAATGCTGAATCCCCATCCCTATGGGTACAGCTGGCACTTTAGAAAATATACCTTCTAGGAGCCCTTACTGCTCAGATTCGGACCTGCTCCATTTTGTGACCACTAAATTACTCGCTGTTCTTTCATTGGGAAAACACACTTCATGCAGAGTGTAGCATCCCATTGGTTAAAATGTAAGCTTTGCTTTTAGGGTTGAGGACCTAATGTTTTATGTCCCGACGAAGAGTACATCTGAAGTGAGCGGGGTGGGTTTTTGCTTTATTTTTCCTTTAATGTTTGTTGGATTCCTTGGTCATAGTAAAATATAAATTAGCCTGAATGAATTCTAACAGCAGGAGTGAAAAAAATCATAGTAATTTTGCAGGTTAATAGCTTTTTCAGCATGGGACGCAGATAAATACATATCTGTACACGCCTAAAGAGTTTTCTCTTCCCATTACCCAGAGCTTACAAGTAACAAATAGGTGAATACAGATTAGTAGCCTAAGGGAAACAGATGCTGAAAATAAAAGCTGTTTGTAGATTATTATTCCAAAATGCTGTTGATTTCAGATGTTAAAGTTAAAACTACCTTCTTAATTGAGAAAGCCAGTTGAATGACTAGCGACCTGTACGGACCTTTGGGAATAGAATATAATGAGCGCCCTCAAGCTATACCACATGTGTTTGCAAGCAAGTCAATTATGTATTAATGGGCATTGCTAACATGTAAAGGAGCATAGACATATGTAATCTATAGCTGGGTACACACAACGAATAATTCAGACCGACCGACCAACATTTCAATGTTTCGGTCAATTGGAACGAAATATTGGATGCTTTGTAGTGCTGGCCCTGACCGAATGCCGACTATTTGTCCACATCCGAGAACCACGGGCTATCGTGTGGTCATCTATGGAGGACCAGGCTACGTTTTCTGCAACAGACAGTCCTTCATCCTGGCCGATCGGTTGAAAGTGCCGAACGGTCGGGCAGGACAAAAAGATTGAAAGGCGTGCAAGGCCCTTTACTTTTTAATTCATATGCAGCAATATTTCAATGTGTTCCTCTGATAATATAGGATAGCTATGTGCACTTAAGATAAGCATGCAGTAAAGGGATATGACATAACTTGATGGCTGTATTCATTCTTCAACTTCTGAGAAAAAAATACTAAGGCTGAGGCCACACCACAATGCACCAAATCGCGTAATCGTTATTGCGTGCACAATTTCTGTAAATTCGTGCATGTTGTTTGCGTTTGCACATGCATTCTCTTGACAATAGCGAAACAGCATGCGCAAATGCGAAACAATGTGCACGAACGCACAGAAATTGTGCACGCAATAACGATAACGCTTGTGATTGCACAAAAAAATGCTTGAACACAAAATGGAAACAGACGCGCAATTGCATGTGCATCGGAAATCGAAGGAATGTTTGCGTTCCTGTGATTTCCATGTTACCGAAATTCACGGGCACAATCACAAGCGAAAACGCACGAAAAACACGCTAGTCCTTTCTTGTCCTTAACAGTTTGACACCCTAACCCCTAATATAACATCATTCTCAGGTGTCTGAAAGTTTTGTTTTACACTAGTGTGCAGTCTACCTCATATTAAACAAATCAACCTGCATCAATAATAGACTTCGCATAGCAGTTTAGCAATATATACTTTCTTTTTAAGAACCCCCCCCACACACACACACACACCGGTACCATCCACTTGTAATTTGAATGTTCTTCAAACATAAAAATATCGGGGGGAAGATTTATGCGAGATGCACGTATTTATGTGCAAGCAAAAATCACATTTTAAAGGAAAATTTAAAAGGGAATTTTAACCACAAAACATCCTGCTAATGCTAGCTACCTTATTTTGGTTCTAAAACTTTGTGGCACACTTAAGAATGCAAAATTCTGTTGAGACACACCTGTGTTCTTAATAGCGGATACACTCCTACCAAAAGTTTCGTGTATTGGGCAATGAGGCCAAAATATTTGATGTTTACTTTAAGTATTTAGACAAGACTAATTTAAAGGACAATTATACTCACCTTCCCTTCGCTCCTCTTCTTGGTTCATCACCTATTACCCAGGGTGAGGACCTGAACCGCTAGGTCCTCAACCCTGGGTTCGCGTAATTTAATGCACTGTCTTAGAGCAACGCTGCTCTGGTAGGCTCTGCCCCTCCTCCCCGTCGGCGACGAGGCCAGGTCCTCACCCTGGGTAAAAGGAAATGAACAAAGAAGAGGAGCGGAGGGAAGGTGAGTATAATTGTCCTTTAAGTTCTGACTATAAAGATTTACTGTATTCCAATTCTGTTAAAATATTTATTTTAGAGTAATGTGACAGAATAAAAGTCACTACTAAAATTTAAATGCACACGATTGAGACATGATGATGTAGGGGTTAATTTCAAAGCAAGGGTGATCTAAAGCTCTCCATATTCCTGCTGAATAAAATAAACATTACACGACAATTTCAAAAGAATACCGTTAAAATCTTATAGAAAGATGAAAGTGGTCAAGTGTCACTATTTATTTCTACTTTTGGAATGTGTCACGTGTGCAGTTTGTTCCCATATGCTTATGAATTGTTTACTATGGGCTACTCATTTGGCCTTCTTAAAGAGCATCTCCACCCCCAAACTAAAATTTCAATTTAAGCTTATCAGCCTCCAAAACTAGGTTAAAAATGTTGCCAGAAGCTCCTAAGTATACTTACCCTCACTCAATCCCTTCTACTGTGCCATTCCCAGCTCTTACTGAAGCTCCAGTTCTAAGAGGAAGAAATCAGATAAGGAAGATGAATTAGTCCAATTACATGAAAGAATCTCTATGGACAAGTTAATGAGTTTAATTAAAACAACTGTTTCAGAATCGGCAAAAAGGCAAGGCAGCAAAAAGAAAAAGCTAAACCAGACATTTATTGGATGTGTCAGATTCAGACCTTTCAGAAGAGAAGGGTTCACTTAGTTCAGAAGGTCAGGATCCTTTTTCAGATGAGGAAGATAATGAAGCAGAATCCACCTTTGACCCTAGTATAGTGGTCCCGTTAATTAAGGCTATCGGAGAGACTTTTCTTCACCATAGAGGAACCAGTGGTTGCTTCAGCGGATAAATATTTTCCTTCTATACAGAAAAATTCAGTCTTCTTTCCCGTTCATAAATCTTTAAGACAGGTTATTTCTGCGGAATGGAAAAAAGTCAAAAAAAGAGTAGACGTTGGAAACAGATTGTGTAAAAAAATAGCCTTTCAGAGGAGGATGCAGAAGCCTGGAACTCGCCCCCTAAAGTGGATGCAGCGGTGGTTAGGTTAGCAAGGAGAACCAACATTACCTGTAGAAGATGCTGCCACATTCAAAGATCCAATGGATAGAAGAATAGATGCTAATCTAAAGAAAGCATATTTGGCGCAGCGGGAGCAGCTTGCAAACCTTCTATGGCTCTGACTTCTACTTCAAGAGCTTTAAAAGTGTGGTTAGCAGACCTTCAACATGCTATAGATTCAATGTGAAAAGATCCAAACTGACAGGCATGGTATAAGAATGTATGTTTGCAACAGATTTCATTTCGTGGCCTCTGTGGATTCAGTAAGGCTGTCAGCGAGATCAATGGCCTTGTCAGTGGCAGCCAGAAGAGCTCTCTGGTTAAAGAATTGGTGCAGCTGATGTAAATTCTAAGTCTAATCTATGTCAACTTCCGTTTGATGGCAAGATGTTTTTGGTGAAAGATTGGATGATCTTATCAAAAGATCGTCAGGTGGTAAGCGATATTCCTCCTCAGGAAAGAAGATTTAAAAATCTGCGATCCGATACCTTTTCGCAAGAGGGAGGAAGAGAGATTTTTTCGTCCATCAAGACAAAGCGAGAGGGAGTAGAGACTCCTTTCGTAGTCAAATGGAGAGGTAGACAAGGAATGCAGCCTGTCAGAAAGGCATCAGGTTCATTCCAGAATACTTCACAACAATGACGGGAAGCAGGTTCCACCTCAGCTTATAGGAGGCAGGTTACAACTTTTTTCGCAGAGGTGGGCCGAAGGGCTCCTGGACTCCTGGGTAAAAGATCTATCCAGGAAGGTTACAGGATGTTTCAAAAACATGCCTCGTTTTCATCATTTGTGCCAGCAAAAAGCCTCGAAATGCACAAGAAAAAGAAGTAATTTTTCGTTACATAGACCAATTATTGGCTGTAGGGGCAATTCAAGAGGTTCCAAAGGAACACGCAAGAAGAGGATTTTATTCCCCTTTATTTATGGTGCCGAAAGCTTTGGGGGGATGGAGACCAGTGTTAAATCTTCGAGGTCTGAACAAATTTAGATAAGAAGATTCAAGAGGGAGTCTTTGCAATCCATCGTCCAAGCAATAAGCAAAGATATGTGGATGGTAAAAATCGATTTAAAAGATGCGTATTTTCATACCCCATTTACGAAAAACATTGGAAATTTTTAAGATTTATGGCCAACAGAAAGCATCTATAGTTCAGATGTCTTCCTTTCGAAATAAACCAATCCCCAAGAGTCTTTACAAAGGTACTAGTGTCGTTAATAGCCGAGATAAGGAAACAAGGGATCCAAGTATTTCATTATCTCGACGATATTTTACTAATAGCAGAGACCAAGGAAGTAGCCATTCTTCATACTTCCAGATTGACAAATATCCTGGTAGACTTCGGATGGGTAATAAATAAGGAGAAAAGTCGCCTTATTCCTTCCCAAGATATGATATCTAGGAGCTCTTTTTCTACCGCAAACAATCTGATTTTATTACCAAGTATAAAAGCGAATTCGATAAGTCAAAATGTTTCCACGTTTCTAAAATCAAAAAGAAAAAGGTAAAAACAGTGTCTAGTAATAATAGGAATAGGCATACTGTATTCCAATGGTAGAAGGGCAAGATGGCTCATGAGAACCGCAGAATCATCTTTTGTCGTCGGTCAAAAATCCACAGTTCAATCTGGAAAAAATGATCTTTATTCCAGACAGAGTAAGACAATCGCTGGTTGGTGGACCATAGAGGAAAATCTCCAATCAGGAAGATTAATCGAGGAGCCTGTGGTAATTACAATCACAACGATGCGTCAGAGGATGGGTTGGGGGGCTCATTGTCAAGGAGACTATGTGCAAGGAAGTTGGGACTTTCAAGAGGATTTAACGTCAAACATATTAGAGTTAAGAGCATAAGAAAAGCAATAGAAGCTTCGCTCATCAAATAGAAGGAAGTCATGTAAGGGTTTACTCCGACAACACTACAGCGGTGGCTTATGTAAAAAGACAAGGAGGAACCAGAAGCAAATCTTTTGAAAGAAGTGGCCCCCATTCTCAACTGGCAGAATATCATCTAAAAAGTATCACGGCGGTTTAACTGCCCGGGCCTCAAAAATCTTAGCAGACTATTGAGCAGAAAACACTATACAACCGGGAGAATAGTGTCTTCACGAGGATATATTTCAAAAGATTTGTCAAAAATGGGGAAAGCTAATAGATCTCATGGCTACTCCAAGCAATTCGAGATGTCGAAAATTGTATTCAAGATTTCCAAATCCTCAGTCCATGGGTACAGATGCTTTAGCCCAGGATGGTCCAAAGGTTTCTGTATGTATTTCCTCCGATCCCGATTCTGGAAGGTTCTTCAAAAAATCAAGGCAGAAAAAGCGTTAGTTTTGGCGGTCATTCCATTTTGGCCAAGGAGGCCTTGGTTTCCACTCCTCAATTCTTTGGCGATGGAAGAGCCATGGAGGATTCCAACCTTTCCGGGTTGGCTATCTCAGGGACCAGTATGTTATCAGGAGGTCAACAACTTGAGTTTGATGGTTTGGAGATTGAAAGTAGGAGACTGTCCGCTTTAGGTTTCCAGGACTCTCTAATTCAATTATTATTAAAATCGAGGAAAAATTCAACTTCAATATTATGGAGTGTGGAATAAATTTGTTCAATTTGCCAGAGATTTCAATATGGATCCTTTGAAAGCAGATGCTGCTTTGATTGTAAAATTTCTTTTTTCAGGCTACAATATGGGTCTAAGCAATAGTACTTTAAAAGGGCAAGTTTCTGCATTGTCGGCCATCCTGGAACACTCTTGGGCCATGGATCAGATGGTCATTCGATTCTTCAATGCCCTTATGAGAATAAGACCTCCATCTAAACCAGTCTGTCTGGTTTGGAGTCTACCAATAGTTCTTCAAGCCAATCACAATGTCACCTTTTGAACCACTAGAAAAAACTTCAGATTGGAATCTGACTTTAAAGACAGTTCTATTGGTTGCCATCACTTCTGCTTGCAGAGTGTCAGAATTGGCGGCGTTGTCTGCAGAAAGGCCGACACACAATTTTCATGATAGAGTCAGAATGAAACCTTCATTTGGGTTTCTACCCAAAGTAGTTTCACCTTTCCACTTTGACATGGAAATTAATCTTCCTGTTTTCTGTCTGAAACCAAAATCTGAAAAGGAACAAAAGCTCCTACTTTAGACTTGGTGAGACTTTTATCCCATTACTTAAAGAGGACAAAGTCATGGAGAAAATCAAAGAAACTCTTTATTATTCCTAAAGGTTTTAGGAAAGGAGAAGCTCCTTCAAAGAGTACGTTGGGGGTTGGTTAACCCAGGCCATTGCAAGGGCTTATCAGGCTCGAGGGATGCAGTTCCGGTTGGTTTAAAAGCCCAACAACCAGGGCAATTGCTACTTCCTGGGCCTTGAATCTAATGTTCCTATAGGAAGCATTTGTGAGGCGGCTAAATGGTCATCTTGGAGAACATTTATTCGACATTACCGCCTAGATGTTTCTTCGACCGACGACCAAATTCGGAGGCTATTATTCAATTTAAAAAAAGTTCTATTTTCCCTCCCTATATTTTAGCTTGGATAGTTCCCAGTCTGGTGAATTGCTGCCACTGGGGTGACAGAGAAAACATGAAATTGTTTATTACATACCGTAATTTCTGTTTGTCACCTTCCATGGCAGCATTCACCAGATGAATACCCACCCTTCTTGTAAATTGTTTTATTTATGTTGTATGATTGTTTCCTTCGACAGCTTTATAATTAAGACATGGAGAGGAGGATGGGAGGGACTTTTTTACCGTGCGTTTCCTGTGAGCCAGGGATATCCCAGTCTGGTGAATGCTGCCATGGAAGGTGACAAGAAACAGAAATTACGGTATGTAGTAAACAATTTCATGTTTTTTTTTATCTTCCGTATTCTATTTATTGGATGATTATGTTTGTTTCTGGTTAAGCAAAATAGTTATTCTTCACATTTTGTGCTCTTGTTGCTTCCTATTTTCTGTACTTGTCAGTTTTCTATGGCATAAAGGGCATCTCCAACTCCCAAACTAATATTTGAACTATAGTTAATCACCCCCCAAAACCTAGAGATCGCTAGGTTAAAAAGGCTACCATACGCTCCTTAACATACTTATCCACACACAATCCCTTGCTGGCTCATAGTTGTCAGTCTCATTTGGCCTTCTTAAAGAGCATCTCCACCCCCAAACTAAAATTTCAATTTAAGCTTATCAGCCTCCAAAACTAGGTTAAAAATGTTGCCAGAAGCTCCTAAGTATACTTACCCTCACTCAATCCCTTCTACTGTGCCATTCCCAGCTCTTACTGATAGAAACTATGAGCCAGCAAGGGATTGTGTGTGGATAAGTATGTTAAGGAGCGTATGGTAGCCTTTTTAACCTAGCGATCTCTAGGTTTTGGGGGGTGATTAACTATAGTTCAAATATTAGTTTGGGAGTTGGAGATGCCCTTAATGCCATAGAAAACTGACAAGTACAGAAAATAGGAAGCAACAAGAGCACAAAATGTGAAAGAATAACTATTTTGCTTAACCAGAAACAAACATTAATCATCCAATAAATAGAATACGGAAGATAAAAAAAAAACATGAAATTGTTTACTACATACCGTAATTTCTGTTTCTTGTCACCTTCCATGGCAGCATTCACCAGGTGAATACCCACCCTTCTTGTAAATTGTTTTATTTATGTTGTATGATTGTTTCCTTCGACAGCTTTATAATTAAGACATGGAGAGGAGGATGGGAGGGACTTTTATACCGTGCGTTTCCTGTGAGCCAGGGATATCCCAGTCTGGTGAATGCTGTCCACATATCTTTGCTTATTGCTTGGACGATGGATTGCAAAGACTCCATCTTGAATCTTCTTAGTCTTAAAAATTTGTTCAGACCTCGAAGATTTAACACTGGTCTCCATCCCCCCAAAGCTTTCGGCACCATAAATAAAGGGGAATAAAATCCTCTTCTTCGTTGTTCCTTTGGAACCTCTTGAATTGCCCCTACAGCCAATAATTGGTCTATGTAACGAAAAATTACTCTTTTCTTGTGCATTTCGAGGCTTTTTTGCTGGCACAAAATGATGAAAACGAGGCATGTTTTGAAACTATCCTGTAACCTTCCTGGATAGATCTTATTACCCAGGAGTCCAGGAGCCCTTCGGCCCACCTCTGCGAAAAAAGTTGTAACCTGCCTCCTACAAGCTGAGGTGGAACCTGCTTCCCGTCATTGTTGTGAAGTATTCTGGAATGAACCTGATGCCTTTCTGACAGGCTGCATTCCTTGTCTACCTCTCCAATTTGACTGACGAAAGGAGTCTCTACTCCCTCTGCTTTGTCTTGATGGACGAAAAAATCTCTCTTTCCCTCTTTGCGAAAAGGTATCGGATCGCAGATTTTTAAATCTTCTTTCCTGAGGAAGGAATATACGCTTACCACCTGACGATCTTTTGATAAGATCATCCAATCTTTCACCAAAAAGCATCTTGCCATCAAAGGAAGTTGAATAGATTAGACTTAGAATTTACATCAGCTGACCAATTCTTTAACCAGAGAGCTCTTCTGGCTGCCACTGACAAGGCCATTGATCTCGCTGACAGCCTTACTGAATCACAGAGGGGCCACAGAAATGAAATCTGTTGCAAACATACATTCTTATACCATGCCTGTCAGTTTGGATCTTTTCACATTAGAATCTATAGCATGTTGAAGGTCTGCTAACCACACTTTTAAAGCTCTTGAAGTAGAAGTCAGAGCCATAGAAGGTTTGCAAGCTGCTCCCGCTGCCAAATATGCTTTCTTTAGATTAGCATCTATTCTTCTATCCATTGGATCTTTGAATGTGGCAGCATCTTCTACAGGTAATGTGGTTCTCCTTGCTAACCTAACCACCGCTGCATCCACTTTAGGGGGCGAGTTCCAGGCTTCTGCATCCTCCTCATGAAAAGGCTATTTTTTACACAATCTGTTTCCAACGTCTACTCTTTTTTTGACTTTTTTCCATTCCGCAGAAATAACCTGTCTTAAAGATTTATGAACGGGAAAGAAGACTGAATTTTTCTGTATAGAAGGAAAATATTTATCCGCTGAAGCAACCACTGGTTCCTCTATGGTGAGAGAAAAAGTCTCTCCGATAGCCTTAATTAACGGGACCACTATACTAGGGTCAAAGGTGGATTCTGCTTCATTATCTTCCTCATCTGAAAAAGGATCCTGACCTTCTGAACTAAGTGAACCCTTCTCTTCTGAAAGGTCTGAATCTGACACATCCAATAAATGTCTGGTTTTAGCTTTTTTCTTTTTGCTGCCTTGCTCTTTTGCCGATTCTGAAACAGTTGTTTTAATTAAACTCATTAACTTGTCCATAGAGATTCTTTCATGTAATTGGACTAATTCATCTTCCTTATCTGATTTCTTCCTCTTAGAACTGGAGCTTTTTCTAGATTTGGAAGACTTATCAGAGACAGAGGCACTGAAAGAGACAAACAGAAATATAGAGGCTTTAACCTTTTGAAAAACAGTAAATCATCTCTTTTAGCTGCACCTACCTGGGGCTTACCTAGTTCCTTGAGGTTGGTGACCCTCACTCACTGATCTTTGCTCCATAGTGAGGCAATATCTATGCAAAATAGATATATAATAATAATAAACAATGATCCCTGCAAACATTACACAAGGTGGCCAAAGAAATGTTCAAAAAAGTAGTCAGGTAGTCAGGTACTCACTATTACAGAAGCTACCAGCAGCAGATAGAACCTTTAGGACACACAGTTGAGGCCAAAACAATGCACCAGATTGTTTAATATAGCAGCCCAGGAACAGGGAAAAAACTCCACACCAGCGTCCGCGTGTGTAACATAGACTTCCGGTTACCAAAACCGGAAGAAAGAAGCTCCCACCAGCCTTAAGAATAATCCCGCGAGATGCGACTATGACGTCACTCGCGAGACCCGGAAATGCTGCAGAAGGACGTGCGCATGCGCTAACGGGTGCGTACTCTCGCACGCGCGCGCACCCGCGGCTGAGCATGCCGAACCTGGAGCGTCCTCTGGATCCAAAAAATGGTAGCCACCTGTTGGGAACAAACTGGCAGCCTGGTCACAAGGCCCTTCCCAGGCAATCCTGTTGCAACTGAAGGGAAGGCATCAGCTAGGAGAGAGAGAGAGAGAGAACTCATACTGGCAAGCCACAATGGCAGGTAAGCCCTGAATCTTCAGCACCATGCTTTCCTAGCCACAGGAAATGCAAAAAGACATGGAGAGGAGGATGGGAGGGACTTTTATACCGTGTGTTTCCTGTGAGCCAGGGATATCCCAGTCTGGTGAATTGCTGCCACTGGGGTGACAAATAAATTATATTCAAACTATAAACTGTACTTGTCTGGATTACCCCATTATATAAATATATAAACATAATCAACTCGCCAAGATTAAAATAAAAAAATAGTCATCAATCATTTATATGAAGGCAACTTTAATATTTAACATATAGCAGTAATAGTCATTGCCATTATTACCTCTTCACGTAACCGGAGATCATCAGAGTGCTGTCGCTCTGTAATAGAATCATAATGTCTCTCTTTCAGATCACAGATTTCTTCCTCACTTAGGGGTCTGAGAAGTGGTACAAATATGATGCACATTCATTTATATAAAGAATACTGCTTTTTAAAAAAATCTAAATAGTCATTAATGCAACAATTGGAGAGACCCAAATAGCAAAAACCATCATGAATTAACAGAACACAAGTGTAGTAATGAGTCATAGATCAGGGATTCCCAAATGGTGTGCCTCCAGATGTTTAAAAACTACAACTCCCAGCATTTCTCAACTACAGAGTGAAGCAAGAGAATGCTGGGCGTTGTTTGGAGGCACACCGTTGAGAATCGACTTAAGGACTTATGCTGTGGGTTATCAGGAAAAAAACTTAAATTAAGCTTACAGAAATGGATTACAATGTAAAAAGTTTGTAATGTGATATTCCCTACTATTGCAGTTATCAGATATCTAAATGCATCTTCAGAAACACTAAATGTGCTTTATGTATTAACACATCTGTAGATTCATTAAGACCAGCACACAAAACCACCCAACCAATAAAAAACTAAACCCATGCTGAAATGGATCAAACTTTTACATTCTAAATTAAATTGACAGCATTAAAAAAAAAATAATAATAGTAATAAAAAAAGATATTTTTATACCTGGCCCTGCGTGTTTATCCACAGAAAGTCTGTGGGAACATACCTCAACAAATTTAAAATCATAGAGCTGGAGCAACAAGCAATTTTAGACCATTTTTATCCAAAACTAAACTAATATAAGGACTGTGTAAAATTAGCACTGTACACATCTGCTGCATGTAGTTACCCAGGTTATTCAGCTGTTTAATGAATAAGTTTAATGCAACACCTATGCATGTATTAAACCAACTGTATCCATGGATATACTGCTTGTTGTTGAACAACCCCAAACCTCTGGGTGCTGCCTAAGGCCGAGGCCACACTACAAAGCACCAGCATAGCACATGTGATTCCGGCACGTTTTTGCATGCAATTTTGCCATTTCGGCTATGGAAATGCATGTGATTGTGCAAAAATTGGTGATCACATGCGTGACCACAACAGACACACATGCGCAATCACATGAATTTTTGCGTTAGCTCAATTTTCGTGTTATTTAAAAACCGCATGCACAATCCTAAGCGAAATCACATGAAAAATGTGTTAGTGTGTGTGGCCTAGCCCTAAATGTCACAATCCCATCATCTCAGGACTTAAATTCTGCCACAGGACATATTTTAAGGAACCTCCTGTCCCATTCAATCCCTCATCAATTCAAGTAGACAACATTTAGGATATTAAGAAATTAACCGTTTGTCTTATCTATTTAATACACAATACCGATATGTGGGGTATTTAATAATAAGGCTTCACTTAGTAACAAACAATGGGACAAGTCGCGGTGTTGCTTTTTAGCAATTGTTATCGTAAATTACAGATAGCGATCACAAATTACCAATAACAAATCGTAAATCTACAATAACACAATTGTAGAATTAAGATCACTTTAGAATACCATCGTGGTAGGTAACTAACATATGGTATTCTACGACCGAACGTTTGTTAATTAAAGAACGTTTAGCGTAAATGTACGACCGCAGCCGTAAATTATCAATAACATGCAGTATAACTAAATTGTGATACCGCACATTTACAAATAGGGCCCCTATTAATTCATTAAAGGACAACTAAAGCCACAGAACAACACTGAACCAGAAGGCAGAACACCTTGATATAAAGCCAGTAATCAGTGTCTTACCTCTCATTTTGATATGGGTGCTGGGAAATTTACCTAAATAATATATGGTTTTTGCTTAACATCACAGCATTCTAGTATCACACAGTCTGGTCAACGACCATTATGTTCTGCACATGCTCAGTCCTTAGCGATGGCAGAAACTGTTACAGTTGGTCACACCCATTAATAATCTCTAGCTAATCCTTTTACAGGACAGATAAAGCAAGGAAGCATGTGACTGAGGTCAGGAGGTTTGGCCTGACACTGCATATACATACAGATACTTAATTCAGTTCTTAACAGGCTTACATTTATTTTAATACAATTTACTGAAGTCATATTACATAGCTTATTGGTGTTTTTAGGGGGGTTGTTTTCAGATTCTGGAGTATAAAAAAATGGATTTAGTTCTCCTTTAATGAAGCTTGTGAATGACAGAGGACATTTGAAGACTCCTAAAGCTTTCCATTGGTGGTTTAGAGGCACAGCAAGTAGTTGTAACAACCCCTGATTATTATGTTTGTTTTACTTGGCTTGATTAAATTAAACCTTTAGCTTACAAATGAAGCATTACTACAATTTTGCTTTGTACTATAGCTAAAGAACAAATAATAGTTAATGATAACCCTTATTGAAATGAAATTCCTAAGCTGTAAAGTACAAAAAAAAAGTACTGGTGCTTACCGTATACTACTTGCCAGACTTTCTGCCTGTTACCGGTAATCAAAAAAAAAAAAAAAATAAATAAATTGTGGCAAACAAGTATGCACAATATACATAAATTTAAGTAAAACATGGAGTTAAAAACAGTGATTTATACCACCACATATTCCCTTTAGCAATCTCCTTGTTCACTGAGACGTATTTAATCACACGACACCTGTTAGATATAAGGGTCAGTAGGCTATACTTTCATTTCTGTACATCTTTATACTTAGTATCATTCAGTTACCATTCAGTAACCACTATTGAAAGAATGTAACAGTTTGTACCTAAAATGATAATATACATGTATTAACAAGTGTTACACAAAGGGAAAGGAGGCAATGCAAATTTAAAGGTACTCATGTTCTGAAGAGGGTTTTTTTTTCCAAATTATAGATAAAATATGTGCTTTCATTTATATACCCGAGTGAGAATCTTTATTTTGCCCTAATAATCTTTTTATTGTTTTATTTTTTGTTACCACATAGGGGAAACAAAGTCAAGGGCCAATCATAACAAACATATGCAAGAAATGAAGGGTAATCACCTGCGCTAAAGTTAAAATGGATACCTTTAGTTACATGGTCTTGTTCCCCCACGTATTGTACTTCTCTCTCTAGGTTAGGAATGATGCTTGGTACCCATTTAAACTTAGGTCAGGTAATTACCTTCATAGCTTGCATCTGTTTAAATTCTTATACCTAATTAATTAAAGGGCATGTCCACCCCTTTTTTTATCTTTGGCTGTAGGACTCCTGTCTCCTGCCTCTCCTCCAGGAGAATTTTGCCATTTGCACTGCATCTCTCCCTCCCCCTAGCTTCAATCCCATTTTCTATAGTGTAGGGCTCCAAGCCCCAACCACCATAGTTATTTGCGCAGAAACTCCCTTACATTAACTCTCTCCTCCGACGATCAGTCCCGGCCCTCTACTTGCATCAAAATGCAAGCAGGGGGCCGGACCGGCAGCCGCGTCCATGATTGACTGAGAGGCAGCCAATCACGGACGCAGCCTCCGGCTATCCAGAACGCCGGGGGAAAGAGGTAATGTAAGTAGAGTTCTGGGGAGTTTCTGCACAAATAACTATGGCGGTTGGGGCCGGGAGCCCTACACTACAGAAAATGGGATTGAAGCTAGGAGAGGGAGAGATGCAGTGCAAATGGCAAAATTCTCCCGGAGGAGAGACAGGAGGCAGGAAACAGGAGTCCTATATGGACTCGGCCAGGCTCCTGGTGGTCAGTTTTTGGGACTTTGGAGGGATATTACAGGAGAACTATTTGGAGCAGAGATGTACGGTAAGGATTTTACTACACTTCACAGTGGGGCCAGTAGTGGGATAAATTATAGTTTTGGGATTGGACATGCCCTTTAATGTGTGTAGTTGAGTTAAACAGCACCATTGAGACACCAAACAGTCTCCAGATTAACATGCTAGGTTCAAACTTATATAGGTGACTTTAGGCATTAGGAGTCATGAACCTAACCAAACTGCCCTCTCCTATTTCAACTACCTGGCAGTAAGTATCAAGGGGGTCTAACTGGAATATACGTGCAGGTCTGAGAAAAGACCCCGGCAATCCTGCCACAATGTGCAGTTCAAACCAAACAGCACCATTGGGCCACCTGAGACTCTATATGGGATCCAGATTAACATGCTAGGTTCATACTTAATGGTATAGTATTTACCACAGCAAGTACCAAATTTACAGTTGCTATAGGACTTGGGAGCACAGGATACGGATTAGCTTTATAGGTTAAGGTGAGGTGTGGGTTAAAGGAGCTAAAAGCTCCCCACAGAGTATAAAATGAAATAGAGCCTCACAGCCTCATGTTATTATAATAGCATTGCCCTAATAATCTATCATACAATACATAAGACTATGGATTTTCAAAGGGGAGGTGCAGTGTAATATATCCTTATAAAAACCTCTTGGCTACATAGCTAAGAGGTTTTTATAAGAATATATACCACTGCAACTCCCCATTGAAAACCTCTCCACATTAGCAATAAAGAATTTCCCTAATTTAAAGTTAAATTTTAAGTAACTATACTACAGGGTACAGACCGAATGTATTTCATCAGTCCAACTACCACCGGCATTCTTTTCCCTTCAGTGAATGTAACAGCAACCCTCCGTTGTTGTTCAGACACCTCAGTCTTTCCTCTGGCTTTACTGAACATAGATTCTTCAAGGAGCACGGGCATTACATTCACTGAAGGGAAAGGAATGCCGGTGGTGGTTGTACCGATAAATACGTTCAGGTTTTGTTAATGTGGAGTGGCTGTATTATGTTGGAAGGGGTGTGTGTGTAAATATTTTAAATAAAACATGGCCCAAAACACCATTTTTTATTTAAAATAATCATACTTTATCTATTATACGAAATACGCCACATCACAGTGTAATAGAAGGTTTATAAAATCAACTTGGAGTTCCCTGCCCTGTATAAAAGAACTCATAGTTAATATGTTAACTCAGTTAATATGGTCAGGGAACTCCTTGGTGAATTTATATCCTTATATTACACTGTAAGGGATGTATTATACCTTATATAAAACATATTTCTCTCTATAGAATTAAGGAAGGGGACTTCAAAACAGTATTTTAACTGCAAATAAGAAAGTTCTCAAGCGTAGTCCCAAAAATGTTGCAATAAAACTTTCTTTGCAGTTAAAATACTGTTTTCGAGTCTCCTTCCTTGATTCTATATGGAAATTGGCTAACTGTTTGGTTGGAGCAGTAGGAAGGTGCAGACTCGGTATGCATACATATTTCTATCTCCCAGCTTTCCTAAAGAAATGGGTGGGGACATCCAAAGTTTTTTTTTTTGATTGGAAACAGCACATTATTAGATGTTATACTGACATTACCACTTCCTTTCAATATTTAAGTTTTAATTTAAGCCCCAATTACAGTTGCAATATTCTCATACAAATCCCAACACCAATAAAACAACACTCAAACGCCTTCATGCAAATAGACTGTAAACACATATGCCAAGAAATGGTCAATATCAATTAAAAAGGTGGGGGGATATGTAAATTATGTGCAAAGCAACACACAGTGGAAAACCGTAAAATACAATATTACATGGGAAATCACCTGAGCATATTACTTCCTATTAGAGTTCATGTCTTTATAAACATTTATCAAAATTCCACGTCCTCAATTCTCAGGAAATATATCTTTGTATGTGCTCTATGACAGCCTTCCCAAAGACAATGACACTCAAAAGCCAGAGATGCCTATATGTCTAAATTGTGTGACATAAAAAGGCAAATATCTTTTGAGTGGCAAACTCTACTTGATATTCAACACAGTAGTAATGATGCACAAAATCTTATTAATATTGCTGCGAAGTGGGCGTTTCAAGTATCGGGTGTGTTTACGAGGCTTTACTATTGTGGTTTTGAGGTGGGGGGGTTATTTTATTGATATGGAGAATAGTTACATTTTTTTCAGGGGGGAAAAAAAATCTACTTACATCATCGCTTTCTACAAGATTTTCAAACTGTTAAGAGAAAAGGAAAATATAAGAATGTTTAAAATCAACAATGGTTTTTATTAATTATAATACATGCATTTCAGACTATAAAATGTATTCATCAGCCATTAGTTAACATGTCAAATGGTAAAGTGCCAGTGAAGTAATGTTAGGTACTGTCATTATGACCCATACAAGCCTAGCAGTATATCAAAAGTAACAAAATAAGTACTTATTAAAATAAAATCTTCTTGCTTGCGCTTAGGGGAATCAAGTACCCTAATAATTACTAGCAGAAGGGCTGTACAGCAAGCTGTCCACAGAATTGTGCATAAAATTTTCAAGAGATTCGCAATTGCGTTTTGGGGTATGGACAGGGGGAAGGGTTAAAAGGTAAAAAAAAAAAAAATAGGTTAAGATCAAGATCTCTGTAAAAACATTCAGTTTAAAACAACATTTCCATTTATTACAAACCTTAAAACACTCACTTATGCCTATCCACCAGGCTTTAATCTATTCTGATGCTTGCTTGGTCTGAACAGCCCCCAGCACAGGGTAAGGCCTGAAATAGCCCTAGTAGTAGATAGGCATATGTGAGTGTTTTAAAGGGCATGTCCACCCCTAAAACTATAATTTTACCCACTACTGGCCCCACTGTGTAGTTTTAAAAAATCCTTACCTTACATCTCTGCTCCTTATGGTTCTCCTGCAGTGCTTGTCCAAAGTCCTGGAAAATGAAGAGTAGGAGTGGTCTTCCTGCCCAAATGCCTCTGCCTCCTTGCCTCTGGGAGGCAGTGTGACATGCAGAGTGGAGCCATTTCCCCCCTCCCCTCCCTCCCACCATCCGGATCCCTCTCACCATCCGTTTTTTTCTCTGTCTGCTATTTCCCCTTGCTTAAAATCACTTGGCTATATGGTTCCTCCCCTTTGCCCACCCCCAACTGCCATGTTAGAACTGTAATAAAAGTTTTCCAATCATACATACATCCCTTCGTTCCCGGGGCGGTCTTCTTAGCCGGCAGCCAATCACAGATGTGGCTGCTGGTCCAGCCCCTCTCTACAGCTTCCGGTTTGCAGAGAGAAGGAGAAGAAAGCCGCAGGAGCGAAGGGATGTAAGTATGATTCGAAAACTATTATTACAGATCTAACACAGCGGTTGGGGGTGGGCCAAACATTTAATTTAGGGCGGGCATGGCCTTTAATGTTTGTAATTAATGGAAGTGTTGTTTTAAACTGATTTTTTACAGAGATCTTGATCTTAAGCCATTTAATTTTTTACCTTTAACACTTCCCCCTACCCATATCCCTAAGCGCAAGCAAGATACCTTTGAAGATTTTATACACAATTCGGCGGTCAACTTGGAGTGTAAACATTGCCAATCACACCAGAGCACGGAAGTATACCCATCAAATAGTACTTATTAGGATACTTGATGGAAAAACTAGACAAGATTGATTGTATTTATCATAATTATGAAATAATAGGAGATTCTAAATCTAGACTGATGCCAGTGCGAAAATCTAGGTGTGAGAAATAGTAGAAAAAATCCACATATTGGTTTCTTTCAAGCAAACCCATAAAGCCACAACTAATTGAATTGACAAATATTCTGAGCAATTTGCCAAGATGTAACTTAAGAAGTTTCCTAAAGGGTTCCCTTTACGCCAGGTACCCACCTAGGGTGCATTCACAACATTCTTAAGTAGCATCCAAGCACATTATCATTTTTATGAAGAATCAATTAATTGCCAGCACTTATTATATACAATCTATAAAATAACCAAATTCACAGAAACAAAACTGTTAATGCATATTAAGGTGATGAAAGTACATCACTTGCGTATTGTACACCATCACTTTCACTAACTGCAAAAAAAGAGTTTACAATAAATATCTGGACACTTGTGTTGCAGTATGCTGGCCTTCATTTTTATTATACATGTTTGATTATCACCAGGCACTTGTGATTATCAGTCATGTACAAAATCACACGTCTGCACCAGCCTTTATTGTGTCCACTTAAGATTCCCATACTTTTTTCTTCAGAAAGTGGAGAAAATCTCTTTGCTGATGGGGGTGGGGAGAAGATATTGGCAAACCTCTCACCTCAGTGACTAAGCAAGCAGTTACTAAAATCAGAGCTATGGAGTCAGTCCATGAATCCTTTGACTCCGAGTCCTCAGTTTTATACAAATTAGTCTAGTCTATTTTTAAAATACTAATGTGTTTACGTCAATACTAAAATAAAGTTAGCTTAGAAATGTTTTCCACCCCCCCCCCAAACATAGGTTTCACATTATGCATAAGATTCAAAGATGCCCATGAAGCCGCAACCAGGAAGTAGAGTGGCTGTCAGCACAAAAGCCCTGTGCTTCTGTTTTTGCTAGAAAGGAGCAGGGGGCGGCATCCAGAAGGTGAGGGACAGGGTTAGGTAAGTTACTTCAGAAGAATCTTTGGATAAAACTGATGGATAATGCAGAACCTAGGCTTGGGGGGTGGTGGTAAACATCTCTAAGCAAACTTTATATTATGCTGCACATGCCCTATAAATAAACATAAGGTTCGTCACTGACAAATTTACACAATAAAAATATAGAATGTGAGCAATTTGAATTAAACCAGATGTGCACTAGGATTTTATTTTGTGTTTAACAAAACTGCTTTTTCTTAAAGGACAACAATATAAAAAAAAAACCGAAAACATTACCCCCATTACATGTCCACACTTTCAGCAGCTGATACCGCTTTTACAACGCATTTACAACCGTGCTGGCCTCCCTTAGATATCACACAGCAAAGATGAACGCTAAAAGCCCGCCTCCTAGACGGCCCAGGGCCATGGTTAACATAACACTTGGCATTGGCTGGTGGGAATGTCTGTGACATCCTCTCTTCTCCTCCTCTGCCAGTTAAATTTGAAATGTCCTGTTGCTAGGAAACAGCTTTCATAATCAAGCTGATCCAGGGTGGGTGGAGAAGTTTTCTCGCATGCTAGCTTTGAGTAAAGGTTACAGGCAGACAGAATCCATTATGCCCCCTTCACAGCATGGCTAATTGAAGGCAGAAAGAGACTCAAAATCAGGAAAAAATGTATGGGGAGGGCTGCATACCTTTACTCTTCTAAAGCAATTAAAAGAAAAAAAATGCATTGAGGCAATACAGTTATCCTTTAAGCATTTTTTATGTACATTACACTATAGACCATTTCCTGTAATCTGTCCCACAGGTGCATGGCTTGTTACTAAAACACTAATGTACCAAATATCCATCTAAGAAGAACAAACAGCCCAGGTTGTAACCTTGACATCACTGCTTTATTACATGCTGAGGTAGCATGCAGGATGGAGTTTCTAGTAATGGACTTCCTATATAGAATTATTCATCGCCATTACATTCTGTACACTCAAATGTACATCCAAAAATTTGGTTTCTGGTGCGTAAAAATATACCTCTCTCATCCTAAATAAATATAAAAGAGTAATGTAAATTAAAAAAATAATTTAAAGGTTTGTAGTTTAAAGGTCTAACTGTCACTGAAAATATGTATTCAGTGACCCTTAAAGGGGAACTGTGATGTCCAAACAATTTTAAATGAAAGACCAGGCTCATAGATTTAAAATGAGCCATCAAACACATATCTACATGCTGCACCGCCCAAGATATTAAGAAATCACTGATCAGAAAGTCAGGGGGTGGGAGGTTCTGAATCTGCGGTCACAAATACTAGTGCCTCCTCTAATCTGCGGTTGGCAAATGTTCAGTTCAGTGGAAAGTAGTAGAAACAAGGAAGAGATCGAGTTGCAGTGACTGAAGGAGGATAGGGAGGAACCACATTGGGTTTCAAGGGGACCCATGAGGAGGAGGAGACACAGGGAAGAGAGACTGTCACATGGTTTTAGAGCAGGACGTACATAGGATCTGGCGATATGGCTACCATATCACACATAAAAATGTAAATCTTCAAAACTAAGGAAACCCCAGTTACACTTAAGCAAGATTCTACATGGAATATCACTTGTATTCAACTGGATTTATAGTTTAGTTCTTGAAGACGTTTCACTAGTCATCCAACTGGATTTCTCAATTCAGAACTTCAGAATCTGTTGGTAATTAAGAACCCTGGAAAGTCCCAATCAGCATGACAGACAGGTGTTAGGGGCCTTCTGAATGCAAGGTGTGGATGCATTGAGGCTAAGAGGTGTTATTAAAACTGCCCAGGGTAAGGTGTCAAAACAGCATTGTACATGGAAGACAATGCTGTTTTGACACCTTACCCAAAGTGTCATCTTCAAGAACTAAACTAGAAGTCCAGTTGATCTAACTGAATACAACAGTCATACCATGATGTGGATGAATAAGAACTTTCACAAGCATTGTATATGAAAGTGCAAATGGGCCATCATATTGGCCCTTTTATTTCTGCAAGTAATACTTGTCACAATCACGTGATTAAGGTATATTTATATGGAGAAATGTATGTTATAATCTGTATTATTGTATATGATTCTCCAATTCCCCTTCATTCAACTTCATCCTAGTTCACAACTACTTGAGAAGCAAAATATATGTTAGGATTTATATCTCTTTCTGTGACCAGAATTTCTGTAAACTGTTTTTAAAAGTGTACTAAAAGCGGTTTCATAGGAATCCAAATGCTCATGGTCTACTTGGCATGGAATACGAGAGACAGTTTTGGCTGTCTTATGGGATTATTAAACGGTATCCATATCAAATTTAGTATCTACAAATCCGTCTAACTCTACATTTACCAGTATTGTATTCAGTTATATTCCTACCTGTATGTGGTAGTGAATGAAGTCATTATTAGTTTAATTGTACAGCTGTGTTGGATGCATGCTGGATAGGTTTGTGTACCTGTAATTAACACTGTACTAGGACTGTAACCTGTGTGGAAACAGTTCTTAAGTTGTAAAGCAGTGTAAGATTTTGTAAGACTCCTCTACTGTCATAGAACAGGGCTATGCTGGCATGGTAGGAGGAAAAAAAACAGAAAATATGTCTTGGCCATCTATTAAAGGAATAACTCAGAAAGTGAACTATTCCTTTACTGCTTTATTGAAGAACGGGAGGTAAACAAGCTATGGCTTTCCTCATGTTCTTCAATTAATTTAGAAGAAACATTTAAGCTAGCATTTTAGGTTCTCACCCTGGGAACAGCTTAAGCAAAGGGGATCTGTGTTATCTTTAATATCACTACATTTTAAAAACGGTCAGTCAAATTCTTTAAAGGTAAAGTTCAGCAGAAAATATATATATTTTTATTTATTTATTTATATTAAACATACCTCGGTAATTCTACATTTTCTATTTATGTCCTGTTGTATCTGGCGATTAGCTGCCATTTCAGGTCCTGCAACATTCCATGTTCTTCCCAAGATGCTCACTTGTTTTCTAACATTTATGCTAAGCAACTGATCACCACAGAGAGCCAAATCAATACAAGACTATAATAAACAATTTTGTACAGGAAGTCATATATAATTGGTTTAAGTTGGGCAGCTAGATTAAAGTTATAGGGATAAGAAAATACTGTGTTCCTCAAAACATAAAGACTAAAATCCCCCTTACATAATCTGAAAATGTTAAGAATAAATAAATAAAATAATTTGAAAGACCAACCTCAATTGTAAAGTGCTCTCCTCTGGAAGTAGTTCTAAAATATTTTGATCTGCAAAGGAAAATTTAATGTTAACTAATTTTTGAAGGAGCAAACCAAACCAAAATGTTGTGAGAAATTACACATGGTACATCATAAATATAGCTTTTTAGAGGCAACATTTTTAAGGCTGTACTTTTTTTCAGAATGTGGTACACAAGACAATAACATTTTTTTTTATCAGGACACCTGTATTATTTTTGCTAAACTCTAATTTACATATAACCAATATTGTGTAAAAAAGCACTCCACCTAATTTTTGTAAAGTATGTACCCTTCCTGTAGTTTGTGTTTAATAGATCTGTCAAATGTACCCATTACAATTGTGCTCCCTCTGATTTTTCCAGCTTGCTCTTTTCAAGCATGGCACTATTTATAGTTATAAATAATGTCTGGCTAACATGGAATAGCCATGGCCCAATATTCCTGACTGAAACCAGGGATCGATAAACAGATTGGTAGTCTACTGGTTATGAATTAAAATATAGTCTAAAATTTACCATTTATATCTATATTATAGATTTTTTTTGCAATAAAAAAAGTCCTATTTCTAGTGCTTGTGGAAGGCCAAAGAAGAGGAGAGCTGCTTCCAATGTTTATTAGGTATCTATCAACCCATTTTGTGTATGACTAAAGTAACCATTTTAAGTGTGAGCACCTCAAAAGACTTAAAATATCTGCAAAGGTAAATTTGGGAACAAATTATGTTAAAGGTTCTCCAAACCACTTAGGGTTAAAAAAGGCTGAAGGCTTTCTTTTAAAATGAGCCCTGAATCACATTTCTGGCTGCAGCATGTTAGACAAATTATATTGCAGAGAATGTTAAAACTTCCTGCTTCTGTTAGGTTGAGTGACATCACCAGACTCTCTGGTTCTTCCCTATGTCCCAGGGGCAGAGCATTCTCAAGGTTCGTACACACGTGCGATTGCGGGTCCCTACCCTCAACGCACACTGTGTCCGAAAGTTTGTTTCGGCCCGTGTATGGGAACTTTATCGGCCGAAATGGCCGTTCGGTTGGGGGTCGTTGCGCGATCGACCTGGTGGATCTCTGAATGACTGGGCGCTTCGGCCGATAAAGGAATAATCGCACGAAAGGAACGTTCGGACACATTGTGCGTCACGCACGTGTGTACAAGGCTTCACTCAAGACTTAAAGGACAATTATACTTACCTCCTCCCCACTCCTCTTCGTATATGCATGCTCTCTACCAAGGGTGAGGACCTAAGGCACTAAGTCCTCACCCCTGGGCTGTTTCCACTTACGCTGTAATACTTACACCGTGCAGCTCAGCTAAGCTCCAACCCACTTCTCCATTGTCAACGAGGCCAATAGTAAGATACGCTCTGCAAAGAGCGTGTCTTCCTATTGGACCCATCGCGGAAGCAGACAAGGGAGCAGAGCAGCGCTGTGTAAGTATAACAGCGCAAGTATGAACAGCCCAGGGGTCAAGGACTGAGCGACTTAGGTCCTCACCATTGGTAGAGAGCGTGCATAGAAGAAGAGGAGCGGAGAGGAGGTAAGTAGAATTGTCCTTTACTGGAGGGAAAGATAGGAAGTACCTGCATGGTTGAGTGGGAGAGCCTATACATGCAGGCAGAGGCAGATCACATAACTACCTACAACATGTGTGAAGCAAAAAGTGTTCAGGAAGTTATATTTCTAAACCTTCCTTACATCACAATATAACTTACCACAGTTGTTCTTTAATAAAATTTCTTGAAATAAGCATTGCAGGCTACTTAAAGTTTTTTCTGCAGGTTGTTTAACTTCTTCATGGTTAATAAAACCTAGCAACACCCAATGCAAATTTTTTGTAAATTGTGCAGCATTTTTAATAACGATGCTTTGTCGTAAACATTAAACCCAAATAAAACACTAGAAATGAGCCATTCCACATTATGTAACGGGAATGTCTTACCTCAGATTTTACAAGTATGGAAATTGAATGGCCTATTCAAGCTTATTCATTTTGTTCAGTTTTAAACCACAAAAGTATATTCTTTTGTTGTATACTAAAGCTTTGTACGGGTGCCTGATAACTATAAGCCGCCAGCTGGCTTCAGCTTGGGGCTTGCCCAATAGAAAAGGTGCACTAGAAATGTGTGTTCCCATTGGCCAGGTTAGGAACCAAAGCGCTGGGTCTCGTAACTGTCCTGGTGCAGGAGATACGAGGTAAACCCAATGATCAGAACCTAGCATTTTTGATGCACACTCTGGGCACTTTATTGGGTTTATTTAGAGAATGTAGAGGAAAAAAGGTTTTTTTATTGTCCTTTAATGTCATAAACCTTATGTTGTGTGCAGTTTTGCTGTCACTGGAAGGGTGACAGAACTTGATCCGCATTGTAGGAAAACTTCCAGTGCCGACTCGTAGTGATTGCAGATCATTGTTGCCCCTGGGAGTCAGCAAACAATATGGCATCGATGGAAGAGCTATTTCAGCAACTACAAACAGCCGCTGAGAAAATGGACAGCTATGGATCTAACTCTTTACAGACTGCCCCCACCACTACTCCCAGTTCACCCAACTTAGATCCAATTCCATCCACTTCTAGTAAAAGAGGCCGAATATCTCGTCCTCCACGTAGGCTCAGTCCCTGCCTCCCCCCTACCAAACGGAGACAGCATGGACAATCGCCCAGACAACCACAACGGAAGACATCGTGTTTCCTCTGCCTCCCCACCTCCAAGCACTTCAAACAGGCAGCCAAACTTCGCGGGTGGGCCCCGCTCCCCTCAACATACCGGCACTTTTACACACTCCAGTACAACATGAACACTCCCCTACGCGTACCTCCGACACTCAGACTCTACCCCTCTGACCACAGCTAACCTTCTTCGCGAGCCTTGCGGCTCAACTACAGAACAACAAATCCCTCACCTCGAGTCTTACGGCTCCTCCACTCACCTCACACAGCTGAATGCACCGGAAGCACAGCCTGCCATCCACTCCAGAAGTCTGCTCCCAGGCCACCCGGTCCCTGCTCATCTTCTAGGCAGACTCCTCCCCTTAACACAGAATCTCGTCGGAGAAGGAGACACAGACACTACCAGCACCACAGAACCTCTCCTGCTGACAGCAACAAAAGCAAGAACTCAGAACTCCACCAACCCTGTCCATGTATGCCTGCTCTCCAATTTCAGCTAGATCGTACCAGCAACAGCAAGCATCTCAAGCAGTGACAGAAAATCCTAGAACTGGTGAGCCTTATAGCATTAAATGTTGGGGGTCATTCTGTTTCTTCTCCCAAATAACCCCATTTAACCCACCTTCTTCAGCAAATCTTGTCAACTTTCAACACCAACTATGTCACCACTAGCACTTCCACCAACCATAAATCTGTAACTGTTCACCACTTCATAATATGGAAAAAAACTAAATGTCTGAAATTTCATTAGGTAGAATAGCCGGCCCATTTCTTTCTCCCCCATTTCACAACCTCAGAATATCCCCTTTAGGTTTAATCCCCCCAAAAAACCCGGGGAATTCAGGGTTATTCACAACCTATCATTCCCAAAAGGAGAATCTGTAAATGACGGTATTGACAAAGAAAATAGCCACGTCCATTATTCCAACTTCAATAAAGCACTAGAGCTTGTCCGTGGTGCAGGCACAGGTGCATTAATGTCTAAATCTGACATTAAGTCAGCATTTCGGCTCCTTCCAGTCCACAAGGACTGTTTCTATTGGGTAGTAAACTCTGAGACTATTTCTTCATCGATATGTGCCTACCCATGGGCTGCTCTATTTCTTGCTATTACTTTGAGCTCGCTCATTCCTTGACTGGGTCATTCATCAAAAAACAGCATCCTCATTTGTAACCCATTATCTGGACGACTTTCTCTTTGTCGGTCCCGCTCATTCTACTCACTGCAACCTACTACTAAATACTTTTAGAGCTATCTGCAGTGACTTTGGAATCCCCATAGCAGAGGACAAAACAGAAATAAATTCAGAAGATCTTCACCCTCCCACCTAACAACTTACAAGAACTCACCTTCCTTATCTCCAACACTATGTCATCAAGATCACACTCCATCATATGCAATCGCTTTTGGGACATCTCAATTTTGCCTGCAGGGTCCTATGGGAAGGGCCTTTTGCAGGAGACTGTCCTTAGTGACTAAAGGTATCAAAGCTCCTCATCACCACATATGCATCACCAAACCATTATGAGAAGACCTAAACACCTGGCTAACATTCTAATCTGAGTTCAAAGGCAGCACGTACTGGCAAGAACCAGACGTTAATAAATAATACAGCTAATACATCTACAACTGTTCACAGATGCGTCAGGTATGGGGGCCTTCTTTGCAGGAAAGTGGTGCGCCGAACAATGGCCGCCATATTGGCAAAACAGTGAATTAATAAAAAATATCACCCTATTAGAATTATTCCCTATCGAAGTCTCAGTTCACTTATGGGGAAAACATTTCTCCAATAGGCGCTTCGTATTTTGGAGTGACAACAAATCTGTAGTAGCTGTCGTAAACCGACAGACCTTATCTCCCCCCCCACCCAGTATTACTGCTTATAAGACACCTAATACTACATTGCATAAAACGAAATATATGGATCAAAGCAAAACACGTACCTGGTATCGACAATATAATAGACTCATTATCTTGCCTTAAAATACAGGAATTCTTCAGACTCGTACCAACAGCTGAGAGTTACGGAACGCCTGTACCGCAGAACTTGTGGAAACTCGTTTCTGAGCACTACGAGGCCTACAAGAGTCTTCCTTAAAACCGGCTACATGGCGCACTTATTTCCGAAATTGGCAACAGTGGTCCTCCCTGGCTGAACACATATATACCCCACACATACACAAACTAATTTTTACCACTCTATCCTTCATGTCTCAAAAAAGGGTGAACAACCTGTCAGGTCACACCATAGAACATTGCCTCTCCAGCCTGACATTTTTATTCCAACTAATAGGTCTTCCAGACGTCACAAAAGACTTCAGTAAATGCAAAATGGTAAAAGGGGAACAACAAAGCCCAACAGCCGAAAACCTATTTCCTACTCCATACTGTCCAGTATAATACATACCCTACCCCAAATCTGTTCCGATTCATATGAAACCCTCCTCTTTCAAACTGCATACGCATTAGCCTTTTACGGAGCATTCCGCCTCAGTGAGCTAATAGCACCAACAAGGTCACATCCCGGAGGCATACAGCTCCAAGATATTAAGGTTTCAAAGAGATCCATCGCAATATACCTAAGATCCTCCAAAACAGACAGTCTGGGAAAAGGCACAACCATCATTCTACGTGCCACAAAAAGGTCAACAAGCCCAGTACAATTAGTATTAAATTACCTTTCCATCCGTCCATCTGGTGGCACTCCTCTTTTAATCCATAAAAACCACCCTTACTTATCACGTTATCAGTTTACTTGCATACTCAGAAAATGCCTAAAATATAAGGGATTGCCACATGAGTTCTCCTCACACTCCTTCAGAATAGGAGCTGCCACTGAGGCCCACAAACAGGGACTCTCCGAAGAACAAATAAAAGTAGGAAGGTGGAAATCTAATCGGGTCAAAAGCTATATCCGACCTCAAATCATTGACTAATTTCGATGTTCCTTTCAGGTAATCGTCCCGTTACGGCATGGATCTTGGGTCACTCATACATTCACTGGGCTTCAAAAAGAGCAGAGGCCCGCCGATACGGAAGAAACCTTGACTTCCCACCACAACAACTTCAAATCCACTGGCGAGGCATCCGAGGCCTACATTGGGCACAAATCATACCAGAAATTCTCCAACTACGAGGTTTGTATGAGAGGCCCAATATCCTTTGCATACACGCGGGCAGGAACGACTTTGTCAGACAAAAAACGTACAGCTAATTCTGGCCATAAAACAAGATTTGTCAATGTTTTTCCAAACCTTTCCCCAATCAATTATCATATGGTCGGAAATTATACCCCGTACTAAATGGTGAGGAGCTAGAGACTTACACGCCATAGAAGGATACAGGAGGAAACTCAATAAAACAATATCAGCCTTCACACGCCGCTTAGGATGCATAGTTATTAGACACAAAGAATTAGAACTGGATAATGCAACTCTCAGAAAAGATGGGGTTCACACTTTAACCATATTAGTCTCGACATTTTCAACATTCATATACAATCCGCACTGGAGTTCGCTCTTTCCATGCTGGGGCGGCCCGTCCATTGAATCAATGAACGGCTGGTGGCGGCGATACGCATGGAAGCCAATTATAAGGTTGGCGAGTTACATGCTCGAAGGAGGGGATGGGCCGGTAGACTACGGCGTTAGCCTGTCCTCTGCTAAAAGCGCAGAGAATCCTGGTTGTTAATTTTGATTCATGCCAGAGATAAATTTACTCAGCTGGCACATCGTTGTATAATTAGTTATTCAATTTATTCAAGTTTAACTTTTACTGCCAATAAAGCTGCCGCCATCTTTATCCCAGTCAGAGTCCTGTCTTTATTCAGTTAATGGCTAACATACTTGTTCTCCAGCCGTAGTCAGCCATGAGTCTTAAGAGTAAGTGCTGCTTTCATGTATTTATTTATAGATTGTGATAAGGCAAAGTAATTTTATCAGTATACATACAATTTAAGCATATTTCTGAAAAAAAGCATCTACTGTTGCAGAGAAGAGTTACAGTATTTGATATATGTACAAGGATTTATAGAGGCAACAGAAGAATGCATTCTTACAAAGCACTCAGAGAACAAAATTCGAAGTATAACTATCGTGTATAAAGTTTATTTTTAAAAAGTTAAAGTGAAAAGTACATGGGACAGGACAGGGATATGGATTGGTAATTCCTACAGTACCTCCCAATATTATTTCTGTGAGAATCACCAGTCCAAAGAAAACGGATTCTGCCAGTTTTCCTCCTGGCTTCAGCACTAATCTTAATACAGGAATAGTCCATGACTAACCTGGCAAATGAAAACTGTAAGTGCTGTAGCTCCTCAACAAAATTATATTGTGAGGTATGAATAATCAATCCTACCTCCCTGCCCCCGGTACTTTCCATTTTTTAACAGTTAATTCTTAAAGAGTACAGATATCCTTTAACGCACTCCCTCCCATCAAAAGTACTTGGGTTGGTGATCTGAAACCAATCGGGTATGCAATAGTCAAGAGAAATACATTCCAAAATGTCACAATTGTAGATCTGTTCCCCTATCTCTTGATGTCTCTAACTTGAGCAAAGGGGTGGGACGTAATAGATGCAGCAACAGTGACTTTAAAAGGAAAGTTCAGTGGAAAATATTTTTACATTCTTAGTTTATTTTATATTATTATACAAACCAAAAAAACAATTGAATATATACCCCTTGCTATTCCCTTCTGATGACATTAGCAAGCTGACATTTCAAGTTCTGCAACGGTCCTTTTTCCCAAGATGCACCAGATCCTTGGAATGTTCCTAACAATAATTTCTACTGATTGGCTGTTGGATGGCTCAAACATACTCAGATCTCTACTGAGCAACTAAATTAACCCAGGGACTGATACCATAATGGACTCTAATAGGGGACCTGCAAACAAGATGTAAGAATTTCGGAAGCATTTATTTATGCAGAAAGGGCAGGTTAAGCTCATTAGTATGGAAAAATTCTGCTCTTTCTTAAATGTATTTTCACAGAACTTCTCCTTTAAAGGGCATCTATAGTGGGAAAATGAACTTTTTTTTCTTTTTTCCATGTGTTCTATAATTTCCCACAACCCCCAGTGTCTTCACTTTTTTCAGATTCCCTCTGTCCTGAGATACACCAGTTAGAAGAATACGTGATTGCATTCCTCTACTCTACTTGAACTGTCAATCAAATCCCTGTGACGTGATCCCCCCTCCCTGCTCTGTAATAAACAGAGATTAGCATTAGCAGGGGAGAGAGGTAGCTTTGATGGTAGATATAAGGCTGCACTTGACCCCCCTTCTTAATAGCTTTCACTGATTGATGATGGGTCACAAAGAGAGAGATCGTAAACTGTACTGCTCTTCTTCCCTGTCTCCAGGACAGCTTGCTTTCTATTGGCCACTTTGCGTGGGTGTGTTTTTCAGGATGTTGAACTTGTCGGTTAACCAGAGTTGAGACATGGAGGAGGTAACAGAGGGGAGGGGGAAGGGGGGAGTGCTGCACACAGATCTGACACCATGGTTAAACAGAGTCACTGACAGGGATAGTATTAAGGCAGCACAGAGTACATGAATTTAACTTTGCAAAGGGGCAATGTGTTTTTTTCACTATAGATGCCCTTTAAATATATATTTCTCAAGAACAATAACAAACCCAGGGGTGAGAATCCAACAGTAATTCCAATATTTGTAATTATTAAAGGGGAAGTTCAATGCAAATGCCCATTCAGCATTTTGTCTGTGTATAAATAAATACTTCCGAAATACTGACTAATAGAGACCGTTATGGTCTTTCCCTTGATACAGTGCCTGGGTTGATTCAGTTGCTCAGTAGAGATCTGAGCATGTTTGACCCATTCAACGGCCAATCAGTAGAAATTACTGTTGGAAACATTGCAAGGTAGTGTGCATTTTGGAAAGAAGTAGGACCGTTACAGAACCTGAAATGGAAGCTCACTAATGACAACAGCAGAGCATAGCAAAGGGTATGAAACCGGCTGATTTTTCAAAATGGAAGAGAATATGAAGAATAACTAGGTATGCAGAATATAAACTAACACGTTTAAAAAATTATATCTCCACTGAACTGTGCCTTTAAGTCTCCGGTTGTGGCCCAGGAGCAGACTGTGCACCTTCTTATTTACTCTGTATGTCAACCATTTATGTTTGAGCGAGGATCTAGCAGTCCTCATCATGGCTTCTTTTAATGGAGGGAGTAGATCTAAAGGGTTTAAATTAACTTTAATATAAATGCTGGATTTTGGAAGCTATGATTACATAACAAAGTAATTTCTGTTTGTCTACTACTGGCCTAAAGCTAGCCATACATTTATAATTAGATCAACTTGTCAAAAAAGTGATAGAATTTCGATCAAAAATAAATCGATCATAGAATGACACACAGGTTTGATTCTTTGCTAAAGCATTTCAGTTCTAAATGTGACAAGCAGAAGGGGCTCAACTGGTATCTGCTCCTTAGATTTACATAACAATCACATTAAGTACATAAAGTACATAAAGCAGCTATTTTAAACTCTGCCGGCAGGGGCACCTGTGATTGGCTGAGATGCGCTGGAAAAGGCATGGATGCTAAGCAGAAGAACGTCGAGGGAATGAAAGCTGTTAAGTAGCCAGCCGGTAAGTTTACCAGCACATTCAAAAGGAAAGAACCTCGCGAGGATGAGATTTTGGGGGGCACTTAGCATAATAACATAGTAATTGAGGTTAAATAAAGACAAATGTCCATGAAATCCAACCTTTTCAACCTCCTTTTTAACCCTACCTAACAATTGATCCTACATCAATTTCTAAAGAAATTACTGCAGTGCACAGGGATCCAGATGGGGGGTGTGGGGAGCTCCCCTGCACATGCCAGAGTCCTCAGGGAGGACAAGGAAGAGGCAGGCACTGAATTACACTCAGAGAGACGCCTACTCGTTACTTGTCACTTTTCTGGACTTTCAGCAGGCCCTGCAGGGCAACCATAAGGTGCAGAGGAGAAAGGAGAAAGAATTTAACATTACACAGTGGGGCCAGCACATGACTGGAGATTGGAAGTGGGATGCCAAGGCTATTCCGTGACATGGGAGGTAACAGCAGATAATGTACTCCCTTTTCTACCTTATAAAGATATAAAAGTCATATCATCATAAGAGTTCCACAGAACTCAGTGGTTATCCATTATAATCCATAATAAATTCTCCTCTCAAACAAATACTTACACTGTCATACTATACTTCACAATTACACACAAATAAAAACACACACCGCTACATACATTACTCTACTCACACAGCACTTAGGAAGTCTAAAGAGTTCTTCTCCCAGCCCCTACTAACCTACGGTTACCAGTATAGCAAGGGATGAAAAAAAGAGCAGGGGAAGGCATTTTACTGCTCCATTACTTGTACTTACTGCAGATCATACAAACAGCAGTCAAGAGAAAACAAGGTCAGAGAGGGCACATTACGATCCATGGAGAAGGTCTCTTCTGTCTCTCCCAGACTTTGGTATGTGGCCAAAGAAACCGGTTCAGGAAGCATCACAAAAATCACAGCCCAGAAACACTTCCATGCCCCAGGCCATAGTCTAGTTTGACTACCCAGAAATCTGTCCCTGGGAGGGGCAACCCCTGGAATGGCATCAGGCAGCGTCCCATGCCCTAAATTTCTGATCATGTATTTCTTCATATCTTGGGCTCTACTGCCAAGCAGAGAGGTGGTTGGTGGATTATTTAAAAGGCCTTTCTTTTAAAATCAACTTGTGTGGAGACCACAGTTCCCCTTTAAAGACTAAACAACATCAGAATGCTAGAGCAATCTTTTTAATCATACCGAATATTTGGATCATAAAATAATTGTGTGCCGAACAGGGAACAGTGGAAATGAATAGGCTTTGGAAATATAATTTGTTCTTAGAAGTTCTTCAAATCACAACGGAACAAAGCAACTAAGATGTTATGTTGTTATTATATTAACACACTGCATCCATTTAGATTTTAATATTTTATCTATTCTAGAAGTACCATTCCTATATTATTTGCTTAAAGGGCAAGTCCAGCCCAAATGAAAACTTACATACAGGTAAATCACCACCCAAACCCCTAAACGGTAATAGTTTGAAATCTGAAATATATAAATCTAACCTGAAATCCTGCACAATGCCCTGTTTCCCCAGTTTCCGTATGCTGGTTCTTCCAGTTAGCAACCGTCAGTTATGGATTTTACAGTTGACATCACAGCCAATGACTGAATGTTAATCTCCTAGTTTCCTCTTCTGAGCATGCTCAGGCTCAGTACAGATTTCTAAATTGCTTAGTTTCCACAAAGCACCCCGAAGCATAGCAGGCATACAGTAATGAATTCATAGGACACACTATGATATATCAACATATTTTAAAGAGGTCATTCTTTCTAAAAAAAAAGATGTTCACCATGGATATTTGCTAATAGTTCTATACTTTGCGAAACTAATGAAGATATCTATTTAAACAATAAATATGTATGCGATTCTCTTATATTTAAAATATTTCTAAACTATTTTTTGTGTACTGCAACAGTACTGTCTTATAATCCTTAGAGTATAACATGAAAAAAACGGTAGATCTCGGTTTATAAATAATATACTACAAAAATAAGTGAATACATTATATGAAGCCTGTGGTATAATCATTACAGTAATTTGCACAAAAATGTTTCACGTATCTCATTGCCTGTCCTTCCACAAGTTCCTTACTTTTCTTTTGCGCATACACGTATATTTTAAGTGCGACGATATGAAAGTTAGATGTGAAATATTTAGTATAAAAAAGGGTGCTCTACTCCCTTTTCCCATACACTAATTAAGTTCTATTAATGTTACATATGCTCAGTCTAAAAAGGTAATAGTCCGTGTGCACATTTATATGCCATGGACCCTCCGCTTTAAACACTTCCCAGGTGCCCGCCAGTGCTTTATGCTTCAAACAGATATATATTGTATATATAGGGTAAATGTTCACTAATGTATCCCACTGGCCCAGGTGCTACTTGCCCCAGACCCGTCGCTTCTGCCAACTCCACGTTTCTCTCAGTATACAGGTACAAGATGAATGCATTGTGCACACTGGAAATGAAACACTAGGGTAAACGTCACAACTTTATTATTACACATTGAGCGCTTACTGCGCTTTTACTCATAGGCTGTGAAAGGCCTATGAGTAAGAGCGCAGTAAGCTCTCAAAACGTGTCAGGCAGAAGTTCTGTGGTTTCGGTTATGTGTAAATAAAGTTTGATGAAGTTGTGACGTTTACGCAAGTGTCATTTCCAGTGTGTGCGAAGCCTCCATCTTTTACCTGTAGTATGAATGTTAGCACCATGACCAGTTATGAACGTCATGCATTATGCGAGATTAGTTTTGCCTAATAAAATACTACCTCTCTTTGCGATTATGTCAATAAGCACTGCTTGTCCTGCTACTGTGTGATCATCAGTCAAATCCAACTTAACCTTCTTGTGCAAAATTGGAATTTCAAATAACCCCTCTGCTACAGAAACAAAAAAGGAGAAGGGGTTGTGATATTTACAGTTCAACAAAAAATTATTGCAATACTAATTTGATGCCAGACTTTACTTTTGAGAAATCAATTACGATCTGCTATCATCTATACATTATCAATGTCCCCTCCCTCACACCTTTTTATTCCAGTGAGAAAATCTTAATTCAAGAAACTACACAAACTGACATGCATAAATATAGTGGCCAAGGTTCTCATAAATACAACACTATGCCTTGAGAGGGATTACAGCACTGCAGTATTGGCAGCTGAGGGTGCAGAACTCATGCAGTTGGGTAGAGTGACCTCAAGTAGTTTACTTGAGGGTGCCTTATGCCATCCAGCTCCAAGCTATCCACACCAGTTACCCCAGCATCCTGATAAATTGCACCCTGGGATTTAATACTACCCACTACAGTAATTTGCAAAATTAACCAAAATGCCCTGTGTACCAAGTCACATTTTTGCTAGACACTTATTATATTAACCTGTCTACCCAATCATGAAATGTATATCCTTGTATGAAAAATCTTTTGCTGAAATGGGCTTAAAGGCATCTGAAACGGTTTACAATGTATGTTTCTGTAAACCACATGCAGGGAGATTTACCCGGAGCGATGCACACTCTGGACAAATCTCCCAGAAAAGACTTACCAGAGACGGCATAGTTCTGGGTTAATCTCACCCTCGCTTAAGTGCAGCCTCTGGTAAATAGGCTTGTGGCTGCTGCGTTAGTGTATACTCGTGCAGTAACTGATATTAAATCGACTTTAACCCTAAAAAAAGATCTCTGCAGCCTCCCGTAAATCCCCCTCTATATCTGATTTAATAAGTTTTAATCTGGAGCCACATTTAACCAGGGGTAAGGTTAACCAGTGGGCAATCCTCCCATAACATTACTGCTGATGTTAGCAGCGCTAACTAAAATTAAGAGGATAAAGCACCATCAATACAGTAAAACAACAAAAGACAGGATGCAAAAATGGAAAGGTTACTCATGATGCTATTCTTCCATTAGGAAAAAAATCAATTATTCCATTCAGTACTGTGTGAAATACACAATTTAAATGGACTTTTAGTATTCTAACCTTCTCTCAAATAATGATTTTGCTTCATAAAATCCTTGTTATGGCGCTGTGGTCACACTACAACAAGCATACATTTCATGTGTGTTACAGTGCGATTTGCGCAATATTCTGAAATCAGGGCACATGAGATTCGCAAAAAAATGGTGTTCACATGCACTCCGAAAAAATGCAAAGCACACAATGTGGCCACCCACAAACTGCTCTCATTACATCTTTTTGTTGGATTAAATGACATAGTAACATAGTAATTAAGGTTGAATAAAGACATTCGTCCATCAAGTCCAACCTACTGATTTACAGTAAAATTAGTACACAGGGGCAGCTCAGGGAAATGTTGGGTGGACATGGTCTCGGGCCACAGAAGCAACCTGGGAACGGTCTGTCTGGGGTGCTGCTAGTGTGGCCCCCAGCCTGAGCCAGTTTGGATTAATCAATCAGTCTTGCTGGTAAATTTTTAACACTTGTGTGTATTTCAAAGCGCAAACAATTAAAAATTACCAGATTTTCTGTAATTTCTGACCGACTTAACTATTAATAAAATTATCAGTAACATGTCCTTTGGAACCAGCTTAGAATTTAGATAAAATGGATGACAACGTAGTGACATCACTGCTACTAGAGATGGATCTTTAAGTTGGAATAAATCTGGACATACACTTCAAACTTACCACTGACTTCCTGTGATTTTTAGAAAAATGTCTGGGCTGATCACTGTGCAACTGATATTACAGCCATAAAGACGATCATAAACCACGATCCTGCCAGGGAACGTTGGAAGGTAAAAACCGCTGCTGCACTGATCATGTTGGATAGAACTTGCAATGGGCATAACAAAAGTTCAGTGTATTGCCATTAGACAAACCTCAATGTGTGTAATGCAAGTAAGGTAGAAATGATATTGGTAGAAGTGATATTTATTTTGTATTACAAGGGGCATTTTTTACTTAAAGGATCACAATACTCCAGAATATTTATTTTAAATGTGTCCCTGAATTGTTGAATAGAATATGAGAGTCAGGAAAGATTATTTCTTCCTTTCTGCTTGTGAAGGTTCTCATTCATCCAGGTCATGGTATATCTGTTGTATTCAATTAGATCAACTGGACTTGAAATGTAGGAGGAGGTAGAAATGGAGGAGGTAGAAACACAGGCGCTTAATACCTTTAAGGGCATAGCACCCAGCCACTGGTTCAGATATGTTGATGACACCTGGGTTAAAATCCACCAAAAGGAAGTACAAGCTTTCACAGAACACATTAATGCGGTGGACCAAAACATTAAATTTACAAGGGAAGAGGTACAAAACAACAAACTGGCTTTCTTGGACTGCTTGGTAGAAGTTAAGGAAAATGGTAAACTGGAAGTAGAGGTTTACAGAAAACCAACACACACAGATCAGTATTTGATGTTTGACTCCCACCACCCTTTAGATCACAAGCTGGGTGTCAGCTTGCAACACAGAGCCGAGAACATCCCCACTAGCACAGAGGCGAAGGCTAAAGAAATGAAACATCTCAGAGGAGCCCTTAAAACTTGTGGATATCCAGACTGGGCCTTTGTCAAAAGAAGTAGAAGAAAAGAAAAGAACACAAATACCAACAGTGAAGGGGAAAAGCAAGACAGGAGGAAGAACATGGTCATCCCATATGTAGCAGGGGTCTCCGAGAAATTAAGAAGAATTTTCAAAAAACATCGTATCCCTGTCTGCTTTAAACCGAACAACACACTGAGGCAGCAATTGGTACATCCGAAAGACCCAATACAAAAACACAAGAAAAGCGACATCATATATGCAGTGCAGTGCAGTGAAGAATGCTCTGATTTGTATGTGGGGGAGACCAAACAGCAACTGCATCAACGTATGGCCCAGCACAGAAGAGCCAATTCCTCGGGTCAGGACTCAGCCGTGTATCTGCATCTTAAGGATAAAGGACATACCTTTGAAGATTGTAATGTTAACATACTGGCGAAGGAACGTGACTGGTTCAAGAGAGGTGTTAAGGAGGCCATTTATGTGAAAATAAAGAAACCAAGCCTAAATAGAGGTGGGGGGGTTCGACACCAACTGTCTGCCATGTACAATGCTGTTTTAACACCTTACTCTGGGCGTTCCTATAACACCTCTTAGCCACTATCTAATCACACCCTTAACACCTGGCTGTGATATGCTAATTGGGATTTTCCAGGATACATAATTGCCACAGATTCTTGTACAAGTCATTCTGAATTGAGAAAGCCAGTCGGATGACTAGCGAAACGTCTTCAAGAACTACATTTCAAGTCCAGTTGATCTAATTGAATACAACAGATATTCTTAAGAACCTTTCCCACCTATATGACACACCCACCAACAGGAAGTTTTCTCCACCCATAAAATACTTAAGCAGGGTTTCACCATTTCAGCTCCCTGTCACTGCTTACCTGGCCACGCTCCTGCAATAATCACTTTGTGGCAAGTAATTTACAGGGAGATTCATAAGGTGTTAAGTTTCATGCTACAAACTTAACTCAAACCTTACTGCATTCCAAAACATTTGGAATTGGTGCGGGTTCCGTAAAATATTAGTAGAGCGCAAACCACCCATACTATAATCTGTGTGACCACTTGGTATGCTGAGAGGTACAGTTCTGTATTCACCACCTGGAGTACAGTAATGTTTAGAGGACTGTGCACAGCTACTCCTAAACTCATGTTAACATATTACATCTAATTGCATTGATTTTACACCCATTTACCCAATATTGTGGTGTCCTTTGCATGCACCAACAGTTAAGAATTATCTGATAAATCTTAATTAACATTCATTTAAACACATTAGTAAGATGTACCTTCTTCATCCTCCCATTCGAGATCAAGAGATGTATTGTCATCATTCCCACTCGTTGACTTTGTTTTGGTAGTTAAATCACAGCTGCTTTCTGTGTTTGGTGTTAAAATGTTAGCTTCAGAAGACAATCCTGCAGGAAAAGCCCAGTAAATAATTAATAGATGATTATAACAATATAAGGACAATTATACTCACTCCCCCCCACACTACTCTCCTTTAATAACCGAATAGTACCCAGGGTGAACAAGTATTATAGATACTCTGTAAAGTACCCAATACCTAGAAATTTATGTCATTACCCTGGGTACTCTTCAAGTGTGGATCGAAGGTAAGGGGAGTAGGATTGCCTTTAATTCAAGTAGTTTGATTTTCACAGTTTAACATTTACCGCTTTTGAGGAAAAAAAAATTGTAAAATATATCTAACTTACTTCTTGTCCTGACAGCTCCATATTGCGACTTCATATTCTGCAAGTAGGTTTCAAAATCCTCTAATACAGAACTGTACAAGAAAATTATATCAATGAAATAACCTTAAAGACTGAAAGAGCTTTGTTAAGCAGTTAGCAAAAACCTATGCAACATATACAACTGTCATTCCATATTTCATGATTTAAAGGCTATGTCCACCCACAAAAATATTTTTTTACATAAGTTTCCCCAAGGGCTCCCAGCCCCAACCGCTATACTTGTATCTTCAGAAAGCCCCCCAAACTCTACTTACCTCCCCTCTTTCCTCCGCCGCGCTCCCGGCCCTCTGCTTGCGAGAAAATGCAAGCAGAGGGGCGGGACCGGCAGCCGCGTCTGTGATTGGCTGAGCGGCAGCCAATCACAGACGCCCAGGGTATATAATTGCCACAGATTCTTGTACAAGTCATTCTGAATTGAGAAAGCCAGTCGGATGACTAGCGAAACGTCTTCAAGAACTACATTTCAAGTCCAGTTGATCTAATTGAATACAACAGATATTTCTTCCTTCTGTTCCCCCACTTGCACCTCAGACCAATACCCTCCCTCACAGAAAACTGTAAAAGCTGCCTTTTTAACAGAGAAAGAATCAGCAGTTTTAAATTTGTCTGATTCTCTCTCTGTTGAAAAGGCTGCTTTTTGGGTGGGGCCACAGAATCCGTGAGTGTGAGGGGCCAGAGTGGCCTACAAGTGGAAGGGACACAGGGCCCTCGAGTGGGAAGGGCCAGCAAGTGGGAGGCATTAAAAAAAGCAGTGCTGTGCTTCCCACCCCCTCCTACCCTTCAGTCATGCAATGAGCATGTGCCAAACGCAGGAGAAAGTATTTCTGACCGCAGATTCAGAACCTCCCACCCCCTAACTTTCTTATCAGTGATTTCTTCATATTTTGGGCTGTGCAGCACTTAGAGAGGTGGTTGATTTCTCGTTTTAAAGGTAGGAACCTGGCCTTTTATTTTAAATTAACTTGTTTGGAGACCACAGTTCCCATTTAAAGATATAATAACAATGAAAACACCTGGAACTTACTCTCTGAAACTGGTTCTTGATATAACTCAAATTCTTGCAGGCATTACAGTTCCCACCAGCTTCTCCTTAATAACACCACTGTAGATGCATTGTGCTAAATAGAAACCCCTCTAAAAGTTACTTGCCAGGAGTACATTTCTAGTCACCTAGGTCCTAGGATCTGTCCAGTCAGAAGATGATAAGCTATAACGTGACACCATGGTATGTACTGTTTCCACAAAGGAGATGATCACAGATGTGCCCCACACTGTATTAAAACACCTATCATATTAGAAAATTAAAATACATTGCATAATATTGCCTTTCCATAAATGATATCACTATGAGAACAGATGTGTCCCACATTGTGTTAAACAGATGATATTAAACAGATGTATATCTATATTAACAGATGTATATGTATATTAAACAGATGTGCCCCACACTGTATTAAAACACCTATCATAATATATTAGAACATTAAAATACTTTGCATACTATTGCCTTTCTATAAATGATACATGGGATTCCAAAAGACTACAGGAAATGTCATAATGACATATGACATTGGCAGGTCAGATGTTTTAGAAACGACATTTCCCAGCATGCCATGGCTGCGGAATGCTTTCAATACATGCTGGGAGTTGTAGTTTATTTTAGTTATGTCAAGAATAGTGACGCCACGACATCACTGTTATATGATGGCAAAAACGAAGGAGATTGTCTGCAGTTATGACACCAGGTATATAAAATTGCAATGTCACACAGCCCGGCAGTACAACCAATAGACTATGTCATGCTGGATATCTCCATGGACCTCACATGCTTCCCAAGCCGCGTCATTGCCTTACCCTCCCCCCGCTCTCTGTATCCGACTATCTCTCCGAATGAGACTGCAGCATCGAGTCCAGCAGATCCCCATGGCATAATGAACACAGGCGCGTAACATTCACCGCTACAGGCAGAAGACACAGGAACGCGCACCGCCGACCGCTCATCAAGGTCCAGCGCACCCTTCAACTCTACCAGCATTCAAACCCCTCACCCCGAGCCATTATCAATCATGGAACCCGGAGTTCTTACGTCCTCAATACTCGTCCACCGTGTTAAAGTACGACTTCGTTTCCTGGTGTGACGTATTTTTTGTGCACGCAATGTCGTAAACACGAAAACGAAAGCTGCGTTCCTATTGGAGCATATAGAAAGCTATCGGCTCAGTCACCTGTAGGAAATACAGAATCATCACGTCAAGGCAAATTGTTAAGAGTATATAGCCCAGTCCATGTATGTACACAGTATAGTCACAGTGCAGCCAAGTACGGTACACTGAAGCTCTGAATTCGCCACTGATTATAATGGGAATTTCATTCCTAATCTGTCAATGCACACTACACTTAATATATATATATGTGTATTCTTAACCTGTGTATAACAATGTTATTTTCATTTATCCTTGTTAATTGCTTATACTTCTCCCCGTTTGTATACGCAGTAATGTACAGCGCTGTGTATAGATACAATTATACCTTCAGTTCAGTTCAGTGGAACTTATAAATATTTGTTAAATTGTTAGTTTGTGTAATGCCTTCATAGTTATTCTACATATTCTCTCCCATTTTGAAAAATCAGTTGATTTCATACCCTTTGCTGTTCACATCTAGTGAGCTGACATTTCAGGTTCTAACGGTCCTCTTCTTCCCAGAATGCCACATTCCTTGGAATGTTTCCTAACAGTAATTTCTACTGATTGACTTGGATGGGTCAAACATGCTCAGATCTCTACTGAGCAACTGAATTAACCCAGGCGCTGGGTCAAGGGCAAGAGTCAGACCATACGGTCTCTACTAGGGGTCCTGCAAACAGGAAGTCAGTATTTCAGAAGTATTTTTATAACACAAACAAAATGCTGAATGTGGCAGATTAAGGTCATTGGGATTAAAAAAATACTGCACTTTTTTGAAAAGAATATGTATTTGCACTGAACTTCCTCTTTAATAGCCACAGTAATGCTAAACTTTGGCTCTCCGTATGAAACTACAACTAGATCGGTTGTGTCTAAACATATGGAATGCCAAGGGTGGACATCATTGCATTACAGCAATATAATGTGGCAGTTTTGAATCAATATCTTGACATTTCATCTAATATTTCTAGAGAAAAAAAAATCTTCAACCCAGATTATTTCTTCCCAGAAACAAATGGAAGATGTAGCACGAATACTTAAAGTCTACACCATCCTGCACAATAGCTGGTTTTGTTTAATAAAGAAACAATAAATGCTATCCAAACTTATTTCACCTTTATTGCAAAATCTACCTATACAAATCTCAGTATAGTGTGTGGCAGAAATACCTGCCATTAAAAAAATGCAGTTCTCATTTTCTTACTCAGCTGTCAAATTGTCATGTTGCCCTCAGTGACCAATCCAACCCCCCACCCGTTGGCAATTTTTTTCTCACGCCCGTGGCTGTAGGCATCTTGGTGGCCTCTCTGACCATTTTTCCCTTTTCTTTTTGGAGGTTCAGTCACTGTTGATCCATGTTTAATGCTCTAGTGGATAATTGCCTTTGCTATGCTCCATGGAATATAAAAATGTCTAAATACCTGTTCATACCACAACTTTTCACTTAAGAGATTCCTTTTCATGTTTGTTAATTTCTTTGTTGACCATGGCTTTTAAAATGAGGAATAATCCCTCAGGAATAGTCAAACACATACGTCCATCAAGTCCAACCTATTCACCCTCTTTTTTTTTTTTTTAACCCTACCTAACAGTTGATCCAGAGGAAGGCAAAAAAAAAAAAACAGCTAAAAAGGGGGAAAAAATTCCTTCCTGACTCCAAACGAGCCATCGTCCTCCACATCTTTGCCTAAAATGGCAAATCTGTTGGGATCGACCAACTGGGAACAAGCGCCCCTTTCCTTCCGTCCCCTACTTCCCCTGGTGACCCTTACAAATCTATCTTCCTTTACCACCTTATCTGACCCATCTCCACCCTCCAGTTTACTGGCCCCTGCCAGTACCTGCATTTCCCCCAGGTTTGCCAAGCAACATCTGATTGGTTGGGACAAAATTAGCACCATTTTTAACGACAAGAACTTTTATTGAATAACCCTGATAGTCTGTTGGGACCTGTCAGAGGAGAGAGAGACCAGATGAGTTCTGTAACTTCATTCCTGGCTCCTGAATGTTTTATTGAAGAATGGGAGGTAAGACACAGCTCATTTACCTCCCGTTCTTCAATCAAGCTGAATTGAAAAAATTGATTTTAGCAGTGGAGCTACCTTTTAAAACGAACTTTAAAAAACCAAAAGATCCAATAAAATAAAAAAGTTGGAAATTCAGTTAGAAATTCAGCATTTAGGTTTTCATTAAAATGTCACAAAACCAAATGAGTGCAAAAATGTCATTTATCCTCAAATCAATCAATACATATACAGTAGGTAACTCCACCGGCAACCCCTGCTGTAAGCCTCTTTGTGTAACAATAAACAGTTACTGATATCACCCTTTATGTGCACTCACTTCTTGTATGGGGAGGTCTGAGTGTATATACCCCAGACCTGTCACTTCAGTTTTCCTCTGACGGACAGGAGCATATGTTTCTTGTGTGTTTCTATTGTACATTAGCACACAGGTAGAAAAACGGCAGACTCACCTGCTCCTCGAGGTGGTCCGGGTGCTGGATCGCCCTGGACCCTTTGCTTGGTCCAAAACGGCTTCCAAAATATCTATGTGTGTAAAAGGCACGAACCACTCTCTTTCTTTAAACAGCAGGTTACTCTGCAATTCTATTTTAAAAACTGCTTTATTAAACACACATTAAAACGATCCCCACGCCTGACGCGTTTTTCGAGGGTGTTCCATGCTCTTAATCATAGGCACCTTTTGGAAGCATAAAAAATTTCATTTGACACAAAAAGCTGGAAAATCTGCTGCCAAGTACTAAATAAGATTGGTCAGCAATCCAGCATTATGTTTTGCCGTCTCAACTTTCCAAAGCTAAATATTTTTAAAGTTACCTTCATGGTGAAGCTTTGCTTTGTACAGAAAGAAGATGCGATGTCATTGAAAGCCTACTCCTTCTCAAAGCATATCTAGTTTAACCTGCTTACAGATGTCGCATTCCATCTTCCAGTGCAAAGCAAAGCTGCAACAAAAATGTAATTAACTTTTAAAGGTCATGTCCACTTTAAAAAGACAACTTTTCATATAATGATCCTTTGGGTTGCCCACCCCAACCACCATAATGATACTAAAAATTTTTTTCCCGATATTTACTTACAGCCCCTTCGCTTCCGCGACTATCTTCTTTCCTCTCTGCTAACTGGACACAGCGGAGAGGGGCAGGACCGGCAGACGCATCTGTGAATCACATTGCTGGATAAACTCCTCCTAATAGAAAATTAGGTGCCTTTGATTTTTTTTATGTTTTTTTTTACCACAGTTCCCGTTTAAGATAAGTGTTTTTTTTCTTAATTCTTTTTCTTAATTTCTTATTTTTTTTTCTTAATAAAAATTACTTTTTATTTTGACCAGTCCACACATTGTAAGAATAAAACAGAAACTAAAATGGTGGAGGAAAACAAAATGGATGTCATAAAGCTATGTCCGACCCCAAAACGAAATTCTCCTAAACTGCTGTCCCCACTGTGTAGTGTTTAAAAATCATTACCTTACCTCTGCTCCAAATGGTTCACCTGTAATGTCTGCCCAAAGTCCAAAAAAGTAAAGAGTAGGAGCCTGGCTGGAGGGAAAACGTTTCCGCCTCTTAGGTGTCCTCTGAGAGTTTTCTGGCTTGCTCAGTGCAGCCCTTTCCCTCCCGATCCCTGTGTTGACCTAGGGGACCCTCTTCCACCCCCAACCGCTATATTAGTTTGTAAAAAAAAAATAACCTGTCCGTGATTGGCTGCCTCTCAGCCAATCACAGATACAGCTGCCGGTCCGGCCCTCTGCTTGCAGTTTCATGCAAGCAGAGGGCCGTGTCTGTATGCCGGGGGAACGAGGCTGTGTAAGTAGAGTAAGGGTTATTTTTTTTACAAACAAATTTAGCAGTTGGGGGTGGGAGAGGGTCCCCTACACTACATAAAATATTGTAAAAAGAAGTGGAGATACCCTTTAAAACACACCGCTTTTTTTTTCATTATTCACATAGCAGTAACATTTATTTAATCAAAACAATAATAACAAACACAAAACAACAGCAAAATTAAAAAGAAAGACTTTTATTGGTGTAGTTCTGATATTGTAAATTTTTTGGTATTATTTTTGAAATACTATATACACAATCAATAAAAATACATAATTCAGCAAAGATGTACAGTATATACTCGAGTATAAACTGTCCTGAGTATAAACTGAGGTACCAAGTTTTACCTAAAAAATGAGAAAAATAGTTTGACTCGAGTATAAACCAAGGGTGTAACCCCTACTAGTATTTGCCACTTAAGATGTTTGGAAACTACAACTCCCAGCATGCTTTATTTCTGGGAGTTGTAGTTTTCAAACATCTTAAGTGGCAAATACTTGCAAATAGGGGTAAATCCTCCTTTATTTGTGCATACAGTATGCACAAATAAAGAAGGTTTTACTCTTATTTGTAACTATTGTGTGCCCTGGTGTCCCTGTTGTATTCTCCTACCTTGTCCGGCGGCCGCTTGCTGCTCACTCCACATCCTCTGTGCTTCAGGATGATGTCACTACTCGGCGCCACAAAGTGAGAGGCGCCGGGTAGTGACGTCATCCGGAAGCGCACTGAGGATGCGGATTGCGCGGCCGCCAGACAAGGTAGGAGAAATAATGACTCGAGTATAAACCGAGGTAAGATTTTCAGGCTTTTTTTAAAGCCTGAAAACCTCGGTTTATACTCGAGTATATACGGTATATGAAATAAAAACAAGATTAAATCAATAAATTCAATAAAAAACATTGAAAGGAAAGGCAGAGAATTAGAGCTCTTAGGCATGGGACAACCACCACCTGACTAATTTCCTAATGACTAAGCAACATATTTCGGCACAATCACACAATCCTATTTAAAGGATAAGTATACAGTAAAACAATGTTAAGTTTAATTGGAAGCTGCAGCTGACATCTTGCATCTGTTTATGTGACCGTGTAGCTCTGCCCCTCCAAGATTCCCTGGTTCCCACATCAGCAGAAGGTAATTCTCCTGCTTCCCAGCACGTGCTCACCGTCAGTGCGCACGCAACCTGATGTCAGTGGGAACTAGGGAATCTTGGAGGGGCGGAGGTACACGGTCACATAAACAGATGCAACATGTCAGTAACTTTAAAGCACCAAAGGTAGGCTCTGGAGGGTCCTAGGGAAGAAAAAAAAAGCCATTAGTTTTTTGAAAGCTGCAGCTTCCAATTAAACTTAACATTGTTTTACAGTATACCTTATCCTTTAAAATACACAGGATTAAACAAAAATTAACTACATGTCTTATTTACTTTTATCTAATGTATTATTATCTAATATTGGTTGTTTCTTGATATTTTGCCACAACTGTATGAAAAGTCTCACTGGTGTGTCGTTTGGGTCATATATTGACCCCTGTGTACCTATCTTAAAAATTATAAACTAAGTAGAATGATTCAACAACCCTGATCAAATTGTTGCCTTATAGTCTGTCAAATGATTCACATTTACTTTTTATTTCTGTTCAAAGAGCTCTAGTATTTGTACAAGGAAATATTTAAAATATAGGTTTTAATGAATTAGACAATGCATGCACATTACAACTGAAATTATTTGCATCACAAATTAGGTTTGAACCAATTTAAAAAAATATATATAAGACACTGAACAAACTAGTCACAAGACTAGAGCTACAACTACAGTGGATATGCAGTTGTCAGTCTTATGTACTCAGATGACATTAAAGGAAATGTTCTAGAAAATTACTAGATATGTTATTTTATGGGTTTTATGTTCTAGATACAGTTTTTGTTTAAGGCTAATTGTCAAGAATCAAATTGCCCGTCCAAACCGAAAAAGCCTAAAGATAAATAATATCTAAGACTTTTGCCTAAGGTAGAGTTTTTTGGTCAGCATGGAAGCAAAACATGGGATTTGTTTCTTCCCTATAGCATTTAGATCTTTACAAAGGTCCACAGAGCGTTGTGACACTTTCCTATTAACTAATGTGAGGATTTCTGTAAACTCCAAGGAAGCTCCATATGTTTTAAGTACATCACAGAGATCCTGTATGTACCAAGAGCCATTCACAGTTTCACGGTGAGAATAATAGCCTATTGGAAAAAAAAGAAATGTTTAAAATAAAATACTTTTCATAGATCTGGCTGCACATTAGGTCACATTGAAGATTTACAAACCACTAATGTTGGCCATACTCTTATAGGGGGAAGTTCAGTGCAAATACATATACTTTTCAGAAGAAAAGAGCAGTATTTTTCCATCCCAATGACCTTAATCTGCCAATTCAGCATTTTGTCTGTGTATAAATAACTGCAACCGAAATACTGACTTCCTGTTTGCAGGACTCCTAGTAGAGACCGTTATGGTTTTGCCCTTGACCCAGCGCCTGGGTCAAGGGCAAACAGCCAATCAGTAAAAATTACTGTTAGGGCACGGCCACACTTCATCGCAATCGCACACGGAATGACATGCGATTTCATGTGCGATTTTGTTGTGTTTGCGCATGCCTTTTTTCCATTACATATAGAAAAATGCATGCGATTGCGATTTAAAATGCGGAACACAAATCGCAAGCACAACCGCATCGCACCCGAAAACGCGTGTTTTCGGTGCGTTGCCACGATTCAAATGATCGAAAAAAACGCGAGCGCAAATGCATGCACAAACACAGAAAAATTGCAGCAGTGTGGCCTGATTTTTCAAAATGGGAGAGAATATGTAGAATAACTAAGAAGGCATTACACAAGCTAACAATTTAATAAATATTGATAATTTCCACTGAACTGTCCCTATATATATATAATACAGGTAAAATGCACTCACTGGGACTTCTATAGAAAGATAACTTTTATTCAGCGATCTACGCGTTTCAGCCCTTACCAGGCCGTCATCAGGATACGCCATATTGGATAACATCACCCATAAGTAGGTACCTGCAAGTACTCTCCCCCAGTCCCACTCCCAACACACCCTCCACAGTCCGATACACAGTGTAACACTTCCCACATACCATGATAAAACAACAGTGTATATAAATTGATAAAATGTACAAAAAATTTATATAATAATCCAAGGAATATATATACTAATTCAAGCAGGGGATTCCAAAAGCATACAAATCCCCACTATTTTATAACTTAATAGGGAATTAAAATATTGCATACATATCTGTAGTTAAACAATTAACCCAAAGATAATCTATCTGTTGGTCACATATTATGTTCACACACCCGAACCTATTTCTTGAGAGGACAAGCAATTCCTAACTGAATTCTATTGCACAATGAGAATACAGGGTTAAAGGGTATGTCCACTCAAAAATTAACTTGCTTTGTATCTGTTTTACTGAAGAACAGGAGGTAAATGCACTATTTCTTACCTCCCGTTCTTCAGTAAATCTTGCAGGAGAGCAGGAGAACTTACCGGGATCGTTCCAGCGCTGACAGAGCCGCGGCCGAAATCCCTGATACCTCCGGCGCTTCCACTCTCCTTAGTACAGTGTGCGCATGCGCACACTGTGTAAAAGCCTGGAGATGCGTCGGAGGCGTCTGGGATTTCAGCTGGAACGATCCTGGTAAGTTCTCCTGCTCTCCTGCAAGATTTACTGAAGAACGGGAGGTAAGAAATAGTGCATTTACCTCCTGTTCTTCAGTAAAACAGATACAAAGCAAGTTAATTTTTGAGTGGACATAACCTTTAATTAAAAATAGAAGGAATAGAAGTAAAAATTTTAGAGGAAACAGGACAATATCAGTTGTTCATTCAACCCTCGGGGTGTTAAAGTATCTAATTGCCTGATCCACCTAGTGTCCCTTTTAAAGGATATCTATACTCTAAAAATAAACTTTTTAAAAATGGAAATTACACGGGTCAGGGAGGTTATTCCTACCTCACAATATCATTTCGTTGAGGAGCTACAGCATAAACAGTTTTTCATTTGCCAGGTTAGTCCTGGACTATTCTTGTATTAAAGATAGTGCTGAAGCCAGGAGGAAGACTGGCAGAATCAGCTTTCTTTGGGCCGGTGCTCCTCACAGAAACAATATTGGGAAGTAGGAATTACCAGTCCTATATCCCTGTCCCAAGTACTTTTTTTCAGTTTAACTGTTTTTTAAATAAACTTTATACACACGATAGTTTTCCTTTAAGGAGAGCTCTCCCTCGATCAATGCCCTGACAGCTAGGTTCGCTATATTAAAACATGATAACAAATGGCCTGCTTCCTTATGTCTAGCCACTGACAATTCACCACATTTACCATATCTTTTGTCAGTATCAATCATAGATTGCCTTGAGGCCTGTCTATGGTTGGCCATTCTTTCTCTTAAGGTGGTGGTTGTCTTGCCTACGTAATAAAGTCTGCAAGGACATGTAATGATGTAAATAGCAAAGGTACTCAAGCATGATAGCCTATGGCGGATTTTGATTCCATGTCTGCTGTGAGGATGAGTGAAATCATACCCACAATTATATTACGACAACCACCACATATGTAACAACCTAGTTAGTTATGAGGTAACCAAGAGCCCTGCGAAACAGTTGGTTCTTAGGTCCATTTTTACCAGGAGATTTCTTAGATTTCTCCCACGTCTGTATGCAAGCAAGGGGTTAGCTTTAGTGAATGGCAGGGACTGATCACTAGTTACAATGTCCCAGTTATGCTAGATGATATTTTTTACTTTCTTACTATGTGGGAAATACTGTAATGAAATTGGTATTCTAAGATCACTAGATGGCTCATTCAAAGGTTCAGCCTTAAATGGACCACTCATCTCAGCCGCTCTGTCTAATGCTTGTTCCATTTGGGAATTGATCAAATGTGGGTCATACCCTCTATTAAAGGGCAATTTTTTTTACAGTTGACATCACAGCCAATGACGGAATGTTAATCCCCTGTCTGCCTCTTCTGAGCATGCCCAGGCTCAGTACAGGTTTCTAAATTGCTCAGTTTCCATGAGGCATCCAGAAGCATAGCAGGCATACAGTAATGAATTCATAGGACAAAGTAGAATATATCAACACATTTTAAAGAGGCCATTCTTTCTAAAAGATGTTCTTATGAGGGTGGAGTTGTCCTGCAACTGACTTTCTGCTATCTCTAGTTTTGAGTTATCATTAATAATTCACAGTAACTGGGTAAATAACTCCTTTTTTCATTGTCAGGAGATGGCAACTTTCTGAGAGGATATTGTTTTTATCGGTTATCTTGCTGAATAAACTGGTTTATATATATATATATATATAGCTGCAATAGGATAAAATCCTCAGAGCACTCATAGTTTTAAAAAACAAAAAAAACGTATTTAATTGTTCAAACTCACATGGCGTTTCTACAGATTACGGCCATCTTAGCAACAGGCAGTCATGTATTACAGGACCAATGAAAATCCAACTTTAAAAAGGTGAGTATCCTCCCATCACACACCCCCAACCCCTCCCCTGTCCCTCCTCCATGCAATGTATATTGTGCCCTTAGTAAAAGTGCTACAGTATGTGCCTCCATATCTTTGGGTGGAGATATATCAGTGCTTTCATGCTCAACACCATAGTGAAGCACAAGTGCTGTGGGGCGGTGAATACTATCCTCCTCTCTCAATCTTCAGGCAAATGTCCAACAAATTTGGAGGAGGATCAAAGGCTATAGAGAGACAACTCTTACTTATCTTACTTTTCAAGCCCAAGCTATCTGTATAGAAATTCTCACAATTAGAAATCTGAGATTCCAAAATGGACCCAGACTGTCCCTACAAAATATAGCAAGTTTCAACTATGTTTGCTTGTGTCAGTGAAAGGAACAGATTAATGGCTTGTGTGGGGTTGGATTTGGGACCACAAGATACCAGTCAGCTATAGATCTTAAGGTGAGGTGGGCTTAAAGGAGCAAAAAGTCCTCCACAGAGCATAAAATACAAAAAGAGCATTCTTTTAACAGAAGGTACTTTACAGCCTTTTGCTATAAAAGCAGCATTGCTGAAATAACACAATACATAATAAGTTATGATTCTCACTTTCTAGAGAAATGGGTGGAGAAATGCAAAGTTTCTCCTATATGTTCTGTGTCTAATGCATATGTCCAGAACCTCTGGCATAATACTATTCAATACAGCCTAATGGTATAGAGCCAATTATCCAACTTGCAGACATGACTTGTTTCAATAATTTGTTTTTTTTTCTATATATATATTTTATTGAAAATCTAGGGTTGATGCTTTTTTGCCAAAACACCAGTGAAGCAATATTATAGCTATGGCAAGGCAGTAGGTTATGGTTATTACTCTTAGTAGGAGGTGCTAGTTCATAAAAAAATGTAACTGTTATTTTAATAAGGAAAAGAAAGGACTGAAATTTATTATGTATCTCTACATAGGCAAATTAATTTAAAAATATATACAGCATATTATTTGCCTCATCCTATTTAAGGAATAGTTCAATCAGAGAGTGAACTATTCCTTTACTGCTTTAATTGAAGAACAAGAGGTAAAGGAGCTATGCCTTACCTCCTGTTCTTCAATTAATTTAGAATGAGCCAGGAACCAAGGGAGAAAATTTACCTTGCACACGATCCACTGGCATCTCCACTGACAGGTCCCAACCACTTCCACATTCAGTTTAACTATAGCTCGCATGCACGCTAATGCATGTTATAGTTAAACTGAATGCAGAAATAGTCGGGACCTGACAGTGGAGCCAGTGTTGGATTGTGCTCGAGGTAAATTTTACTCCCTTCATTCCTGGCTCATTCTCATTCTTGACAAACGGGAGGTAAGACAAAGCTCCTTTACCTCCCGTTCTTCAATTAAAGCAGTAAAGGAATAGTAAAAAAAGATGGCAAGTATTCCTGTAACATGTTTCGCTCTCTCCTTGTGTTTTTCTAGAGCTTCCTGTCCTGCCTTGCTTCTCTTTAGACCCTGAAGACATACATGATGCCGATATCTAATTACATGTGATGTCTCCTGTGGTCTCGCAATATTTTCACGGCTTCTATGGGATAAGACTTGGGAGCACAAAATACCAGTCCAGTATTTACCTTAAGGTGAGGTTCCTTCAGTTTTAATTTGTCTAAACACATGCAGATGTTTTAGCAGTGACAGAGGTGTGTCTAAACCTTTCATTTTGACTATGCCATATTAAAATGGTACCAGCTAGTATAAGTACATTTACAGTGTTATATATTTTGTCATGTATCTTATATAAGAGAGTACTATACAGTAGCGTAGCTACAAATCTATGAGCCCTGATGCACAATTTGGCAATGGGCCCCCCAAACCCCACCGCAAACCAAATAATCATTTCCAATAAAAACACAAATTCATCTTTTAAAATTATTTTTTTAAAGCACTCATTTTAAAACACACAAGCATACTTTACTCATACACCTAGCAAAACTATTCAATCACATTCCAACCGTTTTTCTAAACTTATATCCTCAAACTGCACACATTTAAAATTACTGAGAAACCAACACTAGTAAAATTGTTAGCACACAGACATGGGTAAAGTGCTTCCAAACTGGCAGTATTATTTGTGTTACATCATTGGAGAGAAAGCAGCAGAGCACTGGCAGCATGTAGCAGTGGGTCACAGTTCCTGTGGTGTGCGCCCGACACCTTCCCCCAGCCTTCCTTTCTTTTCTCTTCTTCCTGACAGCGGAGCTGCGTGTGGGCCGTGTATATAGCAGGAAGCAGCCAGCATCCATACAATGTACTGTACTGTCGTGTGGCTAGACAGATTATCTGGAGCTGTTGCGGGCCCCCCTGGGAGACGGGCCCAGTTGTTGTTCTGACCAATGTGACCCCGGTACCTACGCTTTGCTATACTTTATATGCATATATTTATGGTCATTTAGGTGGTGATATATGTATGTCAGTTTTGTCTTCAGAAAGGGATCTTGTTTACTCAGCCTACTCAGCGGCAATTGCCACAACAAACATACCTATACACCTTTCCTATATGTAATATTATATACCCCCCACCTCATTTGTAGCTTCTAAAAACTCCAATCTCCTATGAAGATATAAATATTCTTATACAATATGAGGGATACAGTCTTAATATATAGGAGATAGGTACGAGGCACTCCACGGACTAATGAAACATTTATTGAAAACACAAAGTAGGTCCAAAGCACCGTGCTTCGGACCTACTTTGTGTTTTCAATAAATGTTTCATTAGTCTGTAGAGTGCCTCGTACCTATCTCCTATTACTTTATCCACTACGTGAGCACCCCCGGCGGCTGAACTGAGGACGGAGTGAGGAGGAACATTATATATATATATATATACACAACACACACACACAGTATATATAATATCATTTTACCTTCCTACTTCCCCAGTACTGGTTTATTGATGCCAAAAATTAGCACATATTGCATTGCATAATAAGTTATGATAGAAAATATACAATACCTTCTGCAACAGAATAACACATAACGAAGTCAGCTCCAGCAGGTAAAGTATATACTGAAGCAGCATCCACTTCCACCTTGTTGGTTGTAATGCTATCAATTTCATCCTGAACAATCACTGTTCATCGTGTTTACTTCCCCGACATGCCTGCAGATCAGATGAACAGGATACATTTTGACGTTTCTTACAAAGTCTTTAAAGGGGAAATGTGCTCTCCAAACAAGTTTGGGTTACACAAAAAGTCTTACCTTTAAAGGGTATGTCCACCGTTATTTTAACTTTTATGTCCAGTTTAACTGAAGGATAGGAGGTAAATGCGATATGTCTTACCTCTGTCCTTCAGTAAAACTTACAGGAGACCAGAGAAACTGCACGCGTAATGATCCAGCGCTGCTGACAGCCTCCGACTACACTGACATTCCCCGACGGATCCACAGTCCTTTCCATTGTGTGCACGTGCGCACACAGTGCATAGGAGCGTGGACGCGGCGGAGACTGTCAGTGAGGCCGGCGCTGGAGCGATACGCGGGTAAGTTTCTTCTGGTCTCCTGTAAGTTTTACTGAAGGACAGGAGGTAAGACATATCGCATTTACCTCCTGTCCTTCAGTTAAACTGGAAACATAAAAGTTAAAATAACGGTGGACATACCCTTTAAAATGAGCCCTGGATCATATCTCTAACTGCAGTCTGTGAGAAAAGATATGGCTGAAAAAAATTAACATTTCCTGCTTCCAGTACCTTATGTGACATGACATGCATCAGGGGTCAGAGCATGCTCTCTGAAAGATAGGAAGTCCCTATCCACTGATTAGTGATCTCATCATTGCCTGCCCCCTGACAGAAAAAAAGCCAGTAAAATCCAGTATAGTCTACAAAGTTAAAAATAGCTGTAAAAAAGATTGTCAGTTGAAATTATGTGGCTACCAATATAAGCTGAAAAGTATGCTGGTCACAGGGCTACGAGCTGCTGAAAGCAGGAAGTGTTCAGGACCTTACAGTACATTGGTAAAAAAAAAAAAAAAAAAGACAACACATATTGTCTCAGATTTCACCTAAAAATGTGATTTAGGCTGATGCCCCACAACAACGCACCAAAGCGATGTGTGTCGTTCCGTGTTTGCGCATGTGTTTTTGTAATTTAACTTTATAAAAAAGCATGCATTTGTGTTAAAAAATGGTGCATGCAAACGGATGCGCAATCTCATGCGCACCGGAAACCGCGGGAATTTTTTTTTGTTCCCGCGATTTCCATTTTAAGCGAAATTGCATGCGTAGTCGCATGTGCAAATGCACAAAAAACACGTTATTGTGGCCTAGCCCTTAGTCCATATTTAAGACTGAATGCTTTTATGTAATCCAAACTTGTCTGGATACCACCGTTCCAATTTTAGCTGTTATTCTAAAGAAAAAGATTTTATCATGTTTTTTAATCACTTTTTTTATACATATGGATGTTAAATATTTTCTGACAAAACTAAAACAAACTGAAAGTATCTGTCTTGTGGGGATAATACATATCACCAAAGCCATCAAAGACCCAATGTCGAAATATGTGAAACTAGGGTCAGCTCTTAGGGTGAGGCCACACTGCAACGCACAGGAATCGCGCACAAAATCGCGAGCGTTATCGCACGCGATTGTGTGCGCGATTCTTGCGCGTTTCGCGCTCGCGTTTTGCGCATGCGTTTTCGCCTTTTCACGTTATGGAAACGCATGCGTTAACGCACCAAAAATGGTGAACGCATGCGTTACCATAACGCGAACGGACGCGCAATCGCATGCACATCGGAAATCGCGGGAATTTTTGCGTTCCCGCAATTTCCATTTTAGCGAAAATCGCGGGCGCAAACGCGCGAAAAACGCGCTAGTGTGGCCTAGCCCTTAGGACTGATATAAACGAGCCAGCTTAAGCCTGATATTCCCAACATCAACCTACTGATCAGTAGTCTGTTTGGAATTAAAATGGTATGCTCTCAATCTTGATAAAGTTCCTACCCCACAAGCATAACTTCATCAAATCCCTACTTTCACAATACTTATCTTGCTCAATTTGGCAAATTGCAGAAGAGGGACTGGCAGACTTCAAGGTGAATATCAGCTTTCAGGAACACTGATGAAAAAAGGTAAGCATTGCAGGATGTGTTCAAGAGATGAACACACCCTTTAAAGGGCAATTATAGTGAGAAAATTGTTTTTTTTTAAATTTCTTCTAATGTATCCTATAAGTCATCCCATCCACCAGGGTACCTTTAGTTTCTTTAAATTCTACATAGTCCCCGAGATATAAGCCTTTGCACATGCTGTGATTTGTAGGAGCTGCTACACCTCATCTGTCACTCAAAGGCACACACCCACACAATCCAAAGCTCCCCTGCAGTACTGTCACACACTCTCTCACCCACACTATATGTACCATGTGCAACATATAGTCAAATGCTGTAGTGCTAAACACAATCAATAAACCATTAACCCAGCAATATGAGCATAACACACTATAAAACAGCCCCTCCCCCCCAAAAAAAATCTTATATACATACAAAACCAGTGACTCAAATGGAACACTAATACAGTATATATAATACAGTAATACAGACTATATACCAAACAAGACACACAGTGCAATCTATGAAATATATAGACTAAAGCAACTGAAATGTAACAGGACAACAAGCAGTGTCACTGTGTTTGTGAAGGTCTCACTACAAGCTGCTGTTACACTGACTCTCTCTTCAGTGATTATGATCTCAGCTAAGCAGGGGGAGAGATATGAACTTTAGGTAAAAAATAAATAACAATTAGCAAAGTTAGAGAACAGGCAGAGTTCAGTAACTTACTTGTAAAGAATCTCAGCACCACTTGTCCTCCTCTCTCCCCCTCTGCCCCTCCCTTCAGCATATTGCTACTTTATTCCACACTTTGATTGCTTGCAGTCTAGCTCTGGAAGGGAGGGGTCAACAGGATGTCAGCACTTCATTTAAAGTCCTTTCAACTGACAATGCTCGGACTCTGTATACAGCCCGTCACTGCTTGAGGGGGAGTAGACAGAGAGGGGAGGGGGACTACACAGCTTGGTACAAACTTCTGCCAGTGTGAAGAAACAAAGCCACACAGAAACATGAAAGTAAGGCAGCTTATACTAAGTGATCTATACATTGTATACAGACAAAGTTTTTTTTTCACTATAGTTGCCCTTTAACTTGCCTTGACTTACCAATATGTCTGATCAGCTGGACTTCTGTTTTTTGCCTTAAAATCATTCAAAATGATTGAATGTGTCTTGAAATTATGATCAAGCAAAATTACCGTGAGCAGTCAATTGGGTCAAAATATTGACCCATTTGTTCCAGCCCTTAGTGCTCCTAAAAATTCTCTACTACTGCTCCTAAAAATGAAATACTTACTCCCCTCCAAACACCAAGAATGCAATATTTAACAAGCTCTTGGAGGCATCTGAACTTTCAAGAGGGAGATAAGCCTCAGTTTAAATATCTGGTTTATTGCTCAGTAGTCTGTTATTTGAGAAGAAATTGACCTTGATCTTAAAGGGTAACTGTGGTCTTCAATTCTTTCAAAGTAGCAAGGATTACATAAAAAGCCTTCCATCGTACCTTCAAAATAAAACCTAAATCACATCTCTAGACAAAATTTGTAAGAAGTTATTGCTAGATAGGTTCAGCAATATTTCTTCCTGCTTGAATATTTCCTGTTTTTAGCCATGTGACCAGCCTCTGCCTGCATTAATAGGCTCCTCTTTTCAACTGTCAATTTTTCCTGTTTTCCCCAGCATTAAGTCTTAACTGATCATGCTTCTCCCCCAGGGAAAATGGGTGGGGCAGAGGTCAGGTGATGTCACTAAACAGGAAATTTGAACATTCACCCCAATATAATTTCTCACAGGCTTTAGCCAGAGATGTCATTGTTGGCTCATTTTAAAGGAAATACTACAGGCTTTCATTTAACCCTAACTTGTTTGGAGACCACAGTTGCCCTTTAAGATCATCTTTGTGAATGACAAAAAAAATGCACACATAAAGTGATAAACTTTACAATAAAAATATGATCAGCGATATAAATGGTAATCTTCAAGCTGCACAAATGCCCCTAAAAAAACAAAAAATGTGGATGATTAGCCCACAAATTTTAAGGGAAACTAAGCCTCAACTAGAGATGCAAACAATTTTGTACAGTGTGTCTCTAAGTGACACAATTTTTCCACTGAATACCATTAAACGGGTAGGTTCATGGTGCTTCATTAACAGACCTTGGCCCTGAAAAACATGCAGTGAAGAAATCACCACCTATCATTCTTCTAAAACCTAGGGTACCCAACCTGGCCCATACTGGGGCTGTACTAGTGGCACTCCTCTTATCAACAAGGCTACAGTGTAGTCCCACTCCTGACATGGCTGATTAACGCCCACATTCTTGACACACACACCCACATATCCTGCAAAAAAATTTGTTTGGGACGCATACCCGCAGGTTGGGCATCACTGTTCCAATCCAATACTAATATGTTTAGCAAACCTAAATTCCTAAATGAAGTTGTTTAGGCCATTTGAAAGGAGTTTTGAATAGCCTGAATAGTCTACTTCACAAAGTTGTGCATTGGCTCCCTTTGGGTTTGTTTGCAGGAAGTGCACAATTCGAGGCATTTATTCAGAAAATGGCTTTACAATTTAGAGCACTTAATATCAGGATTAGGGTGAGAAATTTAATTTCTAACTTTTTTTCCATAAAACCATAGAACCTGATTCTATGAAGAACTATGTTTGGAATTCTGTATGTATGTATGAAAGAATGGCAGATTCATGGCTGAACGCATGTAGGTTCTAAATATATAGCTTGTGGATATAGGTCTGAGATTGAACGTTATATTTGGTATGAGAAAAAAAACTGTTCAAACTACAAAACTGGCTTATTTTTTTTTTGCTGTGATTGCTCTTGCACTGGCAGATTATTTAGCCTAATTAACCGTATATTGGGCTGAATAATCTGTGCTGCTTTCAGACGCCGCCACAACTGCTCGTTTGTCCGGATCGGACGAGTGGGCGATCGGACGTGTTAGTGAAAATGGGCGATCGTGTGGGACCCTATGGGAGAGCACAATCGGTCACGGCCACGAGTGCTGACTCGTAGCGAACGCTCATCAGGACAAAATATCACTTTGTGTGTACCCAGGCTTACAGAAATGAATACCCATTTGGAGTTTAACCAGTTTTTGTTTAAAAAAAATGCTGGTTTCCAAAATCTGGATCCGGTGGAATTTTTGGGAATTCCAAAAGTCGAAACTCATTGAAAGTTGAAAAGAGATCAAAAAGAAATCATGCTGAAAGCCATAAAATGCAGTGAAAATTAAAAAATTGTGGTTGAAATATTCTGCCTAAATTGACAATGAATCAGATATTCTGAATTTTTAAGTTCCACAGATTTCTTAAATTAAGGTTTTGATATTTGTATCTGCATTTTAATCAATACTCATACCTGTGGGGGTGTAATTTCTTAAAATATTTCACTTGAAGGGGTATTTTATTTAATTCGGCAGTTATTTTTAGCAACACGATACAATAAGGTAAAATTCTACAAAATGCTGTTTTATTTTCAGGTCTGCTAGACAGGAAAACCAAGTCACCTTTACATGGGAGAAGCAGTTTTAAGGAACAATAAGATGTCTGTGTCTAAACTTAAGGGACAACTATTTTTAAAGGGTATGTACACTGTAAATCCAACTTACTATTACTAGATAGCTAAAGGTTCATACACACGTGCGATCGCGGGTGCCGACCAGCAACGCACATTGTGTACGAATGTCTGTTTCGGACAATAATCGGGCCATGTATGGCCACTTTATTGGCCGAAACAGTCGTTCGTTCGGGGATCATTGCCAGATCCGCTGGGCGGACCTCCGAACAAGCGGCTGTTTTAGCCGATATAGTGCCCATACACGGGCCGGTTATTAACCCGCGATTGCACGTGTGTGCGAACCTTTAGGCTTTCAATGTAAAGTGTGGGTTATTTTCTAGCAAGATTGGCCAAATCCCTTTGCCAGCAAATACTGTCCTGTTCACAGAGCGCGCGCCTGATGCAATATATGTATTAATACCAGTAATACTCAATATTTTTTAGTTTTAGAAATCTATCCCACTTTTAAAGCTATTCAGTGAACTTGCCATTACCACCTCTGCTGGAAGACAGTTCCACAGTTTCCGTTCTCACTGTTAAGAAACCTTTCCTAACCTGAAGATGGAACTTCATTTCTTCCTATCTTAAAGGATGTCCACATGATATCCTCTGATATAACCTATTAGTGAACAATGCACCAGAGAGTTTATTGTTTGGCCCATTAATATATTTGTGTAAAGTGATTTACACCAGAAGTAGTAGTTTACAGAAAACCAACCTATACTGACCAGTATTTGATGTTTGACTCCTATCACCCATTATATCACAAGCTGATATATCTAGCAGGGGTCTCTGAGAAATTAATCAAAAAACAGGGTATAATTGTCTTTAAGCCTAACATCACAGGTAGGGAAGGTGCTGGAAACTTTGTTACAGGCTCATATCCATGAGACAGAATGGATATTATAAGTAGTAGTCAGCATCGATTTACACTATAGGAAATAGATTGTACCAGACAAATTTACAATTAAGTAAGAATTTGGATTCAGGCATAGCAGTGGATGTCATGTGCTTGGATTTTGCTAAAGCTTTTGATACTGTACCACATAGGAAAATAATGTATAACATTTGTACATGGATAGATAATTGGTTATTGGATTGCAAACAGAGAGTGGTGGGCAATTGAGCTACATCTATGTGGGCTAAAGATTTCTAAGTAATGTGCCTCAGGGTTCCGTACTGGGGCCACTTCTTTTTAATCTTTTTATAAATTACTTAGAAAGGGGCATTAAAATCAAGGTCTCTCTCTTTGATGATGACATTAAACAATGCAGAGCTTTGGAAAATGATATGCAATTGCTGCAAGCTGACCTAGATAAGATTATCAAAATGAGCAGCAGAATGGCAAGGTGATGCATTTGGGGTTTAACAATCCTGGTGCCACCTACTCCATAAATAACTCTGTGTTAAGTAAATCTCTAATGTATCTGTTGTATTCAATTAGATCAACTGGACTTGAAGTTTCGCTAGTCATCCGACTGGCTTTCTCAATTCAGAATGACTTGTACAAGAATCTGTGGCAATTATGTACCCTGGAAAATCCCAATTAGCATATCACAGCCAGGTGTTAAGGGCGTGATTGCATAGTGGCTAAGATGTGTTATAGGAACACCCAGGGTAAGGTGTCAAAACAGCATTGTACATGGCATACAGTTGGTGTCGAACACCCCCACCTCTATTTAGTGGGGGTTTCTTTATTTTCACAAAAATGGCCTCCTTGACACCTCTCTTGAACCAGTCACGTTCCTTTGCCAATATATTAACATTACAATCTTCAAAGGTATGTCCTTTATCCTTAAGATGCAGGTACACGGCTGAGTCCTGACCCGAGGAATTGGCTCTTCTGTGCTGGGCCATACGTTGATGCAGTTGCTGTTTGGTCTCCCCCACATACAAATCAGAGCATTCTTCACTTCACTGCACTTCGTATATGATGTTGCTTTTCTTGTGTTTCGTTATTGGGTCTTTCGGATGTACCAATTGCTGCCTCAGTGTGTTGTCCGGTTTAAAGCAGACAGGGATACAGTGTTTTTTGAAAATTCTTCTTAATTTCTCAGAGACCCCTGCTACATATGGGATGACCCATGTACCCATGTAACAGGGGTCTCCGAGAATTTTCAAAAAACACTGTATCCCTGTCTGCTTTAAACCAAACAACACACTGAGGCAGCAATACTTTCTGATTGCTGTTTGGAGTCATGAAGGAAATACCCCCCCCTCTTTTTTTAACTGGGTTTTTTGCCTTCCTCTGGATCAACTGTTGGGTTGAAAAGGAAGGTGAAAAGGTTGGACTTGATGGACATGTCTTTATTCAACCTCAATTACTATGTTACTATGTCTGCTTTAAAGGACATGTCCACAAAACTAAAATTTAACCCACCACTGGTCCCATTGTGTAGTGTATAAAAATCCTTATCTTACATCTCTGCTCCAAATGGTTCTCTTCTAGTGCTTGTTCAAAGTCCCAGAAAGTGAAGTGTAGGAGATGTCTGTGTGTCATCAGGTCCCTGCTGCTTCCTTGTCCTTCCTTCCTGCTTCCTTGTCCTTACTGAGGTGTTTCATGCGCAGAGGAGCACTCCCCCCTTCTCCTTTCCGCCCGATCTATTTTTTTGAATGATGCCCTACCTTTACATCATTTTTCTGTAGTGTAGATCAGAACTGTACTTACATGTCTTCGTTCCCCCTGGTGCTCAGCAAAGCCAGCAGCCGCATCTGTGATTGGCTGCCTCTCAGCCAATCACAGACGTGGCTGCCAGTCCGGCCCCCTGCTTGCAGTTCCGGCAAGCAAAGGGCCGAGTTCTGAGCTTGTGTGCATGTAAGTACAGTTCTGATCTTTTTTTGACAATCAAACCTGGCGGTTGGGGGTAGGATAGGGGTCCCTACACTACAGCAAACGTTTTTGTTAAGGGTGGACCTTAACAGCAGCTGCACCAACATATGAGCAATTTCTTGGGTCAGAACTCAGCTGTGTACCTGCATCTTAAAGGAAAAATAACATACCTGTGAAAATTGTGATGTCAACATCTTGGCAAAGGATCAGGACTGGTTCAAGAGAGGTGTCAAGAAGGCCATTTATATGAAAATAAAGAAACCAAGCCTGAAGAGAGGTGGGGGTTCCACACCAACTGTCTGCCATGTACAATGCTGTGTTGACACCCTACCCTCAATGCAATCACACCTTGCATCAGAAGGTCCCCAATGCCTTGCTATTATATGCCAATTGGGACTTTCCAGGGTACTTTATTGCCAATAGATTCTTGCACAAAGAATCCGAATTGAGAAAGCCAGTCGGATGACTAGCAAAACAACTTCAAGAACTAAATTTTAAGTCCAGTTGATCTAACTGTATACAACAGATATATTTTGTACCTATGTATATACTGGTTTTAAGGTAAATGCACATAATTACAGTATTGATTACCTGGATTATAAATATCTTTGGCTTCCCAATTAAACTTTTGCATTTATCGCCTTTGAATGGGTCGGTCAGTGTCTGTATATCAATCTTTGAATCATAAGAATAAACATGGTTATCTTCTCCATGACTCAAAAAGACACAGAGGAAGCAGTCAGCATCACTATGGTCTTGTGTGGAAGCTGTAAAACAGATGCATATACTAGTAATATTCTTTTACCACAGAAGAGAATTATTTACATGACACTGAAAGTAGCATATCTTTTTTTTTTTAAATTTCCACACGGTTTTAAAGAAATGATGTCATACACGTGTGCCAAACCAGAATTTAAAGCAATCTTTTCTGAACAATCTTTGAAAGTATTGTGTGTGCTCAGAGAGGAATGCATATTTATGGACACGCCATTATAAATGTATTAATGTAACCAGTAGGATTAAAAACAAAATATACTATATAGCACAAGGGTAACTATGCTAATTTCACATGGCTTATTACTTATTTTATTAAAAAGGACACAACAAAGCCCCAGGAGACAGGCAGTCAAACAGGGCAGTGTAATAAAAGTTCTTATCATTAAAAAAGGTGCTAATTTTGCCCCAACCAATCAGATGTAAGCTTCCATTTGAAATCTGGGAAAATTTTTAACGATTTTTTTTTAGGCAGGTGTGAAAAATGCTCTATAGTAAGAATACTTTCACAAATATAAATCCGAATTATATCTGTTGTATTCAATTAGATCAACTGGACTTGAAATGTAGTTCTTGAAGACGTTTCGCTAGTCATCCGACTGGCTTTCTCAATTCAGAATGACTTGTACATTTCAAGTCCAGTTGATCTAATTGAATACAACAGATATACCATGACCTGGATGAATGAGAACCTTCACAAGCATAAATCCGAATTGTTTATTCTTAACATTTTACAAAATGCAAAATGAGCTAACAAGAAAAATCTAAACAAAATAAACAAAAGACACACTTCCAAAAATCAAGGAATGTGTAGGATTATAATCAGGTGAATGATAAACAAATTATACAAACCAAATGCTAATGATTAGCATTTATATGTAGGCTGAAATCCAGTCACTGACATACTCAGAATGGTCCAATGCACATCCAAATCATTGTTTGTTTAAACTACTCACTATACCCTAACCCAAAGGGAATCAAATTATCAATATTAATCCAAACTTGTTGTACATTATTTAATGAAGTAAAGTGTTTATTCTACACACCACATCAAACACATTTCAGGGGGAACCTTCCTCTTCATCAGGTGAAACCCAGTAATTTGTGAAGGCATTCAGAGTTGAAAGCAATTTTTCACATCAGACTAATTCATTTATAAATATAATAATTCTCCTACCATTCATAATTACTTGTATGTTCTGAATGAAAGTGCAGGTTCTCCATCTCTATAATTTGCACATGCCTGTCTGCTGCCTGCAGTTACCTTTGGATCTACCATTCAGGCTCAGAAAACCTATTTGGTGTCCCTTAAACAATCTCTCACTAAATTATTATAGAAAAACAAAGAAGCTTATATTAAGAGTATGCATACCTTCATGGATCTTATCAAGTACTTCCACAGTTTTCAAGTTGTAATAGCTTTGTACATCAAAACCCAATTCTTTTAATCTAAAAACACAATGAAGAAATATACAAAGTAGCAAATAGTTTCTTGATTTTAATAAAATGTCATAATCAGAGAAAGACCATACATGGATCCATTCTTCCTGATCAAATTTTTGATTGAGTCTTTCCAATCAAAAATTTGATTGGCAAAAAAGTGCATAATCTTGTACTGGCGATCTTTAGCAGATTTCAGAGTGAATTGTATGGCTTGCTTAAAGGAGAACTTAAAGGAGACATATTAAGCTGGCCATACACATGCGATCCCACAGCATGTGTGCCGACACATCACATTGGTATCTGTCGGCATGCATGCTGTGGAAACAGCACACATGGACCTGGCCGATCCCCATACCAGTCGGCCGTGTGGCCATACATGGATTGGAAATCCGATTGGAAGATCCGCTCGAATGCTCCACCTCATCCGATCTTCATTTTTCCGATAAACTGCTCAATATTGTCGATGGAAAATAATTATCGATACATTGAGCGATTCTATTTAATTTACCTAATCTTTTAAAATATTAATCCCATGTATGGGGGTTTAAGACTAAAAGATTCTATTGAGGAAACAAAGATTAAAAGGTAAGTAAGAGCATATTTCCAAGGGAAAGGTAAATGTCAAATTTAAAAAGATGTTTAGAATAAGAAGTAGGCAACATTACACTGACATCAGCAGGATGCTTGCTGAGAGTTTGAACAGTGATACCTACTTTCATGGCATTATTCAGTCTAGTTACACACTGTGTAGTCAGCATGACTAATGTGATTTAAGTAAGGCTTCTGAAGGCCAAGAGGCTGCAATCCCAATTTTCAGAAAGCCATAGGCTGCTAATAGGACATTTTTGTGCTTCTCTGCAGCTGCATAAAAATTGCAGCACAAGTTAAGCTTGTCTGCTCTCTTATATATATCCATAAATTAAATATAAATAGGGATGAGAAAATATTAAATACTATTAAATAACTAATAAAATTTAGCAGAGAAGATATACATTCACTTGCTTTCTAATTTAAAAAATGGATGTAATTCAAACTAAACTGTACTATCCCTCAATGCAATCACACCTTGCCTGATCGGAAATCACACTCATCAACAATAAGCCTTGCTATTATATGCCAATTGGGACTTTCCAGGGTACTTTATTGCCAATAGATTCTTGCACAAAGAATCCGAATTGAGAAAGCCAGTCGGAATAGCAAAAACAACTTCAAGAATAACATTTTAACCCAGTTGATCTAACTGTATACAACAGATAATTTTGTACCTATGTATATACGTTTTAAGGTAAATGCACATAATTACAGTATTGATTACCTGGATTATAATATCTTTGGCTTCCCAATTAAACTTTTGCATTTATCGCCTTTGAATGGGTCGGTCAGTGTCTGTATATCAATCTTTGAATCATAAGAATAACATGGTTATCTTCTCCATGACTCAAAAAGACACAGAGGAAGCAGTCAGCATCACTATGGTCTTGTTGGGAAGCTGTAAAACAGATGCTATACTAGTAATTTCTTTTACCACAGAAGAGAATTATTTACATGACACTGAAAGTAGCATATCTTTTTTTTTTAAATTTCCACACGGTTTTAAAGAAATTATGTCATACACGTGTGCCAAACCAGAATTTAAAGCAATCTTTTCTGAAATCTTGAAAGACTAATCTTAAATTCATATAGCAACGTATTGTGTGTGCTCAGAGAGGAATGCATATTTATGGACACGCCATATAAAATGTATTAATGTAACCAGTAGGATTAAAAACAAAATATACTATATAGCACAAGGGTACATGTGCTAATTTCACAGTGCTTATTACTTATTTTATTAAAAGGACACAACAAAGCCCCAGGAGACAGGCAGTCAAACAGGGCAGTGTAAATAAAGTTTCTTATCATTAAAAAAGGTGCTAATTTTGCCCCAACCAATCAGATGTAAGCTTCCATTTGAAATCTGGGAAAATTTTTAAAACGATTTTTTTTTAGGCATGTGTTAAAATGCTCATGTAAGAATACTTTCACAAATTAAATCCGAATTATATCTGTTGTATCAATTAGATCAACTGGCACTTGAAATTAGTTCTTGAAGACGTTTCGCTAGTCATCCGACTGGCTTTCTCAATTCGAATGACTTGTACATTTCAAGTCAGTGATCTATTGAATACAAGATATACATGACCTGGATAATGAGAACCTTCACAATCATAAATCCGAATTGTTTATTCTTAACATTTTAACAAATGCAAAATGAGCAACAAGAAAAATCTAAACAAAATAAACAAAAGACACACTTCCAAAATCAAGGAATGGTAGGATTATAATCAGGTGAATGATAAACAAATTATACAAACCAAATGCTAATGATTAGCATTTATATGTAGGCTGAAATCCAGTCACTGACATACTCAGAATGGCCAATGCACATCCAAATCATTGTTTGTTTAAACTACTCACTATACCCTAACCCAAAGGGAATCAAATTATCAATATTAATCCAAACTTGTTGTACATTATAATGAAGTAAAGTGTTTATTCTACACACCACATCAAACACATTTCAGGGGGACCTTCCTCTTCATCAGGTGAAACCCAGTAATTTGTGAAGGCATTCAGAGTGAAAGCAATTTTTCACATCAGACTAATTCATTTATAAATATAATAATTCTCCTACCATTCATAATTACTTGTATGTTCTGAATGAAAGTGCAGGTTCTCCTCTCTATAATTTGCACATGCCTGTCTGCTGCCTGCAGTTACCTTTGGATCTACCATTCAGGCTCAGAAAACCATATTGGTGTCCCTAAACAATCTCTCACTAATTATTATAGAAAAACAAAGAAGCTTATATTAAGAGTATGCATACCTTCATGGATCTTATCAATACTTCCACAGTTTTCAAGTTGTAATAGCTTTGTACATCAAAACCCAATTCTTTTAATCTAAAAACACAATGAAGAAATATACAAGTAGCAAATAGTTTCTTGATTTTAATAAAATGTCATAATCAGAGAAAGACCATACATGGATCCATTCTTCCTGATCAAATTTTTGATTGAGTCTTTCCAATCAAAAATTTGATTGGCAAAAAAGTGCATAATCTTGTACTGGCGATCTTTAGCAGATTTCAGAGTGAATTGTATGGCTTGCTTAAAGGAGAACTTAAAGAGACTATTAAAGCTGGCCATACACATGCGATCCACAGCATGTGTGCCGACAGATCACATTGGTATCTGTCGGCATGCATGCTGTGGAAACAGCACACATGGACCTGGCCGATCCCCATACCAGTCGGCCGTGTGGCCATACATGGATTGGAAATCCGATTGGAAGATCCTCTCGAATGCTCCACCTCATCCGATCTTCATTTTTCCGTAAACTGCTCAATATTGTCGATGGAAAAAAATTATCGATCATGGAGCTTTCTATTTAATTTACCTAATCTTTTAAATATTAATCCCATGTATGGGGGTTTAAGACTAAAAGATTCTATTGAGGAACAAAGATTAAAAGGTAAGTAAGAGCATATTTCCAAGGGAAAGGTAAATGTCAAATTTAAAAAGATGTTTAGAATAAGAAGTAGGCCATTACACTACATCAGCAGGATGCTTGCTGAGAGTTTGAACAGTGATACCTACTTCATGGCATTATTCAGTCTAGTTACACACTGTGTAGTCAGCATGACTAATGTGATTTAAGTAAGGCTTCTGAAGGCCAAGAGGCTGCAATCCCAATTTTCAGAAAGCCATAGGCTGCTAATAGACATTTTTGTGCTTCTCTGCAGCTGCATAAAATTGCAGCACAAGTTAAGCTTGTCTCTCTCTATATATATCCATAAATTAAATATAAATAGGGATGAGAAAATATTAAATACTATTAAATAACTATAAATTTAGCAGAGAAGATATACATTCACTTGCTTTCTAGTGTTCAATATTTTTATTGGTTTTAGTTTTGTCTATATTGTATGCATTTTGTTGACATTCACAAATATTTGCTTATTGTATTAACATTATTAAAACATATAACATTCTAAATCATATCGAGTCTTTCATAACTTATACAATGACATAGTGTTTGTATAATAAAATAAAAATAAATAATAAATACATGATAAGTAAACCACATGTACTGCTTTGTTTTCATTATTCTTATTTTGAGTTTGTCCCCTGCGTTTCCACCTTACAGCGTAACTTACATATTTTTATCACCCAGTTTTGTTTTGCTTCTATGATCTCTCCTCATTATTAAAATGGTAGGTTTATGGAGTATTCACTGGTGGTCCATGGTGTCCAGACCCTGGTAAATATTTGTAGTGTATCTTGGAGCACGTGGAAATTCTTTCATTTATCATTATAGAGTTGGTTCTGTTAATTATCTTTGTTAGTTCTAGTGTTGTTTTTCTCCACTGTGCTCCAATGTGTATTTTGGTTGCTAATGTAATATATTGTATTAGTTTTTGCTTTGTCTATTGAGTTCCGGGACGTTTTGTCCCAGTAGAGCCACCTGTGGAGAAGGCTCAATTTGTCTATAGAATATTTTGGATATTATTTTGAAACACCTCTTTCCATATATTTTGTGCACTCCACATTTCCACCATACATGAAAAAAGTCCCCAGTTGGTTACAATTCTAAAACATAATGGAGATATTGCTGGATAAATTTTTGCCAGTAATGCAGGTACTCTATATGTTCTATACATAACCTTTAGGGATGTTTCCCTCAGTGCTACATTTAAACTTCCTTTATTTAGATTTTCATATATTTCCCTCCATTGTTCTAGGTGATCCTTACCTTCAGTCGCCTCCCATCGGCCTGGAACTTGTAGTTGTTCGTTTGTGCATTTTCATATTGCCAGAGGTAGATTAATGATAAGGTGTTTCTAGTGGGTGTTTTTGTTGAGGCAGAGGTTTTCGAAGGTTTGAGGGTGGGTTTGTTTCCTCTGTTTTTCATTATTTTGTTTATGTTAGTTGATATTTGTATATACTGAAGTGGTGTCGAGTGGCAATGTGAATTTGTTTTTTAGTTGGTTGATGTCTATTCCTTTGCCATTGTTGTGGAAGTGTATCAGTTTGTAGATGCCGTATCTTGTCCACCATGTGTACCTTTGTCTTGGTATGCTGCTGTAAAGGCTGGGTCTTGTGTGATTGTAGGCATTAGTGATGGTTTTGAGGTCCAGTTATATTTGTTTTTGTTCTGTGCCATAGTGTTAGTGTGGTTTGGTGTACATGGGCTGATTGTGTATATGTTTGTTTTAGGAGTGTGAGATACCCATGCTATTGAATCTAGTGTTAGGGGTTTTGCTAAATCTGATTCCAGTTTCCAGCCATCTTGGTTTATTGGTTGTTTTGTGCCATGTGACTATCGGGGATAGTTGGGCAGCTAGTAATATTTATATAGGTTTGGGACTCCCATCCCTCCTTGTGATTTGGGTTTGTATAGGATGCTTTTAGCTATTCTAGGTTGTTTGTTCTGCCAGATGTTTTTATTGTTTGATTTTGTATGGGTTGTAGCCACGCTTTGTGATTTTTATTGGTAGGCATCTGAATAGGTAGAGCAATCGGGGTAGGATATTCATTTGAAAGTATTGATTCTCCCTATCCATGATATTTGTAATTGTTCCATTTTATTAAGTCTGATTTTATTTTAGATATATGGGTGGAATGTTTTGTTGATATAGTTTCATATGTGGGTGTTATTTGGACTCCTAGGTATTTAAGTCCCTCATCTTTCCATTTCAGATTGAAGTTGAGTGTTATTAACTTTTTTTGTTGTACTGTTAAATTGATTCCCATTATTTCTGTTTTTCTTGATTTATTTTGAGGCCGGTTGTTTTTGAAATTTTTTGTAGGAGGTTGAATAGGTTTGGAAGAGCTATAAATGGTGATGTGAGGGTTAATGTGCGATATCGTCCGCAAACATGCTGATTTGTATTCTTTATCTGCGATTGTGACACCTTGTATGGTGTTGTTTGTGCGTATGGCTTGAGCTATTATTTCCATTGCTAGTACAATAGCAATGGTGATAGGGGGCATCCCTGTCTGGTACCCCTTTCTATATTTATGTTTTGGAGTCTGGTGTTTGGTAGTTTCAGTATGGCCTTTGGTTATTGTAGTAGACTTCTATTATATTTAGAAATGTTTGTGGGAAATGGAATGCCAGTAATGTTTCTTTCATATATTGCCAGTTTAGAGACTGTCGAAAGCTTTTCCATATCTAGCGTTATTACAGCCTTGTGTGTTTTTTTATTTAAATATGCTATTATATTTATATTCTTCTAGTGTTGTCTGAGGCTTGTCTTCCCTGGATGAATCCTACTTGCGTTATGTATTAATGTGGCATGTATGGGTTTAGTCTTGTTGCTAGTATTTGGTTAATATTTTAATGTCCTGTTGATGAGGGATATGGTCTGTAGTTTTGTGGTTCTGTGGTTGCTTTGCCGCGGTTTTGGGAGCAGTGTAATGTGCGCTGTATTCATTTCTGGCGGCATATGTTCTCCTTTCAGGAAGCAGTTGAACATGTTTGTTAGGTGAGGTGTTAGTTGGGTTTCAAATTTTTTATAGTATATTCCTGAGAATCCATCTGGTCCTGGTGCCTTGTGTGCCTTAAGTTGTTTTATTGCTTGTGTGGTTTCCAGGAGGGTAGTTTTGTGCTAGTTTTGTTATCATCTGTGATGTTAGTGGGTTTTTGGTTTGTTCATTTGTATGAAGGTTGAGATCTCGTTGTTTGTCTTGTATGGGTTGTATATAGTTTTGTGTAATATGTGTAGAATGTTTGGTAGATGGAGTCTGGGTCTGTTGTGAAGGATCCTTGGGGTGTGCGTATTTTTGTGATTTTAGGTATTCCCGTTCTTGTTTTAGGAGGTTTGCTAAGGGTTTGTCTGGTTTGTTCCATTTTTGGTAGTAATATTGTTTTTGCCACATTAGTGTTTTTTCTACTGTTTTTGTCATTATTGCTTGTAATTGTTGTCTAGCGGTTCTCAATTGCTCTAGTATCTGTTTGCTTCCTGTTTCTATATGTTTGGTCTCTAGTGTGTGGATTTGTTTTTCTAATTGTGTCTGTGTTTTTATGGTTGTTTTTGTAGTTTGATGCTATTTGTATAAGTGATGATCCTCGTATAACTGCTTTGTGTGCAGCCCAGTATATCGGTGAGAAACTTCACCGTGTTTGTTTGTGTCAAAGTAGTTTATGATTTGTTTTTGGATTTGTTCTTTTAGTGGGGTTTGTCAGCAGAGATTCATTTAGCCTCCACTGTGTTTTTTAAATGGTTTGTTGTCCTGTATTTATTTTGATTGTAGTACTATTTGTGGTCTGACCAGACACACGTTTCCATTGTGGCTTTTGTGATTGTTGGAGGATTGTTGTAGAGCATAGGATGTGGTCTAGCCTTGTGTAACAATCGTGTGGTGTAGAGTAGTAAGAGTAGTCTCTTACGTTTAAATTCTTTTCTCTCCAGCTGTCGGATAGTGCTAGTTTCTCCATTGTGGAGTGTCTTTCTTGGGTCCGTTTATTGTAGTTTAGTTTATGTGTTTTAGACCTGTCCCATGTCAGATCTACGGGAATTGAAGTCTCCTGCAACTATATTTGGTGGTTTGTGGGTATTTTTCGAGTTTTTGTAGTATTGGTATTATGAATTTATGTTGTTGTGTATTTGGTGCATAATGTTTAGTAATGTGTATGGGTTTGTTGTCGATAGTGCAGTGTGTTAGCAGGTATCTACCCTCTTTTCTACTCTGTTTGTATGATGTTGACATTTAATGAGTTGTGGAACAGTATGGATACTCCACATTTTTTGCTTGGTCCTTTTGCTGAAATATGCTGTGTGTATTGTTTGTGTATGTATTGCGGTGCGGACTTTTTGTGAGAATGTGTTTCTTGTAGAAATTGATGTGGGTTTATATCTGTTGTATTGTTTGAATGCTGTAGTTCTTTTTGATGTGTTTAAATCCTCTGACATTATGTGATATACATATGAGTGATGTTTGTTTGGTCATTAGGTTTTTGGTTTGGTATGCTTACTGTTTGCTTGTTTATTCTGGTGGTTTTTCTCCGGTGGTGGTGTTGTCTGGTTGTTTGGTGGCCGCATGGAGACCCTTTCCTCCGGCTCGGTGCGAGTACATGTCTGCATTCACTTGCTTTCTAATTTAAAAAATGGATGTAATTCAAACTAAATTAGCTAGAAGCTCTACATTATGTCAGAAGAGAATTCTGACATAATGCAGACTTATAAGCAGAGTTCTTTTGAATATCAGTATTTTTAGATTCAGGTAGAGGTATGTCTTTTCTTACGTTCTAAATAGGTTTTTGCTGTCAGCATTAGTCCCTTGTCGAGAATTGAGTCTTAAATGCCAAAAGAAATCTTCATGGTTGAAAATTAAGGCCAAACCTCTTCTCCTATTATTCATTCTGTATTCTACAGCAGGATCCAGATCTGGAAGCCTTAAGTATCAAAATAAAACATACTTAGAATACATTTGTCAGTAAATATGTTACTACTTAATGTATATCTGTTGTATTCAATTAGATCAACTGGACTTGAAGTTTAGTTCTTGAAGACGTTTCGCTAGTCATCTGACTGGTTTTCCCAATTCAGAATGACTTGTACAAGAATCTGTGGCAATTATGTACCCTGGAAAATCCCAATTAGCATATTACAGCCAGGTGTTAAGGGAGTGATTGCATAGTGGCTAAGTGGTGTTATAGGAGCGCCCAGGGTAAGGTGTCAAAACAGCATTGTACATGGCAGACAGTTGGTGTCGAACCCCCCCACCTCTATTTAGGCTTGGTTTCTTTATTTTCACATAAATGGCCTCCTTGACACCTCTCTTGAACCAGTCACGTTCCTTTGCCAATATGTTAACATTACAATCTTCAAAAGGTATGTCCTTTATCCTTAAGATACAGGTACATGGCTGTGATATGCTAATTGGGATTTTCCAGGGTACATAATTGCCACAGATTCTTGTACAAGTCATTCTGAATTGAGAAAGCCAGTCGGATGACTTGCGAAACGTCTTCAAGAACTAAACTTCAAGTCCAGTTGATCTAATTGAATACAACAGATATACCATGACCTGGATGAATGAGAACCTTCACAAGCATACTTAATGTATAGCTAATAATTTATAGATAAAATAGGTGTTTCAGCCTTGACTTCTCAGTTAATGACTTATTTACAGAGTTAGAATAAATGTAACTTTTGAAGATGAGCAAAAGATCACTTTAAATGAAAGTAGAAAAAAATGGTGGCTATTCATCAAGGGTTAGGAATTTATTCTCTTAGGATATTATTCTCATGTGTACAGCATACAGTGTTAGCTATTTTTTGCATTAAGCAAAGAGCAAAAAACAAAAACAAATAATTAGTGTAACTATGATATATTTTGCATTCTGGAGTTTACTATGTGGTTTGGTCTACAACTCTAACTAATTCCTAATTCTTTTGGGTCCAGCTTTCAGTTTTTGACATGTTTATTTTTTTTACAACATATGCAAGTCAAGAAGCTAATTAAAACTGTTCGTACTTAGTTCCGATGTGTTCTTGAGATATATAGTCCCATATAACTATGTAAAATTCTCTCAAAGTAATAATTTTCGCATTGGCTGGAAATGAGAGGGTTAGCATTGCAAAAAATTCTATTTCCTACAACCTACATTTCCAATATATAAATATTTCTCATATGGGGGGGGAAAAAAGTTTACAAACCTTGAGGGCCATCCATCAGTTTCAGTAATGCTTGAGACCTGTTCTAAAAGAATATATATAAAAAAAAATTCATATATAAACAACAGACAACCCATTGGATAACAAAACTGTATCTTCTCTTTACTAAAGCAGCCAAAACTTAAAGGGCATGTCCACCCCCAAAACTAAAATTTAACCCACTACTGGCCCCACTGTGTAGTTTAAAAGAATCCTTACCTTACACCTCTGCTCCCTATGGTTCTCATGCTGTACTTGTCCAAAATCCAGGAAACTGAATAGTAGGAGCTGTCTTCCTGTCAAAATTTTTCTGCCTTCTCCTTGTCCTCCCAGAGGGATTGCGACATGTGCTGGGTAGCCCTTTCCCCGCCCCCCCCTTCTACCTCCCTTCGCTAAGTTAGATTAGTAAAAAAAAAGCAGCAGAAACATACTTATATTGCTTCGCGAGTGCCGGCCCAGCCCATTTGCAGCATCCGGCAAACAGAAGGCACTCTGCATTGCTTCTGGCAAACAGAAGGTGCTAGCCATGGGAGAAAAGGGCTGTATATATGTTTGTGCTGCTATTTTTTAGTAATCTAACATGGCGGTTGGAAGTGGGCATGGGTGCCCTACAATATATTATAAAGCTTTTTTTAGGGTGGAGATACCCTTTAAAACTCTGCTTTACTCTTTTTTTTTATGACTGAAGAATACTATCAGGGAAATATAGCCTGAGCTGAGTTGCTCTGAGAAAAATTCAGAAAGGATTTAACCCTATGTGACTATTTAACACCAGCTATTAGCTGGCATTAAATAGTCATGTAGGTACAACACACTAGCTTGCGCTAGTGGTTACAGTCACGCTAACCATCAGTTAAAGGTTATCTCCATTAATAAAGGCACTTTCAGTTAAGTTTTTTTTATTTTAAAGTAGCTATGTCTTAACTCCCATTCTTTAACTAAACAGTCAGGAGCAGGCAGGGTAAGCAAGAACTTAACTGCGATCCACCTCTGGCTTCTCTGACAGGTCCCGACACGCACTTACAATGCAAGTGCGTGCTCATATAGTGCAAGGGAGCATCAGGATCTGTCAGAGAAAACAGCAGAGGCTCTGTGTGTTCCCTGCCTGTTTAATTGAAGGACAGGAGGTAAGGCATAGCTCTTCTACCTTCCGTTCTGCAATTCAACTGATAAAAGCTAAGTGCGTGCTTACAGAGCTGTACAGAACAGGGAAGCAGTTGAAGATTTCAGTGTGGCAGCGGTGGATCCTACAAAAGGTGTATTTTTCTTATCTTCATTCCCGGACCCTGCACTATTGATTGAAGCCTGGAAATTAAGGCATAGCTCCTCAACCTCCTGGGCTTCAATCAATACATTAAGGGAAAAGTTCACTTGACAAATCAAGCACAGATAAATATGTGAGTACCACCATTTTACTCTCAAATTGTTGTTTCAGTAAATTAAAGTTGTTTCAATGAGTATAGTGACCCTTTAACTGTTCTTAAATTGTTAAATAAAATATGTGTTTGTTCACTTGAGAGCCTGTGTGTCATTATAAGAGTCCACTGTGAATCTTAAAAGTGATTTTGTTTAAGGGGATATGAATTGATTTACATTTTGTCAGTGCTTAACAAATCTGTAGACACACTGGAGTTCCACAACCTGTATAAAATTATACAGCCATCTCATATCTTTATACCACATTATCAATTATTTACTTCATGATAATAAAGGGTTAGGTTAAGTAAAAGCAGCAGTAAAATAGTTTCATTACTAAGCAGCTAGAATATTACACTAGTCTGCAGCCAGTTAGTAGATGACCTTTTAAGCTGGGAACACACACTACAGATTTCTAAAAAAGATGACAGACAGGATCTGCAAGATCTTGTCTACAATCTTTCAACGATCTGTGTACACACAGTCCCGAGCATTCTCCCTATGCAGAGAACGCTCGGGACTGTGTGTTTCCCTCTGCCACGTCAGACTCCTCTATAGGCAGTCTAGGGCGGCCGAGGAAAATTTTTGTTTTTTTCTCAAATGACCGCTCTGCCGATGGGAACATTCAGCTTTATTGCCAGTGTGTGTACCAGGCTTTACACTCTAGGGGTGATTATAGAAACACATATGTCACAGTTTAAATGGTATCCTTGTCCTGAGCCATTTTAACCCACAGTTGTGAGTTCTATAACTTACAGGGCATGATCAAAAATAGAGAATCACGCTGTAATTTATTAAGAGTGCTACACCCCCAATAAATTATATTCAACGCTGTAGTTTAGATTCCTGCGTTATTCTCTGTTTTTGCTAAGGTTGAGGATTTGTTGTAAATTCCTGCTGCCTGGATGCTGGGTGTTAGCTTACATGTTTTATTGCAGTCCTTTTTTAAAGGGCAACTATGGTCTCGAAACAAGTTAGGGTTTAATAAAAGCCTGCAGTATTTCCTTTAAAATGAGCCAACAATCACATCTCTGGCTTCAGCCTGTGAGGAATTATATTGGGGTGACTGTACAAACTTCCTACTTCCAGTAGGTTAAGTGACATCACCCCGGGGGCGAAGCATGCTCAGTTAAGACATAATGCTGGGGAAAACAGAAAGTACCTGGGGAAAAAATTGGCAGTTGAGAAGGGAAGCCTATTAATGCAGGCAGAGGCTGGTCACATGACTACAAGCTGGTCACATGGCTGAAAACAGGAAGCATTCAAGCAGGAAGTAATAGTGCAGAATCTTTCCAGCAATAACTTCTCACAAATTTTAGCTAGTTTTGTGATTTATGTTTTATTTTAAAGGTACGATAGAAGGCTTTTTATATAATCCTTACTAGTTTGGAAGAATTGGAGACCACAGTTATCCTTTAATGAAAAAGAGAATGAGATAGCAAAAGAAGAAAAAAGTTAGAGGGAAAGTATCCTGCATCTGAAAGGAAAAAACAGAATAGATGCAGGCAGAGATAAGTTCATCATAGAAGTTAGATGAAGTAAAATGAATTTGGGGGTGGTAGGGCAGAAGGATTGGGAATGGTGGATATAGCGAAGGAGGAGAATAAAGCCAAAGAGAATTTGGACTGGTGAAGGAAGAGGAAAAAGGTCCAAATATTGGGTGAAAACAGGTGAAAATAAAAAAATAAGTCAAACGAAAAATATAAGAATGTAAGAGATAAAAGATGCAGAGTAGATGGCAAGAAATATGAGTTAAAAATGAAATTGCAACAGTGCACATTTTCAGCGCGGTTTTTCCTAGGCCTTTCTGTCTATGTGTGAGTAAAGGTGTCCATGCATTACTTAGATATCAGATAGATTAGAGGTTCCTCTATAGACAAACATCTAATCTATTTAAGAACTGCCTAGTCCACTCTTTTTGAAATCAGAAAATGAATGGGCTAGATGGGAATGTTTTAAAATTACCTCCGCTTGTAAATTGCGGCCTTTAGACATAAGATAGATTAGATGGTTGTCTAATCTATCTAATGTCTGCGTAGTGTAAGGTCAGCATAAGGCAGTTACAGCCATTAATATGAGGAACTCTTACAATAGTTGTCCCAGTGTTCAACAAACTTGACATCTCTCCCTGGGAATAATTGTAACCTAAATCTGTTATTAGACTTTGGTTGCCCATTATCATTTGATTAATATGTAACTATATTTGATAATACTTAAAGGGTAACTGTGGTCTTGAATTCTTCCAAACAAGTAAGAATTATATAAAAAGCCTTCCATCGTACCTTCAAAATAAAACCTAAATCACATCTCTAGATAAAATTTGTGAGAAGTTATTGCTGGAAAGGTTCAGCAATGTTACTTACAGCTTGAACACTTCCTGTTTTCAGCCATGTGACCAGCCTCTGCCTGCATTAAAAGGCAACCTTCTCAACTGTCAATTTTTTCCCCAGGTACTTCCTGATTTCCCCAGCATTAAGTCTCAACTGAGCATGCTTCTACCCCGGGGCGAACGGGCAGGACAGAGGTCAGGTGATGTCACTCAACCTACTGGAAGCAGGAAGTTTGAACATTCACCCCAATGTAATTTCTTACAGGTTCCTGCCAGAGATGTGATTTTTGGCTCATTTTAAATGAAATACTGCAGGCTTTCATTTAACCCTCACTTGTTTTGAGACCACAGTTGCCCTTTAAGTAATTTGCAGGCTTGAGTAAAGAACTGCAAGTAGATGTTTCAGATATCAGTTACATGTACAAGTGAACCCCCATTTTACAATTAGTCTCCTACAAAAACTATCAATTACCACTTACTGGCGGAGTGCACAGAGGACTTAAAATAAATGTGTAATTGATTATTAAAAGAGGAACTATAATACATATAAAGTTTAAAAGTTAAAACAATAACACTTGAATTAACATACAGTATATTATCTGTATCATAAATATAGAAGGTATATCTATTTCTACATTATACATTTTACAACTGTTTTACTTTCTGTGCTGTAAAATTCTATTAGGTTTTAGCAATGTTTTATTTTAAATACTAGGAATTCATTTCACATGAAAAATCTTTGGGATTATCGGACTCAATAATTAATGCAGTGGAAGGATAACACTGTCTATCTTCTGCATAAAGTTTTTATGAGATAGTATGAGATTACATTCAGAAACAGTCAAGTACATACCTTTATTTTCTATGGAATTGCTGCTATCTCTTTCTAGGTGACCTGTAAAATGAAAGTGACACAACTTAAATCCATCATATATCAAAATAAACCCCATAATGAGAATGATACTTGGGGGTCTTTACAGACAGGTACTGCAAGTATATACTGTACACTTTAGTTAAAGGGCATGTATACCAACAGAACATCCACCAAAACCTTAATATACATACCCCAATACTGCTTGTTGAAGGAGTTTTCCTGGCTGATCCCTGTTGCCTCTCCCCCTCCTTTTGTTCCACGGAAGGCAGCCACCTAGCAACAGCTGTTGGGCTTGGTGGCTGCCTCCCGAATCGGCTCTGGGATATCTTGGGAAGTCACAAAATCACACGGCAAAGCAGGCTTTTTTTCAGTGGCGCAATGGAGGAGGTATCGCTCCTTTTCCCACTGTGAACTATTTGTGTTCGTGACTGTGACTGCTCTGCTATTTGCCCCCTACCAGTGCTTTGCTATTCTAATTGGTTTTGCAGATCGCACTACTGCAGGGTGGAATGGAGAAATAAGGTAACCAAATAGATAAGCATGCTGCTTATCTATTCTGCATATAATCTCCTTGCTACTGTCTGCCTATCCATTCTTTTCCTCCTTTCTACACTTTCTCTTTAGCTATCCCTTTATATGGTTACAATCCTCATTACAGCATACGTTGCGCAACGTTCAGTATAAAATTGCTGACGCGGCAGGGCCACTACTGTTCATGCTGTCCAGGGCAGAAAAGGAGGGTAACCTAGATGTGGACCAATAAATCCGTTTGTTACTTTCTTCCAAAAGGGCATTTCTTAAAACAACCAGCAGGGCAGCTTTGATTATAGGTCAGACCTTTAATCACATTTCCAATATAAGAAGAGCTTGTTGGCCCACCTCTGCAGGTATGGCAGAGCTTGCCACTATGTCCCATGAATTCCCTAATTTGGAATCTACCTCCCTATTTGGTTCTGAATTTATACAGGAGGTCAAGGTCAGATATAAAGCCAAAAAGTTGTTTTTTAAAAAAACAAGACCTTCCTTTATCTGTTGTATTCAATTAGATCAACTGGACTTGAAGTTTATTTCTTGAAGACGTTTCGCTAGTCATCCGACTGGCTTTCTCAATTCAGAATGACTTGTACAAGAATCTGTGGCAATTATGTACCTTGGAAAATCCCAATTAGCATATCACAGCCAGGTGTTAAGGGCGTGATTGCATAGTAGCTAAATGTAAAATCATTCAGTCGCTTCATAAAACCCAAGCTGTTCAAGTTAGAAAATCTGGCAGACCTCCATTTCCTACTGCACAGGGACTACAGTACTTCATGATAAAAGTCGACTTAAAGGACAATTATATTCACCTCCCCCTCGTTCCTTTCCCCGCACTCCTGCAAAGTACCCAGGGTGAGGACCTAAAACGCTAAGTCCTCACCTCTGGGTACTTTATAAAAGTCCTGAAGTACTTACTTGTAATCTCCCTTGTCGCTCCGGTCCGATTCTCCCCATTGGCACTTTGAGTGACAGGTCGCAAGGCAGCCAATGGGAAGACGCGCTCTGCAAGGAGGCATGTCTTTCCATTGGCTGCCTCCCGGACTGTCACTGACAGTGCCAGTGGGGAGGATCCGACCGGCGCTACGAGGGAGATTACAAGTAAGTACTTCCGGACTTTTGTAAAGTACCCAGAGGTGAGGAACGTAGCGTTTTAGGTCCTCACCCTGGGTACTTTGCAGGAGTGGATCGGGGAAATGGTAAGTATAATTGTCCTTTAAGGACATGTAAACTGTGCCAAATCATTTTCTAACTAATCACGCAGTAATAAGGATTAATTACCACCAATCTTAAATCAGTTTTTTTCCCTTTTAAAGGAGTGCGGGACACAGCTAGTCGGTAAAGAACTATAAATCACCCAGCCCCTCCCCCAGGCACACTACATGTAGAAACTATCTATTCTATAAAAGCAAAGCTTATGTATCTGTCACTGCATTGCTAATTGATTCAGAATTAAGATCAGGAAAAGGAATAAGCAATATTTGTTTCTCTTTCTGTACAGATAAACCTAATCCAGCAGTTAGCTGCTGTCTGTGTTACTTAAAGGACATGTCCACCCCAAAAACTTTAATTTCACCCACTACTGGCCCCACTGTGTAGTGCATAAAAATCCTTACCTTACATCCCAGCTCCAAATGGTTCTCATGTAATGTTCCTCCAAAGTCCAGAAAACTGGCCACCAGGAGCCTGGCAGGAAGAGAAATTGTTTCCGCCTCTGAGGCGTCCTCTCAGAGGCTTTTGGCTTGCTCAGAGCAGCCCCCCCCCTCCCGTTCTGCTCTCCCTCCCCCTAGTGTAAAAACCCTTTTATATATAATAGGTCTTCCTCCCCCAGCCCCAACCACTATAATAGATTTTCCAGAGACTTCCCCGAACTCTACTTACCTTACCTCTCTCCCCCCGGCGTTCTGTGCAGCCGCGTCGGAGGAAAGAGGTAAGGTAACAATCGGGGGAGTTTCTGGAAAATCTATTATAGCAGTTGGGGCTGGGGGAGGGAGACCTATTATATATCAAAAAATGTTAAAAGGGGTGGACATGCCCTTTAAGTCCCAATGTAGCACTGTACCAAGAAATTAATTACAAAGCCCCCCCCACACACACACCTATTACAGCTCACAGTGCTGCTTACCTTCCCATAGCAAACCAGTTTTACTTTCACTATAACACAAAATCACTAGGTGAAAGCTATTGGCTGTAGCAGGGCACAGATCAATGCACATGCTCCACACTCTAGCTGTGCCTCAGTTTTGGGAGAGAGTGGATACATAGAGAGGAGACATGCATAATAACTAGGAGTAAGCTGAACAGGACATGAAGAAATCTAGTGACAGGGAGCACTGAGAGCAAAAAGGGATCAAGTTCCTGACAGCACTAAAAATATAGAAAAGGATAAAGGAAAGTAATTTTTTTCAGTTTAGTGTCACTTTAAAAGATGCCTTCCACACAATATACATTTCAGAGAATCACACACGTCTACCACTGCAACGTGATGGTGTTTGGCCTATCCAACTCTCCTTACACATTTACCAGCGTGTTAAAACTGGTTATCCAGCATTTCTGAGAAAAATAATTTTTTTACTGATTTACCTAGACAAACTTCATGTTTTTGCTTCAGAGGAATCTGTAATTCTGCGACAGAGAGATAGAATTCTAGCCACTCATAATTCACAAAATTCAGTCCCTTTTAGGGTTCCTGATAGATACACAGCATATCATAATTCAGGTTCCGAAAATGGAACCTAATCAGATCCTTTGTTCAGGATATTCTTCCCCACCATTCATTAGCTTTTCGCATTGTGGGGCGAAGTTTATTGGAAAACTAGTAGCCCTAGCTCAGGGCTCTATACAAGCCCCAAAGCTGTGCAGACACAGCTTGGTCTCACCTAGTAACTCCTACACCCAGAGTAAGACAGGAGCTACAACGTGGACAGATTAACCTCGTCTACACTGTTCTACAACTGTCGGGGTGGATATTTTCTTTGTAAAATAGATGAAAGAAGGGTATAGTGATAATGTACACAATTAAAGGGCACGTCCACCCTTCTTAAATTTTTTTCATATAATATTCTCCCTGTCCCCCCATCTCCAACCGCTATAGTTTTAAGTTCAGAAGGTGCCCCAAATATTACTTACCTTCTCTCTTTCCTCCGCCGCACTGCCAGGCCTTCTGCTTGAGAGAAAATGCAAGCAGAGGGGCAGGACCGGCAGTCTGGGATGTAAGGTAAGGATTAAACTACACTGCACAATGGGGCCAGTAGTGGGGGGATTATAGTTTTGGGGGTGGACATGCCCTTTAAGTATATCTCAGAGATACAAATTCAATTGTTCAATCCTGATCATTATTCCCTGTCCCAAATTGATCCCACATGGAATGTCAAACGTAATGTAGATATTATGATTCTAGATGCCCTTTCATGTGAACAAAACAGGAGGCTGAGTTTTCAAGTACTCAACGCCCAAAAATTCAGGTGTTAAATATACCTAAAGTGAACAAGAGATTGGATAATCCACCGGGGAGGCCCATTGTATCAGGAATAGGGTCTGTACTTGAACCCTTATCCTTTTAAGTTGATCAGTACCACCAACCACTTGTGGCAACTATTCCAAATTGTGTATGTGACACAACTAACCTGTTGAATCAATTACAATCAATATATTAACCCAGGCAGGTACTTATGTGGTATCCACATGTATACCTTCATCCCTCAAAGCGATTGCATAAAGGTGCATAGTTTATCTACCGGTATCTTAATTATTAATTGTCGACGATACACCCAGGGCACAATATGCACATACATAAATTTGTCCCTTTAGGCCTTGTATTGTTCTACACCAATTTAACAAATCGTTATTATAACACTGTTTATTGTTACTCAAGTAAAATACTCACTCATTTTGTCTCTTCTCCTTTTTATATAAATATAGGTCCATTTCTTATCTACAATAGTAGTAAAGAATTGTACCGTGTATATTTACTGTTTTATTTACGACAGCCATTGCCAGGCATGGGGGCAAAAGATAACATCTGTGTAAAGTCAGTTAGTCTTTGTTCTAGTATGTATAAAATAGTGTGCTTCACAAGAATAAGTTTTGTACCATGCCTGAGGAAGAAGCGTAAGTGCTTTGAAAGCACCAATAAAAGGTATTATTTTATATTCAAGATATCTTATCTACAATAGGACAGCCATCTGCTGTGGTGGAAAAAATTCTGCTTTGCAGCGAGATCTCGCGACTCTCCAAGATTGCATATGCGTGAGAACTATAGTTTAAAAATAGCCCAGCGGCGATTCAGGAGGCGGCCGCCAAGCCCACCAGATGTTGCTAGTGGCTGTCCTATTCCCTAGGTACGACAAATGAAGTATGCAGGGCATAGATTTCTGCAAACTCTTTCTAGGTGATGCTTTGCAGTCAATGTCCGTGACTGCAGAATATACCTGGAAGTGCCGGGAGTTGCAGACCAGAGCAAGGTGATATTGCACAGCTTCCTTCTATAAGCACTATTGGAAGACTCTGCAAAAAGCATGCCTTTACATTAGTCTGGTACAGCAGTGAGGAGGGGGATGGCATAAAGTGATTTGCAATAGGTAAATCATTTTGGTTTTGATAAAACACGGCAGGCAGACAAACATGTATCTTCCCCTGGGATATAAATTAGTTAAAGGAATAGTTCACTGCAATAGTGAACTATCCCTTTTCTATATTGATTGAAGCCAGGGAGGTTAAGGAGCTATCACTTACCTCCCGTTCTTCAGTCAATGTTTAGATAGCCAGGAACGAACTTCATAAAATCTTACCTTTCAAGCGATCCAGCGGGGCCGCTCTGAAATTCCCGACTGCTTCCTGCTTCTGTTACACTATAACGCGCATTATCGGGCATGTGCTTTATAGCGTAACAGAAGCAGGAAGCAGTCGGGAACTGTCAGATCGGCCCCGCTGGATCGCATAAAAGGTAAGATTTTCTGAAGTTCGTTCCTGGCTATCCAAACATTGATTGAAGAACGGGAGGTAAGGAATAGCTCCTTAACCTCCCGGGCTTCAATCAATGTAGAAAATGAATAGTTCACTATTGCAGTGAACTATTCCTTTAACTAATTTATATCCCAGGGGAAGGTACATGTCTGTCTGCCTGCCGTGTTTTATCAAAACCAAAATGATTTACCTTTTGCAAAACACCAGTTTCTTTTTCAAGTGGCTAAAATTGCTCAAATGGCAGATTTGGTGCCAACTTGAATGCCCAAAACCAATTTGGGCAGGCTGGACTCATCTGAATTATATCCCAGGAGTATGTACATGTCTGTCTGTGGTGTTTTTTCAGTGGCTTAAACTGATTTACCTATTGCAAAACACCATTTTCTTATTCAAATGGCTTGAGGGCTAGGCCACACTAGCGCGTTTTTTGAGCATTTGCGTTTTGTGCTTGCGATTTTTGCAAACATGGAAATCGCGGGAACACGAACGTTCCTGCGATTTCCCATGTGCATTTGATTGTGTGTCCGTTTGCATTTTGCTGTGAGCATTTTTCGCGCAATTGTTAGCGCTTTCACTTTATAGTGAAAAACGCTAGCACAAACGTGAAAACACCGTGCGCTAACGCACAGAAAGCGCACGCGCTTGATGCGTTGTAGTGTGGCCTCAGCCTAAATGGCTACTTTGCAGATTTGGTGCCAACTTGCATGCCCAAAACCAATTTGGGCCAGGCTGGACTCAACTGAATTATATCCCAGGGGTATGTACATGTCTGTCTGCAGGCTGTTTTTTCAGTGGCCCAAACTGATTTACCTATTGCAAAACACCAGTTTCTTTTTCATATCCGAATAAGAAACCAACTTCAGCCTGCGAATAAGAAATTAACTGAATAAAAAAACAAGTTCAGCTTCTTTGTTTACGTACAGTTGTCAACGTTATAGCATTAAAAGTAGAGAACACTCCCTTTACCCTTCAGCTACACTCGGATTGTTTGTTTCCCCTCCCTTCCCAGCTATAACTGTCAGTGCTGATTGTACAGGTGATCCCTGCATAGTTCCCCCATCAGGTTTACCTGCTGAGCTGTCCTGAGCACTCGCCATGGTTTATGAAATAACAAGATTTCTGTCTCCCGATCCGGTTTCTTTGACAACTTAAAAGTTCTGACTGAATTCACCTCGATCTGCTCTGCTTATTGTAGTTACTGCCAGACTGCAACTACTTCCTGCAGTTTGTCTCCACCCACAGTTTACAGCCCTTGAGACAGTATACAGAACCAGTGGCACGCTCATTCTAGTTTCACAGGTTGTGTGAGGGGGAGATTCACTGGCTGCGGGGTTGGGACTGAAGTGGAGGTAAAGAACCATAGCAGGAAAGGTGTGTAGTATGTGTAGATCATATTAATATGTCATTACAACTAGAACACACTGTGACTAAACACAATACAGATGGCAGGGGAAAGAAAGTGCAGGATTTTCAAAGGGGAGATTACTGAATGGGTTACCACCAAACAATTCCAGTAGAAAATTCATAACCAAATATATATTCTATTATATTAGGACTTAATGTGACTTTACTGACTGCAAAGGACTATGGGAAACAGGAAGAGAGGCAGTATCTATGATAAGGTTGTCATAAGATATATATTATATACACAGTGGAACAGTCAGGATCTGTGAGCAGGTATCCAACCTGTCCCGGATTGTCCGTGAGTCTCCCTCATTCTGGGGGGTTCTCCCGCGATACCACCCCAGACTCCCGCGACTGAGAGGAGACTAGAGTCTCCTCCTCAGTCACGCTCAAGCCCACTTTTACGACCACGACCCCAGAATGCCCCTAACTCTAACTGTCCCTAACCCCACCTCCCACCACCCCTAGAATGCTGGCCATGCCTCCGCGTGACCTCACGTCCCACCCCTATGTGACATCATGCCCCTCTCACCACGCCCCCTTTCCCACCCAGAAGCCTGAAAGGGCAGGGTGGGATGTCTGTGTGAGTCCAGGAGGTTTCTAATCCTACTCACCGAGAACACCACACTGCTATGTATGTGAAAGGGCAAGTACCAGTAGGTTAGGACCCAGTTGAACGCACCTTGATGTGGTGACTGGACTTAAGTAATTTGGCCAACTTATTGAACTAATTGCTTTTATTTATCCAGGGTTTAGCAGTCTGTTTGTAGCAGCAACCTTATGGAGGTAGCCAATATGCAATTAGAATGGTCATTTTTGTATGTATTATATTTTTGGTCTCTAGTTGCACTTTAACATGGATGTACAACAGCCCAATTTTCTATATATTGTATGGATGTAAAAGGACAGTCCTGGACTAACCAAGGCGTGGATAATTTCATGCTTAAAGCGCATGTCCACCCCCAAAACTATAATCCCCCCACTACTGGCCCCATTGTGTAGTGTAGTTTAATCCTTACCTCACATCCCAGCTCCATAAGGTTCTCCTGTAGTCCCCCCCCAAAGTCCCAAAAACTGCCCACTAGGGAGGATAGCAGAGTCCATATAGGACTCTGCCTCCTATCTGGCCTCCGGGAGAAGTTTGGCATGCATACTGCAGCCCTTCTCCCCCTTCCTCTCCCTCCCGATTAGGATTCCCTCCCCCTAGTGTAAAACCCTTTTGCTATAATAATCCCCCTGTCCCCGTTTATTTTATTAGAAAGTGCCCCAAACAATACTTACCTCCCCTCTTTCCTTTTATATACTTGTTTTATTTGTTGTAATATTGTATAGTGTTGTCAATAATAATAATAATGTGGGACCATTAAATACTGAAACTAAGATATTTATAGAGAATGCAGAGAAGTCAAATGTGCTAAACCAATTTTTCATCTTGTTTACACTACAGAATACCCCAGCCCTAATAGCAGAACTGTAGTAATAAGAATGGTATAGACTATGCAGACAGATAAGTTACTGGGCAGAACAATAAACTTTGGTGTAGATAAATAATTTCAGAGAACACCTTTAGGCTAGGTACACACAAGCAGATATTTCCGGGCAGCCGACCATAATTTCTGTATGTTTTTTCTAAAATTAAAAAAAATATTTGTTCATAGAAGGTTGCATTACAGTTTTAGAAGGGGGGGCGTATAAAATATTAAATATAGGAAAGGTGTATATGTATGTGTGTAATTTCTCACTATTGCCATCTAAATAAATATATATAAAGTATAGTACTGACATATTGGGTAGAAGACAAATGGATGGGATGTCTATATAGCTGACTGGTATCTTGTGCTCCCAAGTCCTATCCCATAGAAGCCATGAATATAAATCTTGCAGTGATCTACCATGATTGAAACATGGCAGGACACTCTGGGTCCTTTTTAGGACCTCAGATTTCACAATGGTGCACACTACCTTAACGACTTTATCAAGATTGAAACATGTCATGTCAGCAAGTTGGATGAATGGCTCAATACCATGGCTGTATTGCATGATATTATACCAGTGGTTCTGGACACATGCATAAGCTACCAGACATAAAGGTGGAAAAATAAGAAGATGGGCCTCCTTGGCTCCTGCATTTTGTAGACCACCCCTTTAGTCATATTAATTGAGGGGAAGTAAGTAAGTAACGATCTAGGCATTTGGGGAAGACAAGTATAGATGGACATGCCCTTTAAAGGGCATCTCCACTCCTTTTTATAAGTTTTGGGAATCCAGTTCTATTGAAGAACGGGAGGTAAAGGAGCTGTGCCTTACCTTCCGTTCTTCAATAGAACACACAGGAGCCAGGAGAGAAGGTAAGAAACTTACCCGCTTGCTTGCTCCCCCGGCGTGTAGTCTGACAGGTCCCGACTGACCTTGTCTTCTATGCGCATGCGCGATCTATGTGCATAGAAGACAAGGTCCATCGGGACCGGTCAGACCAAGCGCCGGGGGAGCGAGCAAGTTTCTTAACTTTGCTCCTGGCTCCTGTGTGTTCTATTGAAGAATGGAAGGTAAGGCACAGCTCCTTTACCTCCCGTTCTTCAATAGAACTGGATTCCCAAAACTATAAAAATGAGTGGAGATACCCTTTAAATAAAACGAAGAGCGTACAACAGAAAATTCCCAACCAAAAAAAAATGACTAACATTATTGTAAAACTTTTGGCAGGGCAAATTTTAGGCTGAGTAAACATAAGCACATTTTTCAGCAAAACCGATATTTACATGTACCAGTCAGTTGGGATGGAAATTCCAGGCAATCTCCTATGGACTAACGGTCGGGCGGGAACAAAAAAATTGTACGTGCGTACCCAGCCTTAGGCATATGCAAGCAACCTATGCACCCATGTCTGGCTGGTGAAAGACACTATAAACCACTGGACTACTGTAGTAGAAGTGAGTAGACAATGGTCAGGCACAGTATTTAGAATTTTTATGGGTGTTATTTGATCGCTTCTAAAGACATTTAACTTTATATTTTTTTATCAGAACATAAAGGAGTAGTGCCACACCGATTGGTCTGAAATGGGCTGCAAAACTGGTTGTCAGACTGATGGATTATGACAGAAAGGAGTGATTAGTCAGGTTGAAAATAATTTTGCTCCAAACAACCAAAATATTTGTCATGTCAGCCATATGTGCCAAATTATTTACATATTATGTACAGAAACAGGGCTTCCTATACCACTGGATTAATGCCTTAAAGGGGAACTTTACGCTATAATTTAACACCTAAAAATATCAGTGAATTACACTAGGTTACACTTTTCCCCCAAATATGCTTCTAAACTTACTTACATAACCTGATCCCTCTGCTCTCTCCTCTGCAGCTTCCAGGTACTAGCTTTCAGTCAAAGCTGTGAGGCTGACGTCTGTTACAAAGGATTCCTACTCTGATGCTGTGTATGCATGGAAAATACATATACAGCAGCAGAGCAGGTGTATACCTCGCCTATGAGGAATCAGGTTGTGTAAGTTAAGCTTCCCATACACATGTGATTACGATCGCATGTGTACCGGCAGATCCCATTGCCATCATAAATTCATACCATAAAATACAATGACAAAAATGACAAAGAAATATATTTTGTGAATAAATTAACGTATTTATGCCATTTACATTTTTACAAAAAATCAAATCAAAAAAAGTTACCCTGCATTTAAAACATTTATCCTTAAATAAATTATTTTCCAGAACAAAATATATTAAAGATAACTCCAATTTCCTTCATAAAAATATTATGTACTATGCAAACTTTCAGGAATTGCACATTAACATCAAGATTAGCGGTGTTGACTGGTCATAGATCAGTTTTCTCCTCATACTGGCACATGCAAGCAGCTCGTTGGCTTTCCAGGTAAGGTTTACATCCTAAATGTATGACAGCATCAAACAGAAGGGATACTGTTGTTTCACAAGCTGAAAAGCAAATGGTAATAAGTTAGAGTTTAATTAATAAAATATTACGGGCACTGCTTTGTGGCACCACGTTGCAGCTAAAATCAGTGGTTTAACAAATATTACACCAATTTTCCAGCAGCAGCAATAGTTGTGTAAATTGGATTTAAAAAAAGTAAATATCTTTACCTTTAACACTCGCTGATATACCCAATGTCTTCTGCACATCTCTACATATTTTGGATAGACAGTTCTGAAACTGTTCATCACAATCATTCTTCATGGTCCCACAGGAGTCATAGCAGCGATCATGCTGATTGCAGCATTTTGTCATGGAGGGAATACCTATGTCAAACTAATTAAACAAAAAAGATAATTTTAGCAGTTATTATTTGCATTATACAATATGCCAGGCCTGGACACGTTTGGAAGGGAAGATGCTGTTCCCTAAGTGAGGGTAAAACCCATGCAACCTGATGTACCATCTACTTTTTTACATTAAGGCTACTTGCAAACGAAAAAGTATTGCAGAGATTTTTGAGCATATCCAAATGTTTAGTGGTAGAAAAAGCATGCCGCTTGTGTGAAACTAGTGTGAAACTAAGGGCCAGTCTGCCTAGTTAAAGGGGGAAGTTCAGTGCAAATACATATGCTTTTGAGAAAATGCAGTATTTTTCCATCCCAATAACCTTAACCCGCCAATTTAGCATTTTGTCTGTGTATAAATAAATGCAACCGCAATACTGACTGTTTGTAGGACCCCTAATAGTGTTTGTTATGGTCTTGCCTTTGACCCAGTGTCTGGGTTGATTCAGTTGCTCAGTAAAAAACTGTGCATATTTGACCCATCCAACAGCCAATCAGTAGAAATTTCTGTTAGGAACATTCCAAAGAAGTGGTGCATTTTGGGAAGAAGGAACATTAGAATCTGAAATGGTAGCTCACCAATGACAACAGCAGGGAATAGCAGGAGGTATGAACTCAACTGATTTTTCAAAATGGGAGAGAATAAATATAAAAAAAATCCTAAAGCTGTGTCAGTGATTCTGTGTGTCACTGTAGTTCCTATTAACTCGCCAGTAGAGGGAGACAAACAAGCACAGAGAGACAGAGCAGTTACATGGAGGACACGCCATGAGATACGGGGCTTGGGACACCGAGGGGAGTCTCAGGCCACGGGGGCTAGTTCTAACTTTTCTTCCCTCTAGACATACTACTGATCACTTTAAAAATCAGAAGTCTGTTGCACAGGAAGGTAGGATCAAAATGAGATTGAAACATGCCCACAAGCCCAAATTAAATCCCAACCTGAATATTGTAACAAAATATTTTATTTAGAAAATTTAAAATATAATCATACCAGGGAAAATCAAAAGATGACCATATACTTGTTATATGTTATATTCAATTTGAGGTTCAATTTGACAGATGTCGAATAGACTGTAATGCCTACTGCCCCAGTGCCATCATTCCCACAACATTCTTTGACTGGATAATGCTTTACCATTGATGCTGTAGCTGTACTGTGAATCGTAAAGTGATCTGGCTAGGTGGTAGCCAGCATGTAAGCTACAGTGCATAGGCATCAAATTCGCAAAGCTAGCAACATGCTGTTTAAAAACTTCTCCTAATCCTTTCTCAATATAGCAGTCAAGTGTATTTCAAAGCCCTATTGAGTAAATGAGACGCTATTACCAGAATTTGAATATGACAAAATATGCCAACTTTCACATATCAGCATATTTAAAATCAGCCAGGGGCAGTCCAGCAATCTGGGATAACATCTGAAAGAATGGAAAAATATAATACATTGCTTACCACCATTTTTCATCCTCTTTAGGTAGACCAGCCACATTTTGTTTTGTAAGGGAAGGTAAGATTACAAACACACATAAAATAAATTATTTATGCAAATGGTACAGAAACATTTTGAAATTAATTACACCTATATATATTTTACTGTGAAATAAAGCCTAATATCGAGCTCTATTTACTACCACATAATATTACATCCATGTACTGAAATCATGAAAATAAATATTGAATATTTACATGAACTCCAAACATCGGTGATCCACATCCATTGGGTGGGGCAGGTTTGTATCCATAGCGTGGAACTGGCCTAGATCCTACAAAATGTAAACAATAATGGTAATTTTCTTTTTAGGAATGAATGTTTGAACTACACATGAAATAAAGTTTGCATAAGGCCGAGGCCCCACTACAACGCACTAAATTGGGCAAGCAATTGCGAGCAATTTTGCATGTGCATTGACGTGTTGTGCCGCGCATGTGTTTTTGTAATTTATTATAAAAATGCATGCGTTCGCGTAATAAAATGGTGCCAACATGGAAATCCCAAGATTTCCATTTTAGTGAAATCAGCGAAAACGTATGCGCAAACGTGCTAGTGTGGCCTAGCCCTTTGGTACCAAAACATTTCCACAGAATTTGTATGGAGAAGGACTTTTTCTGCACATACCCTATATGACTGAGGTTCCTACAGCATTCCAAAAACCACTATGGCCAATAAAAATGATGCTCTTAGTATGCTCAATTTTATTGCAAATGAATGGTCCAGTCTGGAAAACATTGCAGGAAAATCAGCAGGTACTCTTGCTGGACAGCATATTATATAGATCAATACATTGTTTGCCTTTTTATGACCAACATAAGTTTTAAAATACTTTTTTAATACAACACATTATGATATATCTCATTAAAGGAATAGTTCACTTAGAAAGTACCGTAAACTATTTCTTTACTGCTTTAATTGAAGAACGGGAGAAAAAGGAGCCATGCCCTACCTCCCATTCTTAAATTAATTTAGAATGTGGCAAGAAAGAAGGGAGGAAATAATACCCTGCACACAATCAACTGCCAGCTCCACTGACAGGTCCTGACCACTTCCACATTCAGTTTAAACTATAGAGTGCATTAGCGTGCCTGCATGATATAGTTAAACAGAATGCGGAAGTGGTGGATCGTGCTCAATCCCTGTTCTTTGCCATCTTTATTGTAGCTACCTGTAAAGAGAAGGGAGAGAAAATTAGAATCCAAGTAAGGGTGGACAAATATGTTTTGACTTTAGTAGCCCGTCAGGCAACTTTAAGAGCTTATCTAGATTTATTTAGGTAAACAGTTCTATAGACATCATCAATAACAGTCACATAACGTTTCATAGCCTGGTGCATTGATTTCCTGGCTCCTCGGATTTGTCCATCCCGTGTTATGCGCATTCTGTACACCTATTTAATATATTGTGGGTCCACATTTTCCCTCTTAAGCCAGACCACGCATTTATCTGTCCTATATTATGCTTTGCCCTGTGAATCTCTGTACCCACAGGCTTGTATAGGAATATCGCATAGGGAGATTCAATAAAAGTTCTTATCGTTAAAAATAGTGCGAATTTTGCCCCAACCAGTCAGATCTTATATAACATTTGAAATCTAACATCTGATTGGTTTGGGCAAAATTAGCAGCATTATTAACGATAAGAACTTTTATTGAAAATAGTTTCTTCATGATAAAATAAGTAGTAAATGATTTGCATTACCACTCATTAGGTTTATAGCACAACCAGCCCAATCTTTATTTACCATCTTTGCATTTAAAGTGGCAAAGCCCGTCCTCCCCCCCTAGCAGGTCCAGAGCAGCGTTCAGGTACAGATCGATCTTATGGACCCCATTCCGGATGGTCTTCAGAGTCATCCTCCAATCAGGGGTTTCGGGCTCCGGATAAGAATCATGTCCCGGGTCCTGGTCACTCGGCTTTAGAAAGCAGAACATGAGCATGAGGACGTTTACAGGAACTCGGGCGCACATCGTTCCAGGTCCCACGGAATAAAAGGACAACATGGAACGAGCTGCTGGAGAATATCAGTCCATGGCGTGAAACGCCTCCCAGCCACCAGCTCGTATACCCAGTCACAGCCAATTGGGCAGATCAACTTAAATCTCACATTAAACCAACTACCGGCCTCGCTCCAGCCTCTGTTAGGTTACAGTAACAACAAAAATAAGTCCATAGAAATGGATAGATATACAAACACCCGTCGCTCCATATAACCGCGCCTTCTAAAAACGTCATCACAAAAGGACACGTGTTCTATCAAAAACTGATACGGCTCGAGGTCTTCCGGGGTCTCGGGGAGCGTTCGGTGAAGTTACGCGGGTATTGTACTGTAACCGACTGACTGAACGGGGTGTTTATTGGTATTAGCAACGTGCTAGATCCTCTGCTAATTTGTAGACCGTCCATAAACACAAAGATTGCAGTAATGAATACACGAAAAGCTTGGTGCCTGTGTTTTCAATGGGTGTCCTCCTATTTACCAAATGTACATGGATAGAGAATTGACACAACAAAAGAAAAAAATGACACCGCATCAACTGGGAAAAGTACAAGAGGAATCTGGACACATAAACAAATTAATGAAATCACAGCTTTATTCTCAATACGCCTGACGCGTTTCAGACCTCCCGGTCCTTAATCATAGGCCTGGATAGAGAATTGCTTATTGGACCGCAAACAGAGAGTGGTGGTCAATGGAGCTACATCTATGTGGGCTAAAGATCTAAGCTGGGTGCCTCAGGGTTCCGTACTGGGGCCGCTTCTTAAAGGAGTATTGTACTCACCTTCCCTCCGCTCCTCTTCCTTAGTACTTTCTACCCAGGGTGAGGACCTAAACCGCTAGGTCCTCACCCCTGGGCTCGCTTAACTTGCTGCAGTTACTGACTTCCACGCTGCTCCGGTAGGCTCCGTCCCCTCCTCTCCATCGGCAGCAAGGCTAATAGGAAGACACGCTCTGCAACGAGTGTGCGTTCCTTTTGGCCTTGTCGCTCAATGAGAGGATGCGGCGTAGCCTACCAGAGCAGCATGTAAGTAAGTATATGTGAAAGGTTAAGCGAACCCAGGGTAAACCTAGCGGTTTACGACCTCACCTTGGGTAGAAAGTACTGGCTAAGGAAGAGGAGCGGAGGGTAGGTGAGTACAATTGTCCTTTAATCTATTTACAAATGACGATGGGCTAGGCCGCACTGAGGCGCTTTTAAGCGCAATCCGATTGCACTTTTAAAAGCACACACTAGTGTGGCCCAATTGATGTTGCCATACTAGTGTGCAGCTGTTCGTGCGTTCTGTTAATCGTAGCGAATGCTATCCGCATTTTTTTGCACGCAACCAAGGGAGCATTGAGAGCAAGGTCTCTGTTTTTGCTGATGACACTAAACTATGCAGATCTTGGGAAACTTCAAATGATGTGCAATTGCTGCAAGCTGATCTAGATAGATTATCAAAATGGGCAGCAGAATGGCAGATGAGATTAAATGTTGATAAATGTGGTGGTCAATGGAGCTACATCTATGTGGGCTAAAGATCTAAGCTGAGTGCCTCAGGGTTCCGTGCTGAGTGCCTCAGGGTTCCGTACTGGGGCCGCTTCTTAAAGGAGTATTGTACTCACCTTCCCTCCGCTCCTCTTCCTTAGTCAGTACTTTCTACCCAGGGTGAGGACCTAAACCGCTAGGTCCTCACCCCTGGACTCGCTTAACTTGCTGCAGTTACTGACTTCCACGCTGCTCCGGTAGGCTCCGTCCCCTCCTCTCCATCGGCAACAAGGCTAATAGGAAGACACGCTCTGCAACGAGTGTGCCTTCCTTTTGGCCTTGTCGCGCAATGAGAGGATGCGGCGTAGCCTACCAGAGCAGCATGTAAGTAAGTATATGTGAAAGGTTAAGCGAACCCAGGGTAAACCTAGCGGTTTACGACCTCACCTTGGGTAGAAAGTACTGACTAAGGAAGAGGAGCGGAGGGTAGGTGAGTACAATTGTCCTTTAATCTATTTACAAATGACGATGGGCTAGGCCGCACTGAGGCGCTTTTAAGCGCAATCCGATTGCACTTTTAAAAGCACACACTAGTGTGGCCCAATTGATGTTGCCATACTAGTGTGCAGCTGTACGTGCGTTCTGTTAATCGTAGCAAATGCTATCCGCATTTTTTTGCAGGCAACCAAGGGAGCATTGAGAGCAAGGTCTCTGTTTTTGCTGATGACATTAAACTATGCAGATCTTGGGAAACTTCAAATGATGTGCAATTGCTGCAAGCTGATCTAGATAGATTATCAAAATGGGCAGCAGAATGGCAGATGAGATTAAATGTTGATAAATGTAAGGTGATGCATTTGGGGTTTAAAGACCCTTGTGTCACCTACACAGGGCTACCATATTCCTCCAGCGTGGGAGGGGGCAGGAATTGGGGCACTTGCATTACCAGATCTATTTTCTGTTGATTTTTAATGCTTCCTACCAAGTTGGGCAATTGTGCAAAATGTGCGTAAAAATCAGTTGGTAAAAAAATTTGTCAAAAATCATCCAGCATCTTCCGGTAGAAGATATTTACCTTACACACGATCCTCCGCTGCAGCAGTGACAGGTCTGGACCGCTTCCTGGTTTAGAGTAACTATAGCGCACGTACGCGAACAGGAAGTGGTTAGGAATTTCATTGCTGCAGCAGAGGATAGCGTGTAAAGTAAATATCTTCTTTTTTCATCTGTCACACCTGTTCTATTGATTAAAGAACGGGAGGTAAGGCATAGCTCATTAACCTCCTGGTCTTCAATCAATACGTTAAAGGAATAGTTCACTTTTTGAATGAACTATTCCATTAACACTTTTGCTCTGTATCGGACTCATTTAAGGATCTAAATTACATCAGACAAAGAGCCAAGGTTTGGGGAACTTTGTTTGGAGTTATGCTCTGCCCCCCTTTTGGCCCATTGCCTAACGAATGGGAAGACAATCACTGCAAGAAGCACTTCTTTCCATTGGATAGACACAAGACTTAGGTAAGGTAGAGCTTGTAGAGCAGAAACCGTACCAACAACTGCATAATCTATATATATAGAATAGCTTCCAAAAGCGGGCACTCCTATCATGCATCGACCATCCGGGGGCTGCTCCCCCAACAGGTATATAACAGATTTGAAATCGGGCACATCACGAGTCTTTATGCCAAAGAAAAAGGTATTTATTCACACAAACACAGTTAACATGGTTCCGCCCTTCTTCAAAAGATGGTCCCGCGTTTGGGGCGGAAATATGTTAACTGGTTTTGTGTGAATAAACAACCCGGGCAGTCGATGCATGATAGGAGTATATATATATCCCTTATATAAATAAATTTATATTTTTACGGAGATTGCATTGAGTTTTTAGGAGCAACTAACTAGGTGGGGGTATATAGCATTATTACACATAGGAAAGGTCCATATGTATGTGTGTAATTAGCACTATTTAATTAAAATCACCATAAGAAATAACACCATACAAAGTATAGTACTACTACCTACTAGTGAATTACAAAACAATTTATATACAATTAATAAACTGAACTTACTTTACTGGACACCCCTAAGTTTGAATGGAAAACACAAAATGATAGGTTAAGACACACCTCCAGGATTTCTACAGGGTCTCCATGTAGACACTAAAAGGAAGTGGAATTTTACTAACATCCAATGAGAGGTTCTGATCTTACACTGTTCGCAAATCAAAACATTCTCTTAGGCATTGTCCATGACAAGACAGGTAGTGTAAGGAAGTTCCTGTATTACACCCAGTTATGTGCTGTTTGTAAAACGTGACAGTCTTAGCCAATTAGAAAATTCTTCAGACTCTCACATTTACTCCCCCTCCCCTCTCCATAGAAAGTAATGAGACAATCCAGTTTCTTTTTTTTTTTTTTTTTTTTTTTTTTTTTTTTTTTTTTTATGCTCATTTCTCTAAGAATGCTGGGTAGTTTCAGAGAAATGAGCATTTTTTACCCCAATATTAATATATTAAACATGAGGCTGTCAGGTACCTTCAGTTATAAGAAGGCTCTACTTCATTTTATACCCTGTGGGGAGCTTTTATCTCCTTTATCCAAACCTCTTCATAACTTGTCAAGCTAATCAGAATCCTGTGTTTCCTATCCCCATAGTGACTGTAAATCTGGAACTTGCTGTGGTAATTACCAATTAGTATAAGCCTAGCATGTTATTCTGGATCCTGTATAGGGTCTCAGGATATCCAATGGAGCTGTTCAGATTGAATTGCACATTGTGGCAGGATTGCCTGGATCTGTGTTCAGATCTGCAGGTTAATACCATTTTGTCTGGATACATATAACTCTATCATGTGTCCCAACTGAGAATCTGCTTTGTGTGAGAGCCCTGCCAGGACAGATGACTGTTGGTCACAGTAACAGTGGCTGCAGCCAGCATGGCATGTGACAGACTGATCATGTGGTCCCATAGGGAACTGCATGATTGGCCGTGATTTACTAACTAACCCATTTGTCTGATACGGACGACCGAACTCGGTCACGGCTGTCCGCCCCACACCATCACCATACCCTCCAACTGTACCGATTTGCCCGGTATTGTACCGTTTTTGAAACTGCAGTACCGGGCAAAACGGAAGTACCGGCTTGTACCGGGTGCCTGCAATATGTACCGCCGGATGTGTTGTTCTGGGCCAGGGAAGATTTATTCATTGCCGCAGCTCGGCCTTTTTTTCGTGCTGAGCTGTAGTGGAGGAGGAGCATTGAGCAGGCTGCATGTGCGTGGCTGGTCCAATGAGAGAGGGGAACAGAGCGCGCGAGATCCGGATGCAGTGCAAGTGAGTTTGCGTGCCTAGTCAGTGACGGTCCACACTGAAGTCAGGCTGTGCAGGCAGCGCGCGGCCTGGCGCGCGACCAGGCATTCGCATCATCATGCGGCATGCATGATCACATCAGAGACACAGATCGGGGATCTGATCTCTCCATTCTGCTGTGAGTAATTAGTTGTTTTAATCTACTGGCAGATTATTGATAATTCTGAGAGACTCTATCTATCTATCTGTCTATCTGTTAATCTATCTATCTCTATCATCTATCTATCTCTATCTATCTTACTCTATCTGTCTATCTATCTATATATCTTACTCTGTCTGTCTGTCTATCTATCTATCTATCTATCTGTCTATCTCTATCTAACTGCTATCTAATATCTATCTATCATCTATCTATCTTACTCTATCATTCTATCTATCTATATATCTTACTCTATCTATCTATCTATCTATCTACAGTGGTGTGAAAAACTATTTGCCCCCTTCCTGATTTCTTATTCTTTTGCATGTTTGTTACACTTAAATGTTTCTGCTCATCAAAAACTGTTAACTATTAGTCAAAGATAACATAATTGAACACAAAATGCAGTTTTAAATGATGGTTTTTATTATTTAGTGAGAAAAAAAACACCCTTGATGTATGAAAACTAAGTTTTCCAGAATTATGTGCAGTTAGGGAATGCTGGGAGTTGTAGTTTTAAACATGTGAAAAGTTCATTAAGAAGACACTAACTGCAAAACAGAATTCTGGGATTTGTAGTTTTCGAACGTGAAAGGTCACAAGCTTAGGCTGTATTAGATCTAGACAGATGCCTTAGCTACAGGATATTAAGAAAAAACTTACTGCAGAGAATGCTGGGAATTGTGGTTTTCAAACACGTAAAAAGGTCACAAGTTAAACACGCCTGCTCTATACCATTAGGCTGTATTATATCTAGATACATGCCTTTGCCACAGGCAATAAATAAGATACTTTGCATGTCCCCCCCCTTTTCTATCCGATTTTACCTATCCAACCAAGCGCTCACGCAATATTAGTTTGATCTTGCAAGAACCACCTTTCCCATTCTTCTATGCCACAGACAGACGGTTCTTGTAGGATCGGTCTAATGTCGTGGGAGCACTCGGTCGGGAAAATAAAACCGGATATATGTATGGGCTGCTTTTGATTGCCCAAAGTTGCTGTTTAGATTGCCTGGGTCAGTTCTCAGACCTGCAGGTTTATTCCACATAGACCCTCTATATTCTAGCTGGCAGGTAGTATAGGTAAGGGAGGATATAAGTGTGTGTTTGTTCATTTAATATGATGCGATTATTTGTTTTTTTTTAGGACCTTCAGACTAATTTTATTATTGCCCCCCTGGATGTTTCTTGATGGTTCCTGTGAGCACTGCAACTACACATAGCAAAACATACACACATAATTTCCACTGTGCACCAATGGGCACACTTTTGCTAGTGTATATATGTAGCACTCAACTACACATATAATCATAAATAAATTATATATATATAAGAATTAAACACATGCAAGCAATGAAGGGTAATCACCTGCACTAAAGGTAAAATGGATACCCTTAGTTACATTATTTGTACAAACATGTTTAAGCTGGTGTGCCCCAGTCAAGGCTATATCCAAGCATTAGTCCTAACCTAGTGAATAAAGTATAATCCCTGGGTTAAACAAGACCATATCTGCTTCTCTTTTTTATTTAGTATGACCACTTCCAGGGAACCATGCGAGCTTACAGAGCTTATAAACCTTCTTTCTATCGTCCTGCAAGCAATGATGAGTAATCACCTGCACTACATTTAAAATGGATACCATTAGTAGCATAGTTTGTATAAACATGCTAAAGCTGATGTGCCCCTCCAAGGCAGTATCCAAGCATCAGTCCTAACTGAGCAAGATTGAGAAAGTATAATGTCCAAGAATACCATAAAAAGCATATTTGACCATGGTCATAGTTCGTGTTTTAACTCAACAGTTACTCGCAAGCTAATTTCTTGAGAAAAGGTGGCGTATCACATATGTAGGACAGTCCTCTCTGCACCAAGCATGCAAAAAAAACCCTTTTAGGACCTTCAGACTAATTTTATTATTGCCCCCCTGGATGTTTCCTGATGGTTCCTGTGAGCACTGCAACTACACATAGCAAAACATACACACATAATTTCCACTGTGCACCAATGGGCACACTTTTGCTAGTATATATATATATATATATATATATGTTCCAGAAAAACTTACAAACGTCTGGCTTGATTTTGATAAGCCTTATGGCATACATACTTTTCAGGTCCTGAAAAAAATACAGGCTATTTTACAACTTTAACAAACCACCATTTACCTTTTTTATTTTATTTTTTACTTGTTTGCATTCATGTTTAAAGGGGAACTGTGGTCCAAAAATGACTTTAGGTAAATTGATAGGAATTGCTCCCCTGAGAATTTATTTTCATTGTTTATTTTACATAGTTTTGAAGATATTGACATTTTTGTGTGTGATATGGCAGCAGCATTACCAGGTCCCCTGCACTTCCTGCTCTGAAACCTGTCAGTCAATCTGCCCTGTGTCTCCTTCCCTTTGCAGCCCCCCTGGTCCCTCCCCATCATGGACCCCATGGTCCCTCCAGTTGCAGGCCCCCCTTGGCCCATTCCCTTACAGCCCCATGTGGCCTGCCCACTCGCGGGTGCTGTGGCCCCGCCCACTCACGGGTGCTTACCCTCTCTGCAGCTGCAGGTCCTTCACACAGCAGAGAGGAGGAGGGACTTTCTGTCTCCCTCACAAACTGAGGGAGTCTGAGGCTGTGCTCGCCAGCGGCACTGTGCAGGAGAAGCCTTAGGAATGTCACATGTCAGCCTCCCACCCATTAACTTTCTTGTCAGTCATTTTTTTATATCTTGGGCTGTGGAGCACGTAGAGAGGTGGTTGATGGCTCATTTTAAAGGTAGGAAATTTGCCTTTCATTTAAACTTAACTTGTTTGAAGACCACGGTTCCCCTTTAAGTTAACGGGGATGGGATCTGACGTGTACTGCCATCTGGTGGTGAATCGAGTAATTGCCCAGCACACAACCTGACCTTAAATGGCATGTCCACCCCTTTTTGGTACTTTCTATATAATGTAGTTATTGGTCCCCCAGCCCCAACCGCCATAATAGATTTTTTAGAAAGTGCCCCGATTTTTACTTTTACCCTCTGTCCTCCGCCGCACCCTCCCAGCTCTCTGCCGGAGGACTCTCCTGCGCATGCCTCAAACGTAGCATGAGTCACACAGAGATCCTACACTGCAGTTTCCTGGACTTTGGAGGGGCATAGCAGGAGAACCATTTGGAGCAGAAATGTAAGATAAGGATTTTATTAAACTACAGAGTGGGGTCAGTATGGGGTTACATTTTAGTTAAAGGGCATGTCCACAGCTTTTATACATTTTTGCTGTAGGTTAGGGCTCCCTCCCCCATATCCCTGCTCCAAATGGTTGTCCTGTAATATCCCTCCATAGTCCAAAAAAATTGACAACCAGGAGCCTGGCCGAGTCCATATAGGACTCTGCCTCCTGTGTCTCCTCCAGGAGAAAAATGACATGCGCACTGCAGCCCTCCCTCTCCCTTCCATTTCTCTCTCCCTCCCCCTAGTGTAAATCCCCATTTCTGAAGTGTAGGGCTCTCTCTCCCAACTGCCACAGATATTTGTCACAAAACTCCCCCGATCATTACATACTTTGCCTCTCTCCTCCGACGTTCAGTCCCGGCCCTCTGCTTGCATGAAACTGCAAGCAGGGGGCCAAACCGGCAGCCGCGTCCGTGATTGGCTGAGAGGCAGACAATTATGGACGCGGCTTCCGGATGTAATGAACGTCAGGGGAAAGAGGCAATGTAAGTAATGATCGGAGGGATTTTGATTCAAATAACTGGCAGTTGGGGGAGGGAACCCTACACTACAGAAAAGGGGATTTGCACTAGTGGGAGGGAGAGAGAAATGGGAGGGGGGGGGAGGACTGCAGTGTGCATGTTATTTTTCTCCCGGAGGAGAGACAGGAGGCAGAGTCCTATATGGACTCAGCCAGGCTCCTGGTGGTCAGTTTTTTGGACTTTGGAGGGACATTATAGGAGAACCATTTGGAGCAGGGATGTACAGTAAGGATTTTACTACTATAGTTTTGGAGGTGGACATGCCCTTTAAAGGTGCAACCAAACTATGCAGCCAACAAATCAAAGAGCAGATTGCATTGAAGTGCAGCATGAATGGCCAATCTGATGCCCCAATTCTGCTATCCAATTGAATAGGAAAGAATGACAAACCTACAAATAGGCAGAGATTCAACTCTTTAGAGGAGCTCTGAGGTGGTCTGAACTGCACAGTCATTCAGTATAATTTATTATCCTGCTTTCAAGGAATAGTACGCTGAAAAGGTAAACTATTCCTTTTAATGCATTGATTGAAGAACGAGAGGTAAAGGTGCTATATTTTACCTTCTGTTCATCAATCAATTTCATGTGAGTCAGGAACGAAGTGAGGAAATTTACCTTACTTGTGATCCACTGCTGGCTGAAATGACTGGTCTTGACTGCTTCCTGCTTTGATTTAACTATAGCACGCATGCACTTTTAATTAGAAAGCTGCGATTGCTCTTCATGACCATTAGCAGGTTGCAGGTCTGTTTAATTTTGGCTGCGGGTCCGTTTGCAGTTCTGTCTAATTTTGGGTGCGGGTTGTGGATCTGGCTACTTGCGGGTCGGGTGCAGTTATGGAACCCACCTGCATGGCATGTGAGTCAGGTGTGGGTTACTGTTTTGCATGTGCAGGCTGAGTATCTGTTCAATTTTAGATGTGGGAAATGGTTTGGCTTTTGCCTTCAGGACACTAATCTGACCTTTGTGCAATGCCAGGTACTTTGCTAGGGATTTGGTAAATATCAGCTATTTATACTGAATGAAAGATATATGTAGACTTTATTTTTTCTTTTAGAAAGTAATTTTTTTGTCATAAATTGCAGATATTGAACAGGTTGAGGAATAAATTCTTTAATTGTTGTACTTTGAGATAAGAGATCTTCCAACATGTCTTCCTATCCATTCGTAGTAATGAGAAACCTTTGTATAAACACCAGGAATACCAGCAGCTCCGCAGTTTTCTTCCATACTTATTAAGCCCCAAACATAGGCAACATTGTTAGCATCAAAACAGATCAAGGGACCTCCAGCGTCACCTTTACAAACATCAACCGAATCATCATATGTACCTAAAAAGCAACAAAGGAAATAGGAACATTTCACTTCAAGATGATCCAGAGGAAAGAAAAATATTCTAAAACAAATTGTACATGCCTCAGAAATGTTACAACATTGGTAACAGTTATCAGACCAGTAACAGGATGTGTACTTAGTGTTATATGGCTGTAATAAGGGACACTATATTTCAGTACTAAAAAGCACCCAAACTATGGCACCTGCCTCTATTTGTGAAGATATATTTTTTTTGTAGTATGATTGGACATATCATTTGATTTCTTGTTTAATGCAGCTGCTTGTAGACCAAAAACTCCTGGTGTAAAGGAGTTTCCATTTATCCTTATATTTAATTCCCAAATAAAGTTTTTAAAATCAACACCTTTCACAGAAAGCTATTTAAGTTCAGTGAGTAGCATCCTTTCCCTTGAGCCCATTATAGGGTAAGGAACAGAGACTAATTTTCATTTTTCCATTGCAGCTCTCAGGACAGCTATACCTTTTAAAAGGTTTTTACAGCATTCATCAAGCTAAATGCAAAACCAGAGAACCAACTACAGACCAGTTTCAGCTTTATTGAGCCATCATCAGTGTATTGCAGGCCTCTGGTTTTGCATTTAGCTTGATGAATGCTGTAAAAACCTTTTAATAAGGCATAGCTTTCCTGAAAATTACTCATAAGTCTGTTCCATATTTGCATATACTGAAGGGGAGCTGCAAAGACTAATTCTCTCTTTATCTTATTTAATTTATTAGGGTATGTAAAGTTTTTCAACTTTGAAATTACAATCTATAATTGCCAGGGACATATAACTAAACCCAAAGCCACTATGGGTCAACTTTCCACCTAAAAGAATCATTGAGTTATTTGTAAATGGAAACATTGCCACTGCAACATCATGACGATAACTGCAAATGTGGTTCATATCACCAATAACAACATAGTCTTTCCAGGGTTTATATTTGTATATAAATGTGATTTATATCACCAATAGAAACATAGTCTTTCCAGGGTTTATATTTGTATATAAATGTGATTCATATCACCAATAGTAACAGTCTTTCCAGGGTTTATATTTGTATATAATGTGATTCATATCACCAATAGTCCATAGTCTTTCCAGGGTTTATATTTGTATATAAATGTGATTCATATCACCAATAGTAACATAGTCTTTCCAGGGTTTATATTAGTATATAAATGTCATTCATGTCACCAATAGTAACATAGTGTTTCCGGGGTTTATGTTTGTATATAAATGTCATTCATATCACCAATAGTAACATAGTCTTTACAGGGTTTATATTTGCATATAAATGTGATTCATATCACCAATAATAACACAGTCTTTCCAGGGTTTATATTTGTATATAAATGTGATTTATATCACCAATAGTAACAAAGTCTTTCCAGGGTTTATATTTGTATATACATGTGATTCATATCACCAATAGTAACAGTCTTTCCAGGGTTTATATTTGTATATAAATGTCATTCATATCACCAATAGTAACATAGTCTTTCCAGGGTTTATATTTGTATATAAATGTGATTCATATCACCAATAATAACACAGTCTTTCCAGGGTTTATATTTGTATATAAATGTGATTCATATCACCAATAGTAACAAAGTCTTTCCAGAGGACGTTGAATGAACAAACAATCAAACTTACTACATCTGTTCAGGTGGGAACAATATCCATCAAATTAGGCCGGTGCTCCTTCAAACCTCCATTAATCACCGTCTCCCTCACGACCGAAATACATGAACTCAGGAACAAAACCCAAGGGGTAGAAAGGAGGCGGGCAGCCGGACTTCGGTAAAAATTTCTTCAGTCGTTTATTAGGAATCCTTTAAAACCATACATTAGTAGCCATCACTACACATTAGTTGCAGACAAACAAACAAAAGCATGGGAACACTCCAGGCTCCGCCCAATGCGTTTCGTGGCCCTGAGGAAGTGGCTATTGGCCACGAAACGCGTTGGGCGGAGCCTGGTATAGTGCTTTTATTGCGTGAAGGAAGGGGCCATTAATTCCGACTGTTTGTAGTGTGGTCATCATAAAGTTCCAATCTAGCCTGTCGATCGCCTTTTCAGAGTCCAGGCCTATTAGTAGTGTCTCTGTTTTGTTATTTTGGGCATATTCTATTAAATTAATTACTCTACGGGCTGCATCACTGGCTTGTCTGCCCCAAATGAATCCCACTTGGTCTTTATGTATGAGTTGTGTTAGAATGGGGGCCAATCTGTTTGCTAATAACTTTGTGAAAATTTTAAAATCTGCGTTCAATAATGCTATTGGTCTGTAATTTGCCCTATTTGTGAGATCTTTACCTGTTTTAGGGATTAGGGTTCTAAAGCATGTTGTAAATGTTGTGCGGGGGACAGATCCTTCCATTATTGTATTGTAGAATTCGCACATATGTGTGCTTAGTTGTGTGAAATTTGTTTTATAGTATTTATAGGTGAACCCGTCTGGTCCTGGGGCTTTAATTCTAGGTAGATTCTTGACTACTGATTCTAATTCTTCAATTCCTATTGTAGTGTTTAAGTTGTTTAATTCTTGTTTGGATATGGTTGGATATGGTTATTATTTTTTTCTTTAGTTCTAGGTTTTTGTACTTGGTTATTTGTTCATTAAGCACAGGCACTTTAAAATGCCATTGACGTTCGCTTTAGATGTATGATCATTTCCCAATTTGCAATTTGGACCCTATATGATCTCTGCCTATAATATAAGTTTTTATCTTTGTGCTTTATTCCATTGTAGTGTTGAATGTTTAAGGATACTAATTTGTATTAATGTTTGCACTATATGTTTTTATTAGGGTGTCTTCCCCAGCATTGATATATTTAACATCATAAGGGGTTAATGATTCGGGTTTTATAAGACAGGTACAGAGGACACTCCTCCATGCCCCTGAGGAATTGGCTATTGGCCACGAAACGTGTTGGGCGGAGCCTGGAGTGTTCCCATGCTTTTGTTCGTTTGTCTGCAACTAATGTGTAGTGATGGCTACTAATGTATGGTTTTAAAGGGCATGTCAAACCCCATTGAAGAAATTTTTACCGAAGTCCGGCTGCCCGCCTCCTTTCTACCCTTTGGGTTTTGTTCCTGAGTTCATATAGTCTTTCCTGGGTTTATATTTGTATATACATGTGATTCATATCACCAATAGTAACATGGTCTTTCCAGGGTTTATATTTGTATATAAATGTGATTCATATCCCCAATAGTAACACAGTCTTTCCAGGGTTTATATTTGAAACCTTCCAGGAGGAAATTGTAATTGAGTTGTGTAGCCATACATTGCACTGTTGTTGTGTCACTGAAGTGGACTCTGTGTCTGTGTTGTTGAAGTCGGGCAGCACACAGAGCCCAGGCCCTTCATCTGAGTTACTGAATCACACTCTGCAAGTGACGTGCAGGATTTTTATTGGTCAGACTGGACTTCATGGGCGTCTGCCTTTTCAGTGATGATTCAGTGGTGTGGCTGTGAGGTGAGCACATGCATACATACATACATATAAGATTTCTACTTTATGGGCAGTGTCCAAAAAAAGTCAAACCATCATATATTCTTGCAGACACTAGGGACTGAATTCTTTCAATCACTATACATCAAGAAGATGTTTGCTAAGTTGGTCTGGCTATCTTTTCTGGGGTCCTTTATTTATCATCACACAGGAATCTCATCTGAACCCATTCCTATTAATAATAGCACACAGCTTTCCATTTTCGCCTTCATCATAACACCCTGTTTCCTCACTCTCATTGTAGAAATTAGCTACATCTTATGCTTCAACCATTCAATATATGTAGCATACCTTACAACAACCCAACCTATAGGATGGTTTCACTTCAAACAGGTATTCAAATATTTTGGTCCAGCTGTGCAACTAAAAACAAACCCTATTTGCTCTCAATTATCTTTAGTATTAAAGCTGCCTCAAGCATGGACACCACCCTTCAAGACCAAATCAATGTGATTTAGATGGTATTTTTGCCCAATTCTTGTTTCAAGTTTTAGCGCTTATGAAACAGGATTAGACACATTTCAGCAGGTGGTCGTCAGAATTATTTAGCAGAGCAAAATGCCTTGGGTACACCAGTACTTTTAATAAAACCCAAGAATGTCAGGGTTTGTACTTTTTTTTTATATCCGTACTATAATAAGGCATCGCTTGAGCAGTTAGCCCAAGGGATCCACGAGGCACACGCCACTAGATGGGTGGCCCTGAAAAACAAGGTAATGGCCCCTTTACAATCATTGGGGCAGATGCAAATAGAGTGACAAATTTGCCCATGTTATTACTTTGCAGCAAAAATTAGTTTTATTTGTAATGAGTTACTGCTGTTAGATAACATCTGATATCTGGTTGCTGCAAATAATTAGCATAGGCAGATTTTTGCACCTTTTAGGGCTAGGCCAAACTATCTCCTTTATGGCTTACCCCACAAGAAAGCTGGCTGCCTCACATTTTTCTTGTACACTCCTTGTTGACACAAGTAAGACATTGTTTACTAACTGGCCCATCCCTATCCTTCCCTTTCATTTACTCGCCACATTTCCTGCTGACTAGTTGCACAGCTAGTGAATTTGCTTGGTATCATGTTTAATGTGGGGGGATTGTGAATCCCTTCTGTCAGACTCTTTTCCTGAAAAAATCCTTCTGTCTCCCTTCACAACATTGTTCTGACTCCCAGTTGTGTATCTGAAAAAGGCAACATAAAAATCTCACTTATGGTATGGTAACATTGTGCAGAGTAACTGGATGGCCCTCTATAACCTACCATATTATTTAAGTGATTGTTGCCAAGTCACTACCGCTTACATTTCAATTCTAAACATTTATTTTAAAAACATTAACTGTTTGGATTTCTTAATTAAGAGGCACGTTCCTTCCCCAACCTAAATTCTTCCTGTTAGTAAATCCCAAGGCCGTAATATCCACATGTCCCCCCAAATGGGGATTAAGAAAGTTATTAGATTTGTTATGCAACTACAGCACATCTTTCAGGTAAAGCAGTCAATCATGACTGTGACATATGACGTTATGGCTAATGACTTCAGTATCTACCCTGCAATTCCTCTTCAAGGCATGTGCAAAGCTCTTCGAACTTCACACAGCTTTCAGAGGAGAAGGACATCCACGAACTCAGAGATAACTTGATTAATCCACCATTTTCAGAAGAATTGCCCAGGTGTTATGCAGTTGCCCTCTGTGATAAACTGTAGTTTGGGACAAATGCTAGATTTGAGAACAGTACTTTTAAATTAAATGACTTCATAAACCTTATATTACCTGCACATTCCATCTTTTCATCAAAATAACGTTCCTTATAAATGTCTGTACAGTTATCCATTAGGTTAACATGACCCCACATCAAATGAAATACTTTGGATTGACCTAAAAAAATAAATAATTATAAATTAGTATTACGCATACAATTTTTTTCATTGACCAATAATAATACCTATCATAATACATATCAAGTTTAAAGGGTAACCAAATCTAAGGCATCCACTATTGCTATTGGACAAAGCATGCTGGATGTCAGTAAGGGCACGGCCACACTGCAATGGAATCACATGCAATTTCATGTGCGATTTTGTTGCGTTTGCGCATGCGTCTTTTCATTAAGTATTGGAAAACGCATGCGTTCGCGATTTAAAATGCGGAACGCAAGCGCATCGCACCAGAAAACATGCGTTTTTGGTGCGTTGCCACGATTCCAATGATTTGAAAAAAACGCAAGCGCAAACGCAGAAAAATCGCAGCAGTGTGGCCTAGCCCTAAGAGGGGCGGAGTTACACCCCATTTATGCACTTTTACTGTGCATCTTCATATCCTACTAAAGTTAAATTGTGTTTTGGGATCTTTTTCAGATCTGTTTTATACTAAACTGGAAAAAGTTGTAAATTTCAAAATATTGTTTCAGCTAATTTAATTCCTAAATGACCGTCAACAGATCTGAGTAGCAATTTGTAGATCTTTGGGGGGGAATATAAGGCAGATAGAAGTTTTCCCTTGTGTGTATTAAAATATAATATGCACAAGAAAAATTTTTGAATCTGTATATAAACTTTATTTTCCTGGATATATTTGGTATAATTACCTAAACACAGTTTAGTACTTTTAATCAGAGAAGTACAGTATTACTGCCCATGTATACATGTTACCGCACATGCCTGGTGTACAGTAATACTCGATTCGTTAGCTTGCTCTTAAAGGAAAGACTGCAGGCTTTCAATTTATCCTAACTTGTTTGAAGACCACGGTTGCCCTTTAGGGAAAAAACTGAAATGTTATACTGGGAGATCTCTAGTCTAGTTTTCTTCAACAAACATTGTGTACTTCATCTTCTTCATGTTACAGCCACAATGCATCATAGGTGGCTATTATTTTAAGGAATGAATATGAGCAATAAGTATTGCATAAATGTAATATTTATATATTCACTAAATAACGTACCTTTTGCTCTTCCCCATCCTGACACTGTACAACTGTCCCCAGCTTTAAACTGGAATGGTGACCATGGGATGCAAGCAGGTACCATGTTGTTTTCAGTCTGCATGCAATTGGGAGTATTGTAAATATTAACTGTTTCCAGCAGTGCAATGTCATTTTCATATGTTTTGGGGTTGTACTCTTCATGAACTATTGCAGCCTTTACAGGGAAATAATCTGTATCTTGGCTGATGGAAAGCCTATCAATCATCCCAGTTACAATTATTTGTTTTTGGAGATCATTTGCCCTGAAAAAAATAGGCAAATTTTTTGATACATTCTTTGACAGTGATTTTTTTCTGTCAATTTAGGATTTATAAATCTATAACCCATTTAAATATTCTGCTTGATTGATATTTTTGTTGCTGTAGGAATAAAATATAAACATGTGTTCAAAATATAATTTGTGGCCAGCATGCAGGTCCCCCAACCACACGTTTTGAGCATGCGGTTTCAGACTAAGCAAATGGCAGATACCTATGGGATTGGTCGTCACACACTTGACGAAAACAGACAGCAGATTAGTATGCAACATACAGTCAGGTTGAGGCGCACCGCTCCTGTTCTGAAATTTAAGTCCTGCTAACAGATGTTATATCGGTTACCGTCACCTAAACTTTATTGCGGTGGATGCGTTGCTAACACAGAAGTTAATTGTGCAGCTGCTGCAATCCGAAAGACGTTTTAAAGGAAGTGTTCTCTCAGAAATGCCATATTTTACAAACTTCAGTATAATAAACTCCCCTGTGCCCCAGCCCCCAGGATCCCTTTCTTGTGAAAAAATTCTGCTTGTAGCCTCTGCAATCAGCTAGTAAAGTTCTGTTCGTTTTTGGTGGGAGTGTCCTTCACTCTGCACTGCTTGTTGTCTATCTGCTGAACTGACATGTTGCAAACCCTCCCCTTTTTTCACGTGCACTTTTTTTTGCTGCATCAGAGTTTGCTGGCACACAGGGAGAGGGATATCTATACAGCTCATCTACTGAACTTAGGGATCACTGACAGACAACTTACACCTCACTTAGTATTAAATAATGCCATAAAAAATATGTATTTATTAAAGGAATAGTTCATTGATGAAAACAAGTTAGTATTAATAGAATACATAAATTAAGCAGATATCATATCTCTTACCTGTTTCTGTGTGTGATGCTCTGTTCCCTAGTAATGTTCCCCGGTATAAGTTCTCCCGTTATAGCTTCTGAATGTGTCTCTCTGCCCCTTGGCAATTTTGTGACTACGGTGTGTCCCTGGCGCATGCGCATTGAGAGGCCACTGTAGTCGTGATTCAGTGCCCTCTCTTAGCGTGCACCGAGGACCGCGCTGGTAGAGGTATGCGCGCGCATAACTATGTATGAGGAAGAGACAGCCTATAAAGGATTAGGCGGCGTAACTATTACCCCTGCCAGTTAAGAAGCTGTCTCCACTAGAAGTCCCTATAATTCCCTATCTATCTATCTAACTCTGCTATCTATCTATCTATCTATCTATCTAACTCTGCTATCTATCTATCTAACTCTGCTATCTATCTAACTCTGCTATCTATCTATCTATCTATCTAACTCTGCTATCTATCTATCTATCTAACTCTGCTATCTATCTATCTATCTATCTATCTAACTCTGCTATCTATCTATCTATCTATCTATCTATCTATCATCTCTCTATCTATCTATCTAACTCTCTATCTAATCTCTCTATCCTATCTACTACTGCTATCTATCTATCTATCTATCTATCTATCTCTATCTATCTATCTATCTATCTATCTATCTATCTAATCTATCTATCTATCTATCTATCTATCTATCTATCTATCTATCTATCTATCTATCTATCTATCTATCTAATGCTATCTATCTATCTATCTATCTATCTATCTATCTATCTATCTATCTATCTATCTATCTATCTACTATCTGCTATCTATCTATCTATCTACTGGCCACTGAGCAACTAGTAAAGTATAAATCTGTATGGCATCCCAGCAGTGACCTGGAGATTATAGGGACTTTCCAGTGGAGACAGCTTCCTAACCGCCAAGGCCCTAATGCCCTCGCCTCAAACCCCCCCCCCCCCCCGGTCGCGGGGTGGCAGGGGTATAGTTACGCCGCCGCATAAGGACTCACCACTCCTTCGTAGGCTGCCTGTTCCTTTACCAGCGCGCGCACATACCTCTACCAGCAGCGCGATCCTCGTGCACTCGAAGAGAGGTCACTGAATCACGACTACAGTGGCCTCTCAATGCGCATGCGCCAGGGACACACCGTAGTCGCAAAATTGCAGAGGGGCAGAGAGACACATTCAGAAACTACAACGGGGGAACTTATAACGGGGAACATTACTAGGGAACAGAGCACCACACACAGAAACAGGTAAGAGATATGATATCTGCTTAATTTATGTATTCTATTAATACTAACTTGTTTTCCTCAATGAACTATTCCTTTAAGTTCTTACAAATGTATTATATATGAGGCAGAGAAGACCTTTATCTCCCTGACTCATCAGTTTAGAATAAGATATCCAAGTCCCTTAATCAAAGAGTTTACAGTCTATCAGAAAGAGGAGATATGCTGAAATAGAAAAAAACAAGTGTATCAATTAGAACATTATACTTGTATTGCTAGGTATATATTTAATAAATTGAACAATAGTACCTGACACAGCGAGCGGCTGTGAGCACCCAGCATCCTCCAATATATACTCCCCCACAATGTATACCTGATCGGTCTTTGATTGCTACTTGCCATGGAAATTGGCCCTATTGGACAAGGAAAAAAAAGACAAGATATGAGTATGCATTTCATATGATAAATCTGATAACTAACAGGGAGTTCTTATCGTTTAAAATGGTGCTAATTTTGCCCCAACCAATAAGATCTTATTTAATGTTTGAAAGCTAACATCTGATTGGTTGGGGCAAAATTAGCACCATTTTTAACGATAAGAACTTTTATTGAATAACCACTAATTCCAATCCATATAACTTCAAGAAGACATAGGATTTTCATATGCTTTATTTTTTATTTTTTTTATTATTTCATTCAGGCATCAACAAATGATAAGTATAACATACTTGCAGGGTTAATCACTGTTCATATAAAGGCTCTCAAAGGAAGGGAAATCATCCCCCTCCCCCCCTTTACCGATAGGATAGCCCTGTCAAACCTGATAGATGTATAAAAAGAAATACATAAGTATTTAAGAACAACAGCCTGGAACCTGTATTAGATACACAAATGTACATCAAATCCTTATTGGGGCCTGATGGATACAAAATGCTTAGAAGATGTATTCACCAGACCTCCCTCTGTCACAATTTAAGGTTACGTTCTCCCCCCCTTTTCTATGAAGTGTTTTGGAACAGAGAATTTGATATCTCTGAGTCTAATACTTGATCGGTTTTGGGATATTGTTGACTTAACTGATTGAGTAGTCTTATTCACACTCACTAAAAATGGCATTATCCATAACCAATGGTATATGTGTATTATTGATACCCTTTTGCTTATCTCTCCTCTGTGTCTGGACATCTTGATGTAGTGCAAAGATATGGTGCTGTTTCCAACAATCCCTCTGGATAACCTCTTTGTCTTAATTTTTTACGCATATACTTTTTTACGCACGACTACTCTCGTCAAATACAATCTATCTCATTATGAAAATCCTTAAGGGATCCAATGTTACCTCATTACCATTAGCAATACCACAAATTGTGTCACATGTGTTTTTTGTATTCCCAGGAAGATCAATGGATTGCTATTCCACCTTAATGTAACTAAAGAGGCCCAGGCCCTCCTACAGATTTCCCAAGTCCAACTTGTTTAACTGCTGCTCCATCCACCCCCTTGCAACCCATCCCTTGGCTCTCTATGGTCCCCCTGTGGTCGTGGGGGCGGTAGTAATCATTAAATATTTCACAATCATTTTATACTACTGTATATACTCGAGTATAAACAAGGTTTTCAGGCTTTAACCCTTTCAGTACCAGCAGATTTTCATTTTTTTCAAGTGCCAGAAGAATTTTCAGGATTTGGCCCTTAATCGCTTTAGACTAATTTTACAGTAGGAAACCTTGCAGTAAATCAGGAATATTATACATTGTTTTTTTCAGCACAAGGTGTACTTTAACATGGCTACAGAATTTTGTAACTTTTCTGGAAATTTTACTGGAATTATGGGTAAAATATGAAGTGAGAATGCATGATGGCTCACAATAAGCTAGAATATTTAGCCAACTCCGAATTTGAACAGTCTGCAGTTTTTTCCACAAAACACTCCCATATATTAGAAATACCCCACACAAACTATATATTCCTGAAATCTACACACCATCAGCTATGTAATGCAGTAGTTTGTTCATTCATACCATCAATGGTGTGGGCGCAGTTCTTCATAGAATTTCACATTTGTCTGAAAAAATTAACAAAAAACAACTTCAAAAGGTAGAAATCATGCCAGCCGTGAAGGCCACTTTTAGTCTGATTCATGCCCTCTCTTCCGTGCCCGAGGAACCGCCGCTGGTAGAGGTATGCGCGCCATGAACTATGTATGAGGAGAGACAGCCTATAAAAGGATTAGGCGCAGTATATTACCCCTGCCATTAAGAAGCTGTCCCACTAGAAGTCCCTAATAATTCCCTATCTATCTATCTAACTCTGCTATCTATCTATCTCATCTATCTATCTAACTCTGCTACTATCTATCTAACTATCTAACTCTGCTATCTACTCTTCTACTATCTCTATCTATCTATCTACTCTATCTAACTCTGCTATCTGATCTATCTATCTACTCTGCTATCTATCTGTATCTCTTCTATCTATCTCTCACTCCTGCTATCTATCTATTCTAATCTATCTATCTACTATCTTATCTACTACTCTATCTATCTATCCTAACTCTGCTATCATCTAATCTTTCTATATCTATCTATCTATCTACTCTATCTATCTATCTATCTATCTATCTAACTCTGGTCTATCTATCTATCTATCTATCCTATCCTCTCTATCTATCTATCTATCTCACTATCTACTCCTGCTATCTATACTAATCTATCTAACTCTGCTATCTATCTATCTTCTATCTATCCTATCTATCTATCTATCTATCTATCTATCTATCTAACTCTGCTTCTATTATCTAACTCGCTATCTATCTATCTATCTATCTATCTATCTATCTATCTACTATCTATCTATCTATCCTACTATCTATCTATCTATCTTATCTCTATCTAACTCTGCTATCTATCTATCTATCTATCTATCTATCTATCTATCTATCTATCTATCTATCTATCTATCTATCTATCTATCTATCATCTCTCTATCTACTCTACTCTCTAACTCTGCTCTATCTAACTCTGCTATTCTCTCTATCTATCTATCTATCTATCTATCTATCTTTCATCTATCTAATCTATCAACTCTGCTACTATCTATCTATCATCGTATCTATCTAACTCTGCTCTATCTATCTATTATCTATCTATCTATCTATCTATCTATCTCTCTATCTTCTCCTTCTATTATCTACTCTGCTATTACTCTACTATCATCTACTCTCTATCTATCTATCTATCTATCTATCTATCTATCTATCTATCTATCAACTCGCTACTATCCTATCTATATCTATCTATCTATCTATCTACTCTCTATCTATTATCTATCTATCTATATCTATCTACTCTGCTATCTATCTTCTATCTTCTACTCGTCATCTACTATCTATCTATCTATCTATCTATCTATCTATCTATCTATCTATCTATCTGCTATCTATCTATCTATCTAACTCTGCTATCTATCTATCTATCTATCTATCTATCTATCTATCTATCTTCTATCTATCTATCTATCTATCTATCTATCTATCTATCATCTATCTATCTATCTTGCTATCTATCTATCGATCTATCTGATATCTATCTAGCTATCTATCTATCTATCTATCTATCTATCTTATCTATCTAACTCGCTATCTATCTATCTATCACTGGCCACTGAGCAACTTAGTAAAGTATAAATCTGTATGGCGATCCCAGCAGTGACCTGGAGAATTATAGGGACTTCCAGTGGAACAGCTTCCTAACCGGCCAAGGCCCTAATGCCCTCGCCTCAAACCCCCCCCCCCCCCGGTCGCGGGGTGGCAGGGGTAATAGTTACGCCGCATAAGACTCACCACTCCTTCGTAGGCTGCCTGTTCCTCATAGTTAGCGCTCGCACCTACCACGCGTGCGCACATACCTCTACCAGCGCGATCCTCGGTGCCCGCTAGAGAGGTCACTGAATCACGACTACAGTGGCCTCTCAATGCGCATGCGCCAGGGACACATCGTGTCGCAAAATTGCAGAGGGGCAGAGAGACACATTCAGAAGCTACAACGGGGGAACTTATAACGGGGACATTACTAGGGAACAGAGCACCCACACACAGAACACGGTAAGAGATATGATATCTGCTTAATTTATGTATTCTATAACTACATTGTTTTCCTCATGAACTATTCCTTTAAGTTCTTACAATATTATATATAGGCAGAGAAGACCTATTATCTCCCTATCACTCTCAGTTTAGAATAAAGATTCCAATTCCTTATCAAAGAGTTTACAGTCTATCAGAAAGAGGAGATATGCGGAATAGAAAAAAACAAGTGTATCATTAGAACATTATACTTGTATTGCTAGGTATATATTTAATAAATTGAAACAATAGTACCTACACAAGTGGAGCGGCTGTGAGCACCCAGCATCCTCCATATAATTCCTCCCCCACTGTATACCTGATCGGTCTTTGATTGCTACTTGCCATGGAAATTGGCCCTATTGGACAAGGAAAAAAAAGACAAGATATGAGTATGCATTTCATATGATAAATCTGATAACTAACAGGGAGATTCATAAGATTTTATCGTTTAAAATGGTGCTAATTTTGCCCCAACCAATAAGATCTTATTTAATGTTTGAAAGCTAACATCTGATTGGTTGGGGCAAAATTAGCACCATTTTTAACGATAAGAACTTTTATTGAATAACCCTGTAAGTGTGGCTACACTATTTTCAATCCATATAACTTCAAGAAGACATAGGATTTTCATATGCTTTATTTTTATTTTTTTTATTATTTCTTCAGGCATCAACAAATGATAAGTATAACATACTTGCAGGGTTAATCACTGTTCAATAAAGGCTCTCAAAGGAGGAAATCATCCCCCTCCCCCCCTTTACCGATAGGATACCCTGTCAAACCTATAGATGTATAAAAAGAAATACATAAGTATTTAAGAACAACAGCCTGGAACCTGTATTAATACACAAATGTACATCAAATCCTTATTGGGGCCTGATGGATACAAAATGCTTAGAAGATGTATTCACCAGACCTCCCTCTGTCACTTTAAGGTTACGTTCTCCCCCCCTTTCTATGAGATTTTTTTGGAACAGAGAATTTGATATCTCTGAGTCTAATACTTGATCGGTTTTGGGATATTGTTGACTGATTGAGTAGTCTATTCACACTCACTAAAATGTGCATTATCCATAACCAATGGTAATGTGTTTATGACCCTTTTGCTTATCTCTCCTCTGTGTTCTGGACTCTTGATGTAGTGCAAAGATATGTGCTGTTTCCAACAATCCCTCTGGATACACCTCTTTGTCTTAATTTTTTACGCATATACTTTTTTACGCACGACTACTCTCGTCAAATACAATCTATCTCATTATGAAAATCCTTAAGGGATCCAATGTTACCTCATTACCATTAGCAATACCACAATTGTGTCACATGTGTTTTTTGTATTCCCAGGAAGATCAATGGATTGCTATTCCACCTTAATGTAACTAAGAGGGCCCAGGCCCTCCTCAGATTTCCCAAGTCCAACTTGTTTAAACTGCTGCTCCATCCACCCCCTTGCAACCCATCCCTTGGCTCTCTATGGTCCCCCTGTGGTCGTGGGGGCGGTAGTACAATTAAATATTTCACAATAATTTTATACTACTGTATATACTCGGTATAAACAAGGTTTTCAGGCTTTAACCCTTTCAGTACCAGCAATTTTCATTTTTTCAAGTGCCAGAAGAATTTCAGATTTGGCCCTTAATCGCTTTAGACTAATTTTACAGTAGGAAACCTTGCAGTAAATCAGGAATATTATACATTGTTTTTTTCAGCACAAGGTGTACTTTAACATGGCTACAGAATTTTGTAACTTTTCTGGAAATTTTACTGGAATTATGGGTAAATATGAAGTGAGAGATGCATGATGCTCACAATAAGCTAGAATATTTAGCCAACTCCGAATTTGAACAGTCTGCAGTTTTTTTCCACAAAACACTCCCATATTAGAAATACCCCACACAAACTAGATTACACAAAAACTGTGAATCTTCAGGTATTTCTGCTACACCCAGATGGGTGAAACCCTTTGTCTAGTGTGCGTACTCACTCTGGCAGCAGACATTCCTTATTAGTATTCCATATTAACAGGGGAGGTAGGATACAAAAAGCCTTACTCCATTTAATCAGGAAGAGCCGCTTTGGTTGTGAGGGAGTAAGGGCAGATCTCTTACTAAGGGCCTGGCGGCCGTACATTTAAGAAGGTCTGTTTGTACAATACCTGCGGTATAAATACGCCCTTTTAAATGTAAGGACCCCCTAACCTAGGTTTTGCATTTCAAGTCATTTTTTATTTCAGGGATGTAAACATTTCATTGAACCTAGATTTCACTACATTTTTAAAAACACAAACACTTCTTTATATTTACTTTATTATAATTTTCCTTAAACAGTTCTTTATTCAAATGAAAATAAGGAACTGACACTGAGCAGGATACAGGTAATTTGGTCTATCTCATTTTTGTGGTATTAGCAGAACAATTGCATTTTCAGTTTCCCTTTGTTCACTTATTAGTTTGATAAATAAAAAAAAAAATTTCAATCAGGGGAAATCAACAGATGCAATCTAACAGACATGTGGCCACCCTCGCTTGCATTAATTTCAGAAAAGATCTTTAGGGCATTCAAGAAAAATGTAACCCTTTATCAGATACATGCAGCTGAAGGTTGGCAGAAAAGAAATGATTACATATTAAGGTGGGATCACACAAACAAAATTATTCAGTGAAGAGTGATTTCCTGAAACATCCTGAGCAATCATTATCGGTTGTTTCAGGCAAATTTAGGCCGAAACTGACTATCCGATCCGTGCTTACTTGTAAATGGAATACTAATTTTAAAGACTTGCAAATCAAAGTCCCCAAAAAAAACAAAAGAAATGATCAGTGTACATAATGCAGGTTTACCGTATAAATATTTATGGTAATGTATTACTGTATATATTTGAATCATCAACAAGCAAAATGATGATAATGGATGTAGCAAAGCAACGATTTCCAGCGGACAAAATAACTATGATTAATCATTGTTGGGAACTGCTGTGCAATAAGGTGTCATAATTATCAATTAATGCGATTTACAGCACAAGTAAGGCTGGTACACATGGAGGGACTATTTGTCCGAGCGAGCGCTCAGCCAGGACAAATGTCCATCGGTAGCACCGTTCACTGTTCGGAACGATCGACAGTGCGGTTCCATAGGGATTTTCCAACACTTTTTGGGATTTTCCACACCAGGAGAAGTGCTGTTAATCGGTCGGGGTCGGGGGGCCAAAAATATCTTCTGGTGTGTACCCAGCCTAATATAGTGCATACAACAAGTATATGTATCTTAAAAAAGCAAAGACTGATATGTGAAACTTTTTTTGCATGTACAGAAGGAAGTTACTGAGAAAAAGCCTTCCAGAGTTGAGTGTGGGGTTGTATCTCATAGTTTCAGTTCGACAGAAGAGAATTGTGGAGGAACTAAAAGCCCTAAAGGATGACTGAGCCACACCCACATCACTAAGGACTAATATATAGTCTTATGCCATAGGACATACCAAAAAACTCTAATCTCCATTTACAATCACTTATTTATGAAGACAGCCCTAGAGTTTTCTGGAGAGCATATATTGCACTTTTACATGATATTCTTGGCGCCGGGAAGTCAGAGGCACCGAGTAGCAATGTCATACCCCGAAGTGCAGAGCATGCGGACAAGTAGTGAGAAAGTTGTTGATTTGAGTATAAACCAAGGTTCGATTTTTCAGGCTTTTTTAGATCCTTCACGATCTGTGCAGGAAAGGATCAAACTGCCACAGATCGTGAATTTCAACTGCCACCCCTAGCCCTCTCGATCCTCCCTCGGTTTAGTCCAAATCAAGGGGGGGATTGGGAGATTTCATACCTTGAAGCCGTGACCGTACTTAGCAAAGACTTAGAAAAAAAAATGGGGGACAGAGATCAAAATTTGTGATCACTTCTGATTGTTTTTTTATTTTTTCTTGTAATTGCAATGCGCAGTGGATCCATTTGAGCTAGTTTGGTGGCCCGTCTCTGTTTGCACCCACCCATATGGCATCTACCGTTTGATTCAGGACATGTGAGAGATTCCATTTAGTGGGTTTTTTTACTTGCCAAGTGGGTGTAGGTAGGATTTCAAACCATTGAGGTCCTCTTATTTTATTTTTTCACAACAATCTTCCTAAAAGCACGAGTTTCTATGAATAACTCGTCTAGAATCTTCATGTATATACGAAAGACATGATACCGTCATGTAGCTGAAGGTTGTAGCTTCCAAAAATATAGTTTGTGGGGGTATTCCAAGTTGATTGGCGGTGTTCAAATACAGAACACTTTGATTTTTTTCTTGTAATTGCACTTGTGCATGCGTCCAATTTGAGCTAGTTGGTGGCCACGCCTTGGTCAATGTGTTGAGTATGGATTTGAACCTGTTGTAATCACATTTTATATTTTTTAAAATCTCCTAAAAGCACAGAGTTCTATGGAGTACTGTCGTCTGGATTCTTCATGTATATATGAAAGCTGACAGACATTACTAGGTGAAGTGTGTAGATTTCCCAAAATATAAGTTGTTATGGGGGTATTTCCAAGTTTCAGAGCCGTTTCCTTGGAAAAGTGTAGACTGTTGAAATTACAGAGCACTTTGATTTTTCTTGTAATTGCACTGCGTCCCATTTGAGGTTGTTGGGTGGCACGTCTGTGTGAACCCATGCATTATGGATACCGTTTGATTCAGGACAATGGAAGATTGACATTGAGTGTGGGTTTTTTTTTGCTTGTCAAGGTGGGTTAGATAGGATTTCAACCTTTGAATCATCTACTTTATTTTACAAAATTTCTTCAAAAAACAGAGTTTTTTGGATTACTGTGTCTGGAATTCTTCATGTATGTATGAAAGCTTGGCAACCGTAACACTAGCTGAAGGAGTGTAGATTCCAAAAATATAGATTGTGGGGGGTATTTCCAAGTTTCGGGACGGTTTCCTTTAAAAAGCATAGGCTGTTCAAATTACAGAGCACTTTTTTTTTTGTTGTAACTGCACTGGGCATGAGTCCCATTTGAGCTAGTTGGTGGCCACGTGGTCTGTGTGCACCCACGCATATGGCATACTTCGTGTTTGATTCAGGACATGTGGGAGATTGACGTTTAGTGGGATTTTTTGCTTGTCAGGGGGTTTAGATAGGATTCAACCTTTGAATCATCTAATTTTATTTTTCACAAATCTCCTAAAAAACACAGTTATTTGGAGACTGCGTCTGGGATTCTTCATGTATTGTATAAAAAGCTTGGCACCATAATGTAGCTGAGGTGTTGTAGATTCAAAATATATAGTTTGTGGGGGGAATCCAAGTTTTGGGACTGTTTCCTTAGAAAAAGGGTAGGCTGTTCAAATTACAGAGCACTTGATTTTTTCTTGTAATTGCATTTGTGCATGCGTCCCATTTGAGCTAGTTGGTTTTGCCCACGTTTCTGTGTGCACCCATGCATATGGCATACCGTTTGATTCAGGACATGGGGAGATTGATATTTAGTGGGGATTTTATTTGTGGGGGGCATTTCCAGTTTTGGGCTGTTTGAAATTAAGAGCACCTTGATTTTTTTTCTTGTAATTGCATGTCCATTTAAGTTAGTTGGTGGCCATGTTCTGGTGCAACCACGCATATGGCATACCATTTGATTTCAGGACATTTGGGAGATGATATGGTAACCTTTTGTCATTACTTGGGGTTTTGGCAGGGTTTTTATTTGTAAAACTTGTTGTTCTTTATTTTTGTTCAGAAAATATGCTAAAAGTGCAAATGTCAACAAAGATCTGCACACACACAATTGATGGTATGAATGACAAATGGCACCTGTTGCTTAGCTGAAGGTATGTAGATTCTGAAGATATTATATTTTGGGGGGGGTATTTTTGAGTTAGAGGGGTGTTTAGATTGTAAAATCTTAAAAGTTGCTGTTATTACTACGCATTGGCTCACTTGTGACTAGTGGCTTTCATGCCCGTGTGTGTAACCATGCAATGGCATACCGTTTCATTCAGGGCATTGGAAGATTGATATTGACAGTTTTTTTTTACATGACATGGAAATTTGCCATGATTTTTAACTTTGAATTTATTTTTATAAATTTTCCTGGAAAATCTGGTAAAAAACGAAATTTTACACGAAACTGCGCCCCACCCACCATTGGTGGTATGCATAAAGAATCACACCATTGTGTAGTTATGAGGGGTGTTTAGTCGGTCTGACAATCTGAAAAAATGCTGTAATTGGGCCATTGTTCATTGGCTCACTTTGTGGCTAGTTGATTCCACATCTGCGTGTGTAACCATACATAGGGCATACCGTTTGATTCAGGCATATTGGGAGATTGATATTGTAACTTTTTTTTATAACTTGGTTTTGGCATGATTTCTACCTTTGAGAGTGTTTTTTTCAAATTTTTAGAAAATCTGCTAAAACTGCGAAACTTCTACGAAGAACTGCGCCCAACACCATTGATGGTATGAATGAACAAACTACAGATATGTTAGATAAGGTGTGTTAGCTTCGAGACATATATGGGTTGTGGGGGTTGTTTTGTGGGGAAAACTGCAGACTGTTCAAATTCAGATTTGGCTGAATATTTTTTGCTGTTTCTGAGCCATTGTGCATTGTCTCACTTCGTGGCCATTCACTTCCACGTCGCGTGTAAACCATGCATATGGCATACCGTTGATTCAGGACATTTGGGTAGATTGATATTTTAGTAACTTTTTTTTTACATTCCATCAGGTTTGGCATTTTCTACCTTTTGAAGTTGCTTTTTGTTAATTTTTTCAGAATAGTGCGAACTTCTACAAGAACTGTGCCCACACCATTGATGGTGAATAAGCAAACTACTGCGTTACATAGCTGATGGTGTGGTAAATTTCAGGAATATATTAGTTTGGGGGGGTATTTCTAAGTTACGGGGGTGTTTTTTGTGAAGAAAACTGCAGACGTCCAATCGGAGTTGGCTAAGATATTTTCGCTCTTTCTAAGCCATCTGCTAAGCTCACTTTGTGGCTTTTTCGCTTCCACGTCCGCATGTAACCACACATATGCATAACCGTTTGATTCAGGACATTTGGGAGATTGATATTTAGTAGACTTTTTTTTACATTCCATGGGGTTTGGCATGATTTCTACCTTTTAGTGTTTTTTGTGTTAATTTTTTCAGACAAATGTGAAATTCTATGAAGAACTGCGCCCACACACATTGATGGTTAGAATGAACAAACTACTGCGTTTTACATAGCTGAGGTGTGTAGATTTCAGGAATATGCCTGTGGGCGGGGTTCGGTGACATCCGTTTTGGTTTGCCTGCAGTATTTCACCACGTGGCTTTGTGAGTGTTTCAGTTCTGCCATGCGCTCGCCCAATGCCGCCAATCCTTTCGACTTCCAGCACGGGTGTTCGAATGTGCAGTTTTGATACTGCTTCCAGGTCCTTATATAGGGTAGTGATATCCTCTTTGGTCACGGGTTTTGTTGGGGTTTGGACCGGCCCATGTTTTCTTGCCATGAGTGGCTGTTGCTCATCCGGTGAGTGTGTCCGACTTAGAGAAATAATTTGACATGTTCTCCTGTCTCCGTTTGTTTTTGGAGGAGCCATGTTAAGTAGATGGTTTTACCTCTGTTGTTTAAAGTCTCCTTTTTGCAGATATTATAGCTGATTTGGGTCTCCGTGTCACGAGTCTTTAGCACCACGCCCGCATGCTGTCTCAGTCGGCTCCCAGCCCCCATGGTACGTATATTCTTAACACCGAACAATCATTCGATCTGCCCATACATGCACCAATGTTATTGGCTCCCTCTACTGTAGTAAAGGGAACTGTTCATCGAATTTTTCATCTTGCTGATAGGTCATGAAAACGACAAAATTTCTGTCAGATCTGCCATCAGTGTACAGCTCTGATTTTGTTTCCTGACCATTGGCCCGCAAACGCTCTTATGGTTCGCACGATGGCAGTGATTTGCCGACATGTCAATCATCACGTTTATACTATCAATCTAAGCACATTTATTTGACACATACACCCTATCAGTATGTCTTAATGATTGTGGGGTAAACCGGAATGCCCAGAGGAAACCCACGAAACACAGGGAGAACAGACAAACTCCCTGTATTGGCTAACTGTCATGATAAATATGTCAAATAGAGATATATATAATATTATTATTGATCCATATATAATAGAATATATGGATGTATATGGTCATATAGTGGTACCCATTCAGGAATCCCCTCCTTAAAAATCCCTGCAGATAATTTGTCAAGTGGGTCTATTGGGTACATTGGTCTGGTCATTTCGCTGTTTGTGCCTGTCCTCTTCATTTAGACAACCCTATAGAAGTACTCAATAAAAGTATTGAGAAAATATCCCTAAGGCAATTTATTGTGTGAGCAAACAAATGTGCCAGAAGCAAGCAAAGTGCCAAAAAACTACAAAAGGAGTTAACGCAAAACAACTTTCTGTCTGTGAATCTGAGCGATTTCTCGGCCAGTCGCATTGCACATGCTTTTGCCTTGTATATTTCCTAATGTGCTCCTGTGCTATTCATCTGAAGCAACCAATCAGATGTTAGCTTTTTATTGGTCTACTGCAATCCGATTGGTTGCTGCATATGAACTGCATAGCAAAGTATGTACATCATATTATATAAGCCCATAATCCTGCATTTATTCTGTGAAGTTTATATTGACTGACGGAAGGATTACCATAACAGTATTAGGGCTGTGTACGAAGTGCAGTTTTTGCTCTCTCATATCCCCCCCTGCAAATGCACTGAGCCGATAGCGGATCTATGTGCATTGTGAATGGGGTTTAGCCATTCCGAATCTTTTACGATAGCTATGAGGACATTAAAGATCCGCTATTGGCTCGGTACATTGGTTGTGGTGGTTGTATGATCAAGGGATGTATTTGTAAACACGGTATTGCAATTTAGCAATACCATGCATTATCAATAATGTCCAACCATGCCCGTAAATAAGGCTGCGGTCATACATTTACACCAAACGTTAATAAACGAACATCGTCGGTGCAATGGGGATCCTAAATATACGATTGCGATATCACTTTCGGTAATTTACACCTCGTTAGAATTAATTTATGATAACGATCGTAAATGAATGATCGTTAAACAGATTGAAAATTAACAGTCGGTTTACTGAGCATTAAAGGCACGGTATCGCTTCAAAGAAATACAAATTACAAATAGAGCACCGCCCAAAAGTCGTTATTCGTGTCTTAAAGGCTGGTGTACCAAGGTTAAAGGGTATCTCCACTTATAAATCGACTTTTGGAAATCCAGTTCTATTGAAGAACGGGAGGTAAAGGAGCTGTGCCTTACCTCCCGTTCTTCAATAGAATAAACAGGAGCCAGGAGAGAAGGTAAGAACCTTACCCACTCGCTTGCTCCCCCGGCGCGTAGCTGACAGGTCCCGACGGACTCTGTCTTCTATGCGCCTGGCCCGTTTGTTCATTGATAAAGGGAGTAAGGCACAGCTCCTTTACCCCCCTTTTTCAATAGAACTGGATTCCCAAAAGTCGTATTATGAGTGGAGATACCCTTTAACGTGTCTTTTTGTCACAGACAAAACAAAACTTTATAGCATACAGAGGTGGTCAAATACAAAGGATGCCATGGAGTATTTTCTAAAAAAACTTCAGTATTAGAGAATTGTACCATGTTAACCATTTAGGCTTCTTCTGCACTACATTGATTTGAATATAATATACACTGTAAAGTGCATGTAACATGGGTAATTAGAAGTCCAACATTAAGAACACAGGTGGCCTAGAGAAAACATTGGCATTGCCAAGCGCACCGGAAAAAAAATTGTTTCTGTGAAATTGCGGCAGTTTTTTGCCATTTTACTACTTAAACCCAAATTCCCCAATGTGCCGAAATACTGCCATAGTCAGACTGTTAAGGGTGTAGAGGGGAAGGGTAAAATGGTATGAGCAATAGTCAGACTGTGAGGGGAACAGTTAAATTTTGAAGCCATGCATTTTCATTAAATTTATAATTATAATTTGGCTTGAAAAAGCCAAATTCCTGTTCTTTCTATTTCTTCTTCTTTTTCCGCTTTTTGGACTGTATCTCCCTTTTTGAGCTAGAGACATGACAGACATGACAGACGTGCGGAAATAGAAGCTATCTTCTAGCTAAGGAATCCGCGGAAGCATTACGGCGTTTTCGGCGATATTTCCGCACATTTTTTTCCCATGACTATAATGGTAACAATATTCAAAGTGGATATTTTAAAACAGTTTGTTTTAGGTTTATAAATACAAATGGTGATACCCCCACACGGACACGGGTACACCCACCTACTGACCTACCTTTCTCATCCCCATGGAAGCCATATTACATGTAACTAAAGCTAAATAAAAAAAAAATTAATACATTATATTACCTCAAATAAAGTAGTTTTATGGTTGTAAACACAAAAAGACATACCCTCAAGCAGACCAGGTACACACAACCTACTAATCTACTTATCCATTACTGTGGCAGCCACACTTAAAGGGTACTAATTAGATCAAAAACTAATTTAGAGTATCCTCAATAAAAGATTTTTATGGTTTGTAAACACAAAAAAGACATACCCTCAACCAGACCCAGGTAAACACACCTATGATCTACTTATCCATTACTATGACAGCCATACTTAAAGGGTAACTAAAGTAAAAAAAATAGATAGATTATCCTCAATAAAAAACATAGTTTTATGGTTGTAAACACAAAAAAGACACACCCACTCAACCAGACCCAGATACAACACCTACTAATCTACTAATTCTTTATGGTGGTAGCATACTTAAAGGGTAACTAAAGTCAAAAAACTAATTTAGATTTATCCTCAATAAAAGATAGTTTTAGGTTGAAACACAAAAAAGACATCACCCCTCAACCAGACCCAGGTAACAACACCTACTGATCTACTTATCCATTACTGTGGCAGCCATACTTAAAGGGTAACTAAAGTAAAAAAATGATTTTGACCAATCATCAAAAAAGTTAGTTTTTTTAACCCTAATCCGACACAGGTACACACACCTACTGTCTTACTTATCATTACATGGGCAGCATACGTAAAGGGTAACTAAAGTAAAAAAAACAATTTTGATCAATAATAGAAGTTTGTCCTTGTCTACTTGCAAACAATGTAATCCTGACCTTTAATTTTGTACAATAACTATAATGTTCATATGTACCAATTGTATTTAATAATTTTATCTTTTATTATTAGCCCAGCTGATGAATTGTCGTGAGCAAGCTGTGAAGGAAGAAGAAAAATCAGTTCACATATGCTGTATATCGATCCAATTGACTTTCCTATTAGTGTTTAAATAAAGTGAAACAGGAAGCGAGAGCCCTTTTCCTATTTTCTATTGTTTAACCTCTTAGTAGAGTAGAGACGCTGAGCTCTCTGTGAAGAGCCTGTATATTTTATATCTACAGTAGACATTAATTATTTCCTTCTTTACACAGAGTGAAGAAATGAGACTCCTGGAGGCAGGATTGGAAGGTAATGTAATTAATACAGTATTGGTTTACTTGTGATCCTCAACCTGGTATTGGCTGTTACTTCCTATTTATGCTTCTAGAGATAGTAGGGATGTGCAGTTAGAAAGGGATTCCATAAATACGAACTGATACCTAAAATAGCCGAATCTCAATTTACCTTCCAAATAATTATAACGTAACACTTATATATGTGCTTTTTAGCAAAACGTTAATTTTTCAATGTTAGTAATATAATCAGGTAGGGAGAAATAGATGGTGAATATACCCTTTGTTACACATATATATATTGTTATACACACACACTGCTACAGAAACTGTTAAAATATACACTATTATAACGGCAAATTAAATGGCAAAATCCGACCATAATAACCCTTTAATATAGGTTTGGTCCCGACTCCATATATATACTTTAGCTTGTGTTGCATCCAGTTTTATTTGTTTGGTTTCATTCTAATCTAACTCCTGTTATCTCAGGGCAGGGGGATCCATCTCACATTACTATCAACCTATAAACCACTATAAACTCGATTCTTACTACTTGACTAAATGGTTTTGTAATGTTGATATTAACTGTTTTCTTTTTCAATGCACGCTAAAAGAACAGAAAAAAATAGAATGAAAGAGGAGAAAAAAGCAAATGAGGAAAAAAAGGAAGGAAGAAGTCCAGAAAAAAAGGCACTTGAGATGGAACAGGACAAAGGAAGAGAAGAGGAGCCAGAAAAAAAAGAGACTTGAGAAAGAGCAGGACCAAGGAAAGAAAGAAAAAGTCCAGAAAAAAAGATTTGAGATGGAGCAGGACAAAAGGGAAGATGGAAGACAGTCACAAAAAAAAAAGAGACTTGAGATAGAGCAGGACCAAGGAAGAAGGAACAAGTCAGAACCAACCAATGGGGGGGCAAGACAAAAGGAAGAAAAAACCAGAGGGAGGGCAGGACCTGAGAGGGGAAAGGCATGAAGGGGGGCAAGACCTGAGGAGTCGCAGGACTGAAGGGGGGGACAGACAAAAGTGGGGGCAGGCCAATAACGAGGGAAGACAACCAGGTAAACAGGATGAATGGATAGAAGTAGAAGAGAGGAGGGAGAAAAAGCAGAAAAAGAGAAAAGGAAAGGAAGTAGGTAGGAAACCAAATGGGAAGGGAAAGACCAAAGGGGAGCAAGACCAAGGGGGACAGGACCAGAGGGGGGGTGAAAGGCTAACATTGAAAGTGTGACATGACTGAAGGAGGGGTGGACCAAAGGGGGGCAGAAACCATGTGGAGGGAAGACGGCAGGGTATCAGGACGAAAGATGGAAAGAAACTGCTGGAAAAAGGGAAAGGATGTGAGTTGGGGAGACATAGATTGGGGCAAGACTTACGTACAGAAAGAATCAGATTGGGGGCGGACCTAAAGAAGGAAAGACTGGGGTAGGCCAACCACATGGGGGAAAGACCCAAAGGGGAGCAAGACCAAAGGGGGGACAGGACCAGAGGGGGGAATGCCGAAATGGGGCTAATAAAGACCACTAAGGGGCAGTATCAGAAGGGGTAACATGACTGAGGGAGGGGTGTGACCAAAGGGGGGGCAGAACCATGTGAAGGGAAGACCGGCAGGGTATCAGGACGAAAGATGGAAAAGAAACGCTGGAAAAAGGGAAAGGATGTGAGTTGGGGAGACATAGTTTGGGATTAAGGGTGGCTGGGCTGGAGATAGGGCAGGACTAAAGAGGAGCTGGACTGGAGGTGGGGCAGACCTGAAGGCATACAGGAGTAAAGGGAGGCAAGACAGGAGGAGGGATAGAATAGAGGGAGGGCAAGGCCACAGAGGGACATACCCATAGGTAGAAAAAAAGTTATATTTCATCCTCTAGCTTCTAAGTGCCCTATTGGTTGGCCTAGGTTGCTTATGACTAGAAACAGCCATGGTTGCAGGACCAGATGGGCAGCAGGCTGAAAGGTGGACAGGTCCAGAGGGAACAGGCCCGTAGGGTGGCAGTACTAGAGGGGGCAGACCTGAAGGTGACCAGGAGCAGAGTAGAGGCAAAACAAGTTAGGAGCAAGACCATATAGTATAAGCCTTTTTTATAAGCCTTTAGCTCAAGTTAATCCAGGGTATAATCCGATCGCCAATTGGGGTCACCTCTGAAGCATATTGTCTTTAGGGTTTTTTTTTTGCCTTCCTCTGGATTAACTGTTAAATAGGTAGAAGTAGAAATAAATAAAATTAAATTAATTAAAATAAATTCATTTTAAAACTATTTGGTGTCTGCCTTTCTCTATTTCTCCAACTTTTCCTTTGTTTACATTAAATATGGAGAATTGTTACCTTTTTAATACAAATAACACAAGTATTAGGAGTGGGCTGCACACATCATAAACATTAAAATCGATCTTTACGCCAGATAAACATTAAAAACACATCACACGCCTGCAGAGCTATTCAGCATGGGAAGGACAAGGAAGGTTCCTGATGCGTTACATGACGTCAGGTCACTTTGCCATGAGCAGGGCTGTTTCATAGCTGTGGTGTTTCTTAAAGCCAAATTGTAGACGGCCCAGGATGTTGTTTGCTGAGAGTCTGGCTTTAAGTGCCCAAAACCCCATGGAATGTAAAAAAAGTTACTAAATATCAATCTCCCAAACTCCTGAATCAAACGGTATGCCATATGTGTGGTTACCCATGCGGACGTGGAAGCGAAAAGCCACAAAGTGAGACTTGACATGGCTTAGAAAGAGCGAAAATATTTAACCAACTCCGAATTTGGACAGTTCCGGCAGTTTTCTTCACAAAACCCCCCGTAACTTAGAAATAACCCCACAAACTATATATTCCTGAAATTACACCAATCACTATGTAACGCAGTAGTTTGCTTATTCATACCATCAATGGTGGGGCACAGTTCTTTGTAGAAGTTCGCACTATTCTGAAAAAATTACAAAAAACAACTTCAAAAGGTAGAAATCATGCCAAAACCTGATGGAATGTAAAAAAAGTTACTAAATATCAATCTCCCAAATGTCCTGAATCAAGGTATGATGCCAATGCATGGTTACACACGCGGACGGAAGGAAGTGAATGGCCACGAAGTGAGACAATGCACATCTCAGAAACAGCAAAATATTCAGCCAAATCTAATTTGAACAGTCTGCAGTTTTTTCCCCACAAACAACCCCCACAACCATATATGTCTCAAAGCTACACACCTTTATCTACTAATTCTGTATTTTGTTCATTCATACCATCAATGGTGTGGGCGAGTTCTTCGTAGAGTTTGCAAGTTTTAGCAGATTTTCTAAAAAATTCGAAAAAAAACACTCTCAAAGGTAGAAATCATGCCAAAATCCCAAGTAATGTAAAAAAAAAGTTAACAAATATCAATCTCCCAAATGTCCTGAATCAAACGGTATGCCCTATGTATGGTTACACACGCAGATGTGGAATCAACTAGCCACAAAGTGAGCCAATGAACAATGCCCAATTACAGCATTTTTCAGATTTGTCAGACTAAATACCCCTCATAGCTACACATGGTGTGATTCCTTTATGCATACCACCAATGGTGTGGCGCAGTTTCGTGTAAAATTTCGCTTTTTACCAATTTTCAGAAAAATTTATAAAAATCAATTCAAAGTTAAAATCATGGCAAATTTCCATGTCATGTAAAAAAAACTTGTCAATTATCAATCTTCCAAATGCCCTGAATGAAACGGTATGCCATATGCATGGTTACACACACGGGCATGAAAGCCACTAGTCACAAGTGAGCCAATGCGTGTAATAACAGCAACTTTTAAGATTTTACAATCTAAACACCCCTCTAACTCAAATACCCCCAACCCCCCAAAATATATATTTTCAGAATCTACATACCTTCAGCTAAGCAACGGTGCCATTTTTTCTATATATTCCTGAAATCTGCACACCTTCAGCTATGTAACGCAGTAGTTTGTTCATTCATACCATCAATGGTGTGGGCGCAGTTCTTCATAGAATTTCACATTTGTCTGAAAAAATTAACAAAAAACAACTTCAAAAGGTAGAAATCATGCCAAAACCCCATGGAATGTAAAAAAAAGTTACTAAATATCAATCTCCCAAACGTCCTGAATCAAACGGTATGCCATATGTGTGGTTACACATGCGGACGTGGAAGCGAAAAGCCACAAAGTGAGACTGCACGATGGCTTAGAAAGAGCGAAAATATTTAGCCAACTCCGAATTTGGACAGTCTGCAGTTTTCTTCACAAAACACCCCCGTAACTTAGAAATAACCCCCACAAACTATATATTCCTGAAATTTACACACCATCAGCTATGTAACGCAGTAGTTTGCTTATTCATACCATCAATGGTGTGGGCACAGTTCTTTGTAGAAGTTCGCACTATTCTGAAAAAATTAACAAAAAACAACTTCAAAAGGTAGAAATCATGCCAAAACCTGATGGAATGTAAAAAAAAGTTACTAAATATCAATCTCCCAAATGTCCTGAATCAAACGGTATGCCATATGCATGGTTACACACGCGGACGTGGAAGTGAATGGCCACGAAGTGAGACAATGCACAATGGCTCAGAAACAGCAAAAATATTCAGCCAAATCTGAATTTGAACAGTCTGCAGTTTTTCCCCACAAAACAACCCCCACAACCCATATATGTCTCGAAGCTACACACCTTTATCTACATAATTCTGTAGTTTGTTCATTCATACCATCAATGGTGTGGGCGCAGTTCTTCGTAGAAGTTCGCAGTTTTAGCAGATTTTCTAAAAAATTTGAAAAAAAACACTCTCAAAGGTAGAAATCATGCCAAAATCCCAAGTAATGTAAAAAAAAAAGTTAACAAATATCAATCTCCCAAATGTCCTGAATCAAACGGTATGCCCTATGTATGGTTACACACGCAGATGTGGAATCAACTAGCCACAAAGTGAGCCAATGAACAATGGCCCAATTACAGCATTTTTTCAGATTTGTCAGACTAAACACCCCTCATAGCTACACAATGGTGTGATTCCTTTATGCATACCACCAATGGTGTGGGCGCAGTTTCGTGTAAAATTTCGCTTTTTTACCAGATTTTCAGGAAAAATTTATAAAAATACAATTCAAAGTTAAAAATCATGGCAAATTTCCATGTCATGTAAAAAAAACTTGTCAATTATCAATCTTCCAAATGCCCTGAATGAAACGGTATGCCATATGCATGGTTACACACACGGGCATGAAAGCCACTAGTCACAAAGTGAGCCAATGCGTAGTAATAACAGCAACTTTTAAGATTTTACAATCTAAACACCCCTCTAACTCAAAAATACCCCCCCCCAAAATATATATTTTCAGAATCTACATACCTTCAGCTAAGCAACGGTGCCATTTTTTCATTCATACCATCAATTGTGTGTGTGCAGATCTTTGTTGAAATTTGCACTTTTAGCATATTTTCTGAAAAAAAATAAAGAAACAACAAGTTTCAAAGTTAAAAACCCTGCCAAAACCCCAAGTAATGACAAAAAAAGTTACCAAATATCAATCTCCCAAATGTCCTGAATCAAATGGTATGCCATATGCGTGGTTGCACACAGAGACATGGCCACCAACTAACTTAAATGGGAAGCATGCAATTACAAGAAAAAAAATCAAGGTGCTCTGTAATTTCAAACAGCCCCAAAACTTGGAAATGCCCCCCACAAATAAAATCCCCACTAAATATCAATCTCCCACATGTCCTGAATCAAACGGTATGCCATATGCATGGGTGCACACAGAAACGTGGCAACCAACTAGCTCAAATGGGACGCATGCACAAATGCAATTACAAGAAAAAATCAAAGTGCTCTGTAATTTGAACAGCCTACCCTTTTTCTAAGGAAACAGTCCCAAAACTTGGAAATTCCCCCCACAAACTATATATTTTTGGAATCTACACACCTTCAGCTACATTATGGTGCCAAGCTTTTTATACATACATGAAGAATCCCAGACGCAGTAATCCAAATAACTGTGTTTTTAGGAGATTTTGTGAAAAATAAAATTAGATGATTCAAAGGTTGAAATCCTATCTAAACCCACTTGACAAGCAAAAAAAACCCACACTAAATGTCAATCTTCCACATGTCCTGAATCAAACGGTATGCCATATGCATGGGTGCACACAGAGACGTAGCCACCAACAACCTCAAATGGGACGCAGTGCAATTACAAGAAAAAATCAAAGTGCTCTGTAATTTCAACAGTCTACACTTTTCCAAAGGAAACGGCTCTGAAACTTGGAAATACCCCATACAAACTTATATTTTTGGAATCTACACAACTTCACCTACGTAATGTTGTCATGCTTTCATATATACATGAAGAATTCCAGACACAGTACTCCATAGAACTCTGTGCTTTTTAGGAGATTTTATAAAAAATATAATAAGGTGATTCAAAGGTTCAAATCCTACCTAAACCCACTTGACAAGGCGTGGCCACCAACTAGCTCAAATTGGACGCATGCACAAGTGCAATTACAAGAAAAAAATCAAAGTGTTCTGTAATTTGAACAGCCCGATCAACTTGGAAATACCCCCACAAACTATATATTTTTGGAAGCTACACACCTTCAGCTACATGACGGTATCATGCTTTCGTATATACATGAAGAATTCTAGACGCTGTTATTCATAGAACTCCGTGCTTTTAGGAGATTTTGTGAAAAAATAAAATAAGAGGACTCAATGGTTGAAATCCTACCTAAACCCACTTGGCAAGTAAAAAAACCCACTAAATGGCAATCTCTCACATGTCCTGAATCAAACGGTATGCCATATGGGTGGGTGCAAACAGAGACGGGGCCACCAACTAGCTCAAATCGGATCCATGCGCAATTGCAATTACAAGAAAAAATAAAAAAACAATCAGAAGTGATCACCAAATTTTGATCTCTGTCCCCATTTTTTTTCTAAGTCTTTGCTAAGTACGGTCACGGCTTCAAGGTATGAAATCTCCCAATCCCCCCCTCGGATTTGGACTAAACCGAGGGAGGATCGAGAGGGCTAGGGGGGCAGTTGAATATTCACGATCTGTGGCAGTTTGATCCTTTCTTGCACAGATCGTGAAGGATCTAAAAAAGCCTGAAAATCGAACCTTGGTTTATACTCGAATCAACAACTTTCTCCTACCTTGTCCGCATGCTCTGCACTTCGGGATGACATTGCTACTCGGTGCCTCTGACTTCCCGGCGCCAAGATATCATGTAAAAGTGCAATATATGCTATCCCAGAAACCTAGGGGCTGTCTTCATAAATAAGTGATTGTAAATGGAGATTAGAGTTTTTTGGTATGTCCTAATGGCATAAGACTATATTAGTCCTTTAGTGATGGTGGGTGATTTCATCATACCTTTAGGGCTTTAGTTCCTCCAACAATTCTCTTCTGTCGAACTGAACTATGAGATACAACCCCACAACTCAACTCTGGAAGGCTTTTTCTCAGTAACTTCCTTTCTGTACATGCAAAAAAAGTTTCACATATAGTCTTTGCTTTTTTAAAGATATCATATACTTTGTTGTATGCACTATATTAGGCTGGGTACACACCAGAAGATATTTTTGGCCGACCGACCGATTCACAGCACTTCTCCTGGTGTGGAAAATCCCAAAAAGTGTTGGAAAATCCCTATGGAACCGCACTGTCGATCGTTCCGAACAGTTGAACGGTGCTACCGATGGACATTTGTCCTGGCTGAGCGCTCGCTCGGGACAAATAGTCCCTCCATGTGTACCCAGCCTTACTTGTGCTGTAAATCGCATGAAATTGTATAATTATGACACCTTATTGCACAGGTCCCAACAATGATTAATCATAGTTATTTTTGTCCCGCTGGAAATTCTGTTGCTTACAATTCCATTCATTATCATGTTGCTGTTGATTCAAATATATACAGTAATACAATTACCATAAATATTTATACGGTAATACCTGCATTATGTAACACTGATCCATTTCTTTTGTTTTTTCTTGGGGACTTTGATTTGCAAGTCTTTTAAAAATTAGTATTCCATTTACAAGTAAGCACGGATCGGATAGTCAGTTTCGGCCTAAATTTTCCTGAAACACCGATAAGATGGCTCAGGATGTTTCAGGAATCACCTCTTCACTGAATAATTTGGTTTGTGTGATCCACCCTTATATATGTAATCATTTCTGCCAACCTTCAGCTGCATGTATCTGATAAAGGGTTACATTTTTCTTGAATGCCCTAAAGATCTTTTCTGAAATTAATGCAGAACTGAGGGTGGCCACATGTCTGTTAGATTGCATCTGTTGATTTCCCCTGATTGAAATTTTTTTTTTTATTTTATCAACTAATAAAGTAGAACAAAGGGAAACTGAAAATGCATTGTTCTGCTAATACCACAAAAATGAAGATATGAACCAAATTACCTGTATCCATGCTCAGTGTCAGTTCCTTATTTTCATCTGAATAAAGAAAACTGTTTAAGGACAATTATAATAAAGTAAAATATAAAATAAGTGTTTTGTGTTTATTTAAAATGTAGTTGAAATCTAGGTTAAATGAAATGTTCATCCTGAAAATAAAAAATGACTTGAAATGCAAAACCTAGGTTTAGGGGGTCCTACATTAAAAAGGGCTGTATTTATACCGCATGGTATTGTACAAACAACCATTCTTAAATGTACGGCCGCCAGCCTTAGTAAGAGCTGCCCTTACTCCCACCATCAAACCAAATGCGGCTCTTCCTGATTAAAATGGGAGGTAAGGCTTTTTGATCCTACCTCCCCTGTTAATATGGAATACTAATAAGGAATGTCTGCTCCCAGAGTAGTTACGCCCCTAGACAAAGGTTTTCACCATTCTGGGTGTAGCAGAAAGTCTGACAGATTCACAGTTGTGTAATACAGTCTAAAAATACCCCGAACACATGCATTCTATTCAACCAACAGATAAGTTTATCAAGAGGAAAGATTTGTGGTGCTTCTTGCTGCAGCAGGTTGATGAAGTAATTAGTGGATAAAAACACTGCACACCTGGTTAATTCATTGTTACAGATTTCTGTACTGAGACCCACTATCACAGAACGCACTCATTGTCTGCGTCATAGTTCCAAGGGTTATCAAGTATGGGTTTAAGAATTGTTGTGTGACAGTATTGGAAATGTTGAGCCTTTGCAGTGCAAGCAAAGTATCTAACATTGTGATGGGACTTATCTGTTTATAATCCCAGCAAATACCAGACTATTTTCCATAATTTACTGTAATATGATTGGCAACCCATCAACTCTCGCTTGCAGTCCTGGTCTTGTAATGGCCAGCGTTAGAGAGCAATTTCTCTTTTCCCCACAATGCTAGACTTCACACAATGAATGCAGCAATGTTGCTGGCGCACATTGCCGAAAACGCTAGGATTTAGAAATACACTGAAAATAATAAATTTTTTTTGTCGTTGCAATGTCCTGAGATAGTAAAATGACGATCATTAATAAATATGCTTACTTACATAGACTTACATTTTTTTCACTACAAGGCAGCACAATACTTCCGCTTAACAAGCAGATAACTGTAACTCTCACCCCTGAAATCAGCAGCGTTGTGTCTTTTGTTTCCTTATTATTTGTTCAGCCCTCCTTCCTAGTGAGTTACAATTGGATTTCTTACAGCTCAGGCTAGATTACAGACTGGTCACCCAGTAATGATTGACATCATTACTATCTCTGTTGTCTATTTATATTTTAGCTCCTTTAGAAAGACTTTACATGCTGGTATAATGACTGTAAAGGTTTTAATAATGTTATGTTTTGTTACTATGATGTAAAATAAGTATTGTACCCATAATGACCATTTAAATATAATGAAAATCACCTGTGCAATTTGATTCATCCTCTCCACTTATACAATCAAGTTCATTGTTGCACTTGTATTTCCATGGGATACAGATATCTGATTTACAGTGGAAGCTGTCCTGGCATTCTGAAACAGCAAAATAAGGAAAATTATAGTGTGTGTTATCTGATGGAACTGCAACCTTTTATAAAATCCAAAAAACAGACAGAATTAATAACTAATGGTTAGTGTTGCCCTGCGCTGTGTTTTTAATTTCTTGACGCTCCAGCTATGTTTTGAGGGACATTCAAACAACTGCCTGTCTTAAAAATTAAAATTTTTAAATGGAAATGAATGGACCGGGATGGAAAACACATTCGGGGTTATTCAATAAATCGTTAAAAATGGTGCAAATTTTGCCCCAACAAATCAGATGTTAGCTTTCAAATGTTAAATAATATCAGCACCGTTTTTAACGATAAGAACTTTTATTGAATCTCCCTATTTGTGTGGTAAAAACTCAGTGAAAAAAGTCTGACGGTGGCATCGCAAATTGTGCCTACGCAGCCACCACAAGCAATGTAATAAAGCAATTGTAACAACTTTTTTGCAACACAATCCTAAACCTCAGGAACATAGAAAAGGAAGTAGAAGTACAGAAGAAGAAGGAGCCAGGGGAGATAAAAATGATATTGATCAAAAAAGGATGTCATGTTCAGATGATGCTCTTCTCCCAATGGTGTTGGTATAAATAGAAATCTTTTCATTCCCATATATATTCCTTAAAGGAGAACTAAACCCAATTTTTTATACTCCAGAATCTGATTGGTTGGGGCAAAATTAGCACCATTTTAAATGATAAGAAATGAATAACCCTGTAAAATATCTGCAGCCTTTTGATCACTATGATAAACTGTCATGCAAAATGTAAAGATATACTGTAAAAGCTGAAAAAATTAATGCATAGGCTTACGTGTACAGCATAGCTCATCACTAAGATCACCACAGTCGTTTTCTCCATTGCAGGATTTAGAAGAAGGGATGCATTTGCCATTTGCACAGTTAAACTCATTACTGTTACATGCTGAAATAAAGAGATAAAGTGATATAAGGAAAGTTTCATCATTTGTTTAAGAATTATGCCTTCACCTATTTCAATTCAATGTGTGTGTATGCTGTGTGTGCGTGTTTGTGTGTGTAGTATAAATATGGAGGCACCCTCAAAGGTTTTATACATTTTGTTTCAGCTTTTATATGTTTCCCCGTAGCCCAATGCGTGGGGCATCATCAGGAATATAAAATACACAATAGCTATGAATATCCTGGAAATGATATTCTTGTAAATGGTGCTTAGCCATGTAATTAGACTTACAGTGGTACATGAAACTTTAATTAATAATAGGTTATAATCCCTATGATGAAAGTGTGTAGTTATTTGGACTGAATAGGTTTAGTATTGATTATTTTCTTCATACTAAAACAGTTGCCAAATGGAATTTTATAAAAGCCAAAGACCTTGTAGTCACCAAGGGGTCGCCCAGAGTTTACCCCATATCAAAATGAAGAATATATTTTCTGGGAGACATAGAAACTTATAGACACGTGTGTACGAGCCTTAACCCTATTTGAATGCTTTGCTTGCTGGAATGATAATTAACTCTGTGCATTGCTGGCAGGAAGGTTTATATGTGATGCTGATTATACCTCTGTTTGTTGGAGTGAGAGGAGTAGTGTTAACCATTTCTCTGCCAGGACATGGGTGTGCATAGGCAGTGTAAATGTCATGAGTTCTGTAATTGGAAGATTGCTAACATTCTGTGTAAATACTAAGGGGGCAATGCAATATTCGGCGCAAAATGCCCAAGTCAGTGTAAAACCCATTGTATTAATGGGTTAGCATGGGTTTTACACTGAGTCACCCCCTAAATCCTTTAAAATGCTGAGAGTTGTAGTTTCCAAACATCTGGAGTGGCAAGGAATTGGAGGGTAACTGTTGGATAACTCCATTTAAAGCAACTAATGTCTAAAAACACAGAATCAGGAGGATGTATATATTGAGAAAGGTTGCCTTCTGATTCCTTTATTGTTTTGAAGCTTTAGTTGCCCTTTAAATGGACAGCAGTATTCCCATACAGTAGTCCCATATAGTTATAGCCATGCTGGATTAGGCTATTACTGTTTGGGACTACTGTCTGGAAATTCTACTGTCCATTTAAAGGGCAACTAAAGCCTCAAAACAATACAGAATCAGAAGGCAGTAGTGGTTAGAATTTCTACTCTCCACTTATACTCGAGTCAATCACATTTACTCCTTTTTTCAGGTAAAAATGGTTACCTCGGTTTATACTCAGATATTCAAGTATATATGGTACATATGAAATAGGTTAATGGTTAATGGCAAGCAAGCTGTAGTAGAGAGGAGCACACTACTTCTGTGATGAATTCATTTAATATGTGCAAAAAAAATACAATGTTTCGAGACTCTAGGTCTCTTTCTCAGGTATACCTGAGGAAGAGACCTAGAGTCTCGAAACGTTGTATGTTTTTTTGCACATATTAAATGAATTCATCATAGAAGTAGTGTGCTCCTCTCTACTACACCTTGCTTGGTATTCATAGCCCTGGAAGTAGGGGGCTGGGAGGAATTGCACCTACCGACTTGTCTGGCTAACAAGCCAACAGCAGTGTGCCACAGTACACCTGGAACTCTTGGAATAATGGTTAATGGCCCACCTCTTTTTTTTGTGTAGCAGTTTACCCCAGCAAACTTATTTTCGTTGCTTTTATCTTTCTTTAGAACACATTCTGCTAGAGACGACTCCAGTCCTCTGCATGATGCATGAAGACAATCAGATTCATGACTACCTGCTACTGATGTGCAAGTGTGTGAAAGAGAAACGTCTGCACCCCTGAAAAAAAAAGAACAATTCCGTGAATGTAATATTTACCAGTAGGATTGAAAGAAAAATATTTGAATTAACAAATAAATAAATAAATAAATGGACAGAGAGGCACTTCAGGGAGATTCAATAAAAGTTCATCGTTTAAAATGGTGCTAATTTTGCCCCAACCATTCAGAACTTATTTAACATTTGAAAGCTAACATCTGATTGGTTGGGGCAAAATTAGCACCATTTTAAATGATAAGAACTTTTATTGAATCTCCCTGTAGTCAGGGAGATTCAATAAAAGTTCTTATCGTTTAAAATGGTGCTAATTTTGCCCCAACCAATCAGAACTTATTTAACATTTGAAAGCTAACATCTGATTGGTTGGGGAAAAATTAGCACCATTTTAAACGATAAGAACTTTTATTGAATAACCCCCTTTAAATCAGTAAAAATGCAACAATCTTATTAAAGACTGCAATTAATATATAAGGGAAAATTTACATCATTCGGTGTAATGTAATGGTATTCTGAGTTTATAAAGTCTAAAATGTATGATTTGAGTATATTGGTAGTATTGGAGTATATCACCTTGGTATTAGTTCTTTTTTTGCCATCATATCTATTACCATGGAGCCAGTCCTATATGCATTGATTTGACTTATTATTATTATTGTTGACAACAATATTGCTTCCCACCCTCCTTCCATTTACTCTCTCAGTTCATGTCTAATGTTACATAAGGTAACATGGGACAGAAAAACTACTTAAACTTGAAATTGCTTATCAGAATATCCTAATTACCTAATGCCAGCATTTTTAGTAGACCTTACCAATAAAAGCTTTTCTTGTAATACACCTTCAGCAAAGCTGTCCAGTAACTTTTTATGTGCTACAATGGCAGATGATTCTAGACATTAGTTTTTATTTGCATTCAATATTCCAAATGTAGTTGTCAGGAACCCTAGTTCACTGACCACGTAATCTGACCAGTCAATCTGTAATTTACCACCACCACCCCATGTTTATGGCTTTGGGGACACCACAAGATCACACTTAACTCTCACTGGCTGTGCGCACACCTGTGCTGGCAACTAAATGGTTAACACTACACCACTCATTCCAGCAACCAAAGGATTCACCAGTTTCACATATTCACACTTCCCTGGCAGCAATCACACAGAGTTAATTAGCAATTACACAAGCAAAGTATTCAATAATTCATCCAAACACATGTAACTTTATTAGAGGCTACATGAGAGCAAAAAAAGACAAAAGGTGGACAGTGCATATAATACAAAATAATAGAGAATGAAGTTAGAAATAAATAAATAAAAAGTAAAGTTATATAAAATAAAAAGGAGAAAATACCAGTGCTTACAGAATTCTGTGTTCCAGAGACAGGAAGAAATAATGCCAAAGTTCTCCATCTTTAAAGGTCACCACAGACAATTTCCCCCTCCCATCTGCATGAGGGTGGGATTACAACTTTACGACATGGCCCAAACCCTCCTTTAATCCTCAATTTACAAAGACCCCTATAACTTTACATTTATACATTGTGATACCTCTACAACCTAATATTCTTATTCTACATGATTTATCCAAACAATTTATATCAAACATGACTGGCCCATGTACACATATTACCAGAGATCTTAATATCTTCCACAGTGCTATCATGAGACTAGCATGTGTGATATTAATTTAATGGGCCTAGACTATCATTTATAAATACAGTGTTGGTTTGTGTATATACTATTCCAGTAAAATAATATTCTTAAGTTTAATTTATTATTGGCCCATCTATGACCTGTGTATCCTCACTGACATTAATCAGGCCCAGGGTCTGGTTTGGGGAAGGTCATAACCTTTTGTTTGAAAAAATGGCTAGGGTCTATTAGCTTGGCCCCTAAGTTCTATAATGAAGCTGTAAGTTCTGAAAGATCAGTACCTAACTATTTTTGACCTTACACATCCCCAACTGTTAACCCTTCTATGTCTTACACATTACCATGTCATGACAATACTGAATAGTTCTAATTATTTTTTCCATTGAAATTCATTGAGCTTTGTTATTATTTATTGGGTAAATCCAAGACCAACTAATGATGGTCTGTTACTCACTTCTCAAATCCAAGATGCATGCAAGCAACATTGGCTTCTTTAATGCTCCATCCATTGCAACTCACAAATGAAGACTTTTCTGCACCAGGCAATTTCACTTTCAATATGCCGCTTGAAAAACTTTCTTGACTTGACAAAGATACTTCAAAGTTCCCTAAAAGCAAATGGTATTTTCTAGCAGTGTCATAATATCACAGAGGTCTATGTCTAAAACAAGATGTGGTGGAATTTATTTACAGTATGCAAAATAAAAAATCATAGCTTTATATATTGTGTAACTTATTGAATTGCATTTAGATAATAACTATGTCTAAATAAACTATGTTAAAAAAATGTCAGTTATAAGGCAGCCTATACAATTGTAATTTGTACTGGGGGTACAGCCTTCAGGTAAACACTGAAGACTAAGCAGATAAGTGTCTCTTTTCAAGTTTTCCTGGGGGCTTCTAGTGACTTCTAGTTGTATCCCAGTGCCTTGGTTTCACATAAAAGTATATTGTATTATATGATATACTGTAGTTGTTGTGGGTAACCAGAAAACAATATACAATTATATAAACAAAAGATCTATTTGATTTTCGTTGTGCCCTATCTTAACTTCACTTTTAGTGAAGTTAAGATAGGGCACATTTTAAAAATCTCTTGTATGTTACATATTTTTCAAATATAATTGTTTAATTTAACATTTATAATTTTTCCCAGCTGAAGGACCTTCACACAATGAAGTCAAATCCACTGTAAGTAATCTTTGTGAATATACATAATAATATATTTACTTTAATATAGTTTAGAATCTGAGATTCTGAATAAAGGTAGATGAGGTAAAGGCATCGCTCCTTTACCTCCTGTTCTTCAAGGAATAGTTTACTTTTTCAGTAAAAAATAATGTACTATATTGATTTTCTTACCCAACACTTAACATGTTAAGTATCAATTTATTTGTTTTTTTAAAATCACTTCAGAACTTATTATTAAGATGTTACAATCTAATAACTCTATCACACACAACCTATTAGCATGTCCTATTATCGTGGGGTACCTATAGAAAAGTGCAAGTAGAAACAAACAAACTTTTAGCAAATATAGCCAAGGCATGAGTGTTTGTGTCCACTACTAAAATATTTAAGCATGGCAACCAATCCAAGCAAGTCAAAATACAGTCAATGTATAGTTTTTGATATTTTCTTCTTTGTTGCAGGGTCCTCTTCCTCTTGCTTCAAGGCTCTGTATTTTTAGCATATTTATATTTTTTTGTATTTTTATTGAACTAGACATAACCTCAAATATTTAAAGAGATTCTTTAAAGACAACTCCACCCTCCTTATGAAATCTTACAGAAAAAATGGCCCATGTTAAATATGATGTTATAACCTACTTTGCCCTCTGGAATCATCAGCTGTTGCCTGTTATGCTCCCCCCTGTCAGGATGCACTGATTGTTTCATTATGACTTGGGTAACTTCTGAGTCTCCATTGGAATTTACAAAGCTGCTACGTATTTTATCTGAAATTAAATGAGAGGCTCCGGTGTCCTTGGCTGATTTCTTGGTACTGTAGCTTACTCGTGTCTAAACTTATTTTGCAGGGCTATGTACTGAAAGACACAAACTTCTTTTTCCATCTAAAAGTCACGTTAACCCATGCACCAAGGGCTAACGTAACTTTAAGACATAACTTGCGGCAGAATGCAAAAACTGTGTTGCACAAACACCGCAAGATATGTAACGAGTCGATAACGGCTCTTTAAGACAGAAACTTTAATGCCAGCAGATAGTTGGCGTTAAAGTTTCGGAATGGGAAAACCCCATTCGCTATGCACTGAGAGCTGTTGTTGGCTCAGTGCATTGCCTAGAGGAGGCAATTGAGAGCGATAATGGCTCTCGGTACATAGCCCTGTTAATGTGCACTATATAAGGAACTATTGTATACATATGTATCTTTTCAGTGGCATAGGTCCTTTTAACTGGACAACACAGGGTCAGGGAACACTACAGATTAGCAGCATTTTATTAAATCGGTCACAGATCAGCTGTGTAAGATAGCTATGTAACTAAACTGTGAAATTATAATTTCGCTGCAGCAATGTAACAGGCACAGAAGAGCTGTGTAAGATCGTAAAGGGGAATGAAGGCTAGTAAGCAGATTTGGGGACATCTAAGGAAGCTGTAAAACTCGCGAGGTCGAGGTTTGCAGCCTTTTACGAACTGAAACTAAATTTTCATTTAGGGGATGGACTTTTAATATGTACTCTTGAATATAATCGCAAATTATTTTTCATTAACTTTAGTAAAACATGATTGACTTGATTATAATCAGTGGGTTGAAATTATGACCATTACTGCCTTTGGATTCCATCCAAAGTATAGCAGTGCACACTGTGTAAGGTGAATCCGTATTTATGATCACATCAAATTATTGAACGCCTTCATTAATTTGATGTGATGATAAACATGGATTCAGCATACACAGTGTGCACTATTATACTTCGGACGGAAATATAAATATGGATTAAATGCTAGCACCTAGACAATTAAGGGTATGAGATTGTAGTGTCTTATATACAGCTTAGTTTCGTATATTTATACTAATATATTTATTTGAATTTTAATACGTATATAAATATATATTTTTTCCACCGGAGGTACTATGTTGGTGGGGGTAGGTAAAAGTAATATACATAGGGACAGTGTTTATGTGTTGTTTTAGCACCAAATAAATAGTTATATCAATATTAACAAATATGTAGTAATGACATTAAAGTATATAGAAATGTAAATAAGGCAAAATCTATAAATAAATAAAATTACTTGCATAGTCCCCACTGCTGTTTTGTAATGGAATCTTCAAAATGGAGTGTTTAGCCACACCCCAGGAAGTTTTACAGGGAGGCAATGGAAGCTTACAAAGGAACAAATTTATCACTTCACTTTTAGGCTGGGTACACACCAGCCAATATTTTCGGGCGATCAACGGATTCGCGGCACTTTGGGGCGGGCGGCTGTGACCGACCCCGATCGTGTCGGAAAATCACAATCGACCGTGCGGTTCCCTATGGAGCCGCATGGTAGATCATTCGCAAATTCGGCCGCGACTGAATTTGCCGTGACCGACTGACATTTGTCCCGGCCTAGTGCTCACTCATAGCGAGCGCTCGGTCGGGTCAAATTGTCACTCCATGTGTACCTAGCCTTCAGGGCCGTCTCTAGACTTTTTGCCACCTGACACAAAATTCCAAATGCCGCCCCCTCGCCGCCGGAAGGGGTGTGGTTTTATAATTGAAAGTGGGTGGTGCTTTGTCTGGAAGTGGGATGTGGCTTGTCCAGAAGTGGGAGGGGCTTTATACACGTTGATTTAACTTGTGTCATTATCATTGTATTTACATATCATTCCTCCATTTATTTACAATACATTGAAGGACCCACCCTCTAGAATAGTATCCCCATTCCCACCCCAGATCAACCATACTTCCTGTGGAATAAAAGGTTTTGGCCAAAAGATCTCATCTGTCTATCTATCTATCATCATATCTATCTATTTATGATCTATCTATCTCTTATCTATGTATCTATCTATCTATCTATCTATCTATCTATCTATCTATTTATCTCTTTATCTATCATCTATCTATCTCTTTATCTATCTATCTATCTATCAGCATCTGTCTATCTATCGTCTATCTATCATCTTTCTATCTATCTATCTATCATCTATCTATCTATCATCTATCTATCTATTTATCTATCTATCTATCTGTCTATCATCTTTCTATCTATCTATCTATCTATCTATCTATCTATCTATCTATCTATCATCTATCTATCATATATCTATCTATCTATCTATCATATATCTATCTATTATCTATCTATCATATATCTATCTATTATCTATCTATCTATAATATCTATCTATCTATCTATCATCTGTCTGTCTATCTATATATCTATCATCTGTCTATTTATCTATCTATCTATCATCTATCTATCTGTCTGTCTGTCTGTCTGTCTGTCTATCTATCTATCTATCTATCTATCTATCTATCTATCTATCTATCTATCTATCTATCTATCTATCATCTATCTATCTATCTATCTATCTATCATATCGGATCGGTCCTGTCTGTCCTGTCTGTCTGTCTTGTCTGTCTGTGTCTGTCTCCTGTCTGTCTGTCTGTCTGTTCTGTCTTCTGTCTGTCTATCTATCTATCTATCTATCTATCTATCTATCTATCTATCTATCTATCTATAATATCTATCTATCTATCTATAATATCTATCTATAATATCTATCTATCTATCTATCTTCTATCTATCTATCTATCATCTATCATCTATCTATCTATCTATCTATCTATCTATCTATCTATCTATCTATCTATCTATCTATCTATCTATCTATCTATCTATCTATCTATCTATGTCTATATCTATCTATCTATCTATCTATCTATCTATTCTATCTATCTATCTATCTATCTATCTATCATCTGTCTGTCTGTCTGTCTGTCTGTCTGTCTGTCTATCTATCTATCTATCATCTGTCTGTATGTCTGTCTGTCTGTCTGTCTGTCTGTCTATCTATCTATCTATCTATCTATCTATCATCTATCTATCTATCTATCTATCATCTATCTATCATCTATCTATCTGTCTATATCATCTATCTATCTCATCATCTGGCTTTCTGGCTATATAATTATTTATGCTAGGCCTGCTGCCTCACTGCCTGGGCACATTATATTATTGGTTGGTGGTTGCTGCCTGCAGGCAGCAGGCTGCAAGTCACTGACTGGGCCCTCAGAGAGAGAACAGAACACAAACCCCCCCAGCCTCCCCCCCAGGCCCAGCCATCCCTATAAAAGTAAGTTGTTTACCTTATTATTAGGAAAGGAATAGGATTAGGAAGGAGGATTTTAAATTCAATAATTCATAATATCTGATTTATTATATATTATTTATCTCATCACTCACTGTCTGTCACTGAATGACTGAATCCAAATCAGTCAGATGGATCGGATGGGACGGCCTGGGATGGACACACACGAGACACTACACAACTTCACTTCACAAGACAAGAGACAACACTGTGTCACTGACGGTGACTGACGGTCGGACACAACAAGGGCAGACCAAGGCGCAGTGCAGCTCGACCAGCAGCCTGTCCTGCTGGGATGGTCTGCGCGCGGGCTGAACTCGCGCTCTTTCAGCGCTGACGTCACTACGCAGCGCACGCAACATTGAGGATGGAACTTCGGTTCGGGATGGAGCGTGGAGGCGGAGTCAGATCGGACTTCGGTCTTCTCTTCGGAGTCCGGAGTCTCCGGACAGTTGCAACTTGTTGTTGCTGATGCTGAAAGTCCGGCGCTCACAACACCCCCCCCCCCCAGATTAGGGAGGGAGTTGGGCAGCCGGAGGATGCCGGCCTCCATTAAAAAAAACAAAAAAAAACAGTGTGCGACTGTGACAGTGCGGCAGTGCCGCTTCCCTACAGGGTGCCGCTCTGCAGTGTGCTGCACCCTGCATCATTAGCGAGGCGGCCCTGGTGATGGGGCCGCTTCTATTTAATCTATTTATTAATGATTTGGAAGTGGGGATTGTCAGCAAGGTTTCTGTGTTTGCTGACAACACAAAACTTTGTCGACCATTGAAAATTTCAGAGGATGTGCAATCGTTACAGGGGGATCTAGATAGATTGTCACATTGGGCTGCTAAGTGGCAGATGAGATTCAATGTTGATAAATGTAAGGTGATGCATTTTGGACTTAAAAATCCTTGTGCTACTTATACTATAAATGGCTCTGTGTTAAAGGAACACTAAATCAAATATTTAAAGTATTTGCCATCTGTTTCTATTATTCACAGGGAGGTGAGAACTAACAGCTATTCTGTCCCGATTGCGCGCCCTATCTTTTGTATTGGCGCGCATATGCCTAAGATAGGGCGCGCGGTCGGGACAGAGCGGCTGTCAGTGAAGGAGCGGCTTGCAGCGGAACGCCGGTAAGGTAAGTTCCAGGTCTCCCGAGCATACTATTATTCACAGGGAGGTGGGAATAAGCATTCTCACCTCCCTGTGAATAATAAAAACAGATGACAAATACTTTAAATACTTGATTTAGGAGGGTTTAGTGTCCCTTTAAGTGAATCCCTGTTGGAAAGGGATCTTGGAGTTTTGGTGCATAACAAACTTAACGGTAGCAAGCAGTGCCAGGCGGCAACAGCCAGAGCCAACATGGTATTGTCTTGTATAAAGAGAGGTATGGATTCAAGAGAGGAAAATTGTATTCTTCCTCTTTACAAAGCATTAGTAAGGCCTCATTTGGAATATGCAGTGCAATTTTGGAATCCTGTGTACAAAAAGGACATCTTTGAAATGGAAAGGCTTCAGAAAAGGGCAACTAAATTAATAAGGGGATTGGGGGAGCTTGAATATGAAGAGAGACTGGAAAAGTTACAAATTATGTACGCTGGAGAAAAGGCACTTGTGTGGAGATATGATTACTGTGTATAAATACATTAAAGGGCCATACATTAAACTATCTGGGGCATTGTTCACCAACAGAACATGTCAGAAGACACGAGGACATCCCTTAAGACTTGAAGAAAAAGGTAGGCTTCAAGCTCGGAAAGGGTTTTTCACTGTGAGAACAGTAAGGCTATGGAACTGTCTTCCAGTGGACGTTGTAATGGCAGGTTCATTGGTCAGTTTAAAAAAAAAGCTGGATGAGTTTCTGCAAACAAGGAATGTTGCAAGTTACTGGTATTGATACATAAAGTAGAGTTGATCCAGGGAAATTTCCGATTGCCACTTGGAGTCAGGAAGGAATTTTTTCCCCCTTCATAAATTTGGTGGGGGTTTTTTGCCTTCCTCTGGATCAACAGTTAGGCAGGAAATGAGGATATTGCTAGATGGGTTGGACTGGATGGACGTATGTCTTTATTCAACCTCAAATACTATACTATACTATACTACAACTGCTGTCAATTCATTTGTAGTAAAATACCTGTGTCTCCATCTTTTTCAGCTATAAACCCAATACAGACATGTGGTTTACTAGCCTGCTATGTCCTTTGTTTTAAAGTATTAATCAACAACATATTTACTTTGAAATCATATAAGCAAAAAGAAATATATGTGTGTCTGAAAGATGAAAGCAAGGGAGCAGTGAGAATACGTATAATTATACTTTAATGGGTTTTAAGGCCTATAAAAGCCTTGCAAGCCAATGCTTCTTACCTGACTGTGCTGCTGCATTGCAAATGCGGATGAAAAATGCTTACTGCATTAAGGGATTGCGGTCAGGAAAGAAGCTCCATTTTTGGATATTGCATCTCCCCAAGATTTATTTTAGGGTGCAGATTCCATACATCTGTGGGACCTCAGCTATTTAGCCTCTGTTTTCTTTACCCCAATACTATAAGAAGTTGCCTGTTTTTTCTATATAATAGACTATTGTTAGGCTATTTCTATATATATATATTTTTAGTTACCATCTAACATACTGGATATTTAAATCCCTCACTGCTACCTCCACAACTGGTATGTTCTTGATGAATGAGAACCTTCACAAGCATTTCCATTTATAGTTTCCCTCAAAAGTACCAGATATTTCATCACCCATTATTGAACGTTAGTTAGTGAATGTAAGTACATACCTACATTTTCTGTCTATTGCTTTTAATAATAATAATTATACTTATTTACAATCTTAAAAGTTGTTCCTAGGATATTTTTGTATCTATCTATCTATCTATCTATCTATCTATCTATCTATCTATCGTTGTTCTTAATTCATCATGGAAGAATTTGGGTCTATGAGGCTGGGGGGGGCTTACTCCCTGCTTGCCACACCTACCTGAGCACCTCTGATTAAGCACAAAACGCAAAACAAATTTGATTTATACCATTAGTGTAGTTCCATGTTTACCCAATGTTTAAAAGCTGTTGGGTGTGCGCACCAATGTGTGTTATTACAATCTTAAATCAAATCTTTTTTCTTAATAAGTTGCCGAGTTGTTGGTGGACAAATCTTCCAATAGAGTATCCTTTTAATAGAGGAGATTTAAAGAACAGGATGAAGTCACATCTATTGTAAGTTACCTCAAGGAAGTTATATTACACTCATTTCAAATGCAATAGAATATTACATTACATTTCATATATATATATATATATTTTTTTTTTGCTAATTTGAATTGACCATAGGCCTAGGTATAGTTATTTTTTCCTAGTTCCTCTTTAATGGGGATGTTCCAACAGAATTGACTGTTGAAGCAAATGAATGTTTGTGCCATGTTTTCAACCAAAATGTTTACATTTGGGTATTTCTCGCGTACATTGTGTACATATGTATATTGGTTGCAGCTGCAGTGAATTGTAATAGATTGCTAAATGCAATGTCACTTACCAGAACAAGGAGCACCAGAAGAAAACCTATGGTTTGGATTAACACACTCTGTGCTTTTAAGAATGCAGTAGTTGTTAAACACTGTAAGAGACGCAGAGCAAACAGCCGTAGTCTTATAGGTAGGGCAGTCAAGAGGCTGCTTACAGATGCATCTGCCATCTTCACAGGTCTGCCAAGGAGCACAGAAGACTTTATGGCAGGAGTTGAAAGTGTATTTGTTCACTAAACATTTTGAGATTCGCCGTATGTCTTTGGTGTCTAGATGTTCACTCTGTAATGCAGAACAATTATATTTTCTATTTTGTGATCAAACTCTATTCCGTACCATTTCATACAACTTTTACTGGCGTGTTTAAGTGTTCAATATTTTGGTTAGTTACAACAGTAACAAGTTTTAAGCATATTAAATAATGTTTTTAAAACATCTTAAAAAGTCCATGTCTTTTTGGGAAATACCTTCAAACCTGCATTGTCCATCAGGTGGGAGAAAGTTGTTATATATCAGTTGGGCATTGTAGTTGCATAGGGGGATTTATATTTAAAGAGGAACTGTGGTCCAAAAATGACTAGGTAAATGGATAGGAATTGCTCTCCTTAGAGTTTTTGCAATTTATTTCCATTGTTTATTTTGCATAGTTTTGAAGATATTTACATTTTTGTGTGTGATATGGCAGCAGCATCACCAGGTCCCCTGCACTTCCTGCTCTGAAACCTGTCAGTCAATCTGCCCTGTGTCTCCTCCCCTTTGCAGCCCCCCTGGTCCCTCCCACTCATGGACCCCATGGTCCTTCCAGTTGCAGGCCCCCCTTACAGCCCCATGTGGCCCCGCCCACCCGTGGGTGCCATGGCTCCACCCTCTCATGGGTGCTGTGACCCAGCCCACCCATGGGTGCCTAAGCCCCGCCCACCCGCGGGTGCCATGGTTCCACCCACTCATGGGTGCTGTTGCCCAGCCCACCCACGGGTGCCTAAGCCCCACCCACTCGTGGGTGCCTAAGCCCCACCTGCTCACAGGTGCTGTGGGCCACTCTGACCCCCCCTTGAAAACTCTGTGGAAACAGCCTTTTCAGGCAGAGTGAGAACTCTGCCTGAAAAGGCTGTTTTCACATAATAAGAGAGAAGGGCTGTAGATTCCCTTACCTCTCTGCAGCTGCAGGTCCTTCACACAGCAGAGAGTGGGAGGGACTTCCAGTCTCCCTTACACACTGAGGGAGTCTGAGGCTGTGCTCACCGGTGGCACTGTGCAGGAGAAGCCTTAGGAATGTCACATGTCAGCCTCCCACCCATTCACTTTCTGGTCAGTCATTTCTTTATATCTTGGGCTGTGGAGCACGTAGAGAGGTGGTTGATGGCTCGTTTTAAAGGTAGGAAACTGGCCTTTCTTTTAAACTCAACTTGTTTGGAGACCACAGTTCCCCTTTAAGAATACATGCATAGTTCTATATCTCCTCCCTCAACCACCGGCATATCCCCTTCCTCTTACAATATCATTTAGTCAGGAGTCATACAGGTTAGTTAACTGCATAAGAGCTACTTATCCACAGTTCCCATTGTTTCCTAAATAAATGTACAGTGTTATTAAGAACATGAAATATACGTTTCTTAATCATTATAGAGTTGACCCTGTTTATAATTGTTTTAACATCAAGTGTAGGCCGCTGCCATCTTGCTCCTATGTGGATATTGGCTGCTAACCTAACAAATTGTATGAAATGACCATTCTGTTCATATTTATGGCCACCTTTTAGAATAAGCCCTGCAAAGTCAGCTTAGTGAAGCCATCCCCACCACTAACCGGTATGGGTCTGTATTTATATGCCTGTGGTATTGGAAAAGTTTTAATCACAGTCATCTTTACAGACACAGTCATTCTTTTATGGCAGTGGTAGTACAATACTGTTTGTGGTCCTTAATAACCTGTGGTATTGTTTGGGCAATGCAGTATGGACAATCGTGTAATATAGGTACTGCAGTATGTTGCACAGAAATTGTAGTTTTCAATCTGCACAGAAGAGATATTTCTTTCAGTAGAAAATTACAGGTAACATTGATTGCAGGGGAAACTCAACCTGAATAATAGTACTTGTGTTCAGTTAATCAATGTTTTATTTATAAACAGCAATGCCAGTAGGGAGAGTGGCATCTGAAGCAAATCGCCTCCGGTGCTGATCACCTATCAGTCATCAATGTTTAATGTATAAACTACAACGCCGGTAAGGAAGTAGCATCTGGAGCAAAATGCCTCCGGTGCCGTTCCCCTGTATAGGAAGTGTGTCACTATAGAGATCTATTGTATGCTCCCCAAGAAGGATCGGATTACACCACTGATATCCACCACCCACCAGTTGTGCAGCCAGTGTTAAATAAGCAAACTGTTGTTTAATTTGTATACAATTCCGCTCTATTATTTTTGACCTGTTGTGTATGTTGTTATAGGAAGTAATTAGGCATTTTCTGATGTTCCTGTGACTTTTTTCTGAAGTTTGTGTGATGTCCAAGGAACCATCTGGCACAATCTTTTTGCGATCATCTTGTGATTGCAAAATGAACAGGACAGACTCACTCAAGCAAGAAAGTCATGGGAATGCCGTAAGATAGGAACCACCAGGCCAAAAATATGCTGTAACGGCATTGGGTACATTTAATGACTGCAGGGGTGTGTTTAGGGGGGATTTTTGGTGCCTGGAATCCCCACTTTCTGCCTGCTCAGTGCAGTCTGCTGTTCCACTTCTCCTGGTGTCCATAGACTGTTACATAGATTGTTACATAGACTGTTACGCAGACTGTTACGTAGACTGTTATGTAGATTGTTACGTAGACTGTTATATAGACTGTTACATAGATTGGTACGTAGACTGTTAGGTAGACTGTTAAATAGATTGTTACATAGACTGTTACGTAGATTGTTACGTAGACTGTTATATAGACTGTTATATAGACGGTTACATAGACTGTTACATAGATTGGTACGTAGACTGTTACGTAGACTGTTACGTGGACTGTTACATAGACTGTTACATAGACTGTTATATAGAATGTTACATAGACTGTTACGTAGACTGTTATATGGAATGTTACATAGACTGTTACATTACATAGATTGTTACATAGACTGTTACGTAGATTGTTACGTAGATTGTTACGTAAATTGTTGCATAGACTGTTACTTAGACTGTTACATAGACTGTAACATTACATAGATTGTTACATAGACTGTTACATAAACTGTTACATAGATTGTCACATTATTAATTAAGCAAGAAGCAGTGTAAGAATAATATATCCTACACTGGTCCAACCATTATTTGATGCCTAGTCTTAGAACACTGAAAAAGCCTCACAGCTGCGGGAGATAGGATTGAGACACACACAGGGCATGTACTGAAAACTATCTCAGTTTATTTGGGTCATACATTGGCATATATGAAACAAAGGAAAAACCTTGCATGACGAAAAGGGGCTTTACCAGACTTTATGTCTGTAAACAATATAATAAAACATGTCTTGGAATGCGAGAATAGAGACAAGTTGACATAGGAGGCAGAAGACCTTGAGATAACGTATTATCTATGGCCATGAGAAACAGCTTGGGCTAGGTACAGCTTGGTACATTTTGAGAAAAACAGACTAAGTAATATGTGCACAAAATGGAGTCGAAAACAAAATGGCTGCTATTAGGCTACGTGATTATACAGAATATATAAAAACCTAACAAGCAGCATTTCTTTGTTTGAAAAATGTATCCACTCTGCCCTGTGATTGACAGCAGCATTGAGATCTGTATCAATATTAACCCTGCTAGAGGTGATTGCTGAGACTGGGTTTAGTTACATTACTTACTGTCTCTATTGCACTGTACTAAGCTTAGTGTACAAGAAGTGGGGAGATCCTGGTGGTGGTTGTATAGCTGACTGTCAACATTGTATTATATATATTACATATACACAGGAGTGATTGTTACATTTATTCTTTGTACAGAACAATCATTTGATGTGCCCATACATGGTTCGATGTTGTAAGTTCCCTCTGCTGCAGTAGCATTGGCCGGTAAAGGAAATGTTCTGTTTTGCCCGATAGGCTCCAATACTGACAATATTCAGCAAATTCGGTTACAAATGTGGATTTCTCAGTAAAACAGAACCTTAGGCTGGGCACATACAAATTTTTTGCACTTAGTCACAACAAATATCTTCTATGGACCGCACGATCAGCGGTGGTGATTTACTGACATGTCCTATCGTCTGTTTGTCCAATCACCGCAGATTTTTCAGCACGACAAACCGATACACGGAAATATCAGTCAGTTGGGCCAAAAAATCGGCTTATGTGTACACAGCCCTAATGAATACACTTTCTAACAAAAGTAAAGGCAACATCTGTATTGGCTAACTGTGATAAGTGGCAAGTAGAGAATATATATATATATATATATATATATATATTTGTTCTGTGCTTGTTTGGTGGTGGTGACCCATTCAGGAACCCCCCCCCCCCCTTGAAAATCCTGCGCTTCCCCCTAGACTGAATGTCAAATATACCTACAGGGAGATCCAATTTATGTTCTTATCAATAAAAATTATGCTAATTTTGCTCCAACCAATCAGATCTTATTTAACATTTTAAAGCTAACATCTGATTGGTTGGGACAAAATAAGCACCATTTTTAATTATAAGAACTTTTATTGAATCTCCTTGCTAATGCCTTAAAGGAGAACTAAACTCAAAATACAAAGGCAGCACCACAGACTCCATAACGGTCACTTAGTAAAATCATTTATAAAACATTTCTGAGTACTGGCAATCTATGATGTCACGGCTGGCTTCTAGTGTTGCCTCTTCCTGGTGGTCCAGGTACCAAAACTCCTTCTGCACATGCTAACTAGCTACCGTGTGTTTGTTTCCCACTCCCATAATGCTAAGCTGCATGTAATAGTTGAACTCAGAGTCCCCACCTGCCAGTGTCTCCCAGCCAATCATCAGAGATAGCAGTGAATATTATTAATTATTAACAGATTTTCCTGCTCAAACACAGTGGGGGGAAGGAGATAACCCCTTTCATATGTATTTAGGAAACAACTTGTTAACCCTTTATATTTGGGTTGCATTTCTGCAAGGCTGTGTCTTTGTATGTGTTTATTTCTGCAATCTACCATTTATATTAGTGTTTGTATTGCTGAAATGTACATTTACGGCACAGCCACACTGCAACTCACCAGAATCGCACACAATTTACATGCGTTTGCGATTTGTCCATTGCCATTATGAAAACACATGTGATTGAACAAAAAATGCATGCGTTACCAAATTGCTGACACATGCGTGAATCGTAATAATTAATCTTAATCGTAAGATTGTGGTGCGTTGCTGCATTTTTAATACAATTGGAAAATTGCAATCGCCTGAAAAACGCGCTTGTGTGGCCTAGTCCTTAGAAGTGTAATGCAAGCTGCATTGATTTCAGTTTAGCCATACAGCATGTATTTAATGCAATGGAACTTAGCAATTTCCTGAGGCTGTGGCCACACTTAAGTGCAAGGGAAGACGCACAGTCACAATAATGCTCGATTGTGCTTGATTCCGTGCATGGGTGTTGCGCTTCCACAATTGGACCCTAGCAGAGCGCATGCAATACAGACCAAAAATGGTGATCAGATGCACTCCAATAGCACACGAAAATGCATCGCATGTAGTAGGTCTGGTCCCATAGGCTATTACATGCCTGCACTCCCACTAGCACAATCAGATCACAAACTGCAATCCAAAACGTACTAGTGGAAGCTAGCCCTAAGTCTGAGGCCACACTGCAATGCACCAGAATCGCGCACAAAATCGCGAGCGTTATCGCATGCGTTTTTGCCATTTTGCGTTATGGAAACGCTTGCGCAAAGGAAATTGGGAAAATTTTTGCGTTCCCGCGATTTCCATTTTAGCGAAAATCGCGGGTGCAATCGCGAAAAATGCGATATTGTGGCCTAGCCCTAAGTGTTTGAATCTTAAAGGGAAAGGTGGCAACCCCAGTAGAATTGAACTGACCACTACAAGGTACACTAAAAACAAAACAGCTCAGAGCTGCAGGTACAGCATATTGACTTGAACATGGTCTTAGCACAGCTCTGTGCAATGCATTTTAAAGGAGAATGTTGGAGCCTAGAAGTAGTTTTGGAAGTAGTGTAAAGGCAAAGGCCACCTTTGCCTTTAAAACCCAACCATGTATTAAATATGCATGTTGCAGTGCTAAGTACCATTGCATTAAATACAAGCTATATCAGCCTGCATCATGCTTCTAAAGAAAATACTAACAACCTTTTGTTGTGTAGATATTATCAGGCCTATGTCTTAAAGTTCTTATGCTAAAATCTGATTGGTTGTGGAAAAATTTGCACCATTTTTAACAATAAGTACTTTTAATACATAGGCCTGTATATGTGTTCGGGTCTTAAAGGCAAAGGTGGGAACCCTAGTTGGAAGAGTGATTTTCTTTATGCAAAACTTCCCACAGGCAGCCTTTCTGCTGCATTAATTTTATAGAACATGTTTGCGTTCCCTCTAACAGTGCCCCTTTAATTGGCATTCCCTCCAATAATTCCTATTAATATGTACATTTATATAAATAACATGGTGCAGAGCTGCAAGTGGCATACCCTCCAACATTCAACTTTAATACATACACTTATAGAGCATGGTGCAGTGCTGCAGGTGGAGGATAATATAATGACCCGGGTGTCAGCACAGCTCTGTGCAATGCATTTCTCTGTGTAATGCATTTCTTAGCTTGTTGTTTTTATACAGACAGCTGAATCAAAAACACACTCTTCCTACCCTCCAACATTCCCTTTAATAAGGTACACTGATGAGAAATGCATTGCACAGAGCTGTGCTAAGATCAAGTTCAATTCTCTATCCTCCCCCTACAGTTCTGCACTATGTTGTTTCTATAAAACACACTCTTCCTACCCTCCAACATTCCCTTTTGCCACATAAGCTTCCTGGATAAATTCCAGGTCACCTGTAATTAATGTCCCTGTCTTAACTGCCCAAGGCGTAGGGAATGGTCTGCCCATTAAAATTTCGAAAGGAGACAACTTGGATGTAGAATTGGGGGCCATACGAATCTCTGCTAATACAGCTGGTAAATAAATATCCCATTTACTGAAAGAACCTGCAGTAGCCTTCCTAAGCTTCTCTTTTATTGTGCGGTTCATTCGTTCAACAACACCTGAACTCTGTGGATGATAAGGGATATGAAACTTCCATTCAATCAACATCAATTTCACAATATCTTGTATTAGCTTAGAAGTAAAGGCTGGCCCTTTATCTGAATCTATCCTAACGGGACAACCCCATCTAGGAATAATTTCCTTACATAAAATTTTAGCAACAGTTTTCGCATCTTCCTTTCTAGTTGGGAATGCCTCTGGCCACTTACTGAATCTATCCACAATAACCAGTAAATATCCACATCCTGTGGTAGATTTGGGCATATGAGTAAAATCAATCTGTAAGTCTTGGAAAGGGCCTTGCGGTGGGGGTAAATGCTGGTGTTTACCATGGGTTTTACATTGCGTGTTATTCCGCGCACAAATAAGACATCTAGAAACCTGACAATGAACGAGCTTGTTTAAATCCTGTACACAAAATCTCTTTCCCATCTCAGTCTGGGTTGCTTTTATACTTTTGTGGGATATACCATGTATCTGGGCAATAAACATGGGAGCTGTAGCCTTTGGAAGACCCACTATCCTCTCTTTTGACCACAGACCGAAACGGTCTGGGGACAATAACTGGCTTTTCCAAAAGGATATATCCTCTGCAGTTGCAAAAGCCTGCAATTCTAACAGAAGCGAATCCTCTGGAAAAGGGGGGGAGAATGAAACATAAAAGGAGTTGGAGTGAGCAGGAGTTACAGAGTTAACTGTCTGTATCGCAGCATGTTTAGCAACAGCATCTGCTAGAGCATTACCTTTAGCTATGGGGCTTGAACTTGTAGAGTGACCCTTACATTTTATTATACTCAAAACACGGGGAAAGAGTAAAGCAGATAATAAATCACGTATAATGGAAGAGTGGGCGATAGGCTTACCATCCGCAGTAACAAACCCTCTTTGCTGCCAGATCTTACCAAAATCATGAACTACACCAAAAGCATATCTGGAGTCCGTGTAAATATTAACATCTTGCCCTCGAAACAAAGTACAAGCACGGGTTAAAGCAAACAATTCAGCAGCTTGGGCAGACGGGTATGGTAAAGTACCAGACTCATGGATAATGTCAGGTAACTGTACGACTGCATATCCAGTTTGAAAAATAAAATCATTGGGCCTGGAACAAGAACCGTCTATAAAAATATCAATGTTACCCGATACCGGATCAGAAAGCAAGTCCGGTCTGGGGGAAGTGTCTAAATGAATAAGATCTAGGCAGGAATGTTCCTCTCCAGGAACATCAGACTCATCTTTTAACCCTAACAATGCATTTAGAATAGGGAGGGGGCCCTGTGTGGGGCTGGAATATTTAACCTGTAAGCCTACAGTGGATGTTAGAATGACTTCATAGCCTGTTAGACGCTGAGAAGTCATATGCTGTGTAGTTATATTTCTGAGTATATGTAACACATGGTGCGATGTATACAAAATAGTCTGATTACCCAAGGTGATAGAGTCGGAAGCCTCCACGGCTATTGCACAGGCGGAGAGTATGCGCAGGCATGGGGGCATACCTTGAACCGTAACTGGCAACGTTTTAGAAAAATAAGCAACTGGCCTCAAGGTGTCTCCATGATATTGTGCCAAAACTGCCGCCATGGTTTTACAATTTTCTCTACAATACAAATGAAACAGTTTTTCATAGTTTGGGAGACCTAGAGCAGGGGCAGAGGCCAGAGTGACACGTAATTGTTTAAAGGCATTTCGCATATCAGGTGTCCATTGAATAATATCAGGACAGTCTTTGAGGGTATATTTGCGTAGTTTGTGGTCCCAGTAGGAGCAATCTGGGATCCATTGTCTGCAAAAGTTCACCATACCAAGAAAGCTGAGCAATTCAGCCTTATCACGGGGTGTTTTTAGTGCATAAATGTCTTTAGCTCTGGCGGGGCTGACCAGACGTTCACTTTTAGTGAGAATAAAACCAAGATAGTGTACAGAGTCTTTGCAGAATTGTATTTTGTTTTCTGACACTTTGATACCTTTATCAGCCAAGAAATTGAGGAGAGAGATAGTGTCACCCCGACATGCTTCCTTACTCTTACAACACAACAATAAATCATCAACATATTGCAATAACCTGGAACCATGCGGCGAAACCCAAACTTTTAACACCTCACGGAGAACCATAGAGTAAGCAGCTGGTGAATCCAAATATCCCTGGGGCATTCTTTTCCAGGAATATTGACACCCTTCAAATGTGAAGGCAAAAAGTGGCTGCGCCGTAACATCAACTGGAACGCTAAAAAATGCGTGTTTCAAATCCGCTACTGTATAACATTGGGTATCAGCGGGAATATTAGTGAGAATAGTGTTAATGTCAGAAACTATGGGGGCAATGGGCACCACTAATTCATTAATAGCCCGTAAATCTTGAGTGAAACGATAAGTACCATCTGGTTTGAGAACAGGGTTAATGGGCGTATTGTAAGGAGAAACAATTTTTCTCAACACTCCTTGTTTAGTAAAAGCCTCAATCATTGGACGAATACTGTCAATTTTATCTTGGGCAATCGGATACTGTTTTAAATATACAGGTTTATGTGACTTGAGAATCGGCCAGTAAGGGGTGCATGAAATAAATCCTACATCATAAGGACCATTCGCCCATACCATAGGATTAACCTCTTGTTTCCAATCCACAGTATCACTAAAGAAAAAAGGGGATAGAATATCCAAACTCCCTGTCTGAGTTACATGAATGCGTGTATCTAATTTACTCATTAAATCCCGTCCCAACAAATTAACAGGACATTCAGTTAACAATTTAAAAGAGTGATTTGTTATAAAGACACCCTCCGAATTTGTTACAAATAAAAGGGGAGTTTTTCTAGTCTCTACAGGTACCCCATTAATACCTATGGAAGGCTCACTTGCAGTTGAGGGACCCTCATATAAGGAAGCCCTGATAGAGGAACATGTAGCTCCGGTATCAACAAGAAAATCTAGAGGCTTACCTTGTATATGAAGAACACACATTGGAGGATCAAATGTATTGTCTGTCAACTGTACCAAAGTGAGGGGGTCACCTGAAGGGGAATAATCCATTACGGTTGCCATCTCCTGGAGCGAGGTGCGTCTGGTCCTGGACCACGGTCTCCCTGTAGGTGCGGGCAGTTTCTATTCCAGTGACCTGTTTCATTACAATTGAAACACCTATCATTATTTTGTTGAGTAGATTGATTATTTCTATTATCATTGAAGGAATTTTGAGGATTATCATAGTGCTGGTTATCACGAAAATTATCCTGTCTATCATTCCTCCTATCATTATTCCAATTGCTGTTTCGTCCCTGTCCTCTCCAATTGCCTCTACCTCCCCACTTACCACTTCTCCCTCGGTTGCTATTTCTGTTGTTATAACCACCTCTGCCCCTTTGATTCTGCCTATTGCCACCATCCTGAAATTGCCCTCCATCATCCTGATATGCAATTAAATTAGCCTTAGCCGTATTAAGAAAGTCAAAACAGCCTGCAGCATCCTTGGTCAATATAGCCTCATCTATCTCCCTCGGAGTTTTCTTATCCCAACTATCCACCGACTGTTTCACAAATCTAGTAGCCTCAGGTAATAGGTTGCCTACTAGTGTCTGAGTATAAACAATAGCCATTTCTCCATTAACAGTCAAACCGGCCTCTTCCAACCAAACCTTCCTGAACCTCCGGACAAACTCGGACACCTCTTCCTGGTTTCCTTGCTTACATGCCATTGCAGTAGTGATTGATTTAACATCTCCATGTAACCGTTTAAACTCAGTTAAAACTTGTTCCCACATTATGTTAAGCTTTTCTTCAGTTCTTAATGGGTAATCTGCATGAGTGGGGGAGGGAGGTGGAATTTCTAGGGAATTAACTTTAGTAAAATCGAATCCAGTAACCCCGTCGTATCCTGTTACCCCTTCTAATATTAACCTAATATCCTCCACAGTACACTGCTGTCCTTTAGTAACCCTCCTTAAATAGTTTACAGCTGCATTCGGATTTTTCCGTGGATTTGGGGCATTTTTAATTATATCATTCAGTACGGACACTTCCACAGCATATTGACTTGAACATGGTCTTAGCACAGCTCTGTGCAATGCATTTTAAAGGAGAATGTTGGAGCCTAGAAGTAGTTTTGGAAGTAGTGTAAAGGCAAAGGCCACCTTTGCCTTTAAAACCCAACCATGTATTAAATATGCATGTTGCAGTGCTAAGTACCATTGCATTAAATACAAGCTATATCAGCCTGCATCATGCTTCTAAAGAAAATACTAACAACCTTTTGTTGTGTAGATATTATCAGGCCTATGTCTTAAAGTTCTTATGCTAAAATCTGATTGGTTGTGGAAAAATTTGCACCATTTTTAACAATAAGTACTTTTAATACATAGGCCTGTATATGTGTTCGGGTCTTAAAGGCAAAGGTGGGAACCCTAGTTGGAAGAGTGATTTTCTTTATGCAAAACTTCCCACAGGCAGCCTTTCTGCTGCATTAATTTTATAGAACATGTTTGCGTTCCCTCTAACAGTGCCCCTTTAATTGGCATTCCCTCCAATAATTCCTATTAATATGTACATTTATATAAATAACATGGTGCAGAGCTGCAAGTGGCATACCCTCCAACATTCAACTTTAATACATACACTTATAGAGCATGGTGCAGTGCTGCAGGTGGAGGATAATATAATGACCCGGGTGTCAGCACAGCTCTGTGCAATGCATTTCTCTGTGTAATGCATTTCTTAGCTTGTTGTTTTTATACAGACAGCTGAATCAAAAACACACTCTTCCTACCCTCCAACATTCCCTTTAATAAGGTACACTGATGAGAAATGCATTGCACAGAGCTGTGCTAAGATCAAGTTCAATTCTCTATCCTCCCCCTACAGTTCTGCACTATGTTGTTTCTATAAAACACACTCTTCCTACCCTCCAACATTCCCTTAAATAAGGTACACTGATAAGAAATGCATTGCACAGAGCTCTGCTTACATCAGGTTCACTTTACTATCCTCCCTACAATTCTGCACCATGTGGTTTCTATAAAAACAAACTTCCTACCCTCCAACATTCCCCTTTAAGAAGCTGCACTTTCCACTAATATTGCTACAGCTGACAGGGAGAGCTAGAGACCTTCACACTACGGGACATATTTATAAAGGTGTGGTATCTCCTTCTTTAGCGATCGCTATGGTGATCGTCAATTTATGATCACTATCGTAAATCTTGTAAATGTATGATAGGGTACGTAAATCTAAGACTGCCTGTAGAATATCATTACGGTAAACAATATATTGCAACACTTAAACAATACTTTGCAGGTGAAACATACAAAGACACAGGTCTGTAACGGTGAATAGTGCAGGTTTATTGCAAAGCATGCATGCTATATGTTTCTGACCCACTTGTCCTTCCTCAAGTGCTTGAGTGGGTCTGAAACATGTAGCGCGCATGTTTTGCAATGAACTTGCAATATTCCAAGCTACAGACCTGTGTCTTTGTATGTTTCATCTGCAAGTTATTGTTTATATATCAGATTTGGTGGAGTGAAAGCCGTAGGTGAGACATACTTTATTTCAGATCCGGACACACTAGATACCCAGACCTATATACATCACACTACAACACTGCTACTAGGAAAGTGTTAATCAGCTGCACCACCAATTTGAATATTGATGATTTAATATATTCCTACATCATAGGGGTTAATAGGTGGGAGTGGAAATCACACAGGTGCTGAAAATGTAATCAAGGCAAAAGTACTGGCAGGCAAGGGAAAATGTCATCTCCAGAATTGGGGAACAAACAGAACCTAAAATGAGCTCATAGAGGTAAAGAAAAGGCCCCTGTCTGGAATCTTCCATGCTAAAAAGGAAGTTGAGGCAAGTACTTTGTAACTTAAACTTTTTGGGTTAAGTTCTCCTTTAAGAGTGAATTGGAAAAACCACATCATCAGTTGTGTCTAAGTTAAAAACACCTCAGCATCTCACCTAAAGTATAGACAGTCCATGTTAAGAAGCTAAATTAGCAAGAAACATATAACACGCGAAAACATGAATTCTTACCACTGATAATCTGGTAAATATAATGCAGAGAAGAGCACAGACAAAGCTCAGTGTTTTCATGGTGCGTTCAATCTCTCTCTCTTCACACTGCAATGTTATTTTTTGAATTTAAATTTTAACCACAACTCACACATTGGGAAAGGTTTGCTGACGATTGCATCTTTAGTATTTACCAGAACAGGAATTCTGCGATAGAAATCTGAAAAATAGATTTTCTGAATTAATCCTTGTTCTTGGTATCTTAAGGTGGCCATACATTAGAGTGATTTTATGTACAATCCAACATACAATCCAACATTTCCATTGGTTGGCTGAAAAATGGTCCATTTTCCCGATCTTATTCTGTGACATTAGATCATAAAATCGATCGTAATTACGATTGGGAAAGTCGGTTTTCGAAGTTGTTTGCTAAAATGATTGTAGAGTTTTCTGAAGTTCCGATTAAATGTTAATGTAATGTAACCTCACAATAGACGACATTCGACATTAACCACTAAACTAACTGAATGTCGAACAATATGTATGGTACATTTACATACAATTAACATTGTACATCTGTCTATCAAAGTATCGGTCGGTTTAAGATCGTAATTACAATAACCTTTTGTAGTGTATGGCCACCTTTAGAGATATACTTTATTTCCCTTTGTATTTCATTACTGTTACTGAGTTTTCTCTTCCCTCATATAAATACTTTTATAAGGTTACTTGAATTGGCAATAAATCCAAGAAAACAAATCAAATGCCCAATAAACATTTAACATTGTGTTCAAAACCCCCGAACCATTTTTAGAAAGAGAGAATCGGGGTAAATGAATCATTTTCAGATTTGAGGTTGATCCCTTTTTTTGAAAATTGTATGCATATGTTGCAATAAAATGATGAGTCTGCAGTTTCTGGTTGCTTCATAAAAGATTACTTTAAAGGGAGATTCTCAAATTAAAGGAGAACTAAACTTCATTTTTTAAAAATCCTAATGTGAAAGCTTTGCTCCCCAAACACCTAATACATTGGAAGATTCTTCTCTAATAGGTTGCATTTATGTATACATAAGAAGAAGATGCTACAACTAAGAAGACTTTCATGTTGTTGCCAGCACAATTTGCAGCCCATTTAGTCTTCTCTAAGAGCCTTGTGAGCGTGTGCACCTATTGGCCACACCCCTTGACCCCACTATTCATGGTTTCTATGCACATATTTCTAAATAGATGTCTGCAAACCAATATAAAAGTCCTTGGTAAAACTCTAAAATCTGCTTATTACCATGCAGTTTTTTGCTAGCCTGCTTGCATTTCAGACAAAGGATTGGAACAATACAAAATAGTCAGTTGATTTTACTGCCTCTCTTTTTTTTTCTTGAATTCTGTTCCTAGCAAAAGATAAAGTTTTTAAATGTAGCTGTTGTCATTGTGCTAAAGCAGTCTAAACCAGTGGTTCTCAAACTTTTCCAGATCGAGGCACACTTGGCAATGCATTTTTCTCCTGAGGCACACTTCTTTTCTTAATGTTGGACCTTTAAAATGTAAATTATACTGGTAAAAATATTTCCACAACCAAAATTCTGAGGCACACCATAGGGCCCCAGCACACCTTCTGAGGAACCCTGGTTTAGGAAACGCTTTATTCCTCTCAAAGTATAAAAAGATTCCCAGAGAATTTGCAACACTCGCAGAAGCAGTGAAATGCGATGATTGATTGTTAATTAATTGATATCCCTCATCTTATTGGTAGCTCCTAAAAACGTAATGCAATCTTCTATGAACGATTATTTTTTTTTTTTAAACTCAATTTTAGAAACTTATCCAGCTCTCCCTTGTTAGCCAATGAATCTGCTATTACAGAATCTGCATGAAGACATTAGTCGCTGGTAAACGCTTAAACATCTCCATTATTTCAGGCCGACGGACTGATATACAGAAATAACGGTCGGCCGGCTGGAAATATCTGCTTGTGTGTAAATAGCCTAAAGGGTAATTTCTAAACAATGCACCAGAGAGTTTATTATTCAGCCCAGTAACAAGAACAGAATCAGTAATATGATATGTATATATAGCTTTATTAATATTCATGACAGCACTATACAATATTACAATACATAAAACAAGCTATGTACACATATTAGAAAATTGTAGAATGTTTGTGTACAAATGGATAAAGAGAAGTCCATATGCACACTAACCCCAGGCGGATGCAAAAAAGTCCAATTTCCCTACTTCAAAGGGAACGAAATACTAGAGAAAACCAAGTTAGACTTGCACTCCAAAAAGCAAAAGGTTTATTGTAAGCCAAACATCAACAAATCATACAACGTTTCGAGGGTAACACCCCCTTCATCCTGATGAATTTCCAATTATGGAGGTGTGTGATGGGTCTCCCTCCCCTCTCCATAGAACAGAACATGATGCTCAATGGTGGAGGACTGTGATGGGTCATCCAGATGCCCCTTTCCCCTCTCCATTGAACAGAACTGGTGCTCAATGATGGTCATGCTGTATAATGACAGGGGTTCTGAGCACATACCTGTTGCAGCCTGAAGACCCATCACTGCACTAGATATCATTTACCAAAAGATAATTAATGATAAAGGATCTTCCACACACATTACATCGGTATTAGGATGAGTATTTGATAGCACATGTAGCTTTATAAAGAGGGGAGATTGATACAGAGTAGAGATGGACACAAAATCGAACTTTGAGCCCAACTTTATGAGTTCAGACAAACTCAAACTATTCAAATTAGTTCATACTCAAACTAGTTAGATTTTCTGGACTCGCAGGATTTTTCGAAAATCCTTGAACGTTCAAGAAATCTTGAATGTTCAAGGATTTTCGAACGTTTGGTAAAACTTGAATGATGAAAATCTGAAAATCCCGAATGGCCGGGGATTCCTGAAATCAGCAGCTTGAGGATTGGCGAACATCTGTCAATCCCATGGACCTGCACTCTGGGAGTGACCAAGTTTATGGAACCTGCTGATCTGAGGTTGTGAGGTGTGGTGCAGCTTCAGCAAGTCCTTCATGTTTCCAGAGCACAGATTGTGCAGTGATTTGAAAGTTAACAGTCCAATCTTGGGAAAAAAAATGGATCCTGATACCTATAACTACAACAACAAATAACCTTTATAAAGCGCTTTTCTCCCATAGGACTCAAAGCGCTGTAAACATTTTTGGCACACTCTGGGAGTGACCTAGTTTATGGAACCTGCTGATCTGAGGTTGTGAGGTGTGGTGCAGCTTCAGCAAGTCCTTCATGTATCCAGAGCCCAGATTGTGCAGTGATTTGAAAGTTAACAGTCCAATCTTGAAGAGTATTCTCCATTGTACTGGTAGCCAGTGCAGTGAGCGAAGGATGGTTGTAATTTGACAGTGGCAAGGCTGGTTTGTTAGCAGTCTGGCAGCAGCATTCTGCACTAATTGTCGGTGGTGCAGGTCTTTTTGTGGGAGACCTACATAAAGGGCATTGCAGTAGTTCAGCCATGATGTGATGAAGGCGTGAACTAGGGTTGGAAGATCCTCTCGGGGGATCAGATGTTTGATTTTTGCAATGTTCTTCAGATGAAATAGGCAGATTTGACTACAGCTGAAATCTGGTTTCTGAAGCTAAATTCCCCATCGATTAGCACACCGAGGCTGCACACAAGGTCGGAGTTGTTTATGTCTGAAATCCCAATCCTGATTGGTGTTGATTAAGGGTAGGGCTGTTTTTGTGCCAAGCGCTGGCTTTTGTCAACAAGGTCTTCAGTTTTGTCAGCATTCAGTTTCAACCAGTTGTTCATCCACGCCTGTAGCTCAGTTAAGCAGGAATTTATTTTTGGGGTGGGGTCTGTTCCACCAGGTTTGCAAGAAAGGTATAACTGCGTGTCATCAGCTACTAGCTAAAAGAGATGTAAGTAGCCTCTCTCTGGCCCCACAGCAGTAATCCATTATATATAGAATAAAATCGTTATCTTATAGCTAGATAGATTCATCAAATCCCATATATGCTGACATGAACCTTCTGCAGTGTCTGATCACAATGTGAAGTAAGTTTTTATATGCTTTCGCTTATCTAATACAAGCTAAAATAGTCCGTGATTAAAAAAATAACAGCTATCATTGTGGTTGGTCAGAGAGAGTTAGAGAGGCGGGATCTACGAAGTCAACCCATGCTGTATGTCATCGCTCGAAGTTTCCGTTTTGGCAGGACTTATTGGCAATTTTGAGTATATAATAATAGTAAATATAAATAAATTATATATATATATATATATATATATATATATACAACTTGGAGATGGTATGGTAAAATACATTAACGGGTCACATAAAATCTGGGGCATTGTGTCACCAATAGAACATTTCAGAGGACACGAGGACATCCCTTAAGACTTGAAGAAAAAAGGTTTAGGCTTCAAGCTCGGAAAGGGTTTTTTCATGTGAGAACAGTAAGGCTATGGAACTGTCTTCCAGTGGCACGTTGTAATGGCAGGTTCATTGGTCAGTTTAAAAAAAAAGCTGGATGAGTTTCTGCCAAACAGGAGAATGTTTGCAAGTTACTGGATACATAAAGTAGAGTTGATCCAGGGAAATTTCCGATTGCCACTGGAGTCAGGAAGGAATTTTTTCCCCCTTCTAAATTTGGTGGGGTTTTTTTTGCCTTCTCTGGATCAACAGTTAGGCAGAAATGAATATTGCTAGAGGGTTGACTGGATGGACGTATGCTTTATCAACCTCAAATTTATATCTAAGAAACAGTCCCACGAAACATGGAAATTCCCCCCATAAACTATATTTTTTGGGATATCTACACACCTTCAGCTACGTTACGGTTGCAACAGCTTTATCATACATGATGGAGAATTCCAGAGAAGCCCAGCGATCCAAAAAAGAATCTTCGCTGTTTTACGAGATTTGTGGTTGATGATGAGATAAAATAAATAAGATGATTCAAAGTTTGAAGGTTGAAAATCAAGTAGTAGAAAATGGGTAATGATTTGGATATGAATCTACCTTAAACCGCACTTGACAAGCAAAAAAACTCACTAAATAGCAATCTCCCACATGTCCCTGGAATCAAACGTTGTTGCTGCATTTGCGGGGTGAATATTTCTCATTAAACAAGAGATGAGGCCACCAACTGATCAAGTGGGGACGTCATTTTAGAAGTGACAGTTATACAAGAAAAATTTAAATTAAAAGCCACAAACCCACCCCCACACACACACTCTCCCCGTCTTTTAGTGGTATATTTATGTGAATCGGTTAGTGTTGGGAGGTCAACACCGTTTTTTGCACACTTTACGGAATACTAAAAATCAATACGGTCTGTATTTGGTACTCTACAAAATTCCTTCTAAAAAAATAGGACTTAGTTTCCCTGCAAATCGTCTACAATCAAAGTATCCGCGTTTACTTTTACTTTACCGATATCACTGGGGACATGGCGGAGCTAGTTTGGAGAAGACAACTTTTTTTCATAAGTTTTAGTTTTAGGGTTAAAGTAAAAAAAAAACAGAGGTTTGGATCGGCTGTGCCATCACTATACGAATTTTTTTTTAGTGGGATTTCCCCTTTTTTTTCCCCGCATCATCCCAAGATGATAATGAGATATTGTAGGGAATGATACCGACTTGGAATACGGGCATAAGCCCGTTCCATGCGAAATCCGATCAAGAAAATAACTTCCGCCGAAATCATTTTCCAGGAAGTGATTTTTCATTCATTGAAAGATCAAGTAATTAGGTGATCAGAGAGACGTGATCACAAATTTGACCTCTCTGAGTCCCATTTTTTTCTAAGTCTTCGCCTAAGTAGCAAAGATTAAGAAAAAATCCTTTTGTGAATGGAGCTTTGAGTTCCATTCACAAATGATATAGTAAAAAGCTGGCAGCTTGGACAGTTCTTTTACCTATACTTAGGTACTGCAGACATGATCTGATCGGAGATTCAAGCTGAAGTACCTTCAACTAGACCACCCGAGGCAGTCTCCCTACCACTTAAGGGAGACCCGGTATGAAGGAGGAAGTCCCTCCGTGACGTCTCCACGCTGGGTCTCCCTTTCCGCTTCATACCACGGCGGCACCGGCTGCAACAGTATGCGGGACCCGGCTAAAGGTAAGTGTATCTTCCCGATCCCCCCCTCGGATTTAGGATCACACGAGGGGGGACGAGAGGGATAGGGGGGCAGTTGAATGCCTGCCCCCGATCTGGCCAAGCAGGGGGGGAAATTATTTTTTTGCAGCGGGGAAAGCACAGATCGTATTTCAACGATCTGTGGCGTAGTTAAAGAGCATATCTCTGCACAGATCGTGAATATACGACTGTGCCGAGGAAAGGGTTAATTGTATACAAGTACCGCCCTACTATTATTTTCTTGACCTGTATGTGTAGGTGTTTGTTATAGGATGTAATAGGCCATGTTTCTGATGTCCTGTAGACTTTTTTTGAAGTTTGTGTTGATGTCAAGGAACCGATGAGACGCACAATCTTTTTCCGATCATCATTGTATTGCAAAATGAACAGGACAGACCTCACTCAAGCAAGAAAGTCATGGGAATGCCGGAAATAGGAACCACAGGCCAAAAAATATGCTGTACGGCATTGGGTCATTATGACTGACAGGGTGTGTTTAGGGGAGGATTTTTGGGTGCCTGGAATCCCCACTTTCTGCCTGCTCAGTGCAGCTGCTGTTCCCACTTTACTGGGGTCCATGAGCTGTATAATAGATTGTTACGAGACTGTTACGAGACTGTACGTAGACTGTTATGTGCATTGTTCGTAGACTGTTATAATAAGACTGTTACATAGATTTGGCTACGTAGACATGTTGTAGTAGACGGTTAAATAGATGGTTACATAGCTTGTTAATGTTAAGGATGCTAGTTACGTAGCACTGTTATATAGACGTATAATAGACGTGTTAAACGTCTAGATTGTACGTAGACTGTTACGTAGAACTGTACGTGACGATGTTACATAGACCTGTTACATGACTGTTATATAAGAATGTTACATAGATGTACGTAGGACTGTTGTTATATGGTTAATGTTACATAGACTGTTAACATTACATAGATTGTTACATTAGACTGTTACGCTGAGATTGTTACGTAGATTGGTACGTAAATTGTTGCATAGACTAGTCTGACCTTAGACTGTTAACATTAGACTAGTAACATTACATAGCTAGATTTACATAGACTGTTACAAACTGTTACATAGATTGTCACATTATTAATAAGCAAGAAAGCAGCATTCTTTGCTTTGTGAAAAATGTATCCACTCTGACCCTGTGATTGGACAGCAGCATTGAGATACTGGTCATCAATATTAAACCTGCTAGGGTGATTGCGAGACGGGGTTTAGTTACATTACTTAATGTCTCTATTGCACTGTAATAAGCTTAGTGTACAAGGAAGTGCGGCCGGAGATCCTGGTGGTGGTTGTTAGCGCTGACTGATCAACATTGTTTATGAGATATATAATATATCATAGATTATATATATATATAATATATAGTATATATATACATATATTATATTCATCATATACACGGGAGTGATGTTACATTTATTCTTTGTACAGAACAATCATTGATGCTCCCATACATGGTCGATTGGTATGTAAGTTCCCTTGCTGCCAGAGATCTGCGCCGGTAAAGGAAATGTTTCGTTTTGCCCGATAGGCTTCCAATACCTGACTATTCATTTTTTGGAAATCGGTTACAAATGTGGATATATCAGTAAGTAAAACAGAACCTTAGGGCTGGGCACATACACATTTTTGCACTTACACTGGTCACAACAAATATCCTCTGATGGACCCGTACGATCAGCGGTTGGTGATTTACTGCATGTCTATACGTTAAAATCTGTTTTTTCTAAATGGTATCTTTAATCACCGCAAGATTTTTCCGCACGAACAAACGATACACGGAAATATTTCAGTCAGTTGGCAAAAAATCGGCTTATGTTACACAGCCATATATGAATACACTTTCTAACAAAAGTAAGCAACATCTGTATTGGCTAACTGTGATAATAATCATGCGCAAGTTGGCAAGTGGTCTACTGACCACTTAATAGGAGGACCCGGTGAAGGAGGAAGCCTCGTGACGTCACGGGACGTCTTCCCCACCCCCCCCCACCCCCCTCCCTTCCCCCCCCCCTCCCAGCTTCATTCCGTGGGACCGGCTGCACATCGCGGCGACCGGCCTAAAGGTAAGTTGTATCTCACGATCCCCCCTCGGCAATTGAGGCAATCACACGAGGGGGGGATCGAGGGGGAACTAGGGGGCATGAATGCTCGCCCCGATCTGAGCCCTAGCAGCGTGGTGGGAATTTTTTTTTTGCCAGGGGGAAGCCACAGATCGTAGATTCAGATCCTTGCTGGTCATGTTAAAGCATTCTCTGCACAGAATTAGTGAATATACGTCAATTGCAGGAGACAAGGGTTATTGTATACAATTCGCTCTATATTTTTGACCATGTTGGTGTATGTTGTTATAGCGAAGTAATTAGGCATTTTCTGATGTTCCTGTGACTTTTGTTAATGAAGTTGTGTGATGTCCAAGGAACATTGGAACATACTTTTGTGCGATCAAATCTATGTGATTGCAAAAATGAACAGGACAGGCTCACTCAAGCAAGAAAGTCATGGAAGGAATTTGCCGTAAGATAGGAACCCACCAGGCCAAAATATGCTGTAACGGATTGGGCGTACATTATTGTAATGACTGCAGGGGTGTGTTTGAGGGGGGATGGTTTTGGCTGCCTGGGAATCCCTCTTTCTGCCCTGCCCTCAGTTGCAGTCTGCTGTACTCCACTCTACCGTGGTCAGTAGAATGTTAATAGATTCGGTACATTAGATGTTACGCCAGACTGTTACGTAGACGTTATGTAGATATTACGTAGATGTTATAATAGGACGTTACATAGATGCCGTTACGTTAGACTGTTAGGTGACTGTTAAATAGATTGTTATTCGACAAGACTGTTACCGTGATTTTACGTAGACTGTTATATAGGACTGTTAGATAGACGGGTTACATAGACTGTTACATAGATGTAGGTACGTGAGGCACTGTATACGTCGACGGTACGTGGACGTTATGCTTACATAGACTGTTACATAGATCTGTTATAGAAGTGTTACATAAGACTGTACGGCTGTAAGGAAGTTTAATATGAATGTTATACCATAGATTGTATACATGTACATATGTTAATAGATTTACGTAGATGTTAGTGTAACGTAAATTGTTGCAATAAGACTGTACTTAGAACTGTTACATAGACTGTAACATTACATAGATGTTAAATAGAGTTAATAAAACTGTTACACTAAGATATGCTCACATTATTATATTAGCAAGAAGCCAGCATTTCTTTGTTTGAAAAAGGTATCCACTCTGCCGCTGTGATTGACAGCAGCATTGAGATCGTATCAATATTAACCCTGCTAGAGGTGATTGCTGAGACTGGGTTTAGTTACAATTACTTACTGTCTCTATTGCACTGTACTAAGCTTAGTGTACAAGAAGTGGGGAGATCCTGGTGGTGGTTGTTGATAGTGCTGTCAACATGCAATTTATTATATATATATATATATGATCACATTAATATACTATACACAGAGTGATTGTTACATTTATTCTTGTACAGAACAATCATTTGATGTGCCCATACATGGTTCGATGTTGTAAGTTCCTCTGCTGCAGTAGCATTGGCCGGTAAAGGAAATGTTCTGTTTTTGCCCGAAGCTCTCAACTGACAATATTCAGCAAATTTGGTTACAAATGTGGATTTCTCAGTTAAAACAGAACCTTAGGCTGGGCACATACAAATTTTTTGCACTTGGTCACAACAAATATCTTCTATGGACCGCACGATCAGCGGTGGTGATTTACTGACATGTCCTATCGTCTGTTGTCCAATCACCGCAGATTTTCAGCACGACAAAACCGATACACGGAAATATCAGTCAGTTGGGCCAAAAATCGGCTTATGTGTACACAGCCCCTAATGAATACACTTTCTAACAAAAGTAAAGGCAAACATCTGTATTGGCTAACTGTGATAATCAGCAAGTAGAGAATATATATATATATATATATATTATATTGTTCTGTGCTTGTTTGGTGGTGTGACCCATTCAGGAAACCCCCCCCCCTTGAAAATCCTGCGCTTCCCCTAGACTGAATGTCAAATATACCTACAGGGAGATCCAATTTATGTTCTTATCAATAAAAATTATGCTATTTTGCTCCAACCAATCAGATCTTATTTAACATTTTAAAGCTAACATCTGATTGGTTGGGACAAAATAAGCACCATTTTTAATTATAAGAACTTTTATTGAATCTCCTTGCTAATGCCTTAAAGGAGAACTAAACTCAAAATACAAAGGCAGCTACCACAGACTCCATAACGGTACTAGTAAAATCATTATAAAAATTTCTGAGTACTGGCAATCTATGATGTCACGCTGCTTTAGTGTTGCCTCTTCCTGGTGGTCCAGGTACCAAAACTCCTTCTGCACATGCTAACTAGCTACCGTGTGTTTGTTTCCCACTCCCATAATGCTAAGCTGATGTAATAGTTGAACTCAGAGTCCCCACCTGCCGTGTCTCCCAGCCAATCATCAGAGGATAGCAGTGAATATTATTAATTATTAACAGATTTCCGCTCAAACACAGTGGGGGGAAGGAGATAACCCCTTTATATGTATTTAGGAAACAACTTGTTAACCCTTTATATTTGGGTTGCATTTCTGCAAGGCTGTGTCTTTGTAGTGTTTATTTCTGCAATCTACCATTTATATTAGTGTTTGTATTGCTGAAATGTACATTTACGGCACAGCCACACTGCAACTCACCAGAATCGCACACAATTACATGCGTTTGCGATTTGTCCATTGCCATTATGAAAACACATTGTGATTGAACAAAAAATGCATGCGTTACCAAATTGCTGACACATGCGTGAATCGTAATAATAATCTTAATCGTAAGATTGTGGTGCGTTGCTGCATTTTTAATACAATTGGAAAAATTGCAATCGCCTGAAAAACGCGCTTGTGTGGCCTAGTCCTTAGAAGTGTAATGCAAGCTGCATTGATTTCAGTTTAGCCATACAGCATGTATTTAATGCAATGGAACTAGCAATTTCCTGAGGCTGTGGCCACACTTAAGTGCAAGGGAAGACGCACAGTCACAATAATGCTCGATTGTGCTGATCCGTGCATGGGTTGTTGCGCTTCCACAATTGGACCCTAGCAGAGCGCATGCAATACAGACCAAAAATGGTGATCAGATGCACTCCAATAGCACACGAAAATGCATCGCATGTAGTAGGTCTGGTCCCATAGGCTATTACATGCCTGCACTCCCACTAGCACAATAGATCACAAACTGCAATCCAAAACGTACTAGTGGAAGCTAGCCCTAAGTCTGAGGCCACACTGCAATGCACCCAGAATCGCGACACAAAATCGCGAGCGTTATCGCAGCTGCGTTTTTGCCATTTTGCGTTATGGAAACGCTTGCGCAAAGGAAATTGGGAAAATTTTGCGTTCCCGCGATTTCCATTTTAGCGAAAATCGCGGGTGCAATGCGAAAAATGCGATATTGTGGCCTAGCCCTAAGTGTTTGAATATTAAAGGGAAAGGTGGCAACCCCAGTAGAATTGAACTGACCACTACAAGGTACACTAAAAACAAAACAGCTCAGAGCTGCAGGTGCAGCATATTGACTTGAACATGGTCTTAGCACAGCTCTGTGCAATGCATTTTAAAGGAGAATGTTGGAGCCTAGAAGTAGTTTTGGAAGTAGTGTAAAGGCAAAGGCCACCTTTGCCTTTAAAACCCAACCATGTATTAAATATGCATGTTGCAGTGCTAAGTACCATTGCATTAAATACAAGCTATATCAGCCTGCATCATGCTTCTAAAGAAAATACTAACAACCTTTTGGTGTGTAGATATTATCAGGCCTATGTCTTAAAGTTCTTATGCTAAAATCTGATTGGTTGTGGAAAAATTTGCACCATTTTTAACAATAAGTACTTTTAATACATAGGCCTGTATATGTGTTCGGGTCTTAAAGGCAAAGGTGGGAACCTAGTTGGGAGAGTGATTTTCTTTATGCAAAACTTCCCACAGGCAGCCTTTCTGCTGCATTAATTTTATAGAACATGTTTGCGTTCCCTCTAACAGTGCCCCTTTAATTGGCATTCCTCCAATAATTCCTATTAATATGTACATTTATAAAATAACATGGTGCAGAGCTGCAAGTGGCATACCCTCCAACATTCACTTTAATACATACACTTATAGAGCATGGTGCAGTGCTGCAGGTGGAGGATAATATAATGACCCGGGTGTCAGCACAGCTCTGTGCAATGCATTTCTCTGTGTAATGCATTTCTTAGCTTTGTTGTTTTATACAGACAGCTGAATCAAAAACACACTCTTCCTACCCTCCAAAATTCCCTTTAATAAGGTACACTGATGAAAATGCATTGCACAGAGCTGTGCTAAGATCAAGTTCAATTCTCTATCCTCCCCTACAGTTCTGCACATGATGTGTTTCTATAAAACACACTCTTCCTACCCTCCACATTCCCTTAATAAGGTACACTGATAAGAAATGCATTGCACAGAGCTCTGCTTACATCAGGTTCACTTTACTATCCTCCTACAATTCTGCCACCATGTGGTTTCTATAAAAACAAACTTCCTACCCTCAACATTCCCTTTAAGAAGCTGCACTTTCCACTAATATTGCTACAGCTGACAGGGAGAGCTAGAGACCTTCACACTACGGGACATATTATAAAGGTGTGTGGTATCCTTCTTTAGCGATCGCTATGGTGATCGTCAATTTATGATCACTATCGTAAATCTTGTAAATGTATGATAGGGTACGTAAATCTAAGACTGCCTGTAGAATATCATTACGGTAAACAATATATTGCAACACTTAAACAATACTTTGCAGGGTGAAACATACAAAGACACAGGTCTGTAACGGTGAATAGTGCAGGTTTATTGCAAAGCATGCATGCTATATGTTTCGCCACTTGTCCTTCCTCAAGTGCTTGAGTGGGTCTGAAACATGTAGCGCGCATGTTTTGCAATGAACTTGCAATATTCCAAGCTACAGACCTGTGTCTTGTATGTTTCATCTGCAAGTTATTGTTTATATATCAGATTTGGTGGAGTGAAAGCCGTAGGTGAGACATACTTTATTTCAGATCCGGACACACTAGATACCCAGACCTATATACATCACCACTACAAACTGCTACTAGGAAAGTGTTAATCAGCTGCACCACCAATTTGAATATTGATGATTTAATATATTCCTACATCATAGGGGTTAATAGGTGGGAGTGGAAATCACACAGGTGTGAAAATGTAATCAAGGCAAAAGGACTGGCAGGCAAGGGAAAATGTCATCTCCAGAATTGGGGAACAAAAGAACCAAAATGAGCTCATAGAGGTAAAGAAAAGGCCCCTGTCTGGAATCTCCATGCTAAAAAGGAAGTTGAGGCAAGTACTTGTAACTTAAACTTTTTGGGTTAAGTTCTCCTTTAAGAGTGAATTGGAAAAACACATCATCAGTTGTGTCTAAGTTAAAAACACCTCAGCATCTACCTAAAGTATAGACAGTCCATGTAAGAAGCTAAATAGCAAGAAACATATAACACGCGAAAACATGAATTCTTACCACTGATAATCTGGTAAATATAATGCAGAGAAGAGCACAGACAAAGCTCAGTGTTTTCATGGTGCGTTCAATCTCTCTCTCTTCACACTGCAATGTTTTTTTGAATTTAAATTTTAACCACAACTCACACATTGGGAAAGGTTTGCTGACGATTGCATCTTTAGTATTTACCAGAACAGGAATTCTGCGATAGAAATCTGAAAAAATAGATTTTCTGAATAATCCTGTTTTGGTATCTTAAGGTGGCCATACATTAGAGTGATTTATGTACAATCCAACATACAATCCAACATTCCATTGGTTGGCTGAAAAATGGTCCATTTTCCCGATCTTATTCTGTGACATTAGATCATAAAATCGATCGTAATTACGATTGGGAAAGTCGGGTTCGAAGTTGTTTGCTAAAATGATTGTAGAGTTTTCTGAAGTTCCGATTAAATGTTAATGTAATGTAACCTCACAATAGACGACATTCGACATTAACCACTAAAACTAACTGAATGTCGAACAATATGTATGGTACATTTACATACAATTAACATTGTACATCTGTCTATCAAAGTATCGGTCGGTTTAAGATCGTAATTACAATAACCTTTGTAGTGTATGGCCACCTTTAGAGATATACTTTATTTCCCTTTGTATTCATTACTGTTACTGAGTTTTCTCTTCCCTCATATAAATACTTTTATAAGGTACTTGAATTGGCAATAAATCCAAGAAAACAAATCAAATGCCCAATAAACATTTAACATTGTGTTCAAAACCCCGAACCATTTTTAGAAAGAGAGAAATCGGGGTAAATGAATCATTTTCAGATTTGAGGTTGATCCTTTTTTTGAAAATTGTATGCATATTGTGCAATAAAATGATGAGTCTGCAGTTTCTGGTTGCTTCATAAAAGATTACTTTAAAGGGAGATTCTCAAATTAAAGGAGAACTAAACTTCATTTTTTAAAAATCCAAATGTGAAAGCTTTACTCCCCAAACACCTAATACATTGGAAGTTCTTCTCTAATAGGTTGCATTATGTATACATAAGAAGAAGATGCTACAACTAAGAAGACTTTCATGTTGTTGCCAGCACAATTTGCAGCCCATTTAGTCTTCTCTAGAGCCTTGTGAGCGTGTGCACCTATTGGCCACACCCCTTGACCCCACTATTCATGGTTCTATGCACATATTTCTAAATAGATGTCTGCAAACCAATATAAAAGTCCTTGGTAAAACTCTAAAATCTGATTTTTACCATGCAGTTTTTTGCTAGCCTGCTTGCATTTCAGACAAAGGATTGGAACAATACAAAATAGTCAGTGATTTTACTGCCTCTCTTTTTTTTTCTTATCTGTTCCTAGCAAAAGATAAAGTTTTTAAATGTAGCTGGTGTCATTGCTGTAAAGCAGTCTAAACCAGTGGTTCTCAAACTTTTCCAGATCGAGGCCACACTTGGCAATGCATTTTTTTCCTGAGGCACACTTCTTTTCTTAATGTTGACCTTTAAAATGTAAATTATACTGGTAAAAATATTTCCACAACCAAAATTCTGAGGCACACCATAGGGCCCCAGCACACCTCTGAGGGGAACCCTGGTTTAGGAAACGCTTTATTCCTCTAAAGTATAAAAAGATTCCCAGAGAATTTGCAACACTCGCAGAAGCAGTGAAATGCGATTGATTGTTAATTAATTGATATCCCTCTCTTATTGGTAGCTCCTAAAAACGTAATGCAATCTTCTATGAACGATATTTTTTTTTTTGAAACTCAATTTTAGAAACTTATCCAGCTCTCCCTTGTTAGCCAATGAATCTGCTATTACAGAATCTGCATGAAGACATTAGTCGCTGGTAAACGCTTAAACATCTCCTTATTTCAGGCGACGGACTGATATACAGAAATAACGGTCGGCCGGCTGGAATATCTGCTTGTGTGTAAATAGCCTAAAGGTCGTAATTTCTAAACAATGCACCAGAGAGTTTATTATTCAGCCCAGTAACAAGAACAGAATCAGTAATATGATATGTATATATAGCTTTATTAATATTCATGACAGCACTATACAATATTACAATACATAAAACAAGCTATGTAACACATATTAGAAAATTGTAGAATGTTTGTGTACAAATGGATAAAGAGAAGTCCATATGCACACTAACCCCAGGCGGATGCAAAAAAGTCCAATTCCCTACTTCAAAGGGAACGAAATACTAGAGAAAACCAGGAGACTTGCACTCCAAAAAGCAAAAGGTTTATTGGAAGCCAAACATCACACAAATCATACAACGTTTCGAGGGTAACACCCCTTCATCCTGATGAATTCCATTATGGAGGTGTGTGATGGGTCTCCCTCCCTCTCCATAGAACAGAACATGATGCTCAATGGTGGAGGACTGTGATGGGTCATCCAGATGCCCCTTTCCCCTCTCATTGAACAGAACTGGTGCTCAATGATGGTCATGCTGTATAATGACAGGGGTTCTGAGCACATACCGTTGCAGCCGAAGACCCATCACGCACTAGATATCATTTACCAAAAGATAATTAATGATAAAGGATCTTCCACACACATTACATCGGTATAGGATGGTGATTGATAGCACATGTAGCTTTATAAAGGGGGAGATTGATACAGAGTAGAGATGGACACAAAATCGAACTTTGAGCCCAACTTATGAGTTCAGACAAACTCAACTATTCAAATTAGTTCATACTAAACTAGTTAGATTTCTGGACTCGCAGGATTTTCGAAAATCCTTGAACGTTCAAGAAATCTTGATGTTCAAGGATTTTCGAACGTTGGTAAACTGATGATGAAATCTGAAAATCGAATCGATTCTGAAATAGCAGCTTAGATGGGACATTGCAATCCATGGACTGCACTTGAGCATTTATGGACTGCTGATCTAGGTTGATTTGCGTCAGAAATGAGCCGTGTGCAATTGGACGATGGATCCTGAATCCTAACTAACTGTCTCCCATGGTAGCTGACATGCACTTGGGAGTGACCAGTTTATGGAACCTGCTGATCTGAGGTTGTGAGGTGTGGTGCAGCTTCAGCAAGTCCTTCATGTTCCAGAGCACAGATTGTGCAGTGATTTGAAAGTAACACCAATCTAGTCATCTGAGAGTATTCTCCATTGTACTGGTAGCCAGTGCAGTGAGCGAAGGATGGTTGTAATTTGACAGTGGCAAGGCTGGTTTGTTAGCAGTCTGGCAGCAGCATTCTGCACTAATGTAAGCGGTGCAGGTTTTTTTGTGGGAGACCTACATAAAGGGCATTGCAGTAGTTCAGCCATGATGTGATGAAGGCGTGAACTAGGGTTGGAAGATCCTCTGGGGGATCAGATGTTTGATTTGCAATGTTCTTCAGATGAAATAGGCAGATTTGACTACAGCCGAATTCTGGTTTCTGAAGCTAAATTCCCATCGATTAGCACACCGAGGCTGCACACAAGGTCGGAGGTGTTTATGTCTGAAATCCCAATCCTGATTGGTGTGTTGATTAAGGGTAGGGCTGTTTTTGTGCCAAGCGATGGCTTTTGTCAACAAGGACCTCAGTTTTGTCAGCATTCAGTTTCAACCAGTTGTTCATCCACGCCTGTAGCTCAGTTAAGCATATCAGCATAGGGACGTCATACCATGTTTTTGGATAATTGTACCAAGTGGCACCAAGAAAAGGGGATAGGATTGATCCTTGTGGTACTCCAACTTTTAGAGGTGCAGGGTTGGCATGACAGGCCAAGGGATACTCTCTGTGTCTTTAGGTAGGTATGATCTGAAACACTTGAGGACTAAGCCATTGATGCCACAGTACTCCTGTCTATTGAGCAAAATTTCATGGTCAAACTGATATCAAAAAGCTGCTGAGAGATCCAACAGGATTAGGATGGAGTATTCCCCTCTGTCAGTTGCCATGAGCAGGGCTGTTTATAGCTGTGGTGTTTCTTAAAGCCAAATTGTAGACGGCCCAGGATGTTGTTTGCTGAGAGTCTGGCTTTAGTTGCAGATAGACAGCCTTTTCAATAACTTTACCTAAGGAGGTTGGAGACAGGTCTGTAGCTGCTCATGCATCTGGATCCATGGAATGTTTTTAAGAAGGGGCTTGATGATTCCTTCTTTTAGAGAGGTGAGGAAACCTCCCTGCTTGCAGAGAGCAATTTACTATTTTGTATGTGGTTCAAGCAGGTCAGGGCATTGCAGCATATACTTCGTTGGTCCAGGGTCCAAGTCGCAGTGTCTGGCGGAGGTGTCAGAGGATGTCTGAGATCTCTCCCTTATTAATGCCTTTAAAATCAGTCCAGGGTGTTAGGTTGTTCTTGCAACAGGCGTATACAGGCGTATAAGTCAGGTGCTGTGGAGTGAATGAGAGACCTTATAGAGGACACTTGTCAGAAAAGTAGCAAATTTCTCATATAGCTCCTTTGAGGGATTTATACTGGGGTTTTGGCAGGATGGGTTACAGATGCTATCAACTGTGCGAAATAATTGGGCTGGCCTGTTGGCGGCCTTTGCGATCTATTGTGATAGGTAGGAGGATTTTTTCTTTCATTTTGGTAGCTTCCCAGGTAGGAGACAAGGATGTGTTTGTCTTCTGAATTCTGAGATTTGCGCCATTTTCTTTCTAGTCTGCTCACATATTTTTTTAAGTCCTTTAGTGAGCTATGAAACCACCGTGCATGGTAAAGTGTTGTAGACTGTTTGATGCGTACTGGAGCAAGGACGTTGAAAGCAGAGGACACAGCATGGTTGTAGGTTGAGACCATGTAGTCCAGGTCTGAGAAATGACTTGTCAGTCTGTCGAAATTGAGGATATTCTGAATGTGCTGGGGTGAGATATCTTTTAAAGAGCGGTATTTTGTTAGTTATTTTCCTCTGTGTTCCCGCAGCTCAAACCGGCACTTATAAGTGACTATGCGGCACTAAGAAGTGCCCTTGTGGCCCTAACAAGGACCTTTTGGGGCTTAAGGGGTCCCAGAGCTCGAACCGGGACCCCCCCTTCCCAGCACTTGTAAGTGCCTTTACGGCACTAAAAAGTGCCCTTGTGGCCCTGAGAAGGTCCCTTTGGGGCTTAAGGGGTCCCGCAGCTCGAACCGGGACCCCCCTTCTCCGGCATTTCTAAGTGCCCTTGCGGCACTGACAATTGCCTTTGTGGGGGTCCTGCAGCTTGAACCAGGACCCCCCTGGTCCTACGGTGATGTCGCCAACACCGGGCGATGTCACTGCGGCAGCCAGGGTTGCCGACCTCTTGAACCAAAGTCTTTTTTCTTCTGCCATCAGCTGCAATGACTTCTGAGCTCCGCGCATACGTACACGCGACTTCCAGCTCTCCTGATTGCTTTTTTTATTTGCAAGTGCATCTCTCCTTTAAATGATGACAAAATGTTACAATTGTGTACATTGCCCACAGGTCATCGTAGGCGATTCATTCATTAATCCAATTACAAAAGAAAAAATAAACATTGAGGGGTCATATACATGTAATACCAATTTTGCCATATAGACTCTTTTATGTCCATGTGGACTAATATATATAGGTGAAACAACTCAAAAAGTTAAATCCCGCATCTCCCAACATAAACCATCTATTTCACTGAGACACACCCACTTACCCGTCCCCATTTTATAGACGTAAGACACAATGCAAGTGAACTTAAATTTACAGTATTAGATTCAGTAATTACACCTCTAAGAGGTGGTAATAGGCAATTGGAGCTCAAAAAGAGAGAAGTCAGATGGATAAAGTGCCTGAGGACGCTGGCTCCATCTGGCTTGAATTGTGACTACGATCTATATCATTTTTATAGTCACAGATTTTTTTACTGTGGACCATGGTTAGGTTTATGAGGTCGGGAAAACTAAAACTATATCTAAGTAAATGCCGTATGTAATATATTTTCTAATGGATCTATATGTAACTGTATGTATCAGAAACTATATATGTTAAAATGTTAAAAGAAAATGTGAAATTTCCATGTTGACCACCAGGTGTAATGATGTAATTTCCTGTGATGTTATTTAAACAGAGGATTATGAGAGGGAAATTACCTATACAGATTGCTCAGGGGCTTGAGAAAGGGTAGAATACCCAAAAGGTCGCAATATAAAACCTGAGCTGTTATGTTATAAATAATAAAAGCATCAAGAAAAGATAATATGAGTGCTGCTTGAGTTTGAACTGTTTATATACAATATGAGGTGAAAAGGCACCTCTACTATACAGGCTTTGCACCTACTTTCTTGAAGAGAGACAAATCGGAGTGCTGCTGCATCTATATTGTTTGTATATATGTATATATATATATATATATATATATATACACACACACACACACACACAAACGTATGCTCTTAGGACCCGCACTCATGCTGTATAAGCCAATTGCCCTGGTGCTTCACAAACATTTATAAACAACTATCAGGACAACAACTAACTGAGGACGGCGTAAGTTTCACCGAAACGCGTAGATGTTCTTATAGTAAACTGTTACACGGATACAAGTCCCACGAGTACTTTCTTGATAGTTGTTTATATATACGGATACCGTATATACTCGAGTATAAGCCGAGGTTTTTAGGTTTAAAAATCCACCTAAAAACCTTGCCTTGGCTTATACTCAAGTCAAGAGAACACTTACCTTAATTCCAGATGCAGCCGCGAGTCAGGAAGGAAAGCCGCAGTTCCCAGTAGTTCTTCGAGGGTGCGCGATGATGTCATCGCGCACGCTGCGGGATGATGTCATCGCGCAGCCGCAAAGCAGTACTGGGAACTGCGGCTCTGCACAGAGCGAGCGGCCGAGGCGGAGAGAATGAAGACTGGAGAGATGAAGACTGAAGACTGGCCAGGTACGGTAAGTGAACTGGGGGGGGCTTTAGGGTGGGGGACAGTATGCCATACAGTACACCCAATACCTTTCTACTAAGGTGCAACTCCCAGCAACGAAGCATGCTGGGAGTTGTAGTTTCCAAACATCTACAGTGGAAAGGTATTAGGGTTACTGTATGGGATTACTGTACATTTAAAGGGCAACTATCTTCCTCGGCTTATACTCGAGCAATCAGGGTTACTGATTTTGGAGGCAAAAATGGTACCTCGGTTAACGTCGGCTTATACTCGAGTATATACGGTATATCCAATTATTCTTAATATTTATATATATTCAATAGCCATTTGATATTTTGAATCTTTATTTTATCATACTTGAATTCACTGTACAAGATGTAATGTTTAGTCATTTGAATATTAGGTTTTATTTTAACATACAGTATTGTTTTTGAGATATATTCTTGATGTGTATGTTTCCCAGCAATTTGCACTTTTACTGCCTGTTTAAAGATGTTTAACTGCTGTTGCTTCTATATCACTTAGACATGCAGAATTCAGTGCTGTAACTCCACGGGGAGGGCCCGCCACAAGCCCACAATCTTCTGTCTAAAAACATTTGATCGCGTGTATGAAGGAAACATACACGCCATCAGCTGTTTAAAAGACCGGACCCAAACTTCCAGAAGAAAACCCAAAGTTTTGGTCCGGTCTTTTAAACAGCTGATTGCATGTACTGTATGTTTCATTCATATGCACGATCAGCTGTTTAAAAACAGCTTATCGTAAAATGGGGTGAGTCAGGGACCCAGCCTCTAATCTAGCGGTGGGGTCTGGGCCCCTGCAGTTACGCCCCTGGTCCAATTGACTTACAGTCCTAAGGGGTTAAGCTCTTTAAGAACACACCCCTTTTAAGGTATGGTGGTGGGTGTAACTGACTCTACCTCTGATGAAGTGACTGTGATAGTCACAAAACTTGTCAGGGTCTGCTGCTTGTTTTCTCATCCCCCTCTGGTGCCTCTTTCCTCCGCCGTGCTGCCAGCCCTCTGCTTGCGAGAAAATGCAAGCAGAGGGGCGGGACCGCCAGTCGCGTCTGTGATTGGCTGAGCGGCAGCCAATCAGGGTCGCGGCTGCCGGTCATTCAGTGCGGCGAAGGAAAGAGGGGAGGTAAGTAATGTTTGGGGCACTTTGTAATAAAATAAACATAGCGGTTGGGGCTGGGGGACAGGGGAATTATTATAGCAAGAGGGGTTTTACACTAGGGGGAAGGAATCCTAATCGGGAGGGGGAGAAGGGCTGCAGTATGCATGCCAAACTTCTCCCAGAGGCCAGGTAGGAGGCAGAGTCCTATATGGACTCTGCTATCTTCCTGGTGGGCAGTTTTTGGGACCTTGGGGGGGGGACGACTACAGGAGAACCAGATGGAGCTGGGATGTGAGGTAAGGATTAAACTACACTACACAATGGGGCCAGTAGGGGGGGATTATAGTTTTGGGGGTGGACATGCCCTTTAACATCCCTTAAGAAAATATCTCAATTCTGTTTGCGGATAAGGAAGGTTGCGTGGTGGTACTCAGAACCTCGGACTCCTACGGTGACCACACTCCTGGCTGATAACACGTTCTACAAGCAAAAACATGGATGTGCTATGGGATCTCCAGTTTTACCCAAACCTTTACATGGACTACCGTATATACTCGAGTATAAGCCGAGGTTTTTAGGTTTAAAAATTAACCTAAAAACCTTGCCTTGGCTTATACTTGAGTCAAGAGAAAACGTACCTTAATTCCAGATGCAGCCGCGAGTCAGGAAGGAAAGCCGGCAGTTCCCAGTAGTTCTTCGCGGGTGCGCGATGATGTCATCACGCACGCTGGCGGGATGACGTCATCGCGCAGCCGCGAAGCAGTACTGGGAACTGCCGGCTCTGCACAGAGCGAGCGGCAGCCGGCGGAGAGATGAAGACTGGAGAGATGAAGACTGAAGACTGGCCAGGTACGGTAAGTGAACTGGGAGGGCTCTAGGGTGGGGGACAGTATGCCATACAGTAACACCCAATACCTTTCTACTATAGGTGCAACTCCCAGCAACGAAAGCATGCTGGGAGTTGTAGTTTCCAAACATCTACAGTGGAAAGGTATTAGGGTTACTGTATGGGATTACTGTACATTTAAAGGGCAACTATCTACCCTCGGCTTATACTCGAGTCAATCATGGGTTACTGATTTTGGAGGCAAAAATGGGTACCTCGGCTTATACTCGAGTATATACGGTAAGTGGAAACACAGGCTCTTAATAGCTTCAAGAGTATTGCAGGCAGCCAGATATGTGGATGACACCTGGGTTACAATCCACCATAAAGTACAAGCCTTTAGAGAACACATCAATGCTGTGGACCAAAACGCTGGACTACTTGGACTGCTTGGTAGAAGTCAGGGAAAATGATAAACTGAAAGTAGAGGTTTTTTAAAAAAACAACCCACACAGACCAGAATTTAATGTTTGACTCCCACCACCCTTACAAGCTATTTGTCATCAGAACCCTACAACACCCAGCAGAGAACATCCACACTAGCACAGAGGAGAGGACTAAGGAAATAAAACACCTTAGAACATGAGGATATGCAGATTGTTAAAATTGGAAGAAGGAAAGTAAAGAACACAAATACCACCAGTGAAGGGGCGAAACAAGATAGGAAAGAACATGGTCATCCCATATGTAAGGGGGGTTTCAGGGAAATTAAGAAGAATTTTTAAAAGACACTGTATCCCTGTCTGCTTTAAACCCAGCAACACATTGAGGCAGCAATTGATGCATCCAAAAGACTCAATATTTAAACACAAGAAGAGCGACGTTATATACGCAGTGCAATAAAGAGTGCTCTGATTTGTATGTAGGGGAGACGAAGCACCAACTGCATCAACCTATGGCCCAGCACAGCAGAGCCAATTTCTTGGGTCAGGACTCAGCAGTGTGCATCTTAAGGGAAAAGGACATATGTATGAAGATTGTAATGTCAACATCTTGGCCAAGCAGAACAAAAAGAGAAACCAGGATGCTAATCGGGTGAACAGGGGATAAAAGGGGTAGAACACCTATAGTTTATGCAGAAACAAAGCAATACAATGTTTTGGGGGGACGTATCCACCACGTTTTGCTTTGTGTCTTACGATTGACGCTTTGGAATGGTGTTTAAAAGGCACAGCACCGGAGAAAACTAGCAGGAGTACGAGTGTGCCTATCCATTACTGTTTGTAACATCTTGGCCAAGAACAGGATTATTCAAAACAGTTGTCAAGTTGTTAAGGCAATTTTATGTTAAATTAAAGAAATCTAGCCTATATAGAGGTGGTGTGTGTATATATGTGAAGGGGGGGCACACTATTTGTCTGCAATGTCCAATGCTGTTTTGGCTCCTTACCCTGAACAGTTTTAGTAACAGCTCTTCGCTTTAATGGAATCGCCACCTTGCAGTTATATGCTGATTGGGACATATAGGGTATTTAATGCCAGATTCTTGTACATGTCATTCTGTATTGAGAAAGCCAGTCGGATAACTAGCAAAACATATTCGAGAACTAAACTTCCAGTTAATTATTATTATTGTAGATTTATATAGTGCCAACATCTTCCGTGGCACTTTACAGTTGCATTAATATAAATAAGGAAAATGTTACATGCAAGGGTAGTGCAAGTAATACAAAGTGCAAATAAATCAAGTGCTGGTCCAGCAGCATTCAGTGTGGTAAGTTACAGCATTACCGTGGTACAATAGGAAGGAGGGCCCTTCCCAAAAGACTTCAGTCTAGAGGAGATGGGGATGAAACATAAGGTGAAGCAGATCAGTAGCTGTAACCAAGTTGGCAGTGGATTATAACTAGTGGGTCAATGATTGGTCAGTAAGAGGGGTAGTAGTGTCCAGGTCCAGATTGTAACCTTGCCTGAAGAGGTGAGTTTTGAGGTTGCGTTTTAGGATACGAAGTGATGGCGAGTGATGTATAAAGCGAGGAAGGGAGTTCCAGAGCAGAGGGGCAGCACGAAAAGTCCTGAATAAAAGGTGATAAGAGTGTATATTTGTGGTATTTATTTAGATTAACTGCTAATGATCTTCTCCTCTCATCTGTAGTTAGCACAGCTGGTCCACAAGTCTGTTGGTTGCCCTTTATCTTGTGCTTTGCGCTGGAATCTACACTTACTAACCTTCTATAACCTTACTAATTAGTACGTGCTTTTAATTTAGCAAGGAATTGGGTATATAACTGCCTCACAGTTGGGCATTATTAAATTTTTATTTCTTGCAGATTTAATAACCCATTTTCTTGCTTCAAAATGGAAATGATTAAAAGAAAATGTAATATCCAAACAGTCTTCATAATGATTTGTCCACTTTAAGTACAGGTTAATTTTTATCTATCTATAATGGCAGCTCCATTTATAAATTAATAAACATAGAAATAAGTAATATAAGATTTCCATTATTTCCGAGTACTGGGGAGAAGCAGAAATGAGCACTAATCACTAATGCACTTATCACTTTGTGACAGTTACTGCATCAAGGGAGCCAGGGAAGGGAATTTGTGCCCAGGTTAATGCTTTACAGTAATGCCTGTTCTAACCTAACATTGTAATGGGTTTTTGCGCTTATTTGGGAAATACAAGAAAACAAAAAAAGCTGGGCACACCAGAAAAATAACTAATTTAATAAACTAATACATTGGTTGGGTTTTTTTTTTTAAAGTCTGGTGTGCCCAGCTTTTTCCAATTTCTTGTATGTATACTGTTGGCTACAGACCTGGAAGCACCCAGCAAGTACTTTTTGTAAATATCAAGTTTACGGGTGCAAGATCTCTCCTTTGTCTATGTATTTGGGAAATACTGCTCATTACTGCATCTTCCCTACTGTGTCTTACACACGTTTTTGTTTATACATCTGTGTTTTTAGTAGGGGCACTGTGCTTGTGACTTGGTGATATGGCATAACTGTGCTAAATCTATTTAGTCGTGCTTAGATGAAACTGAGGTCTGTTCCCCAGTGTTGCTACAGTAATAAGTTAATATTTGGGGTGAAGTGAGAACATAAAACAATGACTAGATGCACTACCATAATTATAAAAATGGAGTGTGGCCTGTGAAATTAGGCAGTGCTAGGGAATTACTAAATTCCATATGTACACAAGTAGTGAAAAAGATTCCCAAAGAATCCCTATAAGCATACATACACTTGTTATCCAAATTGAAAAAGCGATTTATTGGCACAGAACAGTAAAAGAACACCCTCCACCCAAAGTACCAATGCCCCCCTCCCCCCAATAATATACAAATGTCCCTAAAGCTGGGTGTCCCCAGCTAAATAGAATAAATATGTAAAGGTCTCTTGTAAAGTGGCTTGTAATAAAGTGCTGACATGAATAAAGTGGCTGCGTGCTGAAGGCCATAAAAGTCTAGGCATTACATAGTTCCATCCATATTACACCAATGTGCACGAATAAAAGTTATATCCAAGGCAAGGATGGCAATATCACTTCAGCTATTCTGCAGATATCCAATGGAAACATAAATACAACATGGACGCTGGACTGTCATACATATGGCTTACCCAGGACTTGGAACGGATTTAGATTGACTTACTTCCCCTGAGGTTACTCATCCTGCCATGGGCTTACTGCTTTGGTTTTTACGATTGTCGAGCCTCAGTCCGTACTTCAGTCCCGTCCCTCCTGCGCCAATCAGTGCTGTTTCCAAACTTACAGTAAACACATTCTGCACTTTTTCTGGCCACTGCTACAGATGCGTGTTTCACTTCCCTGTACCTTTCCCGCAAGCTTCATCAGTGTCTCACGAGAGTCCAGATAGAGACTGTCATTTATCAGACAAACTGGGATTAAGTGACTGGGAGGTTTCTTTTAATAAATCGTTTTTGCACTGTAAGGCAAAAGATTTGTTTTAATTTGAATTTTTCCTTCTTTCCCTAGTGATAAATAAAGATAAAAACAAAAACATATTTTGATCATAGGGATGTTGTTTATGATGTCTTTCTCCTGGTTTTGTTATAATTTATGATTTTTGTTTTAAACAGAATCCTCCCAAAAAAAGGAAGTTAGAAAAGCCGCGCAAACCCATGGTGTTCACAGTGCTTGAATCTACCATCAAATTGCTTATCACCAAATTGCCTAGCAGTTCTGAGATCCCAGAGAGCATTGCAGTGATAACAGATTTCTTAAAGAAAATACTTATAGATTTAAAGGTAATTTATGGCTAGATTTGCACTTTAACTGATTTCCTAAATATAAGTTTAAAAAGCGAGTCAAAGTCTCTTCCTTTGTTCATCCAGAAATGAATTGTGCTAAAAGATGATCCAGTTGGATTCTGTTAACGAGAGCAAACTGCAAGCACCAAAAATATCTTATATGGCCTCACCAACCCTAATTCGGGAGCAGGGACAAAAATGTAAATAAAATGATTGAAAACAAATATAGACAGGACAAATAACACTATAACAAGAGATGTACAAGACAGCTACACCAATCCTCTTTTTTATAGATTTGGCCAAATTAGAGACATCCAAAAATTGTCCACAGCCTATATAATTATTATTTTGGATTTATATAGCGCCAACATTTTCCGTAGCGCTTTACAATTACATGTATACATTCACATCAGGCCCTGCCCCAAAGAGCTTACAATCAAAGCACATTTATTTGACACACATCAGTACACCTATCAGTAAGTCTTTATGATTGTGGGGGAAACCGGAGGAAACCCATGCAAGCACAGGGAGAACATACAAACTCCTTGCAGATGTGTCCAAGGGTGGATTTGAACTCAGAACCTCAGTGCTGCAAAGCATCAGTGCGAACCACTGAGCTTCCGTGTTGCCCATATAATGTAACTGGATATCAAGGTTTTGCTTCTGTCTGGTAAAATTTAGTCGATTTTAAAGAAAAAGTGATCATGGGTGATAAATTGAAGGGTTTATAAAGAACTTCAATATCAGATGCTACATTTGCCAGTAGAGTTTTCTGACCTTGTCTGTTTATACCTTTAGATCCAGACTGAATATAAAGACAGATAATGTGTTTTTCACACATAAGTGGCCTTTGTTAAAAAAAGCAAAGTCATAGCATCATGAGCTGCATCACAAGACCTGGCTTTAGAAAAGATTGATAGGGTGTGGGGATTTTTACACAGCTCATTGTGTGCCTGTCACAGACTCAGTCAGGGCAGACAAGGAAGTGTAACTTTACAAGGCTATTTGAGTTTTCTAACAAGGATGCACAGCAGCCAACTAAATATAATCTACACAAGAGTAAAATCTAAAAAATGAAATTTTTAGCTTGACACGAATGATGAACTTTATGCAGATATTTTGTTGAGAGATAATTCTATATTGTTTAATTTCCAACAGGTTCAGCATAAAATTGTCCCCTGTGGCAAGGAAGAAGAGAGCCTTTTTCTTACAGCAGTTGAGAATTCCTGGGTTCATATCCGAAGAAAGAAAAGGGAACGAACAAGGCAACTCAGAGAATTACCCCGTGCCCCTGATGATTTCCTGCAGCTTAACAAACAGGAAAGTCCACTGCAAACAGAGGTATCTAAAGAAGATCAGATCTCTAATGATCCACCAGCTCCTAATGAGAGTGCACCTGTTACCCTTGGTGTTAGTGGCATGACTTTAGCATCATTCAATCCAGATAGCAGTGCTCCTGCATCTCCTATTCATTCTGCAACTATAGCAGAAGAAAACATGTCTTCTAAACCAGAGGAAGCCCAATGCACAGAAGAGGATGAGCAGGATTTGACAGATGACATCAACCACTCCTCTAAAGAATCCACTTCAGCACCCCAATGCTGTAGATTGCCATTTCTTTTTAAGTGTGTATTGAATGTTAAAAAGGAGAATTCAGATGTAGTGGTGGAGATGCATTGGATAGAAGGCCAGAACAGAGACCTAATGAACCAACTTTGTACCTACCTGCGCAATCAAATCTCTAGGCTTGCTACTAGCTAGTATACCGTTATCTAAAGATTGTTTTTAAGCTCTTTCTGCTGTTTAGATATTTTAGGTCATTTCTATCTTTCAATAGGGAAAAGCAATGGGAATAGTGAATGAAATTTGGTAACTGTAAGACTTGTATAGGGTTATAGGCAGAATATCTTGCAGCAGCTCCAGTGTTATTGGTCTTTCTTTCTTGTTTTAATATGATTGGTTTATTTTTCTTTTATCTTCTAACAAACATTTCTTTTTAATTAAAACATTTCATTTCTTTACACCTGGGTATTTGTTTTATGGTTTTCTATGCAATTTCCTTAATTCTATCTGTGCTGATGGTAGGTCAATCCCGGTTTGTGGTTGTATAGAGTCACATGCCAATATGAATGTTGATGGGACTAATCAATAGATATAGACTGTAGTCAAGTCCTCTTAAAACTATAGAGAGAATTTTGTCACAAAATTTTGAACAAAAATGAAAATTCCACAACAAATTATTCTGGTTTCATAGTCCAAATTTTGGCTTCAGAACTGTAAATTCGACATGGAGTTATGGTTGCAAAAGAGAAATGTTATTGACTGATGACGCTATAATTTCATTTACTTATAGTTATCTTAAGGTTACGCACAAAATCTCACTGTTTCTAAAAGGTCTGATACTTACGAGTATAACGATACCAGATACATGTTGGTAGCCCACTTTTCCTGTACAGGAGACCCCTCCAAACTAAAACTGCACTTTCAAAAATATTGCACCAAATTAAGATCAAATTAACTAAAATATCCTCACAAGTGAGATATTTTTAAAAACTACACACCCGCAGGATTTTATGAATGAGGTAAGTTTGGATCAAATTGCAGATAGCCGGGTGCAGCTCTTCATCCAATTGTAAGTTATTTTCACATTTTAATTTTTTTCCTCAACTGTAAAATTAGAGACAAAATCAAATGCAAATTTCAGCTATAATCTGTAGAGAAGTTCTAAAGCATCTCAAATATGAAAGCCTATAACCCCTCCCGAATAAAATGGTATGCCGGAGACATGGCTACCAACTAACCCAAAGAGGGACCAATGTCAAATGTCAGTAACAGAAAAAATAATTTATCCAGCTCTGTATTTGAGCAGTGCAGTTTTTCCACAAAACACCCCCCTAACTCAGAAATACCCCCACAAAGTATATATTCCTTTAGCTACGTAATGCTGCAGTTTGTTCATTTATACCATCAATGGTGTGGGCGCAGTTCTTCATAGAATTTCACACTTTTCACATATTGAGTTTTGGCAAAACATGCCAAAACCCCATGGAATGTAAAGTTAAAAGTTAAAAATCCTACCAAAACCCCAAATAATGAAAAAAAAAAAAGTCCTGATTGAAACGGTATGCCATATGCGTGGGTGCACACAGAGACATGGTCACCAACTTACTCAAATGGGATGCATGTACAAGTGCAATTAGAAGAAAAAATCAAAGTGTTCTGTAATTTCAAACATTTTTTTCTTATTCAAATGAAACGGCCTCGAAACTTGGAAATGCCCCCCACAAATAAAAAACCTCTTAATATCTATCTCTCACATGTCCTGAATCAAAGAGTATGCCATATGCATGGGTGCACACACACATGGCCACCAACTAACTCACAAGTGCAATTACATTAAAAAATCAAAGTGCTCTATAAATTGAACAGCCTACACATTTTCAAAGGAAATGCTCCGAAACTTGGGAATGCCCCCCACAAACTAAATATTTTTGGAAACTACACACCCTCAGCTACGTAATGGTGTCATACTTTCATACATACTTCTAGATTTTGTGAAAAAATAAAATAAGATGATTCAAAGGTTGAAAACTTACCTAAACCCCACTAATTGTCAATCTCCCACATGTCCTGAATCAAACGGTATGCCATATGCATTGGTGCACACAGAAATGTGGCCAGCAACTAGGTCAAATGGGACCCATACACAAGTGCAATTACAAGAAAAAAATCAAAGTGCTCTGTAACAGCCTACTCTTTAACAGCCCCTAACCTTGGAAATGACCCCTACAATTAAATAAAACACTAAATGTCAATCTCTCACATGTCCTGATTAAAACCATATGCCATATACGTGGGTGCACACAGAATCATGGCCATATGGTTTCATACATACATGAAAAATTTAAGCCGTGCTTTGAGGAGATATTGTGAAAAAATAAAATAAGATGATTCAAAGTTTAAAATAATACCTAAACCCACTTTACAAGTAAAAAACCCACTAAATGGCAATCTCCCATATGTCCTGAATCAAACGGTATGCCATATGCGTGGGTGCACACAGAAAAGTGGCCACCAACTGGCTCAAATTGGACGCATGTACAAGTGCAATTACAAGAAAAAAAAATTTAAAAATGCCACAACCCACCCCCCACGCACACACACTCCCCCTTTTAGTGGTGTTTTAGTGAAAACCGGTTGGAACTGAGAGTCACACAAGTTTTTGCACACTTTACTGATCCTAAAAATTCAATTCGGCCTTTTTTTGGTACCTTAAAATTTCCTAAAATAGGCTTAGTTTCTCTTGAAATCTGAGGGAATGTCCCCCGATACCACCGGGGACATTGAGAAGACAAAGTTTTTTGCCAATTTATGGCTTGATGTAAAAAAAAGGGGGGGGGGTTATCAATTTAAGAATTTTTTGTATGTGCATTTCACTTTATTTTTATGGCATTCCCAAAGATCTTAGGGAGTGATAAGGAACTTGGAATATAGGCAGAAATGACAGTTTTCCAAGTTGAAATCCGATCGGAAAAATCACTTGCTGAAAATCATTTTCCAGTAAGGGATTTTTCATTCATTGGCAAAGATCTATAATTTGGTGATCACCAAATTTTGATCTCTGCCCCCATTTTGTTTCTAAGTCTTTGCTTAAACTCTATATGTGAATAAACTCCCAGTAAGATAACCTAAAGTGCCAGGTCTTAACCAATGAGAGTACAGCTAGTAGTTTGAATACTAACATTTAAGCTGCCTTTGCTGCTCTGCTGCAGGGTGTAAAGTCATTCATTTGGGTACAACTAGAGGGCGGCCTTTAGCTCTGCTTTCATTTCTGTGCAAAAATCTTTAATAACAAAGTTGCTTAAAAATCTTAGATCTCATTTGTAACCATATTACTTAATAAACAAAACAAATTATATACAATTAATTAAGTATACTTACACCCCTAAGTTTGAATAGAAAACTTAAAATGACAGGTTTAGCCACACCTCTAAGAGTGCTACAAGGTTTCCATGTGGACAATAAAAGGAAGTGGAATTTTCTCTGTCACTCCATCGGCAGCTATTCACCAACTGGGAGGTCCCCACTGGATTTGACAGGAAGCGCACCAAATAAAAACCCTCCCATACTCCGCCCCTTTCGTCTTTGTGCGTTTCCTGCCGGATGAAGAAGCACTTTATTGCATGCAGTGGGCTTACCTGCCATTGTGGCATTTCCAATGGGAGTTCTCTGTCCTCTCTCTCCTGTTGCAGCTCCCCTTTTAGTTGCACCTCTGGTAGCCTAGGGGAGAGCCTAGTGACCAGGCTTGAGGAGTTATAGCTGTTGCTCTGCTCCTTCTATATTGTTGAAAAAACGGACTTTGACTTCGGAACCGGAAGTGATGTCGCGGCAGAATGTGTCACCTTTTCCGGCCTATTTCGCGGCCCAGAGTGCTGTTTTTCGCGCGTTTTTTTTTTGCTATCACATCAGTGCACCCTCCCCATCATGTGGTATAAAGGGTTGCACGCTACAAGGACTTCCGGTTTCGCGAAAAACCGGAAGTGACATCAGACGCCTCTGGGTATGTGTCTCTGCTGTTTCTATGCAGAATCCAGGTTTAAGCTTGTGTCCAAAGATTTCAAGTCTGGTTTTTTTCTACAGACTTCCTTGCTGGGTTTCTGCCTATTGCTGCCAAGCTAGTACAGATGCCTATTTTCATATTTCCATAATAAAGAACCATTGGAAGTATCTAAGATTTGTCGCTCTAGGCCAACACTTCCAGTTCACTTGTCTACCATTTGGTCTCAACCAGTCACCAAGAGTCTTTACGAAAGTCCTTATAGCACTGGTGGCGGAGATAAGGAAAAGAGGAGTCCAGGTTTATCATTACCTCGATGACATTCTAATAGTGGCAGATACGAAACAAACAGCTTGTAAAAGAAGTCATTCAATATCTAACCAGTTTTGGGTGGATCATAAACATGGAAAAGAGTCAACTAGTTCCTTCCCAGGAGTTAATTTTCTTGGGAGCTCTTTTTCATACAAAAGAAAACAGTCCATTTGCCTATCCAAAAGTGTCCCACTATTATCCGGAATGTTACCGGTGTAAGAAAGGCTTCTACCATCTCAGTAAAGGAGTGTCTAAAGACGCTGGGATATATGTCTGCTGCAATTCCTATGGTGTAATGGGCAAGATGGAGAATGGGACCACTGCAGAGTTTCCTCCTAAGATCAGTCAGAGACCCTCAGTTGAATCTACAAAAAAAGCTAAAAATACCCCTAGAGGTAAAAACCTCCTTAAAATGGTGGACAAAGATACAAAATTTATCAGAAGGAAAGCTCCTGGAGGATCCCGTAGAGGCGTCAATAACGACAAACGCATCAAGTTTGGGATGGGGGGCTCATTGCGGAGAGCAGTATGCTCAAGGTCTCTGGGAAAATTCAAAAGAGTCAAATTCAAATGTATTAGAGATAAGAGCCATTTGGGAAGCTATGAAGACATTCGCAGAAAATATCATAGGAAAACATGTAAGAGTAGTTTCAGACAACGCTACAGCCGTAGCTTATGTTCGGAGGCAAGGGGGTACAAAGAGTTGTACCCTGCAAAAGGAGATTTCTCCAATCTTAAGGTGGGCAGAAAAGAACCTTCAAAGTCTCTCGGCAATTCATATGCCAGGGTTACAAAACAATGTGGTAGACTTCTTAAGTTGAAAGAGAATAGATCCAGGAGAGTGGAGTCTCCATTTAGATATATTCGAGGACATATGTCAAAAATGGGGTCATCCCCAGTTGGACCTTATGGCCACAGCGGAGAACGCAAAATGCAAAAACTTTTACGCAAGATGGTCGGATGCCAAGGCACTAGACAGGGATGCTCTGTCTCAGGATTGGTCGAAACGCCTTTTATACATTTTACCTCCAATCCCATTAATATGGAGAGTTCTGAAAAAGATCAGACGAGAGAAGGCGGATGTAATAGCAATCCTACCCTTTTGGCCAAGGAGGCCTTGGTTTCCTTTATTAAAAAACATGAGTGTTCGGAAACCAATAAAAATTCGAACCTTTCCAGGATGGTTACATCAGGGTCCGGTGAATTATCCGTTACACAACGACCTCAGTTTGATGGCCTGGAGATTGAAAGGATAAAACTAGCTAATTTAGGATTCCGGGAGGAAATTGTAAACTTGCTTTTATGCTCCAGGAAGCTGTCCATATCTAAGTAGTATTATAAAGTCTGGAGTAAATTTCTTTCCTTCTGTGAAATTGCTGGTACCAATCCATTTAAGCCAGAAGGAACCTGTGTAGTGAAATTTCTCTTTTCCGGATTTCAACTAGGTTTAAGCAACAGTACCTTGAGAGGGCAGGTTTCTGCTATATCTGCATTAACTGACAAACCTTGGGCGGAAGATAGATTAATTAGGAGATTTTTTAATGCCCTTGTTAATCCACAAGTTAGTCCTCCTGCCCTACTTGGAGTTTACCAATAGTATTACAGGCACTGACGGGTAAACCATTTGAGCCTTTGGAAAAAACCTCTATCTGGAACTTGACATTAAAGGTTGTTCTACTGGTAGCAATCACCTCTGCATGTCGGGTGGCGGAATTGTCATCATTGTCAGCCAGGGAACCTAATACGACAGTGTTTCACGATAGAGTTAACTTGAAACCTACCTTTAAGTTTCTTCCAAAGGTGGTAACACAGGAACATTTAAATTGGGAAATCAATTTACCATCCTTTTGCCCTCAACCATCTAATGAAAAAGAAGAGCGTCTGCACACTCTAGACCTAGTCAGGTTGATTTCTTATTATTTAAAGATCTCAGATCCCTTGAGAAAAACTGATAAGCTCTTCGTGATTCCGAAAGGAGTTAGAAGAGGAGAAGCTCCAACAAAGAGAACATTAAGCAAGTGGATTGTTCAAGCCATTGTTAAAGCTTATGAGGTCAGAGGTGAGGCAGTTCCGCAAGGTCTTAAAGCTCACTCGACTAGATCGATTTCTACTTCGTGGGCGCTTCAGGCAAAGACGCCATTAGAGAAGATTTGTAAGGCAGCAAATTGGTTGTCCTGTAAAACCTTTATCAGGCATTAATATCTAGACGTGGCTTCAAGCCAAAAGACACAATTTGGTCGAAGAGTATTAGAAGCAGTTTTACACTCTTGATCATTAATAAATTTATTTGTGTTTAGCAGATTTTTTGTCCCTCCCTTCATTAGCTCTGGTAAATCCCAGTTGGTGAATAGCTGCCGATGGAGTGACAGAGAAAACCAGAAATTGTTTCAACTTACCAGTAATTTCTGTTTCTTGTCACTTTCCACGGCAGCATTCACCAGAATTCTCCCTCCCTTTTACAGATCATACATTAATCCTTACAGCTATAAAACAAAGACGAAAGGGGCGGAGTATGGGAGGGTTTTTATTTGGTGCGCTTCCTGTCAAATCCAGTGGGGACCTCCCAGTTGGTGAATGCTGCCGTGGAAAGTGACAAGAAACAGAAATTACTGGTAAGTTGAAACAATTTCTGGTTTTACTAACATACAATGAGGTTCTGATCTTAAACTGTTGGCAAATAAATAATTATCTTAGGCATTGTACATGAAAAGATGGGAAGTGTAAGGAAGTTCTTGTATTACACCCAATTATGTGCTGTATGTAAAACACGTGACAGTCTTAGCCAATTCAAAATTCTTCGGATTCACACATTTACCCCCCTTCTTAATAGAAAGAAATAAGTCTATCCAGTTTCTGTTTGCTTGACAGGAAATGGTGTCTGTATATGATAAAATGACTTTGCATGTCTATTAATAACATGAGGCTTTGAGGTACATTCTGTTATAGGAGGTCTGCTTCATCTTATACTCTGGGGAGCTTTTAGCTCTTTTGGGGGAAAGTTGGGGTACCTCACCATAATCTTTGAAGCTAATCAATATTCTGTACCTCGAAGTCCTAACCCCACAGCATCAGTAAATTTGGAACTTGCTGTGGGAAATGCTAGTAAGTATGAACCTAGCATGTTAATCTGGATCCTGTATAGGGTCCCATGTTCCCCAATGGTGCTGTTTAGATTGAACTGCACATTGTGGCAGGATTGCCTGGGTCTGTTCTCAGATCTGCAGGGCAAATGGATCACTTGCATGTTTAAACCCTACTACATTTTTCCAGCATTCTGTGCAGCCAGGGAATGCTGGGAGTTGTAGTTATTAAACTTGTGAAAAGTTCAACACGCATGCATGTATGAGCTACAGGACGTTAAGAAGAAACTGCAAGCAGAATGCTGGGATTCGTACTTTTCAAACATAACATAGTAACATAGTAACATAGTAATTAAGGTTGAATAAAGACATTTGTCCATCAAGTCCAACCTATTCCCCTTTTTTTTTTTTTTTTTTTTTTTAACCCTACCTAATAGTTGATCCAGAGGAAGGCAAAAAACCCCAGCTAAAAAAAGGGGGAAAAAATTCCTTCCTGACTCCAAACGGCAATCGGAAAGTATCCCTGGATCAACCAGATCTATATGCATTAATACCAGTAATTCTCAATATTTTTTAGTTTTAGAACATGTTAAAGGTCACATGTTTAACACCCCTGCTCTATACCATTAAGCTGTATTACATCTGGACACATGCCTTAGCTACAGGACATTAAGAAGAAACTGAAATTGAAAACTCCCAGGAGTTTTGTTCTGTAGCAAAGGCATGTGTCCAGATGTAATACAGCCTAATGATATAGAGCAGAGGTGTTAAACATTGAACCTTTCCCATATTTGTAAACTACAACTCCCAGGATTATGGGAGTTGTAGGCCCTTTGTTTAACACCTCTGCTCTATACCATTAGGCTGTATTACATCTGGACATATGCCTTAGCTACAGGACATTAAAAAAAACTTACTGCAAACAGAATGCTGGGATTTGTAGTTTTCAAACATGTGAAAGGTCACAAGTTCAACACCCCTGCTCTATACCATTAAGCTGTGGTACATTGGACACATGCCTTAGCTACAGGTCATTAAGAAGAAACTTACTGCAAACAGATTCCTGGGAGTTGTAGTTTTCAAACATGTGAAAGGTCCCAAGTGTAACACCCCTGCACTATACCACTAGGCTGTATTACATTTGGACAAATGCCTTTGCATGCCCCTGCCCATTTCTCTGGGGATGAGAAATATGTGTTTATTTGCCTCAGGGGTATCAGTGCTGTGTGTGTGTGTGTGTTTAACATGTTTGTACCAGTGCTGTCTCTGTATTAGTGTTATGTATAAATATCTGTACTACATGTCCATATCAGTGCTAAGTGTGTGTATCAGTACTGTTGATGTTGGTGCGATGTATGTATATCATTACTACATGAGCACGGTGCTTTGTGTGTGTAATGTATCAGTGCACAATGTGTGTGTAAGTACTGTTTATGTTGGTGCTGTGTATGTATATTTGTACTAAACGAGCATATCAGTGCTATATGTGTATCAGTGCTGTCTGCAGTATCAGTGCTATACATGCATGTTTGTTATACATGTGCATACCAGTGCTAGTTATGCCTATCAGAGCATTATGCATGTGTATCAGTGTTATTTAAATTAATGCTATGTATGCATTGCTGTACTACATGTACATATCAGTAATGTGTGCATATCTGATCTACATGTGTATATCAGTGCTAGGTGTGTGAATCAGTGCTGGCTGTGTGTATCAGTGCACCTTGTGTATGTCAGTGCTGTGTATGCATGTCTGTACTACATGTGCATATTAGTACTAGGTGTGTGAATCAGTGCTGGGTATGTTTATCAGTGCTGTATATGTGTGTCTATTCTACGTGTGTATATTAGTGCTAGGCGTATGAATAAGTGCTGGCTGTGTGTATCAGTGTATCATGCGTGGGTCAGTGCTGCATATGCATGTCTGTTCTTTATGTGCATATGAGTATTAGGTGTTTGAATCAGTGCTGTTTGTGTGTATCTGTGCACCAAGTGTGTATCAGTGTACTATGTACTACATGTGCATTTCAGTGTTAAGCTTGTGTATAAGTGTTGTGTCTGTATTAGTGCTGTTTATGCATGTCTGTACTACATGTGTATAACATTGTTAGGCTTGTGTATAAGTGGTGTCTGTACTTCATGTGTATAACAATGTTAAGTGTGTGCATCAGTGCACCTTGAGTGAGATTTAGTACATTGTGGGACTACAGTCAGGTATGCACGATGTGTGCCATGATAAGAGGTCAATGTAAAACATGTTACGTTTCACACTATAAGGTTGTGAATACATGGAAATGTGTATTGCGTTAAGTGCACTAGACTGCACACAGGCTCCATAATGTCAGTGTAACATCATATAGTGTGGGGTTAGAGGTTGCTATACATGATCCAATGTCAATATCGCCTTTCAATCTATCAAAAACATGGTAAATGTCCTCGATAATCCAATCAATTTGATCAAATACTTACAACTGATCGGAATATCGATGCCGTGTTTGTTTATCAGTGCACCATGTGTGTATCAGTGTTTATATTCGTGCCATGTATGCATATCTGTACCACATGTGCATAATGATGATAGGTGTGTGTATCAGTGCACCATGTGTGTATCATGGTTATATTAGTCCCATGTATGCATATCTGTACTACATGTGCCTAGTGATGTTTGATGTGTGTATCAGTGCATCATGTGTTTATCATTGCTGTCAGTATTAGTGCTATGTATCATATCTGTACTACATGTGCCTAATGACGTTAGATGTGTGTATCAGTGCATCATGTGTATCATTGCTGTTGGTATTAGTGCTATGTATGCATATTTGTACTGTGTGTGTATATCAATGCTATGTTAGTTTATTGATGCTACATTCTTGCCTTACAGGAAAAGAGATAAATAGTTGGTGCAGAATATCTTTGTACTTGGCCATTAAGCTTAACGGTATGGACGAGAGTTAGCAGATGGTAGGGGTTACTGTAGAACTACTGCGTGATGGATATTTCCCCTCTCACATTAATTTTGATCCGACAGCACTACTAAGGATATCCTGGTGTTAATATTCTGTGTCCGCCCCCCAAATGAGAATGAGAGGGTTAACCCACTGGGTGTGTGTGTGTGTTTTCTCTCACTCATCCACTCGGGGCGAAGACAGGAGCCAAAAGTCAGTCAGTTACAGTAAGGGAACTTTTTAAAAAAAATTAAGTTGCCGCCTGAATTCTTTTACATTCTTTTTTTTCTTCTAAACTCCTTCCTGACAGTGACAGCAGGGTCGGACTGGCTGGCTACAGGGGGGGTGGTAGGTAGGGAGATAGATAAACAGACAGTGATAGACAGATAGATGAGAGAAAGGTAGATAGATGGAGTGATAGATAGATAGATAGATAGATCATATAAATAGATAGATACAAAAGTAGATAGATAGACAGACAGAGATAGATAGATTAGATAGATAAATATCAGAGATAGATAGATAGATAGATAGTAGAGATAGATAGATAATAGAGCTAGATAGATAATAGCGATAGATAGATAGCAGAGATAGATAAATATCAGAGGTAGATAGATAGCAGAGATAGATAGATAATAGCGATAGATAGATAGATTCAATATTATCATCAAATTATATTTCTTTTAGTTATGTGTAACTTGATTATAGTACAAAACTAATTTATAAGAATACAAAAGAAGAGACAGCGAAATGTAATTTTTATTCTCAAAGAATACAGTAAAAAATACAGGAATTCGATTCAGAAAGTAATGTTATATGTTGTACTTTGCTATAAGGGGTTTTCCAACATGACGTGCTATCCACTCATAATATTCAGCGACCTTAGTGTATACTCCGGGAAAACCTGGAACTCCACAATTTTCTCCCCAGCTTACTATGCCCCAAAGATAGGCCACATTATTAACATCATAGCAAACTAATGGTCCTCCAGAATCACCTTTGCATGCATCAATGGAGCCATCATATGTTCCTGAAAGAAATAAAGTAAAGTATATTCATGTAATGACTGCATTATATGACTTCCAGGCTTAATTTTACTAGATCAAGGTGTGTTGTGTGCTTCTAGTCAAATGGGAAATGCAACGGTTTAAAATGAGAGCTTTACCTCTTTCACACAAGTACCGGTATACAGTGAAACATTAGAAAGCAGTTTAATGTAAAGTAAACTAAAGTAACGTTAACTTTTGGTTAACAATTAGGTTGTAAAATACTGTTTCCAATTATATGTAATAAACTTGCAAAAAATTTCTAGCAGGACATGATGAATTTCGAAACTTTTTTTGCATACTTGCTTAGCCTTAGCAACAGTTTTTGGCTAAAAAAACTTGGTATAGATTTGAACAGAAATTGCAAATCTATGTATTATAAGCTGAACTAGCTCTAGATGCTAGTTTCTCTTTGCCAATTTATATGAGTATAAAAAACAAAGAAACAAAAAACGTAACAAAAAAAAGACCATTCATGCTAACTTGTGTATTAATATTAATTCTATTTTATCTGTGGCAGGGATATGTAACTTACTGTTGACAGTTCAAAATTCAGCATTACTCAATTAGTGCAGTTTGACTAACCCTGAACTATGTCCCTTCAACAAAAAGAAAGCACATGTTAAATATGAACATTACCTGCACACTCCATTTTGTCGAGAAAACGTTCCTTGTAAACTTCAGTACAATTATTCATCAGGTTAACATTGCCCCACTTCAAGTGAAAAACTTTGGACATTCCTAAAGTATAAAATGGTATACTGTATAATATGGTAAACCAGTTATGGTAAAATGCAAGTGTGTAAGTAAAAATAAGCAGTAGAAAAGACCAACACAAAAAACAAAACAAACCCTGAACATAAGACTTGAAAAGCTGGGTACACACTTGCACGATCGTAAGATTTATTTTTGTAACAAGCGCTCTAATCACAGTCCCGAGCATTCAGCCTACGTAAAGAATAGGGAGAACCCTCGGGACTGCAGATTTCCCCTAGACGCGACAGACTCTGTAAAAGTACAGGGAGACCACGAACGAGTACAATTTTAGGGCATTTCCGAATAAACGCAATAGCATCACAATAGCAGGAATATAAAAGAAATATAGCAACTGTGGTCAATAGCACACAATATTTAGTCCTATATTTGATCAGATGACATATCTGAAAATCCTGCACACACAGCATAAAAATAGAGCTGCACGTCCGAAGGGCTGCACAGCCGCTGGTGAATAGCTTGTGGTGGCTGCGACTCTTTAGCTACAACAAGCTAGCTGTTCAAATTAATTGTTTTGCCAGTGGCTGCGGCTCTGGGTGAATTAGGTTAATTTTCTCCCATATGTTTGTGTAGATTCAAGGCAGTTACTCTGCTTCCCTGGAACAAACTATGTATCAAGGACTTCCACTTAAGGACAATCCAGCTACTGTTCGTCTGTGAATTGTGGCACCCCAAACAGCCCACTGCCTATATTAGCTTGTTTCAATATTACAGTTTACCGTTTAACTAATCCACAGACTTCATTTAACTAAAAGAGAAAAATGCTGTATTTTAGTCTGGCTGCCTGGATAGGCCAGTCATTTTGTAATTAACAATAAACAAGGTAGGGCTACAAGATAATAATACCTTTCTCTCGTCCAAATCCAGAAACTGTGCAAGTATCTCCAGATTTGAACTGAAATGGTGACCAGGGAAGGCAGGCAGGTACCATGTTGTTATCAGTCTGCATGCATTCTGGTTTATTGTATATGTTAACTGCTTCCAGTAAGGCAATGTCATTTTCATAGGTGTTGGGGTCATAAGATTCATGGACTTTTACAGATTTCACTGGAAATGTATCAAGATCTCCATCATAAGTAAGGCGATCCAGAAGCTCGACCATGATTAAATACCTTTGGGGTTGATTAGCCCTGAAAAAAATAGATACAGCAGTTGGATGACTTTGGACATTTACATATAATCTGTATATTTATTACAGAAAATAAATAAAAAAGAAAGAAAGCCAATGAATCTCAAGGAATAAACAAATTATACCAGCAGAGTATTGCATCTGGTAAAAGCTTCTGGACCCCAGAGCTCTTTCCAAGTGCTGCAAAATGTATCAGAATAATAACAAATATGGGAGACCTTCAGAACACAGTGTTATCCATTTTTTCCCCAAAACTTTGTCAGAGCTCATTAAGGCGGGGGGGCCTGAAGACTAAAGGTTCGTACACACGTGCGATTGCGGGTCCCGACCCGCGACGCATAATGTGTACGAAGAAACGATGATCAGCCCGTGTATGGGCACTATATCGGCCATTTGTTCGGCGGTCGTTGCCTGACACGCGGGCCGGATCACCGAATGAGCGGCTGTTTTGGCCGATAAAGTGCCCAAACACGGGCCAATTATCGGTCGAAAACGTTTGTTCGTACACATCGTGCATCGCGGGTCGGGATGGGGGGCCCGGGCCCCTGACATTTCTCCAATGATGGAATCATAAAAAGCCAGCAAATAGGGTTAACCCCATTCGCCATGCACAGAGAGCTGACTAAAGGGCAATGCAACAAGCATAGCAGCACTGAGCTATGGCTCAATAGAGAGCAATAGAGGCTCACGGTACATAGCCCTAATAGAATTTTCATTTCAACAAAGAAAGAAACAAGTTAAAGGGCATCTATAGTGAAAAAAACACATTGCCCCTTTGCAAAGTTAAATTCATGTACTCTGTGCTGCCTTAATCCTATCTCTGTCAGTAACTCTGTTTAACCATGGTGTCAGATCTGTGTGCAGCACTCCCCCCTTCCGCCTCCCCTCTGTTACCTCCTCCATGTCTCAACTCCAGCTAACCGACAAGCTTTTCATGTGCAGTAGAAGTTAAAAGTTCAACATCCTGAAAAACACACCTACGCACAGTGGCCAATAGAAAGCAAGCTGTACAGTTCAGTACAGTTTACAATCTCTCACTTTGTGACCCATCATCAATCAGTGAAAGCCATTAAGAAGGGGGGTCAAGTGCAGCCTATATATAAACTTAAAGCTACCTCTCTCCCCCTGCTAATGCTGTTATCTCTGTTTATTACAGACAGGGGGGGGGGATCACTTCACAGGATTTGATGACAGCCAAGTAGGAGTAGAGGAATGCAATCAGTATTCTTCTAACTGGTTTATCTCAGACGAGAGGGAATCTGAAAAAAGTGAAGACACTCTGGGGGTTGTGGGAATATAGAACACATGGAAAAAAGAAAAAAAAAAAGTTAATTTTTCCCACTATAGATGCCTTTAACCAGATCTTTATAAAAAAGGTTTAATTTATATTTACAGGATAGCTGATTGAGAAAGGATGTTTTTAAGTTTTACTAGGTTAATAGAAATAAAAAAAAGTTTGCACACGGCCGGAGCAATTTTACACAAAGCCTTTTGCATGCCATAAACCTACTGTTTTGAGTCATAGGGCAGAATATGGAAAGTTGCTTGCTGCTTGTTTGAGGTTTAGCATTTTGCACATGTAATTCTCTCATTATACTCTTATTTAATGTAGAAAAATTAGATTACATTTAAAAAAGTGTGTGGTATTATACAAGAGCTACATGTCATGCATGTTCGATACCCACCTATAGTATTAAAATCATTACTACACAAAATTGGACTATCGCAGAAAAGAAAGGTTTTATTTGCAAATGCTTTGGTATCTTCTTGGTTATAATATCTTTAATAATACTAATCTTTAATTGCAATAAATGTAATAGTTTCTATGTGTTAATACTTCAGAGTATGCACATTTTCCCTGAATTATATATTACCCTTTAAAATGAAGATTTGTTTAATAATGATTATTTTATAATACATAGTAGGCTGAAATTATAATGGGAGCAGCAGTGGAATGTGTTCTTCTAAAGATTACTCAGCTATGTCACAGAGTGATTATTATAAGAAAATGTTCCACTGCAGCTCCAATACCCTTCTGGTCATCCACTGTTCCTAATTGATCCGAGGTTGGAAAAATAAGCCTTAACAATTTTTAAAGCTGTACAATGCCTTAAAAAATGTAATATAATATAAACCTAGTTGAAGTTATAAAGATGTGCTCAGGACATATTCTTTATAAAGATAATATATAAACCTTATGTATTATAAGAAATAATGCACACTTTTATATTATAATATAAGGATATTAAGTCATCTCAGTTTCCTGCCCTGCAGCCTCATGCTTTTATATGGTCAGGGAACTCCTCTGTGACGTAATATCCTTATATTACACTGTAAGGGGCGCATTATTATTAATTATTATATAATTTTGTATAGAGTGCACATAATTAGGTGGATTGTGTACATAAAACACCTGACAACATAATCATACCTGACACAGTGTGCTGCAGTCAGAACCCAGCAGCCTCCAATATAAATCCCTCCGCAGTTTACAGCTGTACCATCCTTGATTGCTACTTGCCATGGAAACTGATTCTATAGACAAAAAAAAAATGTAAGTCCTGTTATTATTTCGTTTTAAACAAATAGGTAATTTCGACTTCTTCAACATGTGTGTAAAAAACATGGAAATGGAATAAACCACTTCAATGCCAAGTAAAGGAAATATTCAAAACTATTTAATTTTACTGCTGTTATTGAGCACATTCAATAATAATGTTGCAGACAGATTTGTGTTGAATTTGGGACTTCTTTGCCTTGTATTTTATTGCTATGATATGCAGTAAGTTCATTGCATTACCAAACTAGAAAATATTCCTTACATGTAAGTAGGGTTTGCATTGAATATATATTCTTTTACTTCCAGAACACACTGGCATCTGTTACTTTCCTTGTGATAGCATTGTTATTTGCAGGCTGTGAATTTGTAATTGTATTGTCTATTTGTGTGGCACTGGGCACAGCTTGTTGTGTTTTGACACTTGAATATTCTTTGAATATGGACTGAAGCTTGTTAAGTTTCTCATTCACCCAGGACTGATATTATTTAAGCAGTGTGCGTAGAGGCATAACTATCTATCAGTGTAGCTTATAACTGGCGCTAAAACACAGCCTAGAGAAAGCATAGTATGCTTGTATTGGCAAATTTAAAGGGGAACTGTGGTCCAAAAATGACTTTAGGTAAATTGAGGTAAATTGATAGGAATTGCTCCTCTGAGAATTTTTGCAATTTATTTCCATTGTTTATTTTGCATAGTTTACATTTTTGTGTGTGATATGGCAGCAGCATCACCAGGTCCCCTGCATTTCCTGCTCTGAAACTGTCAGTCAATCTGTTCTGTGTCTCCTCCTCCCCTTTGCAGCCCCCCTGGTCCCTCCCACTCATGGACCCCATGGTCCCTCCAGTTGCAGGCAACCCATGACCCATTATCTTGCAGCCCCATGTGGCTCTGTCCACTCGCGGGTGATGTGGCCCGGCCCACTCACAGCTGCCTAAGACCCGCCCACCTGCTGGTGCCTAAGCCCCGCCCACTCACGGGTGCCGTGGGTTACTCAGACCCCCCTCTACCATCTCTTGCAGGACTTCACACAGCAGAGAGGAGGGACTTCCTGTCTCCCTCACACACTGAGGGAGTCTGAGGCTGTGCTCGCCGGCGGCACTGTGCAGGAGAAGCCTCAAGAATGTCACAAGTCAGCCTCCCACCCATTAACTTTCTGGTCAGTCATTTCTGTATATCTTGGGCTGTGGAGCACATAGAGAGGTGGTTCATTTTAAAGGGGCGGCGGCGGGTGGTCGCCGCTGCCGCCGCGGGGGGGTGTGGGCGTGTGCCCCGCCCCCTTAGGAGCGGCGTCGGGAAGGGATTTTAAGTCCCTTCGCGGCGATACTATATAGTATCGCCGCGAAGGGGCTTAAAATTACCGCAGCACATCGCGGCCGCGATAGGTATCGCGGGAATAGCGCTCGCCGTTATAAATACGGCGATAGCGCTATTTTCGCGGCCGCGATGTGCGGCGGTAATTTTTTTGCGCTAACATCGTTCCTTTATAAATATGCCCCAAAGTGATCCCTTTTGTGAAATATAAAAGATTCAGAGATCAAATACTGCAGCTTGAATGAAACCTTTCTACAAATTTTACTTCCATTACATTTTAGCAGCCCTTATGACATATCCTTTAAATAATTTCCCTTAAACTATTTAGTTTAAGATTATATTTAAAGGGAAATAAAGTCACCACACAACATTGTCCCAATAGACAGAGCACATTCGTAAATATACATTAAGCTTTGTCTCACCTCTTGCTTTGCTGTGGTTGATTTTTGAAATAACATTGAAATAAAGATTGGGAGGGATGGCCTCCCCAGTATCTTTAAAAGCACTCACACACACGTTGAGACAAAACCAATTTATTGGCACAGAAATGCCACCTAAATTCCAAACACCCAATGTACAGTATACCCACCCCTGTCACAGAATAAAATATTATGCATAGAAAAATTGGGCGTCCCCAGTTACTGTATAAATATATATAAAAGGTAATAGGTCTCAATAAAAGGCCATGGAATAAATAGAACTGGACAAAAGTCTCTCCAATGCAATCAGGTACAAAGTGTCCAATGTCCAATATATAGTGAATTGTACTTGAAAAGTATCCGTATTAAGCAGTCCTAATCTAATTGTAACACAGAAAGCACGTTACTTAGCTAGATGGCTCACACAGCTTCCACTGGAGCGGTGCTTGTTTCCGTACTTCACCCGGGGCTCACGTATTACAAGGCTCCTCGCAGCTCACCAATCAATGCGGTTCGATCTTTTGCCTGCTGCACAGAACTTCAGTCCCATGTGTTCTCTTGCAACATTACTTTAACGCAAGCTTCATCAGGGTCCTGAAGTACGGAAACAAGCGCCACTACAGTGTAAGCTGTGCGAGTGATGCTTAATACGGATACTTTTCAAGTGCAATTAAATATATATACTTCTTGCATCGGACACTTTGTACCTGATTGCATTGGAGACACTTTTGTCCAGTGTCATTGGCCCAGTATTTCTATGCATAATATTTTGTTGTGTGATAGAGATGGGGATACCGTACATTGGGTGTTTGGGGTTTAGGTGGCATTTCTGTGCCAATAAATCGGTTTTGTCTCAACGTGGAAGTCAAGTACGTGAGTGCTTGTAAGGATAATGGGGAGGCTACCCCTCCCAATCTATATTTCAGTGTTATGTCGATATTGATCTTTAGCACCGTATGACTTATAGAAAACACCCATATTTTATTGATAAGTGGTGCATCCAGTACTATTCATTTAATTGATTTTTTAAATAAACCTGTGGATTCTAGGGGTCAGCTCCCATATTTCATCTCTCTAGGTTTGCAGTCTAACAGCTGATACACACGTGTATTCGCGTGGACCGACCAAGAATACATAATGTGTATGCAGGGACAATTCAGTCAACAATTGAGCCGTGTATATGCACTTTGTCGGCTGAAATGGCCATTCGGAAGGGGCTTGTTAATGATCCGCTGGTCTCTCTGCAATTTAATATAGTAGTTGCGGTTCTAGGTAAATGGCAAACTGACGTCACCCTTTGCATGAAATGACAGCTATTTGTGGTATCTTTAGTGATGCCCACACAGCCCACGCAAAGAAGGAGTTAAAGTCACGTTAACCGATATTGAATTGGTTAGCGCGTCTTTCAATCCAAATTCAAATAGTGCCCCTCCCCTTAAATAAGCTCCATAGACTATTATTTTCCAAATAAATATTAGAGTACAATATCAATCACAGAATTATTGGAAATGTTGCAAGTTTGTTTCCATCCGTTACAGTGTGGCCGTGCCCCTAGAGTATGATTGCATCTCCAGAGCAAATGGTCAGACTGAACCTTACTGTAACAAATCAAGCACTCAAGTCAACAGAATTATGTGTCAGGTAATTCCAAGAACAATACTATTAATAAAACTGTGTTAGTGTTAAGACTAACATCCTCTATTGAAAATGGGTTTACTCACCCCCCATATCAGCTCATAAAATGCTCTGAATGCTAAAGAGACTAACAATCCACACACATTAATTATAAAAATGTCAAATCAGACTTAGTCATTGATGGATTTCTGTCGATACCCAGAGAGAACACACATTATGAGTACAAGATAAACTTTGCTTACATTTCTTTCTGTGTAAGATCAAAGGTTACATTTTAAGAAGAAGCAGTAATATGATGTATTGTTGTATTTAATGGTGTATTATTGCAGAATCGTTCAAGCTCCCTCATCATCTAACATGGGTAAATCAGTTATAAATATTACCCTGTTTTTGCCTCCAGTTTTCTGCTTCTTTTTTTTTTTTTTTTTGCTAATCATATGATTTTATTTCAAGGCCTAACCAGGGGCGTAACTACCAGGGGAACAGACTTGCAACCGCAGGGGGGTACAGGAGCCAGCGAGAGGCATCTTCTTATTTTTCCTATGATAGATACAGCTTCCTCACAGAAACCCACTGTTGAAGAAGCAGTGATAGGGCCCCATCATAACTATGCTGGGGGGCCAGTGATACCTAGTTACACCACTGGGCCTGAATATACCCCATAGCCATTTTTGAAGCGATTGCATGGAGCAGATAAATTAAAATGGTAAAAAGTACATGTGTCTCCTTCTTCCCTGTACTTAAAGGGGAACTGTGGTCCAAAAATGACTTTAGGTAAATTGAGGTAAATTGATAGGAATTTCTCCCCTGAGAATTTTTGCAATTTATTTCCATTGTTTTTTGCATGGTTTTGAAGATATTTACATTTTTGTGTATGATATGGCAGCGCATCACCAGGTCAACTGCACTTCCTGCTCTGAAACTGTCAGTCAATCTGTCCTGTGTCTCCTCCTCCCCTTTGCAGCCCCCCTGGTCCCTCCCACTCATGGACCTCATGGTCCCTCCAGTTGCAGGACCCCCATGGCCTATTATCTTACAGCCCCATGTGGCCCCGCCCACTCATGGATGTCTAAGCCCCGCCCACTCGTGGGTGCCATGGGTTACTCAGACCTCCCCCCCTACAGAAAACTCTGTGGAAACAGCATTTTCAGACAGAGTGAGAACTCTGCATGAAAAGGTTGTTTTCACACAGTGAAAGAGAAGGGCTGTAGATTCCCTTACCTTCTCTGTCAGGACTTCACACAGCAGAGAGGAGGAGGAACTTCCTGTCTCCCTCACACACTGAGGGAGTCTGAGGCTGTGCTCGCCGGCGGCACTGTGCAGGAGAAGCCTCAAGAATGTCACAAGTCAGCCTCCCACCCATTAACTTTCTTGTCAGTCATTTCTGTATATCTTGGGCTGTGGAGCACGTAGAGAGGTGGTCGATGGCTAGGAAACTGGCCTTTCATTTAAGCTTAACTTGTTTGGAGACCACAGTTCCCCTTTAAAGGTTTCTAAATCTTGTTTTCAACACTTTGGTGCCTTTTTAAACCCTTTTGCCACAATGCTGCTGTTTTTAGAGGAGTTATCAATTTACCTGTTAGTTATCACTCGCAGAATCTATTAGAGCGTATATACAGCTCGATGCACCGAGAGCCAATATTGGCAACCCAGTGCAAACAGCCGGCAATTCTATATGTCAATAGACCAATAGAAGCTCTCAGTGCCTGTTGGTGCATCGCCCTGTTAGAGTATATCCTAAAAAAGAATGTAATGACTATAAACTTCTGAATGGGAACCTCTAATGAGCAATTATTAAAGGAGAACTATAGTGGGTATACACTTTTTCCAAAAACAGTTAAAATTAAAAGAACCTGGGGTAGGGAGGTAGGATTGGTACTTTCTACCTCATAACATTGTTTCTATGAGAAGCAGCAGCAGAAAGAAAACTGCTTCTGCCAGGCTTCCTGAATGCTTCAGCCCTATCTTTAATACAGGAAGGCCCAGGGCCATAACCTGGCAAATGAAAACTGTATGTGCTATAGTTCCTCAACAAAACAATATTGGGAGTAGGGAATAATCAATCCTACCTCCCTGCCCCAGGTACTTTTCATTTCTAGAAAGTTCATTTTTACAGTATAGTTGTCCTTTAACTATACATCCTGCTAACATTTGGTATTAATATCAGCAGTAAAGACAGTAACTGAGAATCGTTCCCATTTTGCCACAAATACCAATCATACCAACATTATGGTAGCTCAGTGGTTAGCACTGATGCCTTGCAGCGCTGAAGTCCTGAGTTTGATTCCACCTTTGGACACATCTGCAAGGAGTTTGTATGTTCTCCCCGTGCTTGTGTGGGTTTCCTCCGGGAACTCCGGTTTCCCCCATAATCATAAAGACATACTGATAAGTTGTATGTGTCAAATAAATGTGCTTAGATTGTAAGCTCTTGGGGGCAGGGACTGATGTAAATGTATCCATGTAATTGTAAAGCGCTATGGAAGATGTTAGCGCTATATAAATCCACAATAATAATAATATTACATTAATGTAGAGATGGTAGGGGAGATGGAATAAAGGCCACTAACGGCCAAAAAAGAGTTAACCCCATGCTTACCGTTGTATTAATTGAGACAGACACCCAAAGCAAAAACCCGGAAGGTAAGAGGAGCGCTGAGATAAGTATTACATCCCACCAGGTTTCTTTTAGTTCTGTAATTTGTATCAGTCAATCTGTTAAGAGATCCATTGACAAAACACTCACAAAGATCCCACCAGTGCAAGGCTGCAAGGATCAGTTCTCTGTGTAAAAATGCACATCCTTGTGTGATTTTGGTATCTGCCAGCTGGCTTAATTCCTGGCTTAAAACCTCAATATAGAATCTGAACATCTCTACAACATGAATATTTTGTAGGTGTTACAAAATCTGTTATAACACACCAGGCTATCAGTGGTGTATATGCCATATAAAGTCTCTTTCTACAGTATATGCCATGACAACAGAGCTTACGTTAGTAACAAGAGCTGTTCTGGTATCTGCCATCTGTTTTGCGGGGCACATACAATCAACCATTTTTGTTGATCACATTTGCTCCAATTGGTCACTATTGTGCAGATCACAGTGCAAATGGACAGTAATGCGCGTGAAACATGCACGTTTTTCAGGCTTGTTACCGTCCCTCATAGTTTGGCCTCGGCCTAACACCTTCAAAAATTTTGCTGTTGTGTAGATATAATGCTTCCCTGTCCTATCAATTCTCAATGAAATCAGATGCAAAAGTCAAAGAAGGTGGTAGGTCACCAACCAAGAGACAGAAGCATAACTGCCTAAATATTCACACATCTGGTAAGAAATATTCTGATCTCGCACCCAATCAATCCCCCTAATACTTATGATGAGATTGATTGGGATTAGCCCCATCTAAAGCAGATCACGAATCTCCCAAAATTTTACAGTTTTAACACATGTACAGTATGAAGAATAGAGCAACTGCTGCTGCAAGAAAAACATTTTATTGTATATTTACAACATGGCGTTGCACCTGTACACGTGGATATATGATTTGTTACGTGCAGGTGTGTGTTTGACTTAGATGGAAAAGACAGGGAAAAAGAAGTGCACAGTTGGTAATGTACAAACATAGAAAAGATAAATATGGTTAAATATACTAGGTATCTCCAGTGTGCCCATGGTTAAATACACTAGGTATCTCTATTGTGCCCGTGGTTAAAGATACTAAATATTGCTAGTGTGCCCGTGGTTTAATATACTAGGTATCTCTAGTGTACCTGTGATACATATACTAGGAACCTCTAGTGTACCTGTGATACATATACTAGGAATCTCTAGTGTGCCTGTGGTTAAATATACTAGGAATTGTTAGTGTGCACATGGTTAAGTTAAGTCTAGCCCTAAAACGAAAACTTACATACGGGTAAATCACCCCCCAAAACCCTAAACGGTAATAGTTTGAAATCTGAAATATATAAGTCTAACCTGAAATCCTGCACAATGTCCTGTTTCCTGTTTCTGCTTCCAGGTTCTTCCAGTTAGCAACTGTCAGTTATGGATTTGAAAGTTGACATCCCAGCCAATGACTGAATGTTAATCCCCTATCTGCCTCTTCTGAGCATGCCCAGGCTCAGTACCTGCTCAATACAGGTTTCTAAATTGCTCAGTTTCCATGAGGCATCCAGAAGCATAGCAGACATACAGTAATGAATTCATAGGACAAAGTATGATATATCAACATATTTTAAAGAGGCCGTTCTTTCTAAAAGATGTTCTTATAATGGGGGAATTGTCCTTTAAATATACAAGGTATCTCTAGTGTGCCTATGGTTAAATATACTTGGTATATCTAGTGTGCCCGTGGTTAAATATACTAGGTATCTTTAGTGTGCTCGTGATTTAATATACTAGGCATCTCTAATGAGGCTGTGGTTAAATATACAAGGTTTCTCGAGTTAGTATACCCATGGTTAAATATACTAAGTATCTCTAATGTGCCCATGGTTAAATATACTAGGTATCTCTAATGTGCCCATGGTTAAATATACTAGGTATCGCTAGTGTGCCTGTGGTTTAATATACTAGCAGGGTTATTCAATAAAAGGTCTTATCGTTTAAAATGGTGCTAATTTTGCCCCAACCAATCAGATGTTAGCTTTCAAATGTTAAATAAGTTCTGATTGGTTGGTGCAAAAATAGCACCATTTTAAACGATAAGACCTTTTATTGAATAACCCTGCTAGTATATTAAACCACAGGCACACTAGCGATACCTAGTATATTTAACCATGGGCACATTAGAGATACCTAAATGATAAAAACTTTTAAATGATAAAAACTTTTATTGAATCTCCTTGTTGGTATCTCTAGTGTACCTGTAATAAATAAACCAGGTATCTCTAGTGTGCTTGTGGTTAAATATAGTAGGAATCTTTAGTGTGTACATGGTTGCATATACAAGGTATCTCTAGTGATTCTGTGGTTAAATATACTAGCTATATCTAGTGTGCCCATGGTTAAATACACTAGATATCTCTAGTGTGCCCATGGTTAAATATACTAGGTATCTCTAATGTGCACATGCTTAAATATACAAGGTATTTCTAATATGCCCATGGTTAAACATTCTAGGTATCTCTAGTGTGCAGTGGTTGAATATACAGTATATACTCGAGTATAAACTGTCCCGAATGTAAACCAAGGTACTTATTTTTTTACTGATAAAGCAGGAAAACTGCTTGATTTGAGTATAAACTGATGGTTTACTTTCTCCTATTGACAGCCCCATAGAAAGCCCCATAGAAAGTCCCATACCCAACCCCATAGAAAGTCCCATACACAGTCCCATACACAGCCCCATAGAAAGTCCAATACACAATCCTATAGAAAGTCCAAAACACAGTCCCATAGAAAGCCGTATAAACAGCCCCATAGAAAGTCCCATACACAGCCCCATAGAAAGTCCAATACACAATCCTATAGAAAGTCCAAAACACAGTCCCATAGAAAGCCGTATAAACAGCCCCATAGAAAGTCCCATACACGGCCCATATAAAGTCCAATACACAGCCCTATAAAAAGTCCAAAACACAGTCCCATAGAAAGCCGTATACACAGCCCCATAGATAGTCATGTACACAGCCCCATAGAAAGTCCCATCCGGTTATTTCTTTCCTTTTCAGTCTGGGATGATCCAGGAGTGAACAAGACAACAATTGCCTAACCCACTGAAGGTAAGAAGATTCTGTGTGTTAGAGGATACAGCTTTTGTTTTCCCAGGGTTATGTGTTTTTATCCACTGGCTCCTTCAAGTATCCAGATTAGCACAGACCCAAGTATAAACCGAGGTTAGACTTTCAGGATGATTTTAAAGATAAAATGTATCGAGTATGTATGGTACTAGGTATCTTTAATGTTCCCTTGATTGAATATACTAGGTATCTCTAATGTGCCTGTGGTTAAATATACTAGGTATCTCTAATGTGCCGTGGTTAAATATACTAGGTATATCTAATGTGCCCATGGTAAATATACTAGGTATCTCTAATGTGCCCTTGGTTTAATAAAATAGGTATCTCTAATGTGGCCGTGTTTAAATATACTAGGTATCTCTAATGTGCCCATGGTTAAATATACTAGGTATCTCTAATGTGCCCATGGTTAAATATACTAGGTATCTCTAATGTGCCCATGGTTAAATATACTAGGTATCTCTAATGTGCCGATAGTTAAATATACTAGGTATCTCTAATGTGCCGATAGTTAAATATACTAGGTATCTCTAATGTGCCGATAGTTAAATATACTAGGTATCTCTAATGTGCCCATGGTTAAAGGGCAACTATAGTGAAAAAAAAACTTTGTCTCTATACAATGTATAGATCACTTAGTATAAGCTGCCTTACTTTCATGTTGCTGTGTGGCTTCGTTTCTTCACACTGGCAGAAGTTTGTAACAAGCTGTGTAGTCCCCCTCCCCTCTCTGTCTACTCCCCCTCAAGCAGTGAAGGGCTGTATACAGAGTCTGAGCATGGTCAGTTGAAAGGACTTTAAATGAAGTGCTGACATCCTGTTGACCCCTCCCTTCCAGAGCTAGACTGCAAGCAATCAAAGTGTGGGATAAAGTAGCAATATGCTGAAGGGAGGGGCAGAGGGGGAGAGAGGACAAGTGGTGCTGAGATTTTTTACAAGTAAGTTATTGAACTCTGCCCCTGCCTGTTCTCTAACTTTGCTAATTGTTATTTATTTTTTACCTAAAGTTCATATCTCTCCCCTGCTTAACTGAGATCATAATCACTGAAGACAGAGTCAGTGTAACAGCAGCTATAGTGAGATCTTTTACAAACAGCAGTGACACTGCTTGTTATCCTGATACATTTCATTTGCTTTAGTCTATATATTTCATAGATTGCATTGTATGTCTTGTTTGGTATATAGTCTGTATTACTGTATTAGTGTTCCATTGAGTCACTGGTTTTGTATATATATAAGATGTTTTTTTGGGGGGAGGGGCTGTTTTATAGTGTGTTATGCTCATATTGCCGGGTTGGTGATTTATTGATTGTGTTTAGCACTACAGCATTTGACTGTGTTGCACATGGTACTTACAGTGTGGGTGAAGGAGTATGTGACAGTACTGCAGGGGAGCTTTGGATTGTGTGGGTGTGTGCCTTTGAGTGACAGATGAGGTGTAGCAGCTCCTACAAATCACAGCATATTCAAAGGCTTATATCTCTGGGACTATGAAGAATTTAAAGAAACTAAAGGCACCCTGGTGGTTGGGATGACTTATAGGATATATTAGAAGGAATTAAAAAAAAACTATTTTCTCACTATAATTGCCCTTTAACTTACAAATGGTGAAAATGTGTGATGCAGGTTGTGCTAAGGTCTTTGTAACTCTATTAAATATGCTTTTCCATTTGTCACTATAGCATAGCTACTAACATTTATTTACCCTACATTTATCAAGGAGGAAACCCTCTCAAGAAAAGTTCTAGCAATCTACTCATGTAAAATTAATGAAACTCTGCTTGTTTTTAACATGATTCCCAAAGAAGAAACTTTCACATATTTGTAATTCTATCTCTGTAACATGTCAAACAGGTAGAACAAAGGATATTTTACTTTTTAGGTTTTATGGTTATCATTCCTGTAATTTCCTACACAGACATGAACGGCTGCTGATATGCCTTAGGGAAAACAGTTAGAGGTGCCACACCTTGTTAAATGGCTGCACAAACTTCCAAAAATATTACTGCAAAACTTGGTTGAAATGCCTTCAGACATTCTCTTTGTGTTTTTTTTTTCAGAATAGTCTTACATAGTCACGCAAATATATGGCACTGAAACTGTGACTGAAATAAGTGGTTTTTGTTTAGTCACAAAAAAAGTTTAAGGCAGATCAAGCAACTCAACACAAAGCATTGGAAAAAAACCTAGCTTATCAGTGGCAAACACATGATTTTCAAGGGGGGAGATTCCTAAATGGGTTACCACTGATGGGTTACCATCACAGTTAGTCAATACAGGTATATTCATTAAGGCTTGGTACACACAAACAGATTTTTCAGGCCAGTCGTCCAATATTTCCATGTATTGGTCGGTTAGGCCTAAATATCTGGGGTGATTTCAGCAGCAAAGGTAAACGATGTCGGTCGCTTGTTCGCCTGTGAACACCAATCTGACATGCCGGTAAATTATCACCGATCATGTTGTCCATAGGAGGCTTTTGCCGTGGCCGACCACTCAGTAGCGGCAAATGGTTGGGACGAACAAATTTTTGTGTAATTAGCCTAACGTTCTGTTTTAATTTGTCTTTCAAAGTCAGAGCTGTGACACTGTCTGTGGATCTGACTGAATTCCAGGCAAGGTGGAAATTTTCCATTACCGGCTCCCTTTACTACAGTAGAGGGAGCTGATAACATCGAACCATGAACAATCATTCTATATAAAGAATAAATAAAGCAATCACTCCTGTGTACCTCACTCCCACGGATAAATTGCTCCAACAGGGTGATGCACCAAGGGCAGCTATCGGCATCCCAGTGCAAACAGCAGGTGATGTTATATGCCAATAGAGGCTCTTGGTGCATTGCTATCTAGCTATTAGCTGGCGTTTAAATTGAATGCTGCTATCAGCATATAATATCACGTTAGCAACACAGCTGCAATGAAGGAGTTTAAGTGATGCTACCCAATATAACATCAGTTAGCGTGACTGAGGGTGAGGCCACACTGCAACTCACAGGAATCGCGCACAAAATCGCGAGCGTTATCGCACGTGATTGTGTGCGCTTTTTTTTTCGCGTTATGGAAACGCTGCGTTAACGCACCAAAAATGGTGAACGCATGCGTTACCAAAACGGGAACGAACACACAATCACATGTGCATCGCACAAACGCGCAAAAAAACGCGCTAGTGTGGCCTAGCCCTGAAACTCCAAAACAGAAGCGGTGCGCCCGTTGGTGCATCACCCTGCTTGTTTGTTAGATTTTGTGGGCAATGCTATTCATATCGCATGAGACTGCAAGATACTTTCTGTTATAAGAAGGCTCTGCTCCAACAAAAAAAAAAAGCATGTGTCCTTCCTGGGAATGTTGGCTTGTAAAAAGAGTTTAATTTGTAATCAGAATCTAACAATGGTTCATTCTTTAAAAAAAGAAAAATATCTATACTTGTGTTTAGGGAACCTTCTCTGAAGTTTATACAAATATTATTCCAACAATATAACTGTCCATTGACACCCTCTTGTACTGAACTACCCACACATGTATGAAATCTGAGAAATATTCATCATTCTTTATTTATTTGCAGCATTCCATCTCAGTTGGAGTTTTCATGGAAATACATTTATTACATTAACTCTGTTGTGTTTTCTTCCTGGGTTATCTGGCAGGATTACCTGAACTGGGCCCCAAATAGGATCATTGTGAAAGAAATACTGATGAAGCAGCAGTAATGAAGACACAGCTTGTAAGTAATAAGTTTCAGGCATGTTTCTGGAATTCACAAAAATTGTATTGAGTGTAGATAGATAATCATCCTTTTCTAATATGGATTCCCCTTGCCTCAGTAAATGTCTTGATAAATGCAGATCTCCCATAATTATACCTAACCTAAGTGGATATCAGTTTCCATTTGCAAGAGTAGCATTAATTAATTAAACCCCTAAAATAGTGGGGAGGTACTAAAAAGTAAAACAACTAATACAAAATCCTATGAAAAATATGGATCAGATGTAAAATATTGTCACTTATTCTTTCTTGTTTATAAGTTGCTGTGTAACTTATAGTTACAGATTCTTTCAAAGTGAAGCTGTAAAAGTTGATCATTTTCTTCTCTTTCCTTTTCCAAATCCTTATTTTTGAAGGGAAGGGAATGAGGTTAGAGAGGACATTTTCTTGGACCCGACACAGGTAGAGCTTTTATGCTCCAGTGTCTTTATCTCAGGGCTATAGGTTCCATAAATGTCCTTCTTTAGAATCCATTTAGACTGTGAAAAATAAATCAATCAAATAAATGAAGTGAGAATCCATTTCAGCCCACTTGGTGATAAGCTCTAAGATGAAATATCTCTTGTATTCAATTAGATAAACTGGACTTGAAGTTTAGTTCTTAAAGACGTTTCGTTAGTCATCTGACTGGCTTTCTCAATTCAGAATGACTTGTACAAGAATCTGTGGCAATTATGGGTACATAATTGCCAGTTGATCTAATTGAATACAACAGATATACCATGACCTGGATGAATGAGAACCTTCACATGCTCTAAGATGAAATATCCACCAACTTTTTATAAGGTGTGTAATAATTTGTTATCTAGGTTACCTCCCCTAGGAGGTAACCTAGATTTCTCCTGGTCAAGCATTTTATGCCTCTATATGAGCCTCCATGTACATGCAAAAATGTGCGGAGATTGTCGTTAGGGTATTACCTGCCTGACTGTGTTTCTGTGCAAGTCTTCTGTCTAATAAGTATTTGGACAACCTATTTTTTTTTTTTTCAATTCTAATTTTTATTGATAACAGTATTTGCAAAGTACAGAGGTTGATACCATTGTATTGCTTTCAACAACTGTTGTTTTTTTTATATATAATTCTAAAACATTGTAAAATAATTAAAACATTGTAAATAAAACAGACTGTATTAATTTACCTGCAATGCTTTTGTTGTTATTTGTGGGGGGGAGGTGGGGAAGGGGGAGCGATAGGGGTGGTAGGTGTTACTTACTAATGCTTTTCCCCCTAGTTCTAGCAACGGTCTCTGGAGTGTTGTGAGCAACTCTATGGATTATTATAATATAATATATCTTTCACCACCCCAGAGTAGCCCTAAGCATTGTATCATATTAAATTGTGGTATTATGTTGGTTGGTATTAGCTCAGGTTGAATTAACCTAAATCGAACCATCTTATTAAATTGTTGAGTTATCGTTTCATTGAGCCGCTGTATGATATTCCCATATATCTACACATATATAACAATCCTATCTAGACATAGCAATACCTTCTTAACATTACCCAGATCCATTTCCCCCCTTATCAGTGAAGCAGTATAAACTTCTATAATGGGCTCAAGTTTGCATAGTGGTTGGGTTCTGTGAACATGATCCATGGGGACCATTGTGTATGAATTTGGTATTTTTATTTTGCATTCCTCCATCAGCATAATGTGATTTAGTTCTGTGATCCATTCTTTGTTGGATGGACAGGTTGTCTGTTTCCAGTGTCTGGGGAGTACTGTTCTCCCGGTTGTTAGAAAAAATCTTAGAAGGCTCTTTTTAGTTTGTGAGGTTGTGCCCATGATCATTGATAGCAATATAATTTGAGGTTCTACTGGAACATTGTTAGATCATTGGGCATAAAAGCCAGATATGTGCCATTGTACCTTTATTTGTCAGACATCTCCAGCATCTATCTGTTGTGTTTGGATAGATCTTATGGAGGAATGTTGGGCATTTATACCACCTGGAGAGTAGTTTGTAGTTTGTTTCTTGTGCTTTGCATGAAATTGATAGGCTGTGTGTTGGATTGAAGCTTGTTTCCCAGTGGTTGACAACCTATTTTTAAAAGATCTTACCCATGTATAATAAATTATATGTACATTGTAGGGCATATAGAATATTATCAATGTTACCATTAAAATACTGTCCTATTTGTTCATTATTTTTAAGAGATTGTGTCTGTCCTGAACATGAATTGGCAGAAATTACAGTTGCCACACACATAAGTCCCTGACATTTTCTGTCCTGTCCTTCTAGACTTCTTTAAAGGGTATAATGACTGCAGGTTAGTCTGTCTTCCAGGTTCCAATAGCTCCTGGCAGTTATTGCTGGAACATCTGGAATTAATTTAGATAATTTTTTAACATTTTCCAATTGTTCTTTAGTGCTGGCTTTAACGGGTGCCATTCTAAACGATATGTTGTTATATACCTAAGCATCTTGTCTGCTTTCTTTTGGTTTGTATCCAACAAATTACTATGTGATGATATTCCTGCATAATGATCCAGGTCTAGTGAAGCTTTCTTGATGTCCTCCATAAGTGTACAATATCTGCATAGCTGCAGGTACTGTCCCTTAGGGATGATCAAATTGGTCAAGTTCCTGCAATAAGCACTATCAAAATGTAATAGGGGTTTTGAGAAAGTAGGTCTACAGTGTAGGTCTGTGACTAACCTGGATCCATGTTTTCTTATAGTTATGCCCAGGGAGTCTATATGTTCATTAGAGTTATTGTATGTAAGGAAGATATTGTTTTTATTCAGGATATTAATAAAATCAACCAACAAATACTTTTGGCCCTTTAATATAAATACAATGTCATCTATGAACCTATACCAAACTTCAATATAAGAAGTGAAAAATAATAGGTCATCTTCAAATACAAATTTCCTCTCTCACCATCCAAAGAATACATTTACATAGGCTGATGCACAAGGTACACCCATTGCAGTGCCACATATCTGAATATACAATTTGTTAGAAAATGTAAAGTATTTGCACTGCAAAATAAATTCCAGCAAAGCCAGCACAAACTGGTGCCTCCCAGCTAAATCACTATTCTCCATGTTTAAGAAATATTTTCCAGCATTTATCCCTTTCTCATTTGTATACAGAGATTCTATGTCGCAATTCCTAGGATATGATCATCTGTAATTTCTAAATCTTGAAGTTTGTTTATGGGGTCTAATGTATCTCTTATGTAGGAATCTAAACTCATTACACTTGTAGTATAGAGTCTATAAAGATACTTCATTTAAACCCCCTATGCCCACGACCATAGGCCTACCCGGAGGACTAATCAGATTTTTATGGACCTTCGGTTGAAGTTAAAATACTTTTAGTGGGTGATTTATTGCCAATTGTAACTTTTTTGTAATTTTGCAGTCCTTGGAAAAACACAAGCACTGTCCCCTGGTTTAACATGGAATGTTTCTTTAACACACAGCTTTAAATTAAGTTTTAAAAATAGACAAACTCCTATGCACCTTTTTAACTCCACTCCTAAAATACAGTTGTAGTAATTTTTCAGTTTAATTGAAGAACAGGAGGTAAAGCAGCTATGTTCTTTCTACTTTTCTTCAATTACCGTATATACTCGTGTATAAGTCGAGGTTTTTAGGCTTGAAATCCTTCAGCCGATCGCTTCCTCTCTCTTCCGCATCCCACGGTGCAGTGTCTGACATCAGTACTCGGCGCCGGGTAACTTCAGGACTGTGCATGCCGAAGAGAGTGGAAGCGTGCAGCTGCAGGATTTCAGGTTAGTGATTTTAGATAGATGCAGCCGGATTACCTTAAAGCAGGACCTCTCCTCCACTGGGGGGGGCTCTGGGTGCGATGGGGGATAAATGCAGTGCTTACCACAGAAGATGTTTGGAAACTACAACTCCCAGCAACTAAAGCATGCTGAGAGTTGTAGTTTCCAAACATCTGGAGTGGCAAGGAATTGGGGGTTAGTGTGTTAAATTCCTCTCCATTTAAAGGGCAACTAATGCCTTAAAACAATACAGAATAAGGAGAATGGTATCTATTGTTTCCTTCTGATTCTGTATTGTTTTGAGGCTTTAGTTGCCCTTTAAATGGACAGCAGAATTCCCATACAGTAGTCCTATATACTGTAGTAATAGTCATACTGGATTTGACTTTTACTGTATGGGACTACTGTATGGGAATTCTGCTGTCCATTTTAAGGGCAACTAAAACCTCAAAACAATACAGAATCAGGAAGCAGTTGTGGTCCTGTTTTCTACCCTCGACTTATACTCGAGTCAATCATGTTTTACTCCTTTTCCAGGTAAAAATATACAATTTGTTAGAAAATGTAAAGTATTTGTACTGCAAAATAAATTCCAGCAAAGCCAGCACAAACTGGTGCCTCCCAGCTAAATCACTATTCTCCATGTTTAAGAAATATTTTCCAGCATTTATCCCTTTCTCATTTGTATACAGAGATTCTATGTCGCAATTCCTAGGATATGATCATCTGTAATTTCTAAATCTTGAAGTTTGTTTATGGGGTCTAATGTATCTCTTATGTAGGAATCTAAACTCATTACACGTGTAGTATAGAGTCTATAAAGATACTTCATTTAAACCCCCTATGCCCACGACCATAGGCCTACCCGGAGGACTAATCAGATTTTTATGGACCTGGTTGAAGTTAAATTACTTTTTATTTTAAAAAAAGGAGTAAAACATGATTGACTCGAGTATAAGTCGAGGGTAGAAAACAGGACCACAACTGCTTCCTGATTCTGTATTGTTTTGAGGTTTTAGTTGCCCTTAAAATGGACAGCAGAATTCCCATACAGTAGTCCCATACAGTAAAAGTCAAATCCAAATAATAGCTACCTCGACTTATACTCTGGTCGACTTATACTCGAGTATATATGGTACACCAAATTGTTTGGCTCTGCAAACAAGAGGAGAGTCAGAGTGGAACTGTCCGATGTGGCGTGTGTCTGAGTAGGCCACTTAATGACATCACTACACACATGGTATTGTAATGATGCTGCTCCTCTTCGCGCCCAGACCCTGTGTGATGACGTTGCTAGTGCAGCATTCTCTCTGACTTTCTATTCTGGAATCGGATGGTGAAGGACCGTGTGGTGCAATTTTTAGCCTGGCTTTTTCCCCAGGGGAGGAGCCTAGTAATAGTAAGTTACTAACTAAAGTCCCAAAGAGTCTGTTTTCCTAACACCCCTCAACCCACCTCCTCCCACCACCCCAGATGGCACACACTGACTTACATATTCCTCCTTGTCTCATAATACAGTCTGACTGTCTGTTTCAGACTTACCGTATAAACCAACTCAAATATAAACTGAGGTATTTATTTATTTAAAACTGCTTGATTCGAGTATAAACCCATAGACAGCCCCATAGATAGTTCCTTACACAGCCCCATAGAAAGTCCAATACACAGCCCTAAAGAAAGTTAAAGGACAACAATATCAAAAAAAATAACATCACCCCCATTACATGTTCTTACTTCCAGCAGCTGAAATTGCTTACTCACATTTACAGCTGTGCTGCCCTTCTTTAGATATCACACAGCAAAGATGAGTGCTAAAAGCCTGCCTCCTAGATGGCCCGGGGCCATGATTAACATATAACTTGTCATTGGCTGGTGGGAATGTCTGTTACAACCTCTCTCCTCCTCCTCTGCCAGTCAAACAAACTTAAACTGTTCGGTTGCTAGCATGTACAGCCTACATAATCAAGCTGATCAAGGATGGGTGGAGGAGTGTTTTCTCACATGCTAGCTTTGAGTGACAGTTATAGGCAGACAGAATTGTTACGCCCCCTTCACAGCATGGCTAATTGAAGGCAGAGAGAAGCTAGAAATCAGGAAAAAATGTAAGGGGAGGGCTGCATACCTTTACTCTTTTTAAAAAAAATGCATTGAGGCAATACAGTTATCCTTTAAATGCACAGGCCCACTACATGAGGTGAGGTTTAAGGCAGCAAAAAATCTGTGCTTACATGCTCCTGACAACTAAATCAAGAAAGGGAGCTGCCACTGTTTCAAAACCAACTGCGATGCTACCCCTTCTTCATTTTCTATACAATGGAAACACAATTAGGCTTATTTAAAGTCAACTATACTAGGGTGAGGACCTAAACCCCTTTATTTCCTCCAGTTGCCCCAAACAAAGTGGTAAAACTCCAGCTTTTGTGCAGCACCTTTAGAGGAGTCCTTGACTCCTTCTACAATAGTCATTTGGAAGATGTGCTCCTTGCAGAGCTAAACAAAATAAGTACAAACGTTTATAATAAAATGGAGCTGTGTCATAATGTAAAAGATTCACCACACAGTATTTATTTTACTTGAGATTCAGATGAGTACAGTTAACAACCTGAACAAAATAGATGCAAATTGAACAAAGGAGACAAACAAATTCATCTTCGCAATATATTCTGATTAATTCCTTATTGCTAAATTGGAGCTCACTTTTATTTAGAAGTAATCTTCTTATAAGGTAAGGCAACTCCCCAACCCTAAACTCTAGCAGGGAGATTCAATAAAAGTTCTTATCGTTTAAAATGGTGCTAATTTTGCCCCAGCCAATCAGATCTTATTTAACATTTGAAAGCAAACATCTGATTGGTTGGGGCAAAATTAGCACCATTTTAAACGATAAGAACTTTTATTGAATAACCCTGTAAGTTTAAAACTTCTAAAACAGGCCCTAAATATACTTATCCAGCCTCGTACTCTCGGCTCCCTTCGCTGACCGGCAGCGGCTTCAGTGATTGGCTCAGTCTCAGCCAATCATAGAGGCGGCTGCTGGTCCCCTCTTCTGTGCACTGAATAAGCAGAGGAGGCTGTGACCAAGGGATAGAAGGTGGGTAAGTACATTTAGAGGCTGTATTAAAAGTTTTAAACATAGCGCTTAGGGTTCGGGGGTTTGCCTTAAATTATACTAATTTTATTGTTTGGGGTGGAGATACCCTTTAAAAGATACTTTAAGAAGTGGTAAAATCCAAACACTGGAGAGTTCCTCCTAGAAGGATGGAAGGAAATAAGAGTAAGATATATTCTCCAGTCAACACCTCTGTGGTTAGGCAACTGCAAAAAAAGTTTGATCGCTAAATGTAGCAATATGTTATATTGCAGTTGGCCAGTAGAGGCTGCAATACTCAATTTACAATGATGTGAGGTAAAATGCTTATAGTATTTTAATGAAATGTGTGGGCATCTTATATTAACCAGTCAGGGGGATGGCCATGGGGGAGCACATCTTTGCGGGCCATATGGAGCTCTATGTTTCTCACATAGAGCTCTGGCTGCGATACATAGACGACATCTTTATCGTATGGCGTGGCCCCCCTGACCTGCTAAATGTATTCATTGCTATACTTAACACCAATCAATTAAATATCTACCTTACTATGGAAATTTCAGAGATTGGGGTTAACTTGGATTTAAGGATATCTAAGCATGTAGGTAGACTTGTTAGTGAGCTATATAGAAAAGAAACAGAGGGGTTATCCAACAAAGTTGATAGACAAATGTAAAGATGAAGCACAAGAGATAGACCAGCAAGATCTCCTTACTCCGTGACAGAAAGAAAGAGACGGTAAAATAAGATTTTATCATTACACACAATAGTGATTGGGGACGAGTTAGAGCTATACTTAATAAAAGCTGGCACATAATAGCTAATGATTCTACCTTTTCTAATTACATTGCAGAATTCCCCTTAATGACAGCTAAACGCACAAAAAAACTTTCAGACCAGTTAACTTCCAGCCATTTCACAAGAGAAAGAAAGAGGACGGATGGAGGGTGTTCCTTTAGAGGGAGCTTTCCTTGTGGAGACTGTATGATCTGTTCATTTATGAACAGATCCAATACCTTTAAAGACAACAAAGGGAGCAAGTGCTTTAAGGTACATGATTACATCAACTGCAAAACGAAAAATGTTATATATTTGCTCAGATGTCCCTGCAATAAGCTATATGTGGGGAAAACTAAACAAAAATTAAAGGCAAGACTAGCCAGCCATCTTTCAAACATTCGATTAGCGAAACGTAATTTTGAACAAGGTACCCCGTTGAGTAGTGTGGCAGAGCACTTTCTTACCTGTCATGGAGGTTCCCCTTCTGGCCTAAAATGTATGGGTATTGATAAAATTACCAAATCTATGAGAGGGGGGACCCAGAAAGTGAGCTCCTAAGAAAGAAGGCTCGATGGATTTATGTATTAAAGACTAAAGTGCCCAATAGGCTAAATGAAGAATTAGACCCCAAATTTAGACCAAAATTAGACCAAATTTACCCCATTCATTTGTTCTATTATGCCTCTTCTTTACAGTGCCTTTTTCCTTCTGTTATGTTTGAATGAGAATGGCATCATATCCGAATCCCTAAGGCAGAACATGGATGTGGAGATAATTCATATATGGAATTTTGAGAACTTCAGAGACTATCCCAGACTGATGGATAACCGAGGAGATTACTATCCTACTAGGATACTTACCTTGGCACCATTGTATGACCGGATTAGATTGTGGACTCAATTCGGCATCGGTGAGTTGGTATTTCCAGATAAACTATTTGATGTACTTACCGTTACCTGCAGATTTTAATTAAAAACTTTGGACAAACGAGGGGTTTGGGGCTAAAGCACCCGGACCACCAACCTGAAGGGGTGAGTTAAGATATAATATACCAGTATTATCACAGTTTGCTGTATTGTATATATGCTAAGCATACATGTGGAAACACCTCAGGTATAACCTAGAGAAGCGAATGGTTCGGGGCAGATGCACCCGGACCACACATGTTCAAGAGTAAGCTAAATACACATATATAAGAATTTTTTCTATTTAGTATATGCTATTCATTATATAGATATTAGGCAAATTAACCATTGGAGTACTGCACCTTCCCCTGTTCCCATTCCCTTTAATTACATGTTATGATTGGGTACCTCCATGATACAATAAGTCTGCCTATGTATGCACTTTATATGGTAAATGAAAGGGTGGGTTAGCCTATATTTTTTAATTGTTTTTAAGCCATATACCCTATGTGTCAATAAAGGTCTATTTTAATTGTACTGAGAGTGCCAGGGTAATTCTTTTTCCTTGAACCAGTCTGTGTTGTGGGCACTTATATTTACCAGTTCACCAGCCAGTATTAAGTCAGCCTTCTATAAATAAATACAGAGGTGTGTGTTGCTGCATGCTTTCAATCTAGTACCTTTTTTGTGCAGGCTCAGTATCCCCTACCTACTCTTAACTGACCCTTCCATCTCACATGACTTTCTGTGAAGTCAGGCATGCTCAGTAATCACCTTGTGCTAGTACTAGGTGAGGGAATTTTCCACCGTACAATTCAAACATACCGACTGTCCCCATTTCAGCGACAGCAAAACTGCACACAGCAGGAGAGATTATGATAATAAGGCATTTGAATGACAGCTGAAATGTAAATGCTTCAGATTGGAGATCTAAATAATTATAGTTCCAGTAATGGGCAATTTAAAATAAAATCCAGTGTTGATCTTTCTAGCCTAGAAATAGGTACCAGTAATTTTTTGAAAATTCGATGGTGAGGAGTCTGCTCTTGGACAGAAGCACCTATAGAGCCCTTGGACCTGCCGTTTGGTACAAGACCAGGACACTATTCATATTTTGTGATACTTCATCTGTCTACCTGATCTTGCATACCGGTTACTTTAAGCATGTCAGAGGCGCAGACCTCATATACTCCAGATATCAACGCTTCACCTACCTTAGCGTATTCTGAAGATGACATCACTCGAATCCTGAACAAGGTGGCTGCCATAGACCTTGACATTCGGGATTCTACGACCACATCCACTAACGAATTGAGTCGCCTGCTACTCAACCTACAAAAAAGAGAAATTGGAATCACTCTCCACATCTCTACACTTGTGGACTACATTAAACACAAACGTATCCCTCGAGGATTACGCCTGGATATTAAACCCAATATAGGCCTAGAGGATAACGATTTCCTGACCCAGTGGCAAGCAATACTCAACAAATGCAGCTTTGATTTAATGCTCTTAAGCATTGATAAACTCACAGACAAAGTTACTCCAATCAGATCAGAAATCCAAAGCACAAAGGATCAAATCATAGCCTCATCGGGAGACACCCGTGCTACCCAGATATTTGAAGAAGTTTCCTCTAGCACTTCTAAATATAGAGACTCTCTATTAGCCAGGAAGAACGCTAAAACACAGAGGGACGCTGAGGACTACTTACATGATCGCATTATCAGAGCAATCCCAAGAGGCCAATTCCTCAGAGCCAAAAGGATTTCCTCAGACCTACCTAAATACAATAATGCGGCCAAAACACTGTGTACACGGTTTAAAAATAGGGGCTACAATATGAAAGATGTTCATAAACATGCCCAAGAAGTAGGTCAGATTCCACGTACAGACTTGCTTACTTATAAAGATAGGACCAGGAACAGCAGAACTGAGAAGAGACCCATTTTTGTTTCTAAATACAGCTCAAACAGCAAAGCAGTAGAGAGAACTGTCACTAAATACTGGCCCATTTTCATGCAGGATCATAAATATGGGTCCTTGTTCCATAATCGCCCTCTATTTAGTTACTCAAGGGGACGCACATTAAGGGATATCCTCTGTCCCTCAGACATCTTCTCTACACCCCAAACAAGGTTTATGGGCAAAGTTAAAAAGGGAACCTATCCCTGTCTTAATTGCAACTGCTGCACTTTGATTATCAAAGGGGACACCATTTACCATCCCAGTAAAGGGATCCCTGTTAAACTTACTAACTATGCCACATGTGACACTCCATCTGTCATCTACATGTTGAAATGCCCCTGTGGTATGGTGTATGTTGGCCAGACCACTAGACCAGTTAAAAAACGAATACAGGAACACAGGGGGAATATTAAAAACTTTTTGGCAAATACTAATTCAGATACTGCTGTGGCTAGACATTTCCACACGATGGGCCATAACCTTAACCAACTAAGATGGGCAGTGTTAGAAGTCGTTGAACTTCCTAAAAGAGGGGGGGACATGGTACGTTCCCTCCTACAGAAAGAGACCATTTGGATAAAGAAATTAAACTGTCTCACCCCTAATGGTCTAAATGAGAACATTAACATTGGATGCTTTGTCTAAAATTATATTCTCTTCTCTTACAGATATTGACCGTCTGCCACGAAATTTATAGCCTTGGATGGGTAAGCCCAACTATAGTCGATATTGCTAATGTTACATATACTGGCAGACATAGTACCTATAGAATTTATAGTCTATTATCTTGCTACTATAACTTATTCCTCTGGCCCTCCTGCCCTTGTGGGGCCCGCTCATCTATATTGTCCTTATTATGATATCTCTGTTCTGATAGGCCTATTTGGCAGTGTCAGATATTTTAATATTTTCACTTATGCTGTTGTTTTGTCATTTTGTCATAATATCATATATTGCTTCCTCTTTTTTCTTTTGGATGTTCTCCTCACTATTTGGATTCCACCCTAGGATTGGATTCCCCACCTGGGACACTTATTGGACATTGACCAATGTTTATTGGTCTTGGACACTGGGGGGGTGGGACTTGGTGATATGATGTCACTTCCTGTGATTTTGCAATATAGGAGTGTTCTTTAGCACTGTGTGTTACACTTGATAAAGGGTGTTTGGACCCGAAACATGTTGTGTTTAAATTGCTATTAAAGCACCTTTGCAACTTGCAGAATCTGGTCCGGTCTCTACCTACTTTTTGATACATTGATATTCTTGTGCTCTTGGACAGAAGCACCTATAGAGCCCTTGGACCTGCCGTTTGGTACAAGACCAGGACACTATTCATATTTTGAGGAGTCTGCAAACCCTAACCTGGTATTTGCAAATTCTTGATTTGTTTGTCTATTTTGGCACTTTTTGTCACCTTATCATCATATTTGTTTGCCAAAAAAAAAAATTGTGCAGTATAGATTTTCTACTTCTAAGGAACACCCAGACCACATTGCCAATCATAGTGATTACATATCAGAGATTACAAGCAATAAGATTTAGAAGTATTAGTAAAATTATGAGACTGCGAGCATGTTAAGAAGAATTGCCATTGTTAAACAATCTTAAGGTTCATACACACGTGCGATCGTTGGTGCTGACCCGCGATGCACGATGTGTATGAATGGCCGTTTCGCACGATAATCGTCCCGTGTATGGGCACTTTATCAGCCGAAATGGCCGCTTGTTAGGGGATACAACCGTCTGATCGGGCGACGATCCCCGAACGAACGGCCGTTTCGGCCGATAAAGTGCCCATACACAGGCCACAAATCACACGTGTCCCAGCCTTAGAACCTTAAGCTACCCTTAATTGATTTATTCTTGTTGGCATGCTTAAGATCAAAGTTTAATTCATTAATTTTCAGGTTATTTTGTTCCTAGGTTTGGAAGCTAAATCTCTAATGCGTGTGTTGACTTCACTTATGTTTTTCTAATAACTTCCAACCGGTTGCACTATTAATTCAGCTGAGTAAGAGAAACTGAGGAGCACTTAAGGCCAATTAAATGAATGGCCTCATAATTTGGTAATTTATAATTTCATTTAGTTAAACATTACTAATGTGTATTAATCTAATCTTAGTGGAATACAGACAGACTTCAAGATAATTATTTGAAAATGAATTGATGTTTAAAGTCAGCAATTTATAGGTGTATAGTTCACTTAATGGATTTAGCTTAATGTTCCCTCTAATTTTCCACTAGCTGTGTGCACAGATATGAACAGGGAGATACTAGGATTGCAACTTACCTGCACTTGTTCCAGCAATATGTTAACTAGATGCGACTGTTAAAGGGCATGTCCACCTGCTCTTAAAACTTTTGATATATTAAAGGTATTGCTCCCCCAGCCCCAAACGCTATATATAATCCTATGTGCAGAAACTCCCCCGATACTTACCTTACCTCTGGCCTTTGCCGCACTGCCCGGCCCTATGCTTGCACGGAACTGCAAGCAGGGGGCCGGACCAGCAGCCGCGTCTGTGATTGTCTGAGAGGCAGCCAAGCACAGACGTGGATGCCGGCAGTTCAGAACTGCGAAGGAGAGAGGTAAGGTAAGTAACTATCCGGGGAGTTTCTGCAGATAAGATTATAGCGTTTGGGGCTGGGGGAACAATACCTATAATATAGCAAAAGAGTTACACGCTAGGGGGAGGGAGAAAGAAACGGGAGGGAGAGGGAGGTGGAGGGAGGGGTAGAGGGCTGCAGTGTGCATGCCAAACTTCTCCCAGAGGGGAGACAGGAGGCAGAGTCCTATATGGACTCTGCTATACTCCTGGTGGCCCGTTTTTTTGACTTTGGGGAGGAATACTGGAGAACTATTTGGAGCTGGGATGTGAGGTAAGGATTTTCTATACTACAGAGTGGGGCCAGTAGTGGGGGAAATTATAGTTTTGGGGGTGGACATGCCCTAAGGTCCTAGGAATGAACGCAGTCTCATGCAAGGCGTTTATTTAAAAGATGCTAATTTTTGCATTGAGATATGGAAAAAGTAATGCAAACTGTATAGCGTGGTTTCCAAAATTAGTGTGTGGGTTTTATACTCATTTAGGGGGCAGTAAGATATATTGCATCTCCTTCGTAATCTTATGTGCTGATACAAAATTACATTTTGTGCACTACATACCACAGTACCTACTGTATATTCTGCCAGATTATTGTGTGTGCATGGTTTTAAGATGTGTATACAGGCCAGCCAAGTTGTGTTTGCACGCATATACAGTAAGTACACAGCTTAGAGGGAACATTGGTTAAAAGACTGTTCATGTGTTATTTGTCTGCAAGTATTACAATGCTCTTTTTCCTTAAAGGGTATGTCCACCCTTAAAACAAATTTTTGTTATATGATTCCCCCTGTCCCCCCAGCCCCAACCGCTCCATTTTTATTTTTAGAAAGTGCCCCAAACTCTACTTACCTCCCCTCTTTCCTCCGCCACGCTGCCGGCCCTCTGCTTGCGAGAAAATGCAAGCAGAGGGGTGGGACCGGCAGTCGCGTCTGTGATTGGCTGAGCTGCAGCCAATCACGGACGCGGCTGCCGGTCATTCTTTGCGGCGGAGGAAAGAGGGAAGGTAAGTAAAGTTTGGGGAGCTTTCTAAAAATAAAAATGGAGCGGTTGGGGCTGGGGGGACAGGGGGGATCCTATATTTAAAAGGTTTTACGCTAGGGGGAGGGAATCCTGAGAGGGAGGGAGAGGGAGGGGGAGAAGGGCTGCAGTACGCATGCCAAACTTCTCCCGGAGGCCAGGTAGGAGGCAGAGTCCTATATGGACTCTGCTATCCTCCTGGTGGGCAGTTTTTGGGACTTTGGGGGGGGACTACAGGAAAACCTTATGGAGCTGGGATGTGAGGTAAGGATTAAACTACACTACATCATGGGTCCAGTAGATGGGGGGATTATAGTTTTGGGGGTGGACATGCCCTTTAAATGTAATATGTATTTGGCTGAACAAAAGATGAGAGGAGCACACTACTTGCAACAAAACAATGCTTTTATTGTGCAAATGACATGCAACGTTTCGGGAGGCTTCTGCCCCCTTCCTCAGGCATAACCAGTGCTGATTCAAAACACCCATATAAATATCCCCTTAACCACACCTCCATACCCATGTTACACGTGATTGATGGGTATAGGGTGCTGAACCTTTTAAAAAATAAAGTGCTATATGTGTAAGACAAAAATTCAGTGCAATATATAGTTACATTTTGGGTATGTACATTGAAAACTATCCTGTAATATATATACAGTGTTATTCAATAAAATATCTGTTGTATTCAATTAGATCAACTGGACTTGAAATGTAGTTCTTGAAGACGTTTCGCTAGTCATCCGACTGGCTTTCTCAATTCAGAATGACTTGTACAAGAATCTGTGGCTATTATGTACCCTGGAAAATCCCAATTAGCATATCACAGCCAGGTGTTAAGGGTGTGATTAGATAGTGGCTAAGAGGTGTTATAGGAACGCCCAGAGTAAGGTGTTAAAACAGCATTGTACATGGCAGACAGTTGGTGTCGAACCCCCCCACCTCTATTTAGGCTTGGTTTCTTTATTTTCACATAAATGGCCTCCTTAACACCTCTCTTGAACCAGTCACGTTCCTTCGCCAGTATGTTAACATTACAATCTTCAAAGGTATGTCCTTTATCCTTAAGATGCAGATACACGGCTGAGTCCTGACCCGAGGAATTGGCTCTTCTGTGCTGGGCCATACGTTGATGCAGTTGCTGTTTGGTCTCCCCCACATACAAATCAGAGCATTCTTCACTGCACTGCACTGCATATATGATGTCGCTTTTCTTGTGTTTTGGTATTGGGTCTTTCGGATGTACCAATTGCTGCCTCAGTGTGTTGTTCGGTTTAAAGCAGACAGGGATACGATGTTTTTTGAAAATTCTTCTTACTTTCTCGGAGACCCCTGCTACATATGGGATGACCATGTTCTTCCTCCTGTCTTGCTTTTCCCCTTCACTGTTGGTATTCGTGTTCTTTTCTTTCCTTCTACTTCTTTTGACAAAGGCCCAGTCTGGATATCCACAAGTTTTAAGGGCTCCTCTGAGATGTTTCATTTCTTTAGCCTTCGCCTCTGTGCTAGTGGGGATGTTCTCGGCTCTGTGTTGCAGGGTTCTGATGACCCCCAGCTTGTGATCTAAAGGGTGGTGGGAGTCAAACATCAAATCCACATCCACATCCACATCCACATCACATCCAGAACTCTCTGGATTTCACCAACAAGATTGAAGATATAGTACTCGGTGTAGAAGAAACTATGGTGTCCTATGATGTGACATCATCATATGATGTGTTATTTGGACGTTCTACTTTGGAGTGCAGTCCACCTTGTATCTATGTTACTGATCTATTTCCCTGTGGAGTAAGGGAATTTGGACATTTTTGCACCCACCTGGGGATTAGTGTGCATATGGGACACTCATATATACTTGTCCCAATATTGTCTTACAATTTCTGGCCAAACAGGACGGTCATTTTTAGGAAATTTTGCCTATATAATCTGCAACCTGAAATATTGTCCGTGTGACTGATTAAATTATCCTTTAGGCAGGGTACACATGGGCAGTTTTTTTGGGTCAATCGACCAATACTTCTGTGTATCGGTCGGTCGGGCAAAAATCTGTGCAAGTTTTGTTTAGATTTAAAGGACAATACCTTATAATGACATCTATTAGAAATAATGTCCCCATTAAAATATATTGATATATGCTCTCCTAGATGCTTTATGGAGACTAAGGGGTTGTTCACATCCCTTTCAGCAATTTAGTGAGCTGGTTATGAGCTTGAGCATGCTCAGAGGAGGCAGCAAAGGGAATAGCATTCAGTCATTGGCTGTGATGTCAAATGTCACATCTAGGGCTTACAGTTGCTAATGGGAACCAGAAAGCAGAAACAGAGGCAACAGGACATTGTGTACTTATTGCAGTCTTGTGGATGATTTACCTACAGTATATATATTTTTCATTTGAAGGCTGGACTTTCCTTTTAAATAAGTGCCTGTCTATCTGCAGCAATGAATCAGATGCTGCATTTCAGGCTGGGTACACACAGGCAGATTTTTCGGCCCAATACTTCCGGGTATCAGTCGGTTGGGCTGAAAAGTTTGCATTGGTTTCGTCCACGGCCATGATTGTCTATTCATCCGGAGTGGACGAATGAGGATCAGACCTGTTGGTAAATCACACCCGATCGTGCAGTTTCCTATGGGACTGCATGATCGGTTGCGCAAACTGTTTTAAAACACGAGAAAAAGTGACATTAAACCACAAATGAACCCAGTACTGGCCAAAACAAAGATCATAGGCCAAGCTAATGGCAATTAGATAACACAGCTGGGCCACAGGAATGTAAAGAAATGGAGAAACACCCAGGACACATACGGTATCTGTAGTTAAAATAATATTCTAACACCTCCCTGGTAACATTTCAGCAAAGTCATGAAAAATGAAAACACCTCCTGGACACTTTTTTGCATTTAAATTGAATTGGCAAGTTATTTCACAGTTATAAAAAAAATTACAATTTCAAATACTTAAATACTGTATACTTATTTCCACACTACAAAAGTATCCGAAAAGGCATTTATGAGTATGGAGGTCTCCTTGTTTTTTTCTTTTTAAAGCTCAGGGAGCGTGCTTTCTGTGATCACACACCAAGTGGTTCGGGATCTGTTCTGTCTCCCTCTTATGCCCATAGCTGTTAAGCTGCAGGGCTAGAGGGAGGCAACTGAGGTCCCTTCAGCCGGTAGGCATCAGGAACCACACCATACTTTCCCTCCCTTTCTGCTCCCAGATGCCACCAGGAAGCATCCAGGGGGAGTTTGAATGGGATAAGCCTGAAGGTCCTAAAAAGGACCCAGGCAATCCCGCCACAGTACGTGAACAAAACCAAACAAAAAACACAGAATAAGTGCTAAGTGCTATGTGTCAATAAATTAGGAAGTGAATTTAATCAAGTTAGCTTGATGTAGGACCCAGCCTTTCGGCCTGGAAGTCTCCTTGTACTCAACCGACACCTCACCGCTCCTTCTTGTGCACATGTGTAACCATTTCTCCCTAACATTAGAGATGTTACTAATACATTAAACAGGGTAGGGAGAGAATTCAGGCTTTGATACTCCCTTTTCAGCAATATGCAAATAAGGAACAAAGACTTCTAGGAATTTACCACATGGAAGCTCTTAGGAACACTATGAGGGAGATTCAATAAAAGTTGTTATTGTTTAAAATGGTGCTAATTTTGCAAATCAAATCTTATTTAACATTTGAAAGCTAACATCTGATTGGTTGGGGCAAAATAAGCACCATTTTAAACGATAAGAACTTTTATTGAATAACCCTGTATGTCTTTAAGAAGACTTTTACAGCATTCCACAAGCTAAATGCAAAACCAGAGTGCCAAATACAGACCGGTTGTATTTGGCCCCTCCAGGCGGGGGCACTGAAAAGTGCCTTTTGGGGCTTAGGAGGTCCCGCAGCTCAAACCGGGACCCCCCCTCCCTGGCCCTATAAGGGCCGTTGCGGCACTGAGAAGTGCTCTTGCGGCTCTGACAAGAGCCCTTTGTGGCTTAGGGGTCCCGCAGCTCGAACTGGGACCCCCTTTCCCGGCCCTAACGGGGCACTTGCATCACTGAGAAGTGCCCTTGCGGTCCAGAGAAGGGCCCTTTGGGGCTTAGGGGTCCCACAGCTCGAACCGGGACCCCAATCTCCGGCCCTTGTAAGGGCCCTTATGGCACTCAGAAGTGCCTTTGGAGGGGGTCCCGCAGCTCGAACCCAGACCCCTGTGAGCGGCTCTTAAAAGAGCCCTTGGGCGGTCTTCTTTCTTCCATCCGGTGACACCAGCTCCGCCGAGGCCACTGACCCCGAGAAGTACCCCTGCGAGGCCAATGTCACCGGTGTCTTGATCTGAAATCTGATTGGTTAATGTAAACCATGTAAACCAAGCATTGAAAAATTGACCAATCAGAAACGGATTAGGGTTTTCTCCAAAACTATATAAAGAGCTGCAAACCTCCGCGGAGCTCAGAAGCAGTAGATGGATGAAGAAAGAAGAGGCTAGCAACATCAGCTCCGCTGAGGCCAGCGGGCTAACTTTCCGATACTGTGGGTTCTTACATACCGCCCTGTAAGTGCCTGTGTTTTTTTTAAAATTTTATTTGATGTATGTACAAGCCAAGTTATCCATATCCATTCACCCATAGAGCAAACTGTTATTTTATTGCCTGGTTTTTCTCTCTTAATTATACTAAATAAAAATATGGAAGAATATAGAAATAATCCAGCCATTAATTACCCATTTCTTTCCTCTAATAATGTTTAATTCATCTCTTTTATTATAGTCTGAGAACTGCCCTTGCGGCTCTGACAAGAGTCCTTTGGGGCTTAGGGATCCCTACGGGTTTTCATAAAAGTACGACTGTGGCCATAAATGTACATTTACAATTGTTCGACCATACAATACCATGCAGTAGTAGACTAACACAATGCTATTGTATAGGCCATCGTACAATTACGATTGTGATCGTAATTTACTAACGTAATCATAATTTTAAACCTGCGGTCATAAATGTACTATTCCGGTTATGATTGTCAAAGGCACGGTATTACAAAATAAAAATACTGTGTCTTAATAAATCCAGCCCTTAATTTGATGTTTTTTGTTTGTTTTGTATCATACCTTTTACAGTTTTCTCCTGTTGAGGTATCCTGGGGACAGCTGGGAGTGGAAGGGGGTAGCAGGTTCGGTGGGGCCCCCTTGTCTACTGACCAGGAAACCCATAGAACCCTTTCCTTTCCAATGGCCATTTGCAGAAGGATTGAGAAGTGTAGATGGTCCCAACACAGACAGAAAGAAGGAGAAACACAATGCATTTGTTATTAGTGGAATGAACGCTTTAGATCAAATGCAAAATGAATTTTATATATTTAAATGGCAGGAACATCCTGCTCTCTGTAGTAAGTATTCATATCTGAAGAATCCCGGCTGCCTCTCTAATGAGGCAAAGTGAAGCACATTACAAAGCAGCACCCCGTAGGGAGGCAGCAGTAAAAAAAAAGCCACCCTTCAGATCAAAAATCAATGTTGGGCATCATTTACCAGTCATTGTGGGCATTATTTAACAGTCATGTATATAAAGCCCCTCCCACTTCTGGATAAAGCATCACCCACTTTCTGTTATAAATCTACACCCCTTCCGGCAGCTAGGGAGGGGCAGCATTTGGATTTTTTTTTCAGGTGCCAAAAAGTCTAGAGACGGCCCTGAGAGGAATATAGCAAAAAAGAGAGAAAAAGAGAAAGAGAACCACTATTACTATCAATCGCAAGATGTGGGAAATGGTCTATGTTTCTCTTATAACAAATACATTTATTAGCTAATAGAAATCATTTTAATTGTTAAATTACCCAGATAATTCTTTAAAATGAGCATTGTATCTGGTTTTACCTGATCTCAGCATGACTCAGTGATCCTTTGTCTTACAATTCTGAAAGATGGTAAAATGGGTGTTGGCTAACAAAGATGAATTTAAAATACCAGTACTAAGAGTTAAACACATACTGTTGAATATATTAACCTTAAACAGAAATGTCTTATTTACACATTGCTTTGATTTGAACTGTTCTAAGATCATATTAAAGGGACAGTTACTTCAAAAATGTAAAACACTTCAAAATGCAAGGCACACTTAAAGTTATAAATTCAGTTCAGCATCATAAGCCCCACCCCCAAACTTCTAAATCATTTTTAAAGCCAGCCACAAGCCTATCAATCGGGAGGACAGTACAGAGAGCCAAAAGCGGGAAAGGGAAATTTACATTCCAATACTCCTGTTCCGATACTGAATGATGGAGAAGGTTTGTCAATCTCTGGGACCAATATTTTTCTGATACATCACTGATAAAGGGCTGATCCGGTGTAGGCCCTTTATCTATACTGTGTGTACCCCGCTTATTTCTTCTGGTATTTATTAACTTATTCTGTGCAGCCAGTGTATATATTTTGTCCTATTAACCTTATTTACATCTAGTGCCTTCTCTTTATCTTACCGGTAGATTTGTTTGGTGAAATATTTAAAATAGAAAATTATTGTGGAATGGCTTAACACTGGCATGTTAGGGTGCCAAATAAAAACACGCACTAAGCTTAGATTTACCTGTAGCCAGAGCAGAGTTGAACAGCATTGTAACTAATGAATGCTAATTTATGACTCAATGATGGGTAATAATATCTAGATTGATAGACATCTTTTTGCCATCCTGGAGCACAAAAAATCTACTGACAAAAACCCAAACTGGCATTGTGAAATATCTTGAAGCCAATTATCTTTAAAGTCAGCAACAAATATTATGATATTTTGTTGTAATATACAACATTAACAGGGAGATTCAATAAAAGTTCTTATCCTTTAAAATGGTGCTAATTTTGCCCCAACCAATCAGATCTTATTTCACATTTGTAAGCTTATATCTGATTGGTTGGGGCAAAATTAGCACCATTTTAAATGATAAGAGCTTTGATTGAATAACCCTGTTAATGTTTAACGTTTGCGTTAGACCTGTTAAAAAAAAAAAGGCCTCAAATGCAAACAGGCTTAAAAAGATGGGAGTACTTGTTCTTTATGACCTCTTACTGTACTCAATGTTTCTGCAGCTGTCTATAGTTCTAAATTACCGGTATCAGGGGTGGAGATGTATAAAGATGCATAATAAATTACTAAATTGATCAGTTAGTGCCCTTTTGCACCATTGCTTGTCTGGCAAAATGGAATAGTTATGCGGAGAGGAGATCTGTAAAGTTTTTAAATGTTGTAGGTTAGTACAGGGGCTAAATGGCATCATTGCTTGTCATGCCTGGCATTGTTTTAGGTAGAGAATATTCCTAGATCATGTTTTCAAAAAAAAAACCCCAATCAATTGTCAGCAGTAAATTGTTAAGAAAATGTGGGTTACTTTTTATTTTTAGAGCACAGAACATACATAGGAAAGTCAAATACTTAGTTAAAATATCACACAATTATAGTGCATGGGTTTTTTACAGCCCATTGTAATCTGTACCACATTTAAGAACACTGACATTATGGAAAGAACATTACGCTTTGTTATACAAAAATGCATACACGTCCAATTTACACAAATCCTTCAAAGAAAACAGTTGAAAGGACATTTTTTCCCCAACCTTTCTAGATTTCACAATTGGTTTATTATTAGTTGCCAATCTATCTAAGCTGCAGTGAAAATGATCTGGTTTCTCTTACTTTAACAAGCCCTTTGTTCGAATCTGCCCAGCCAGGTACAGATATTTGTTCTCTAGACTTTCTTTACTGGTCTTTGTCTTTGCTCTGTTGTTTCATTCTGAAATATATTTCCTGCTTCTATTAAGCTTTAGAAGGCGATTTAAAGGTGTCATAAAGGTGTAGTTCCCAGGTTAGCACACATCTCAGAAATTCCCTAACAGAATGGAAAAAATAAACAGGTGTGTTACAGTATCCCTTTCATTTAGAAAAAAATTGTCCTTTTATTATCAGGATGCCCCAGGCATATGCAAAGGTCAAACAAGCTGACCTTTCAAGGTTTTATCTTAAGGAAGTAATTATAAACCCAAAATATGACAGTTCAATATCACTGAACATTAAGAAAATAGTGCAGGGGTGGGCAAATAATTTTCCCAGCAGGCCGCATAAGAAACCTGGACTACTGTAAAGGGCCAGACCATAGGCTTAACTTAATACTGCTTAACATTAATTTGGTCTCATTATAGTAAGAGATTAAAGGGCATGTTCACCCACTATGTAAACTTGTCGATAGAGTAATCACCCCCAAACATCATTTACCTTTCTCCCCGGCACTCCTATGTGAACATGATCTTTAAATTATACCAGGTTAATTATCTGCAATTTTTAATAGAAGGACCAGCAGATGTGTAATAATTTAGAGACATTCCATCAATTTTTAATTCATCATTTTATCACCTCATTATTTTTTAATACAATAAAAATAAACATAATAAATAGAAATCAATAAACTGGCTTGATTAATTAATCAAGCCGATTAATATTAAACAATTAATATTGTTTTCCATCTATGGAATATTTTTGGGGGTACAGGTCTAGTAGCAAGGGCCAGTCTGGGACAGCCAATAGAAGGCATGTGGCCCCTGGGCCTTATTTTGCCCAGGTCTTAAATAGAGGGTCTGTTGTTTTCTGAATCTTGTTTATTTCCCGTTGTTTCCCGAGTTAAGCCTGATCCACACAGGCCGATATTTTGCACTGATTGACCATCCACCATAATTATAAGTTTGAATATCGTGAAAAATGTATACCGCCCTAGATGTTGATCTTTTGGCGTTCAATGGGACACAGGACCGGTCACAGTGAAATCTTGGCTGCAGCACTTTCAGTTCTAAAGATAGGTACAAAATTGTACATATTCCTAGTTATATCACAGATAAAGTGACACCAGGTGGTCCTATGTTTAAAGGGCATGGGACCCTTTTTTCCCACTCATCTTGTATTTTTCTCCTACTTCTGAAGTCTTCCTTTCCCTTGTTTGTTTTTCCCCCTGTCATTTGTAAATAGTAACTTTAAACACTTTTCCAGTCTTACTTCCTCACATATTAAGGAGTCTCGCCACACTGGATTTCAGGTCTCATTCCAAGGGCTCCACCAATTCCTGTGCTATATAAGGATATTACAAAACTTTGAAAACTGGATTGATCTGCTTGAATGGTTTCCTATGTGCCAGTTAATCTGTACAAGTACGTAAAATAGGGGAAATCAGCAGTTTTCTGACACACTGAAACAGGAGATTTGGTAAATTTTGTCAGATTAAAATCAATTTGCATTCACATTCTGTGGTGTGGAAGATACTAGAACGTTTGATAATGGGACATATTCTAGAGTATGCAGTGTAGTAACTACAGGGTTTGGGGACTGAACGGCCGTTTCGGATGATAAAGGGCCCATACACGGGGCAATTATCGCCAGAAACGAACGTTCATACACATCGTGCGTCGCAGGTTGGGATCGCTTGTGTGTATGAACCTTAAGAGGGCTGCTTTTAAACAGCTGATCACGCATATGTAGTAAAGGTATGCGCAAAAAGCTGTTTTAACCTGCTGGATGTCTGCTACTGGTATTTAAACAGCTGATCGTGCATACTACATATGCATGGACATCTGATTTCAGTTTCACTGGGGAGGGAGGTAGTAATTAGCAAGGATTCATGAGGAACAGATCTTGTCAAACAAACTTGCTTAGCTTTAATGAAGACGTGATTAGAAATTTGGACTCCGGCAAAGTAGTAGATGTGGTGCTTGTGAAGGTTCTCATTCATCCAGGTCATGGTATATCTGTTGTATTCAATTAGATCAACTGGACTTGAAATGTAGTTCTTGAAGACGTTTCGCTAGTCATCCGACTGGCTTTCTCAATTCAGAATGACTTGTACAAGAATCGGTGGCAATTATGTACCCTGGAAAATCCCAATTAGCATATCACAGCCAGGTGTTAAGGGTGTGATTAGATAGTGGCTAAGAGGTGTTATAGGAACGCCCAGAGTAAGCTGTTAAAACAGCATTGTACATGGCAGACAGTTGGTGTCGAACCCCCCCACCTCTATTTAGGCTTGGTTTCTTTATTTTCACATAAATGGCCTCCTTAACACCTCTCTTGAACCAGTCACGTTCCTTCGCCAGTATGTTAACATTACAATCTTCAAAGGTATGTCCTTTATCCTTAAGATGCAGATACACAGCTGAGTCCTGACCCGAGGAATTGGCTCTTCTGTGCTGGGCCATACGTTGATGCAGTTGCTGTTTGGTCTCCCCCACATACAAATCAGCGCATTCTTCACTGCACTGCACTGCATATATGATGTCGCTTTTCTTGTGTTTAGGTATTGGGTCTTTCGGATGTACCAATTGCTGCCTCAGTGTGTTGTTTGGTTTAAAGCAGACAGGGATAAGATGTTTTTTGAAAATTCTTCTTAATTTCTCGGAGACCCCTGCTACATATGGGATGACCATGTTCTTCCTCCTGTCTTGCTTTTCCCCTTCACTGTTGGTATTCGTAAGGCCCAGTCTGGATATCCACAAGTTTTAAGGGCTCCTCTGAGATGTTTCATTTCTTTAGCCTTCGCCTCTGTGCTAGTGGGGATGTTCTCGGCTCTGTGTTGCAGGGTTCTGATGACACCCAGCTTGTGATCTAAAGGGTGGTGGGAGTCAAACATCAAATACTGATCTGTGTGTGTTGGTTTTCTGTAAACCTCTACTTCCAGTTTACCATTTTCCTTAACTTCTACCAAGCAGTCCAAGAAAGCCAGTTTGTTGTTTTGTACCTCTTCCCTTGTGAATTTAATGTTTTGGTCCACCGCATTAATGTGTTCTGTGAAAGCTTGTACTTCCTTCTGGTGGATTTTAACCCAGGTGTCATCAACATATCTGAACCAGTGGCTGGGTGCTATGCCCTTAAAGGTATTAAGCGCCTGTGTTTCTACCTCCTCCATGTAAAGGTTGGCCACAATAGGTGAAACTGGAGATCCCATAGCACATCCATGTTTTTGCTTATAGAACTTATCCCTGTATTTGAAATAGGTGGTATTCAGGCACAAGTCCAACAAGGAACACACCTGTTCTGGGTTGAGATCAGTTCTGCTGGTAAGAGTGCTGTCTTGGCCCAGCCGTTTTCTCACCATGTCAACAGCCTCCTTGGTGGGTATACAAGTGAAGAGAGATGTCACATCATAGGACATCATAGTTTCTTCTACACCGAGTACTATATCTTCAATCTTGTTGGTGAAATCCTGAGAGTTCTGGATGTGATGCTTAGAATTTCCCACCAAAGGTCCTAAGATGTTAGCTAGATATTTTGCCACCTTGTATGTTACAGAGTTGATGCTGCTGACTATAGGTCTTAGTGGGGCCCCTTCCTTATGTATCTTTGGGAGTCCATATATGCATGGATCTGCCTCACCAGGGTAGAGGCGATGATACATTGCTCGGTCAATGGCTTTATCCTTTTGAAGCTGTTGTAGTAAGTCTATGACTCTTTTCTTGTAACGGCTGGTGGGATCCCTTGTTAAAGCCTTGCGTACTCAAGTGGCGCTTTATAAATAAAATTATACATACATACATAGGCTGAAACTCCTGTTATTCACCTACTTGTTGTTTGTGGCATTGGTCCTCTTGGTCCTCAATAGATTTGTTTATTATTATTATATAGTGGATAATGCACCCCCAACTGTAAATTATAAGGATATTAGAAGTCACTGAGGAGTTCCGTGACCATATAAAAGCACAAGGGCGTATGCCAGGTACCTTTTATACAGGGCACGGAACGCCAAGGTGACTTGTAATATCCCTTTAATTTATAGTTGGGGGTGCATTATTTATTATAACCTACCCCTTTGTGGCTTCTGGTTTCCTTCTCCTGGAACTGTAAGATTATAAGGCTATAATCTTACAGTTCCTCCCATAGAAATCCACTACAGGAATTGTATTAACAATTAACAAAACATACTACACATTTTAAGAAAGAAAAGATAATTTATGATGTTAAAATATGAGCATTACATTTTGAACATTTCTATTTATAATTGTTAAGACATTGGAATATTTTTCATAAATATCTCATCTTTTATCCTTTGCTGAATAAAGGAAAAGTGGTGCAATCATTCAATTACAATTGTTATAATCATTTTTTTTTATAATCTTATGACTACACGGTGCACATCCCTAAAAATCACACAATTTACCCTCAACTATCCTAGTATACCCATAGAAACCCCTAGTTGGGACTTCTATGGGTGGATACAATTTTTGACATGAGCTTAGAAATAGAATTTTAGCTGCTGGAAGTTACTAAAGTAGTCGTTCACAAAGAGTTGACTGATCAAAAGTAACCACAATCATTTGAGAACTAGTAGTTGAAACAAAGATCATGTAGATTAATGATCACATTGTCAGCTGATGGAGTGCATAGTGCTGTTCTCCTGTGAGGTGCCCCTTTGCTGTAGTTGAACAATTTAAAGGTGCCCAGTTTACAATCCTGTTGTCTGCTTTTTTTTTTTGAAAGGGACTATTAGCAGGAAGATAACCAGTAGCTTTACATCATAAAGGGTGATAGTTAAACAAACAAGGGAATTTACAGGAATGTAAATAAATTGCACCAGCCATGTAATTATTAATGGAATCAGTTACTAATAATATTTTTACCTTTGTTGCAAAAGATCCTCCTATTACTCTCTTCTTTCTAGTTGCTTTTGAAGGCTTTGGCTCTGGTGGTACACCGCAAACCAATTCAGGCAGACTTTTCTTCAACAGCCTCCTCTCTTAAAATTCAATTTATAAAATTACTATCATTATCCATATATTACACAATAACATTGTATCTTTAGTCTACAAAGGAATCAATTTACCAGATTAATTGATATTCTTTTCATTAAAGGGCATGTCCACCCCGAAAACTATAATTTCACCCACTACTGGCCCCACTGTGCATACTAGTGCATAAAAATCCTTACATCCCAGCTCCAAATGGTTCTCCTGTAATGTCCCTCCAAAGTCCAGAAAACTGGCCACCAGGAGCCTGGCAGGGAGGGAAATTGTTTCCGCCTCTGAGACGTCCTCTCAGAGCTTTTTGGCTTGCTCAGAACAGCCCTCCCCCCTCCCTCTCCCACCCGTTTTGCTCTCCCTCCCCCTAGCATAAAACCTTTGATATATGATAGGTCTCCCTCCCCAACCGCTATCATAGATTTTCCAAAAACTCCCCCGAACTCTACTTACCTTACCTCTCTCCCCCGGCGTTCTGTGCAGCCGGCAGCCATGTCCGTGATTGGCTGCCTCTCAGTTTCATGCAAGCAGAGGGCCAGGACAGTGCGTCGGAGGAAAGCAGTAAGGTAAGTAACGATCGGGGGAGTTTCTGGAAAATCTATTATAGCGGTTGGGGCTGGGGGAGGGAGACCTATTATATATCAACATTTCTGTTAAAGGGGTGGACATCCATACCGCAGTTAGTTAACATCTGATTGGTTGCATATTAATAGCATAGTCAAACACTTGCACCTTTTATTGCATCCGCTTAATGTTTTATGTATTATGCAGTGTATAATATCATAAATAAGATTATTAATTGTGGTTACTTTATTCACAATTACGGTATTGCATCTCTCAAATCTGTGCACATGCACACATGTAGAAAAGGAAATGATAACTCTTTCAACATCACAGCATTTCTGGCTGCGTATTTAAAACATTCAAAATATTACCTGCATCCATGTCATAGTTGACCCTTGTCATTTTCTCTGTAGTGGTATATAAAAAAAACACAATGAGGGCAACCAAACAATGAATGAAATGAAAACTTCTAGCAATTTAGAAGCAGAATTATAAAACTATATTTTTCTCTAAACAAACTTCAAGACATTTTTACAATGCTGTAGTATGCAAAAAAAATCTATTTTCAAATGTTATATTTCAAAGGTGTGTTTACCCCTCAAATTAATTATTATATACAGGTAAATGATCCCCCAAATACCACAATATTTGGGGGGGTTTCAGCCTCCTATTGAACAATTACAATCTTGCACATGCTCAGTGGAGGCAGCTAGGGGAATAGCATTTATCATTAATCATTGGCTTTGGTGTCAACTGCTACATCCATGACTAACAGAGGCTAACCAAAAGAATCATGGAGCAGAAAGAGGGGATCACAAATTTGGCAGTATTTCAGGTAAGCCTTACATCTCTCAGTTTTCAAACTATTGCAGTTTTGGGGGTGATTTACCCATTTACATTTCTTTATTTAAGGGTTCAAATTATCCTTTAGGCATTTTATAATATGTGTAAAAAATCTTTTATGTCAGGAATTATCTTAATGATAATTTAAATGATATTATAAATAATCCTATATTATATTATTGCCAACAAAACGATAATGTAAGTTTTTAAAATTAAACATATTATTAAACGTATGCAGCCATTTTAAAATATTTTAGAGGTTTGATTACAGTTTTTGAACTGTGATATACAATGTCTATTAACTTGTTTATATTGGGCATAGAGACTTTACAAAAAAAAATAAATAAAATAATTATATTACACCCAAGAACCAAATAAAAGCTAAACAAAAAGTGAAATCATGCGAATACAAAATAAATTGACACAAAGTAAAAACATAATGTTTACCTAGCTTCATTTTGTCTGACGTTGTTATTGTTTCAGCTAAAAAAACAGAACAGAAAACTGTAAGAAAAGATACTAATAACAGTCTCTATTGACTGATATAGTTTGTGGAAGACGGGCTGTGTTATCAGAGAAAAGAATAAACAAAGACTGGTAAGCAGAAAGTTAAGCCTCGTACACACCTTGGATAATTTTCGTACGATGCAGCCGACGAATGTTTAACGACATTATCATTAATCCTCATAATTGAAACGACATCTGTACACACAGCAACAATAGTCACCACGATAGTCGTTCGATATAGACGTTCGTATGTAACGTTCGTATCTTCGCGCAATTACGAAAGCAGCGAATGCGCCTTATATATTTTTCCGTAGAATGTCAACAATATTCTGCCGACCATGTACAAATATACAAAAAAGCCGGCAGTCGTTGGTCTTTGACGATCGTTGATGCTATATTTCCGTACGAATATCGTGCGATTGCTCGTTCATCACCTGCATCATACAACAATTATCCAACGTGTGTACAAGGCTTAAAGGTGGCCATACACATGTGATTTCCATTGCATTGTGCCGACAGATCACATTGGTACCTGTTGGCACAATGCGATGGGAACTGCGCACATGGACTAAACCGATCGCCCATATACGTTATGGGGAGCGGTCGACCATGCAGACACACACACGTGACAGTATCAGCTCTCTTTACTTACAGTAAAAGGAGCCGATACCAACAGATGGAAATTTTCCGTCTTTCCTGTCCAACTGTAATTCCTACTACGGACATTTGTCGGCATTTCAGTAGGTCGGTTTCGGCCCCTACACACTGCCAATATTAGGTAAATCCCATCGGTCCATGACAGGATTTACCTAATATTGCTACTGTGTATGGCCACCTTTACAATAGTCGAGGCTTGATAGAGCATGGATAAGTGGATGGTAGTTGAAAGAGAGCAACCTACAAATTTTTGCAATATTGCAAAGAAAAAAGCAGCAGGATTTAGCAAAAGTGGTTAGAAAAGGATAGAGAGGAATAACCCCATTACCTCCTGTGCTCCAAGCCATTAGCTCATATAGCTTTAAGCTGGGTACACACTGCAAGATTCTGTCTGCCATTTTCTAAAGATCCCTCTACACACAGTACGAGCATTCTCTATGTGAAGTATAGGGAGAACACTCGGGACTGCAAATTTCCCTCAGCCACGGTTGACTCCCTATAATTAATTTAAAGGGAGGTGACCACAGCCAAGGGAAATTTTCAGGCATTTCTGAACTATTGCGAGGCCGGTGGTGAACGTTTTTCGAGCACTCGGAAATGCACTGCACACACTAATAATAAAGGGATACGATGGTATCGTCCCTTTATCATTAGTGTGTGTACCAAACTTAAAGAGGAAGTGGCAACCTGTTCAAGAGGTGGCAGAGAACATCTTAATGATTATTACTGGTATAAGATCAACTTTAATTCTTGAAGACATTTTGACTGGCTTTCCCAATTCGGAATTACTTCCAACAATAAACTTTTGCTAATAAATACCCTGGACTGTAGCACAATCAGCAAGGTGTCAGGGACACACTGAATGCAAGGTGTCGATTGCAGTATTGAAGCCTTTAAGTTAGGCTACGTATAAATATTTGAATGCGGGGTGTACATGCCCTTTAAAAAGCACTTTTTAAAAAAAATATCCATAAATCCATTGCCCCCCTTTTAAAAAAACACCCCACAAAAATACCCTGGTTTGGCTGACATAACACACAATGTTACAGGAGGTACACCCCCCTTCTCAGGTTTCTGCAGCTCCCTAACTGGCTGGGGTTGGAAAAAAATTTTATTCACTATTTTTTTTCCTATATGTTCCCTAGAGGGGAATACACCATTTGAAGCAATTCTGTCTCGTGATTGTCACTGATTCCAAATCAGTAGTAGGAAAATTACTACTTACCACCGCACGCCATCTATCTTGAGCAGATTTCAGTTTGAAGTCAGTTCAAACACAAAGGATTATTCAATAAAAGGTCTTAGCACCTTTTTAAATGATAAGAACTTTTATTGAATAACCCTGACAGTTCATAAATGAACATTCGATTACAAACACCGGTAAAGCAACCAGCTGTTTGACTATAGCAACCAGCCATTTTTATCCATTTTACTGTCTAACAACTTTTTAACGGACCTGTGCAATTGAATTCATCTTCTCCACCAAGGCAGTCCATTTCGCCATTGCATCTATACTCCATTGGAATACAGGTATCAGCTTTACAATGGAATCCACGACTACAAGCTGGGAAGTTGAGATAAAAACAACTGTTATTTTCATTTTCATTGTCATTTTTGTTTTTGGGATAAAGATCAAGAAAAATACATTTTATATAGCCTTCCTATATCAACTGATCAAATAAGTGGCCATCCACCCTATACAATAGATGTATTGAAGATAAATCTAGCAATGTTTGGCCAGATTTTTGCATAATAAGTCCATATGTATTTTGCCATAATATCTTTGTGTTGATTCCAATTGTACATCATAACTAATCAGCCACGAGACAACTTGGGCAGGGATTGTGCAAAAAAATAGATGCCCACATGGTTAGATAGGGTGTGACTGTGTGGTGTTTAGGCAGATTAAAAGTTAGGAAGTTAGCCACGTCACATTATAATGTCATGAAAATTATTCCCCCCTACCAAACTGCTGATCAGTCTCATCACATGTGAGAAAAAAATTGCATTGCACTAATTTTTCAGAGCCAGATTATTGTCAAAGTGACCCTTGCATGGGGCCCTGCTCTGGACTCAGGGTCCACGATCTTGTCTGGCCTGAAAGCTGCCTTTATTAAAGATTCACTGCAGATAACAATGGAGGAATGGGACTATTATGTTTCCTTTAAATTCTCCATTGTGTATGCTTGCTTTCCATTGGCAGTTCAGCTACAATAAATTTGCATAAATTCAGAAACTCACACTAAAAATGTTATTTAGGATTCTTTCACACAAACAGCAGGGTTCTGTTCTGTGAGCAGTCCCCCAGCGATCACTACCAATAAAACACTACATGTAGTGGCAAATATCTCGAACCCCTCAGAAAACTCATTGTGTGAAAAAAGCATTAAGCCCCATACACTTGTGTGACCTATGATGCACAATGTATATGCACGGACGTTTCAGCCAACAATCGTGCTCTGTGTGGGCACTTTGTCAGGCGAAACAGCAGTTCGGTCAGGGCTCGTTGATGTTCTGCCTGGCAGATCAGGCAACGAGCCCCGACCGAATGGCACGATTATTGCCGCCCTCGCAATCGCACATGTATATGCACCTTTAGCAACGACGAGAGGGAAACAAAGATCATGAAGAATGATCACATTGTCAGCTGGGGAGTGCAAGTGCTGTTCCCTGTGAGGTGCCCCGCTTGGCGGTTGAACAATTTAAGGTGCCCAGTTTACAATCCTGTTGTCTGCTTTTTTTTGAAAGGGACTATTAGAGGAAGATAACCAGTACTTTAACTCATAAGGGTGATAGTTAAACACAGGGAATTTACAGGAATTAATAAATGCACCAGCCATGTAATTATTAATGGAATCAGTTACTAATAATATTTTTACCTTGTTTGCAAAAGATCCTCCTATTACTCTCTTCTTTCTAGTTGCTTTTGAAGGCTTTGGCTCTGGTGGTACACCGCAAACCAATCAGGCAGACTTTTCTTCAACAGCCTCCCTCTTAAAATTCAATTTATAAAATTACTATCATTATCCATATATTACACAATAACATTGTATCTTTAGTCTACAAGGAATCAATTTACCAGATTAATTGATATTCTTTTCATTAAAGGGCATGTCCACCCCGAAAACTATAATTTCACCCACACTACTGGCCCCACTGTGCATACTAGTGCATAAAAATCCTTACATCCCAGCTCCAATGGTTCTCCTGTAATGTCCCTCCAAAGTCCAGAAAACTGGCCACCAGGAGCCTGGCAGGGAGGGAAATTGTTTCCGCCTCTGAGACGTCCTCTCAAGCTTTTTGGCTTGCTCAGAACAGCCCTCCCTCTCCCACCCGTTTGCTCTCCCTCCCCTAGCATAAAACCTTTGATATATTGATAGGTCTCCCTCCCAACCCTATCATATTTTCCAAAAACTCCCCGCACTCTACTTACCTTACCTCTCTCCCCCGGCGTTCTGTGCAGCCGGCAGCCATGTCCGTGATTGGCTGCCCTCAGTTTTCATGCAAGCAGAGGGCCAGGACAGTGCGTCGGAGGAAAGCAGTAAGGTAAGTAACGATCGGGAGTTTTCTGGAAAATCTATTATAGCGGTGGGGGGCTGGGGAGGGAGACCTATTATATATCAACATTTCTGTTAAAGGGGTGGACTTCCATACCGCAGTTTAGTTAACATCTGATTGGTTGCATATTAATAGCATAGTCAAACACCTTGCACCTTTTATTGCATCCGCTTAATGTTTTGTATTATGCAGTGTATAATATCATAAATAAGATATTAATTGTGGTTACTTTATTCACAATTACGGTATTGCATCTCTCAAATCTTGCACATGCACACATGTAGAAAAGGAAATGATAACTCTTTCAACATCACAGCATTTCTGGCTGCGTATTTAAAACATTCAAATTTTACCTGCATCCATGTCATAGTTGACCCTTGTCATTTTCTCTGTAGTGGTATATAAAAAAACACAATGAGGGCAACCAAACATGAATGAAATGAAAACTTCTAGCAATTAGAAGCAGAATTATAAAACTATATTTTTCTCTAAACAAACTTCAAGACATTTTTACAATGCTGTAGTATGCAAAAAAAATCTATTTTCAAATGTTAATTTCAAGGTGTGTTTACCCCTCAAATTAATTATTATATACAGGTAAATGATCCCCCAAATACCACAATATTTGGGGGGGTTTCACCTCCTATTGAACAATTACAATCTTCACATGCCAGTGGAGGCAGCTAGGGGAATAGCATTTATCATTAATCATTGGCTTTGGTGTCAACTGCTACATCCATGACTAACAGAGGCTAACCAAAAATCATGGAGCAGAAAGAGGGGATCCAAATTTGGCAGTATTTCAGTTAAGCCTTACATCTCTCAGTTTTCAAACTATTGCAGTTTTGGGGGTGATTTACCCATTTACATTTCTTTATTTAAGGGTTCATTATCCTTTAGGCATTTTATAATATGTGTAAAAAATCTTTTATGTCAGGAATTATCTAATGATTTTAAATGATATTATAAATAATCCTATATTATATTATTGCCAACAAAACGATAATGTAAGTTTTTAAAATTAAACATATTATTAAACGTATGCAGCCATTTTAAAATATTTTAGAGGTTTGATTACAGTTTTTGACTGTGTATACAATGTCTATTAACTGTTTATATTGGCATAGAGACTTTCAAAAAAAATAATAATTAATATATTACACCCAAGAACCAAATAAAAGCTAAACAAAAGTGAAATCATGCGAATACAATAATGACAACAAAAGTAAAAACATAATGTTACCTTTATCTCATTTTTGTCTGACGTTGTTATTGTTTCAGCTAAAAAAACAGAACAGAAACTGTAAGAAAAGAATACTAATAACAGTCTCTATTGACTGATATAGTTTGTGGAAGACGGGCTGTGTTATCAGAGAAAAGAATAAACAAAGACTGGTAAGCAGAAAGTTAAGCCTCTTACACCCACCTTGGATAATTTTCGTACGATCAGCCGACGAATGTTTACGACATTATCATTAATCCTCATAATTGAACGACACTGTACACACAGCAACAATAGTCACCACGATAGTCGTTCGATATAGACGTTCGTATGTAACGTTCTTATCTTCCGCAATTAGAAAGCAGCGAATGCGCCTTATATATTTTCCGTAGAATGTCCACATATTCTGCCGACCATGTACAAATCAAAAAAGCCGGCAGTCGTTGGTCTTTGACGATCGTGATGCTATATTTCCGTACGAATATCGTGCGATTGCTCGTTCATCACCTGCATCATACAACAATTATCCAACGTGTGTACAAGGCTTAAAGTGGCCATCACATGTGATTTCCTTGCATTGTGCCGACAGATCACATTGGTACCTGTTGGCACATGCGATGGGAACTGCGCACTGGACTAAACCGATCGCCCATATACGTTATGGGGAGCGGTCGACCATGCAGCACACACAACGTGACAGTATCAGCTCTCTTTTCTTAAAGTAAAAGGAGCCGATACCAACAGATGGAAATTTTCCGTCTTTCCGTCCAACTGTAATTCCTACTACGGACATTTGTCGGCATTTCAGTAGGTCGGTTTCGGCCCCTACACACTGCCAATATTAGGTAAATCCCATCGGTCCATACAGGATTTACCTATATTGCTACTGTGTATGGCCACCTTTACAATAGTCGAGGCTTGATAGAGCATGGATAAGTGATGGTAGTTAAAGAGAGCAACCTACAAATTTTGCAATATGCAAAGAAAAACAGCAGAGGATTTAGCAAAAGTGGTTAAAAAGGATAGAGAGGAATAACCCCATTACCTCCTGTGCTCCAACCATTAGCTCATATAGCTTTAAGCTGGGTACACACTGCAAGATTCTGTCTGCCATTTTCTAAAGATCCCTACACCACAGTACGAGCATTCTCTATGTGAAGTATAGGGAGAACACTCGGGACTGCAAATTTCCCTCAGCCACGGTTGACTCCCATAATTAATTTAAAGGGAGGTGACCACAGCCAAGGGAATTTTCAGGCATTTCTGAACTATTGCGAGGCCGGTGGTGAACGTTTTCGAGCACTCGGAAATGCACTGCACACACTAATAATAAAGGTACGATGGTATCGTCCCTTTATCATTAGTGTGTGTACCAAACTTAAAGAGGAAGTGGCAACCTGTTCAAGAGGTGGCAGAGAACATCTTAATGATTATTACTGTATTAAGATCAACTTTAATTCTTGAAGACATTTTGACTGGCTTTCCCAATTCGGAATTACTTCCAACAATAAACTTTTGCTAATAAATACCCTGGACTGTAGCACAATCAGCAAGGTGTCAGGGACACACTGAATGCAAGGTGTCGATTGCAGTATTGAAGCCTTTAAGTTAGGCTACGTTAAAATTTGAATGCGGGGTGTACATGCCCTTTAAAAAGCACTTTTTAAAAAAAATATCCATAAATCCATTGCCCTCCTTTTAAAAAACACCCCACAAAAATACCCTGGTTTGGCTGACATAACACACAATGTTACAGAGGTACACCCCCCTTCTCAGTTTTCTGCAGCTCCCTAACTGGCTGGGGTTGGAAAAAAATTTTATCACCTATTTTTTTCCTATATGTTCCCTAGAGGGGAATACACCATTTGAAGCAATTCTGTCTCGTGATTGTCACTGATTCCAAATCAGTAGTAGGAAAATTACTACTTACCACCGCACGCCATCTATCTTGAGCAGATTTCAGTTTGAAGTCATTCAAACACAAAGGATTATTCAATAAATTCTTAGCACCTTTTTAAATGATAAGAACTTTTATTGAATAACCCTGACATTTCATAAATGAACATTCGATTACAAACACCGGTAAAGCAACCAGTTGTTTGACTATAGCAACCAGCCATTTTTATTCATTTTACTGTCTAACAACTTTTTAACGGACCTGTGCAATTGAATTCATCTTCTCCACCAAGGCAGTCCATTTCGCCATTGCATCTATACTCCATTGGAATACAGGTATCAGCTTTACAATGGAACCACGACTACAAGCTGGGAAGTTGAGATAAAAACAACTGTTATTTTCATTTTCATTGTCATTTTTGTTTTTGGATAAAGATCAAGAAAATACATTTTATATAGCCTTCCTATATCAATTGATCAAATAAGTGGCCATCCACCCTATACAATAGATGTATTGAAGATAAATCTAGCAATGTTTGGCCAGATTTTTGCATAATAAGTCCATATGTATTTTGCCATAAATCTTGTGTTGTTATTCCAATTGTACATCATAACTAATCAGCCACGAGACAACTTGGGCAGGGGATTGTGCAAAAAAAATGATGCCCAATGGTTAGATAGGTGTGGACTGTGTGGTGTTTAGGCAGATTAAAAGTTAGGAAGTTAGCCACGTCACATTATAATGTCATGAAAATTATTCCCCCCTACCAAACTGCTGATCAGTCTCATCACTGTGAGAAAAAAATTGCATTGCACTGATTTTTCAGAGCCAGATTATTGTCAAAGTGACCCTTGCATGGGGCCCTGTCTGGACCAGGGTCCACGATCTTGTCTGGCCTGAAAGCTGCCTTATTAAAGATTCACTGCAGATAACAATGGAGTGGGACTATTATGTTTCCTTTAAATTCTCCATTGTGTATGCTTGCTGTCCATTGGCAGTTCAGCTACAATAAATTTGCATAAATTCAGAAACTCACACTAAAAATGTTATTTAGGATTCTTTCACACAAACAGCAGGGTTCTGTTCTGTGAGCAGTCCCCCGCGATCACTACCAATAAAACACTACATGTAGTGGCAATATCTCGAACCCCTCAGAAAACTCATTGTGTGAAAAAAGCATTAAGCCCCATACACTTGTTGACCTATGATGAGAGGGAAGGAGAAACGCTACATGTAGTGGCAAATATTTCGAACCCCTAGAAAAAAAACTCATAAAAAAGAAGAAAAAAAAAAATATTTCCACACCAACCCCCCAAAAAAACCCTTTCCCCCCTCCACCCCCTCCCCTCAATTTTTTCAAACGTCATTAATCCCCTCCACTTTTGTACCTATGCCTTCACCATGTCATATTCACTTACGTTCAGCACCGTCAGCCTCTC